>JAJKFI010000008.1:11036690-11066962 GCA_029204185.1 Lerista edwardsae | reverse complement strand
CACACACACACACACACACACACACACACACACACACACACACACACTATGGGTGCCTGTACGTTTTCTCCTCCATGGCTAACAGCAGCTCTAGCAGGGTACAATTTGTTAGCTGAGCTGTGGGAATTGAACAGTCCCACGGACAGCAAAACTGACTTTAGTTAAGAGCTTTTCTGGAACACAGAACTGCTGCCACTGATTTGCAGGCAGAAACTAAGAAGGCATGGAAAAGATGCTGAATGGAGAGGAGGAATCAGCAAGCTCTATCCAACCAACAGGATAAGTTACAGCGCCCCTGCTGGCGGAGATCAACGTCTTTTCTGGTTATGTACAAGGTGGCTGCGCTCACATACTATCGCTCTTCCAAAACAATCTTCATTGGGGAATCAATATGGAGAGAAGGCTTCAGCCCCACTCCAGTAGAAATGGAGGGGCAGGCCAGGAGCCTCCATTAAAAAATGAAAAAATAATTGGGAAATCCAGGCAAGATCTCCTGTGTAAATTGTAGCCTGGATTTAAATGCAAGTTACAGTTCTTGTGCAGTCTCTGTGTAAGCATCAATTGTTGTTGTTCAGTTGCCAAGTCGTGTCCGACTCTTCGTGACCCCATGGACACCAGGCCTCCCTGTCCTCCACTAGCTTCCGGAGTTCACCCAAATTCACATTCACTGCTTCGGTGACACTATCTAACCATCTCATCCTCTGCCACCCCCTTCTCCTTTTGCCTTTGATTTTTCCTAGCATGAGGGTCTTTTCTAACGGGTCCTCTCTTCTCATGAGGCAGCCAAAGTATTTGAGCTTCAGCTTCAGTATCTGCCCTTCCCGGGAGCAATCAGGCTTGACTTACTGTAGGATTGCCTGATTGGATCTCCTTGCAGTCCAGGGGACTCTCAGGAGTCTTCTCCAACACCATAATTTGAAAGCATCTATTCCTCCGCGCTCCGCCTTCCTGTGTAAGCATCACTAGTCTGGGTCAAAGGATAGACCACACTGTCAATGAGAGAGCACTTTACACAGCATTCCTCCACTGATTTCTTTGTTATCTTCTAAAGCAGCAGACTCAGTTGGCTCAGGGGAAAAGACATCACCTGGGTTGCACCATGCAAACCGAGCCCCTCCTGTTCCCAGTACAGCCCATGTCAGCATGACCTAGGATGCTGCAGTTTTTTTATGAGTGTGTCTCAACCAAAAAAGAAAAAGAAAAAGAAACCACCCCATGTTCACCAATGGGTCTTTCCAGTGCATAGCACTACCATGCTAGGCTCATTCCAGCCTTTGACAAAGTGGAACACCCTGATCTTTCTTATCCTTGTTAATCTTGTTATGTAAATAATGCCTCTTAGGAGGGGAATGATTCACATACTGCAGCTCAGGACAGAGTCAAGGAGTGAACTGATATCCTACCCCTGAGAGGCAACCCCCCCCCACCAGATAAAGAATTGATGTTTGTTTTGTGGAGTCAGGCCACTAGCATGGCTTGTATTTGTCAACTGCCTGTAAAAGTTTCTTTATAGGAGTGTTTTCCATTTGCTAGGCAGGATTTGCCTCCAAACACCTATTCTTTGGTTATCTTGTCATCACCTGTTTAATTTTTAGAGAAGGAGGGGCATGCCCTGGTATCCTCAGTGGATGGGTCCCTGGGCAACCTGTGGATACCTGAAACTGTGGATAAGAGGGAACCTATGTTGGGACGTGGTGGCGCAGCGAGTTAATCCGCTGTTGCTGGGCTTTCAACCGCAAGGTTGGGAGTTCAAGACTGCGTGACGGAGTGAGCTCCTGTTGCTTGTCCCAGCTCCTGCCAACCTAGCAGTTCGAAAGCACCTAAAAAAATGCAAGTAGATAGATAGGGACCACTTTGGTGGGAAGGTAACAGCATTCTGTGCGCTACGGCGTAGAGTCATGCTGGCCACATGATCGGACAAAAACACCGGCTCTACAGGCTTTGAAACGGAGATGACACCGCCCCCTACAGTCTGTCACGACTAGACCATTCGGTCGTGGGGAGACCTTTACCTTTATGTTAAGTATAGGGTTCTCCCCTGTCTGCCCCCAAGCAATAAGTTTTTTAAGCAACTCAAAGTAAGAACAAAGGAAGACAAGGGGGACCCCCAGACCCGTGGATAATTGAAACCATGGATACAGAATCCGTGGATTCAGGGGCCCACCTGTATTTCCATGGGAGACTTCTCATTATCTCTACAGACTCCTGTTATTCCTTCGGTTGGGGCAAAAAAAGTCTTGTCTTGTTGGAGTAGTTAAGAACATAAGAAGACCCCCACTGGATCAGGCCAAAGGCCCACCTAGTCCGGCTTCCTGCATCTTGCAGCTGCCCACCAGATGCCTCAGGGAACACACAACACACGTGCATCTTGTTGCCACTCCCCTGCATCCGGCACTCCAAGGTAGCCTACCTCTAAAGTAAGGAGGTTGCACTAATCAACATGGTCTGTAGCCTGCGATTGACTTTTCCTCCAGAAATCTGTCCAGTCCCCTTTTAAAGGCATCTAGGCCACATGCCATCACTACCTCCTGTAGCAAGGAGTTCCACAGATTAATTACCCGCTGGGTAAAAAAGTATTTCCTTTTATCTGTTCTCACTGTCCCAACACTCAATTTTAGTAGATGTCCCCTGGTTCTGGTATTGAGAGAGAGGGAAAAGAACCTCCCTCTATCCATGTTATCCATCCCATGCATAATTTTATATGTCTCAATCAAGTTCCCCCTCAGGCGCCTTTTTTCTAGGCTGAAAAGCCCCAAGCGCTGTAGCCTTGCCTCATATGGGAGGTGCCCCAGCCCTGTAACCTTTTTGGTTGCTCTCTTCTGCACCTTCTTTAGTTCCCCTACATCTTTTTTGAGGTGTGGTGACTAGAACTGTACACATTTCTCCAGATGTGGCCTTACCATCGATTTGTACAGTGGCATAATAATATTGGCCGTTTCATTCTCAGCCCCTTTGCTGAAGGGCTGAAGAGCTGATTTCTCCATTTGGGGAGCCAGCCATGCCCCTGCTGCTTGAGCTGGTAGCCCCTAGACCTCCTCTATAGCCATTTTCTATAGTATGTGCTTGCCTTTTCAAGTCCAAGTTGCCTTGTCAGAAGATCGTATAAGTTACGTGGCCAATGAAACTTTTGAGCTTACTAATCGCTGGTGCAAAAGTGATGCTCTCTCATCCTGAGGTCTGCAGGGCTTGAGGCAGTGCGCAACAACGATCTATTCTGAAAACTGCCTGTTCGGTGTCACACACACACACACCCATCCTTTGATTAACATTAGTAGATACAGTCGCAGACCCAACCGAGGCTCTGCCCTGGGACAAGGTCTGAGGAGGCTGCCTCCTGCACCGGCTCCCTGCCCCCTGCGCAGCCACCCCCCTTCCCATGCCATGCTCCACCTTGGATCCATCCTAATGCAGGGGCAGGCGTGAGAGTCAAACTCCGCTCCTGCTGCTCACCTCCGTGAGAGGCGGCCACCTCATTGCCACCAACCCCAGCTCACCCAGTGTGGCACTTAGGGCATTCCTCCCTGCCCCCCCCCCATGATAACAGTAGGACCACCACTTAGTAGGTAGCTTCTTCAGCAATGTTTTGCGCTTTAGAAAAGCCAACATACAGTGGCAGCTATTCCCTTTCTTTATCCCTTTCCTTCTATTCCTGGGGAAATTATCAACTTAAGTCAGTGGTTCCCAAACTGTGGGCCAGGACCCACCAATGGGCTGCAAAGCACCTAGAGCAGCCATGTTGAAAATATGGGAAGATAGGATAAAGGTGTGTGGTTGTTTTGCTGGCGTCAAGGTTGAAAATAGGCTTTTTTTTTTTCTTTGTGATTCACTTTGCTATTGAAAAATGCCTGTGAAACAACCCAACTTAATGCTGCGTTCTCAGGAAAGCAGCAGGCTCTAGTGTCACAGTGATGAAGCAAGGGTATCCAACTAGTCCTTTGATAAAAGGATTATAGCAACTAGGATGTAACAATGATCCTGATCAGTGCTTGAATGGTGGGAGTAGTTGGGGCCTGGTCTCCTTACCTTTTGTGCTGCCCCCCATAGCTACTGTTCTTAGAAGGCTACAGGGGCCCCTGACTTTGCTAAAATTGAGAGGGGTGAAAGGATGGGGCACATGGAATTTATTAACTTCTCCCCTCCCATAAATTCCATCACCAAACTATATATCAGTTGTGTGTAATGCATTTTCGAATAGTATAAGATGTTATAACCTGTTCCAATGAGGAATTAAGCTGTTGCCTAAAACCTGTATGCCTTCAACCTTCGCCTTCAGCCAGATGCATCAAAACCGATTTGGCCAATTCATGCTGGATTTTTAATTTATGGCTCTGTTTAATGTGTTATTCTGGATAAGCATAGAAGGAGGTAACTAATGCTTCAGGCACCTTGCATAATCTACTTGTACCATAAACTTGTTTTGCTGCAGTATCTTGGCACAGGTTCCATTGTGGGCTTACATCTTCTTCTGACATACAATGCCCTCCAATCTTTTTGGAACAGAATGAGAAAAAAGACTATTTGACATTTTTATAGAGAACATGCAACATTTTGCTTCCAGTGACATAAAAGGCCTAGAGCACAAATTTCAAAAACAAGAAAATATCCTTCTATTTTTTATCTCACCAGAAATCTTGATACTTGCTGGGTGGTAGCAGATACATTAAAAAGACCCTGAAATATATGACCAGCGTTTCAGATTTTGTGCAAGATTTACCTTCTGTTCTCAGAAGACATCACAGTTGTTTGCGCACCCTAATCTGAAACTCGACCTATTATCAGTAGCTATTTCAATACTGAACAACAAATATTTAATGCTTGATCCAGTTAAAATAATATGTTGTAAAGCAGTCCTGTATGTTTTCCAGATCTTGTTCATTGAACCAGGCTCTGCAGTGCGTGTATGATTCCAATCAAATTTTCCATTATAGTCTTCAAACCAGGAACATGTGTTGGACGTGATGTAAATTAAGGGCAGATAAATCAGTTCATATAAAATAAGAACTAAATCCCCTGAGGTCAGAGTTCAAATGAAACACCACCTCTAACTTTTAGAAGCCTTGTCTCCAATCCAGCAAGGGAGATTCCCACACACAACTGATGTGGATAAATAAGGACATCTGTCATGCAATGCTTATTTAGATCCTGCTGAACTTGATGGATGCATTTGTTGATATGGATGAGAACACTCATCGGCATCAGTGGATATTCAAATCTGTGGATGTAGTGGCGTCCTGTGGGGGGGGGAGCTGGGCACTAAGTTTTGCATAGCACAGCACCTCAATGTGGCTTGTAAACTGCCCTTCTTTTGCCATCAGAGCCAGACAGTGAGGGCAACACTCTCAGGATGCTACTGCATGAAAGCCGAGACCATGGATAAGGAGAACCCACTGTCCACACCATCATTGTGTGGACCATCCAAGATCATCCAAGATCATCCAAGACATTGTCGTGACTGGCCAGGGGTTTAAATTCAGGTGTCTTTGGTTCAAGTCTATCCATTCTGCCACTCTGGCTGTCAATTCTCCAAAGTTCCAGCTTTTATTTTTCAGTCTAGAATGAAGGCATGTAGGATTAAATGGTTGTCAGAATGCTCTGCTGTGTGAACAGTTTCCAACATTTTGGGTCCTTGCAAAAGCTTCGAAAGACAAAGGCCACCACCAAGGCAACTGCTTTGCTATGCACATATTCAGATCAGGGTAAACTGAAAATGAGCCCTTAAAAAAAAATGTGCCCATGCCGATTAAGCCTCTGTTGACAAGAGACAAAATTCAATGAGTGAAAGAACTGGTTCTTCAGAGCTTAGGGATACAGTCTGCTCAGTGGGACCCTCTAAGAAATAAGCAGAATAATGTCCTTGGATTCTTGTTTTTTTCCCATAGGCAAGAGAACAGTTTCTTGTAGCCAACTGTATGGAATTCTTCAGAGAGAATGGAATGGAATCGTTCTCCCTCCACCCAACAACAGCAGGAGATTGTCCATCAGCACTGCTAATGTTGTTTTCTGTCCCATATTCTGGCTCCAATCCATATTGTACTGGGTTTAGAATACTGGCGTCATTCGCAGAACTATGCAAGTGGCCTTTGGCTAACTTCTCTTAAATGTGTGCTGTTCTATGCTGCAGTCAGTCAGTATCTATGGGCTTTCCTCTGTTGATGCAACTCTTTGATCAGCATCTACTCTATTAAAGACAGTGGTAGACAGTCTTTGGGTCTCTTGCCTTGTGGTGGTCCTGTTTCTGTTGTGTCAGAACCCAGAAGTTTCCATTTGGATCCATGTCAATATTCCTGATTCACCAATGAGGCCACAGTATCTGCTAAAATCCTAGAAAACACATTTTTCTAATTTTCGGTTTGCAGCTTGTGAACCAGTGCAATAATTTATTTTGGGACTCCACCCAAATGCAAAACATTGTTAAACTTAATTCTGAAATAGTCATTATTTTACAGAATTCCCCCCCCCCGCTTTGGAATTTAGAATTTATGCAATTCAGTCTAAACATTTACCTGAGAACAGGTTACATAGTATGTAGCATTTGTCTGGAAACATAAGTAATTTGGGGCTCAATCCTAACCTAGAGTTAGGCCGGCACAGTTAGGCC
This sequence comes from Lerista edwardsae, assembly GCA_029204185.1. Taxonomy (NCBI): domain Eukaryota; kingdom Metazoa; phylum Chordata; class Lepidosauria; order Squamata; family Scincidae; genus Lerista; species Lerista edwardsae. The sequence goes on along the minus strand of JAJKFI010000008.1, from coordinate 11,060,364 downwards.
AGCAAAGTTTGGCTGGCACAAGGGCCACCATAAAGCATGTTTGGACTTCTCGGAGAGTTAGAGAGAATGGCGCATGTCTGTGTGCTGGCCTCTCTGACTCTGAGAGTGGTCCAAACATACTTTACAGTGTCCCTTTTGCCGGCCAAACTGTGCCGGCCTAACTGTGCCGGCCTAACTCGAGGTTTCCGAGGCAGAGGAACTAGAGACCAAATTGCCAACATTCGCTGGATCATGGAGAAAGCAAGAGAGTTCCAGAAAAACATCTACCTCTGCTTCATTGACTATACTAAAGCCTTTGATTGTGTGGATCACAACAAACTGTGGCAAGTTCTTGAAGAGATGGGAGTACCAGACCACCTGATCTGCCTTCTGAAAAACCTGTATGCGGGTCAGGAAGCAACAGTTAGAACTGGACATGGAACAACCGACTGGTTTCAAATTGGGAAAGGAGTACGACAAGGCTGTATACTGTCACCCTGCTTATTTAACTTATATGCAGAGTACATCATGAGGAAGGCAGGGCTGGATGATTCACAAGCTGGAATCAAGATTGCTGGGAGAAATATCAACAACCACAGATATGCAGATGATACCACTCTAATGGCAGAAAGTGAGGAAGACTTAAACAACCTTCTGACGAGGGTGAAAGAGGAGAGTGCCAAAATTGGCTTGAAGCTCAACATTAAAAAAAACTAAGATCATGGCAACCACTCCCATCACTTCCTGGCAAATAGAAGGGGAAGAAATGGAAGCAGTGACAGACTTTATTTTCCTGGGCTCCAAGATCACTGCAGATGGTGACTGCAGCCATGAAATTAAAAGACGTTTACTTCTTGGGAGAAAAGCTATGGCGAACCTAGACAACTTAATAAAAAGCCGAGACAACACCCTGCCAACAAAGGTTCGCATAGTCAAAGCTATGGTTTTCCCAGTAGCAATGTATGGCTGTGAGAGCTGGACCATAAGAAAGGCAGAGCTCCGAAGAATAGATGCTTTTGAATTATGGTGTTGGAGAAGACTCTTGAGATTCCCCTGGATGGCAAGGAGATCCAATCGGTCAATCCTCCAGGAAGTCAAGCCTGATTGCTCTGGAAGGACAAATCCTGAAGCTGAAGCTCATGTACTTTGGCCACCTCATGAGGAGAGAGGACTCTTTAGAAAAGACCCTCATGCTGGGAAAGATTGAAGGCAAAAGGAGAAGGGGGCGGCAGAGGATGAGATGGTTAGATAGTGTCACCGAAGCAATGAGCATGAAATTGGGCGAACTCCGGAAGCTAGTGGAGGACAGGGAGGCCTGGCGTGCTGTGGTCCATGGGGTTGCGAAGAGTCGGACACGACTTAGCAACTGAACAACAACAAAAAAACTCGAGGTTAGGATTGCGCTCGCAGAGACTTTCTTACTCCATATTTTTTCATTCACAAGAGTTCGCCCATCAGCTATTCAAAAGCTTGCCAGGTTGGTGATACAGGCCTGGGTTGCTAAGGCTACCATATTCCCAAATCCGGTAAGTCTAATTTGCATATAATGCAAGCTGTTTCATAATTGAGTTAAAAGGAGATACAAGTATCACCTCCACTGCACATGGTGTACACTGTTGAACACAATATGTATGCATGTATTGATACCATTTCTACTCCATCTTTTGCTGCAAAATGACTGATAAATAATGTCTTGTTGACCCCTAATCTTTAACTCACTCCATAATTTGCAGTATCTTTTGTAATTTGTTCATCCTGCATGGAAATGTCTTAGTATCGTTGCAATATACTGATTGATGCTTTCTCTTTTTTTAAATCAGTTTACCACTTTCAGGTGACATTTTAATTTCTGACTCTGATATACCCTCTCAATAGCAAACAGATAAAAATATGGACATGCTAGTAATGCCCCTGTTCTTATAGCAAAGATCACTGCGATTACCCCACTCCTCAGGGCTAGTGCATCAAGGAAGTGAGCTCCCACTGAATTTGTGGGGATTAGCAAATAGACTGAGGGTGCTTCCAGTCCTGAGTTGGATGGCCCCTCTCTCAAGCCCACTGTAAATGGAATACTTAGTTTGCTTCACACTTACAGTGAAGTGAGTGGACTGGAAGGTAGCTGCCCATTTTCCTATCCACTCACCTTGCTCCTTCCTCTCATGGTCCCTTTAAACAAACAGGAAGGGCAAGACATAGCTTCCAAGTCGCAAGAAGTTGTGGTTCCACTTTTCTCCACATTGGTGAGACCTCACCTGGAGTACAGTACTGTGTTCAATTCTGGGCACCTCAGTTCAAGAAGGATGCAGCCAAACTGGAGCAGGTTCAGAGAATAGCAACAAAGATGATCAGAGGGCTGGAGAACAAGTCCTGTGAGGAAAGATGGAGGGAACTTGGTGTGTTTAGCTTGGAGAAGAGAAGGCTGAGGGGGGTATGATAGCACTCTTCAAATATCTGAAGGGCTGTCATAAGGAAGAAGGGACAAATCTGTTCTCATCTGCCTTTGAAACTATGTCCAAAGGGTACAAACTGCAAGAGAGGGGATTCTGGTTGGGCATCAGGAAGAATTTCTTGACGATAAAGGTGGTTCAACAGTGGAACAGATTGCTGAGGGATGTGGTGTATTCTCCTGCACTGGAGATCTTCAAGCAGAGGCTCTCACCTGCTGGAAATGCTCTAGGAGGATTTCCTGCTACAGGCAGGGGATTGGACTAGATGATCTTCTAAGTCCCTACCATCTCTATGATTCTATGACATGCTGGGAGCATTGCCAGTGTGTTCTGCACTTCCTGTTTCATTTAAAGGGAACACACTAGGAAGGAATATGTAGGAAATAGGGAAGGAAGCATCATAAAGGTGACCGGGGAGAGAACTCAAGGCCAAATATTAACACACATGAAAGAGAAAACCTATAAGCAAGAGCAAACATTTCAGTGGAAGACAGGACACCTCACCTGTAAAATAAAGCAGCAATTGCACAAATCTCAAAACAGAGTTTTGATTGGAAGTAGCAAAGTTGCATTTATTTCCATGATCTTCAGCAGGATGGCTATAAACAATGCTCTCAGAAAAGTTACAGTTTTGGAACTGTGTAGATCATATTCCGGGGAAAGGACACAGAAAATTCTTCAGCATGCTTTCACAATGCCTTTTCAAAAACAGTTGGTTTAAATTTCCAAATAGCCCTGATTTCAAAGGGGCAGTATCAAAACACATGCGAAAAATAAAAACCTAAATAAAGCACAATAAATTATTTCACTGCTTAGGTATTGGATTTCAAAGGCAGAGAAGAGAACACACAAGGATATTAGAGTGGACTATAGTGGATCTTTGGGAATTGCTGTCAAATATTGATGAAAACAGAGAGACTGTAGGAGATCAGATAAAAGGAAGAAATGATTACATTTGGAAGAACAACGTGAAAACTGTAGCCAACGGAGACTTCAAATGTAAGCGAATCGCAATCCACCAAAGAACAAAGTTGGAGGAAGTCCCACATATCCCACTACAGTTACAGTCAAGCAGCAGATGTAAAAATTTTATATCACATTCCCCCTCCTTTTTGAAAGTTACAAAACATTGTCTTTAAAGGCTTTGGCTGCACGCGACCATTATAGTTTGTCAATAGGCTTCTTGCTGGAATGCATGGAAACAAAGACAATGCAAGTTCCAGGCCTATTCCTATAGCTTTCTCACTACTACTAACTTACTAAGAAAGTTGAGTTCTTATTGCACACTTATCACAGAGCCAAGGTTTATAGCCTGCACATTACAGAGAAGCAATGATTCATGATAAGACCCATGAGCCTGGATTTATTTATTTTTTAACAAAACACCTAGTTGGCCCATGATTAAAATTCTTAATTTGTTATGACCCTAAAAAGTCTGTACAAATACTTACTTGCTGACACATGTGAGCGTACAGATACGTGTACTGAAGGGACCTTTGACTATTGCCTCAGGGCACACCCCAAAGGCAGGTTGGCATTAGAGAGATTATGAAGAAGGCAGAAGTAATCAAAAAGTGCAATACTTATACTGTGTATTGATGAACAAAGTAAATATAGTAGGGGGGAGAAATGCCAAAGCAGAAGGCAGAATGGCAGGCTTTTGTTATGTGGACTACATGTTGCCAGTATTATGATTTCTTCACTTCTAATTTATTTCCAGGGGATCTACAAAGCACTTTGGCTTGAGGACTGTTTACTCCGACAAGACATCCATGCTTTGTCAGTGGGCCACTTCTGGGTGCTCCCACCTTGCAGTGGCATTTCTACAGGGATGGCAAAGCTCTAAGTTTTGCAAGAAGCCTTACCTTGCAGTGGAAATCACTCCTCTCCTGCACCGTTTTAGCCAATCTTGGCGTTGCTTACTGGCTACAGCAGCAAGGGAGAGGAGGGATTTACATGACAGGGTAAGGCTTCCTGCAAAACTTAGAGCTTTGCCATCCCTGTAGAAACGCCTCTGCCACCTTGAGAGGTAAGAGACTTTTCTGTAGTGGTGCCCTGACTGTGGATCACTATTCCCAGAGATGCTCACCTGGTCCCAAATGTATAACTTTCAGGCACCAGACGAAAGCAAATTGTTCTCCTGAGTTTTTACTGGACAGTGTGTTGTTTTTTTGGTTTGTTTTTTAATACAGTACGCCTCTTGCTGGTCTGTTGTTTATTTATGGCTGCTGGTTACTTTGTGGTCTATTTTTATTACTGATTTTTTTTGTTTTTATTCTACGTTTTATTGGCTTGTTCTTAACTACTTTTAGCTGCTCTGGAAGTCTTATTTCTTCCTGGAAAGTGGAATAAAAATTTTTTACGTAAATAAATAAAAAAATAATCATAGCCTTCCCATTAAAGGAATCCTTCTTGATAAGCTCCTGGGGAACTGCAGGGTTCCCCAGAACACAATTGGTCTAACCCCTGGTCTAACTTAATGGTAGGTTTGGTACTAGTTCTCCTAGGTTAAATCAAAACATGAAAGTCCAGCCTATGGAACAAAGAGCTTTGTTAACATCCTGCTTTTCCTGTCTTAACATTCCTTTCCAGACAAAAGATATTTGAAAGAGAGACTTTCAAAACCACAAATTTCCACAGATAGCTTTCATGAACAATGGAGGCCTTCAGAATTTACACTGGCAACACTTTATGTCCCAAGGATATACAAAGAACTTTGTGAAATCTTTTTGTAATGCTTCAATCTATTATGCCTAATAAGTGAGAATGCCTTTAATTAGTGTTTAAAAACAAAAATTATGTGGCTCGCTTCAACTTGGAAATGCAAGCCTCTCCAGTTCCTTGGACAGGACTAAAACCGTTAGCATCATTTGGACAGAGTTTTGCAATTGCTCATCTATTTTAAAGATCGATTTTCTTGACAGAGCTCAAAATAGCTATGGGCCATGTTCTCAAATCACTGCAGAAGCAAAACTGATGGAGGAGAAACCAACAATAACATTCACTCACAGCACAATCCCGAGCTGCCCGGCTCCCAGAGGAGGAGCAGCCGTACCAAAATGGCTATGGTGGCATCCTGTAGGTGCTGCGGCAGCTGCCAGAGTCTCCTCGGGGGAAGGGGACATTTGTTCCCTTCCCCCAAAGAAAGCCTCTGCCCCTGCCATGGGGCTATTCGAGTCTCCACCAGCTCTTTTGCCCAACATTAGGGTGCGGTGGCAGGGGCCGCTGCCAGTCCCACACTCCTTTCAGGGCCAATCCGCCCTTTGCCCCAGCCCAGTTCTCCCCTTCCTCCACCTTCCCCACACCCTCCCCAACCAAAAACGCCACTCCGACGGCTCACGGTTGCACTTACCGTAGTTGGCGGTACGACAGCTCCTCCATCGTGCTAGCACTGGAGCCTTTGGCAGTGCCCTGCGTGTGCTTCCTGGAACATTCATGACACTGGAGCTGGCAGTACTGCCAGCTTCAGGATCAGGTCCTTCCTGACCAGCGGTGCCGACTTGATTTCAACATTGGGGGTGCCGAAAGCCAAGCCCCCCCGACGTCGACATCGCCGCATCAGGCCACGCCCACACAGCAGGAAAACACCGTCTTCAAATAACACATTAAATAACACAAATAACACCTTAAATAACACACATCATGTGCACAATCTATTGAACACAGATAGTGTCTGCATCACTTCTGCCCCCATCTCCTTTTCCAGCCCTGAATAGTGGGTCATGACGAGTCCTTCTAAAGCAAGGATTAGGAGTGGGCGGGATTCAGGTTTCCCCCCCCCAACTTTCTTGATGTAATTAAAATAGCAAAGTGCGGTGTGCTATGTGTTCTCTTCTCATCCTAATTTTTGGATAGTGTGCTGGCTCCTGGCTGTGAGCCCGGCTGTGACTTTAACATGGCAGTGAGGAGCTGCGCTGGCAACGTACTCCTGAGGGGTGCAGGACACTCTCACAGAGCTTTCTCACAGAAAACTGTCTGCAGGCAAAGTGATTCTGCAACGGTGCCTTGACGTGGCGGGCAGGGCAGGGAGGCGGAGGTGCCAGCCTGGCAGAGGCACATCTGCCACTTCTCTGCATGCGAAGTGATTCTGCAGCGGTGGGTGCCTTGACGTGGCAGGCAGGGCAGGGCCAGGCAGGGCGGCAGAGGAGCCAGTCTGGCAGAGGCACACTGCTGAAGGATGTCGTGACTACTAATGAGTGAGGAACGGACAGGGAGGAGAGGCCATCCACAGTGGCAGAGGCAATGGCGAGGGGTGCAGGACCCGCACACGGCAGAGTGCGTGGCCAGGCTGTGGTTGCCCAGCCCAAGTGTATAACATGGGCTGTGCCGGGGCTAGCCAGGAGCTGCTGGGCAGGTCGTGCAGCCGCGTGTCCGCCCTCTGTTCTCCATGGATGGAGGGGCAGTGCAAGAGTGAAACAAAAAAGGGTCATCTCTACTTCGGATTTCCAGCATGGCAGCGCAGGGGCTGGCCGGAAGCTGTGGGCAGGCATATCCGCCATCTGCTTGCCCCCTTCAAGGAGCACTTGGCACCACTGACGAACCACTTTGCATGCATAAAACTGGCAGGTCTCCCATGGAGGGGGCGAGGGTCAGTGCAGTTTGCAGGAGTGAAATAAAGAAGGGTCATGACCAAGGCGGATTTTCCAGCAGGGGCTGTGCAGGGGCTGGCTGCAAGCTGTGGGCAGGTGTATCTGCCATCTGTTCACCCCGTTCAAGGAGCACTTGGCACCGCTGATGAACCACTTTGCACACAGTTAAGTGGCAGGACAGGGAGGAGAGGATGTTGCAACAGCTGATGTGGGAATGAGGGGTGTCCAGGACACTCTCAAAAGTGGGTGGCTGAGTGCCTGACCATGACTAGGTGCCCAGCCCAAGGAGGCTGGGACTTGGAGTGACTGAGGAACGGACAGGGAGGGGATGCATCATGCAACCGTGGCAGACGTAGTTACTAGTAGCTGCTGTGCACCACGTCCACAAACCCTGCATGGGACACTGCCTGTCTGACTCGGCCAGCCGTGAGATAATGAGCCACCAAGTCACGCATTCTTTAGACCATTGGGCCAGGCCAAACCCTGTGCAGTCATGGTTGAAGAGACTTCTGAGGTCTCCACCCAGGCAGGAGGATCTGTAAAAATAAATGTGGTGGAATTAAGGACTTTAGTCAGACAGCCAAGCTGAAAAAGGTCCAAAGTCAGATCATAATCACAAAGTCCAGTTCCATATTCTAAAGGTGACCATTTGTGGTGCACAGGTCCAGAAAGCATCTTTGGTTTTCCAATCCACTACAAAGATATGTCAAAGCTGGGCACAGGTCTCCAGTCTTAGCTACAAACTAAAAAAAAGGCTCTTGGCCGTCTTCTGACTCCACTCCTTGGGTTCCAAATGGACAGCCCATGGGGGCCGGTCCTGGGGTGTTCCTTCCAGTTGTGCTGCCACTGCCACCTCTTTGCACCACTGAAGGAGTATTTTGCATGCATTGAAATGGCAGACTTAGGTACGAGCCAGGGGTGCAGACTTCCATTCAACATTAGGGGGGCTGTAGCCATACACCCTGACACAGCCACACACCTTGATGCACCCAATATCATGACATCACAACTTCATGATATCATGATGTTGGGGGGGTGTATGACCACATACTTCACCAGCTCCCAGAGCAGGGAAGGCATGCTTGTTACCCCTGCTGCTGCTCAGGCAGCTGGGCAGATCATCAGTGTCTGCTTTGCTACTTACAGTGACTCGCAGTATAGGTCTAGTTTTCCCAATAGCCTATTACATGTTTTTGCACTCTGAGAGATTTTAGAACGTGCAATTTCAAAAAAGGGAGTAATTATGAAGAAGTCATGTTTTTAGTGCAATGCATCCTGGTTGCAAGGAAATGCAAATGAGCTCACGAATTCTTCCCACTTTGAGCCCCGCCCACTCTAGTTGGAAGGGGACAGGAGGGTGGGGTTCAAGGTGGGAAGAATTTGTGAGCTCATTTGCGTTTCCTTGCAACCATGATGCATTGCGCTAAAACCATGATTTCCTGTTTTGTTGTTTTAAAAGGAAAATATCTGTCATGGAAGTTTAGGAAATGCCTGCTTTGCTCCTTCAAATTTAATTTAAATTGGTTTTAATCAAGAGTTGGAACAGTGCTTTGGTATACTGTTGGTGGTGGTGGTGGTTTTTGTGTGTGTGTGTATGTGTGTAGGCACATGTAAAACCTGCACAGAGGGCCAAACTCTGTTTTTGGGAACATAGGAGCAGTTCTGCTGACTTCATTGTGTAGTTGCATATACACAGAACCGAGAGAACAATTTGGCAGTGTTCTTTCCACTGAGTATATGCAAACATACATGAGTGTTATCCATTGTCACACAGCTGGAAGTGAGACTTGGGCTTTTCCCACAAGTACTAGAAGTACTACAATTAGGAAATCCATGATGTTATGCCTTTCATTCAGAATCCCCTAGGCTGAAATTTTATATCCACAGCTTCAGCCCAGAACATGTTTGTACAATTGAGTTATGTACATAGCCTGAAAATCTTGGTGTACTAAAGAAACTATCACCAGAATGCTAGTGATAAGTGGCACGTTTGTGCTACTATGAAAGGTTAAATTCTCAGGGAAGGATAAGGCACCACTATTACAACCAGGGCGCAGTTCTAACCTGGAGTTAGGCCGGCACCGTTGGACCAGCAAAGTTTGGCTGGCACAAGGGCCACCGTAAAGTGCTTTTGGACCACTCTCCAAGTCAGGAAGGATGGTGCACGTCTGTGTGCTGGCCTCTCTGACTCTGAGAGTGGTCCAAACGTCCGAATTGCACCCTCAGAAAGTATGACAGAGTTCTACAAAGAACTATAAAAGAGAGAAGGGGAAATAGCCCCTATCAAACCCATACATTTAACTTAGTTTTTGGCTGAATTGACAACAAATCCTTCAGCACTTTAAGACCAGGACTAACAAGTGTGTTGTGGCATGAGCTTTCATACACCTGATCTACTCGATCACATGCATCAGGAATTTGGTTGCTCTTCTGAAGCAGGTTAACAGATGAACAGCACAATCCTAATTACCCGCTTCAACAGGGTTCCTCACACACCCCGGAGCCCAGCGCTGTGACAGGTAAGGCAATTGCAGCCCCTGTGGCCCCAGGCAGTGATGCAATCCTGGGGATCACATTGCTGCCTTCCACCCTACCCTCCCCTTTAAAGGCACAACAGCCGAGGCGCTCAGACTGGGGCATTGCAATGTCCCAGTTTGAAAACCTCTGCACAATGTGGTTGAACGTTGGATTGCAACATAGGCATATAACTTGACCTGCATTTAGCTTTCCTTTGCCACAGTTTAATGGCTGTCACATCATTAAGCGATTGTTGTCCAGATTGTGTATTCGGTGGCAGCTAATACCCAGTAACTAATTGTGGTGAATGAATTTAATTCATGGTTATTTTGGTTTGTGTCACTACATTTGCCTGCTTGATTTGCTGTATGGATGATTCACTTGCTGACAAAATCCTTCGTGTGCTTTTATCCTGTTTGCTCTTTCCATTAAGACATCTGAGGTTTTAAAATAGAATTTTGTTTGGCTGTCTGGAATACCGCTTGGAATAAAGGTGGCATCCAAATCTTTTGAATGCAGAACTGAAATCTAAATGAAAACAGTGCATTGATATGCTCATTCTCAGGTTACAAAATACATATATCTTCATACACAAGGATGAATGGCCACATGTGGAAAACTCCTTGCCACCGGAGGTGGTGATGGTATCTGGCCTAGGTGCCTTTAAAAGGGAATTGGACAGATTTCTGGAGGAAAAGTCCATCGTGGGCTGTAGGCCACGATGGGTTGTGCAACCGCCTTACATTAGTAGTTGGCTACCTCAGAATGCCAGGTGCAGGGGATTGGCAATGTGATGAAGACATCTTGTTGTCTCATGTGCTCCCTGAGGCACCTGGTGGGCCATTGTGAGGTACAGGAAGCTGGACTAGATGGGACCTTGGCCTGATCCAGCAGGACTCCTCTTATGTTCTTAATGTATAATGTAAGAATTGGCCTGTGGAGTGGATCATCATGCTGAACGATAGGCAAACCTTCAATGTTTGGGTGCAAAAAGGAGATGTAGGGGCTTCTCCAAAGGCAGTTTGGATTATAATCCAGTCTTACTTTATCCTTGGATTTGCTCTTCCTCCCCTCCAAGCACGCAAAGCTTTGAAGTGGCCCTGCAACCAGTTCGCAGCCTGAATGAAAGGCAGGCCATTCTGGGAAATAAGTGACTGACAATTGATGAAAAACAGCCTTTCACTTGCAAATCATTGTGCAACCCAGTTATGTAAGAAGGAAACACCAGGGAGGTAAAGTCTTGGATGGCAGTCAGATAGCACTGCCTTTCAAAAACCATGCGCAACCTTTCAAATTCTTTGGGGAGGAAACAACAGCAACAGAATTTGGGTTAACACGTCCTGATTGTATAAAAGGGGAGAACTCTCTGGGGTGGTCTTTCAGAAATTAATGACTTGTCAGAGAACTGAAAATAGGCTGCGGGCCAACCAAAATATTAAGACTTGGTGATGCACTGTGTCGGACGCTTCTATTAGAGTGTTCTTGGTATGCCTGCTGTACTCTGCATTCTATCATCCATCTCGGGATTAATTCGGTAACCTCGTGTTCACCCATGATAAAGACAACCAACCTGAGACCATCTTCTCCATTTGGAGTTCCAGCTCCATCCATGAGCTAATCGGAGGCAGCTGCCTCTGTTGGAAAATTTCAAGCACCATTGAAAGGATGGAACATTGTCAGCTATTTATTTTATTATTATTATTGTTTTATTGCGGGGGAATTTGAATGTTCTGCCTTCGCAGCCAAAATATCTTGGACCACTTGAGCAGCTCAAGAAGAAGAGAAAAAAAGACAGTTTCTGTCCAACACAAATCCAGACCATCTCTTCTTGTGGTCCAGCAAAAAACAATGCCTCAAAGCGCAAGAGAAGAGATAGCAGGGCAATCTCCTCTGCTCAAGATTCCACCCTATACTAGTCAACTTACTGCCCAATCCTATCCCCCACTACTGGTGCTGATGCACCCAATGCATCGCCGCTGCAGCCATGCACTGCATCCAATGATGGGTGGAGGGGTGATCAGGAGGTAAAGTATTTTTTCACTTACTTACTCCCCAGTAGGCTGCCCAATCACCCCTTGGGTCTCCTCAGACTTACAACAGCCATTGTGCAGCCATAAGTCTGAAAGGGGCAGGGCTTCCTGCAAAAGGGGGGGATAGGATCTGGCACACTCTGTTTTGAAGCAACAAAAGCCTCCTGAGTTGATTCAGATGAATTGTCAGGGTTGGGCTGGGGGCAATGATGATGGGAGTCAAAGATCAGAACCAGGAAACAAACCAGAAATCCAAGAGGAGAAGCAAGCCAGAAGCAGGGGACATGCAAGGAGCCAAGCCAAAGGTCAGTGCCAGGAATCAAGGATAAGTACAAGAAACAGGAAAAAACACATCCCTCACAAGAAGCTTGTATAGCCCTCCTTTGCCCAGAAGGGCCCCATCAGCCTGGGTCGCCAGGGCAATTCAGAGCAGTTTACTCCTGTTGTCGTTGCTGCATTTTGCTGCAGGTGGCCCCTTACATCAGGTAGAACCCCAATGGCCAATGAAGCTACCTTTGAAGAATTGTGATTTCGAATTTTTAGGTGAGCAGTGAATGGGGTATATACTCATTTGGAGTAAGTATTTCGATGAGGTTGTATACATGTATAAATAAACTAGCTTTTTGTGACCCGGCGTTGCCCGGGGGCAGACAGTATCCCCAGGCTCTATTAGGAGGAGGAATGAGTTTGTTCTGTAGTGCACCCCCACCTCTGGGGGCATAAGGGGGGCCCTACCCCCACAGTATATCTGTCCAGATCATAAGGAAGGAGTGTACCACGTGCGGTGCACATCGTTCCAGGCGTGCCAGAGTAATGGTGGAACATACACACAAATCTGCAAACCTCCCTCAAAAGTATGACATAGTGAGATCCATAGATAGAGATATAGAACTCGTCCCTGAAATAACACAGTATTGCTGACGTGGAACCCGAAACGCACACTATCACTGTGAAATGCATGAGGAAACAGGGACACCCTAACCTAAGAGAGCAACATGAAGGTCCCACTTACTGTCTGCAGGTCCAGCCCTCACGTATGAGAAACAGGCAGAGGTGGCCTGTGAGCTCCCTGGACATAGGCCCCTCTCAGATCCGACTGGCTGCTGGAACTCTGTGGATCCTGCTCTTTCCTCCCTGGCCCACTCAGGCCACGCAGGCGAAGCACTTTATATTAGTTTCACTTTCTGTTCTGCTCAGTTTCAGCTGAGCTGCTGCAGAATCGTCTGTGACCACAGGGTGGCAGCAGACCTGTAGCCCCATGCAATCCCCTTGGTTCCTGACGATCTGGGCCCCCTCCCTGGAAACCGGGGGGCTGTAGGGGGGTCTGACCCCCGCAGTGATTCCTTCCAGGCTGCAAGGAACGTGTGTGCCAAGTTTCGTGGCCGTGGGTCAAGGCATGGAGACGTGTATAAGGAACATACATACATACATACACACACACAAACGTCCATTTTTATATATATAGATAATAATAGGCCTACTTACATGGCCCAGCAAGTTCACCCAGAATCTAAGGGTGCAATCCTAACCTGGAGTTAGGCTGGCACATGTCCCTTACAAACCGCCAATAGAATAAATGGCCAATATTGAACAATATTGGCTGTTGTACAAATTGATGGTAAGGCCTCATCTGGAGTACTGCGTACAGTTCTGGTCGCCACATCTCAAGAAGGATATAGTGGAACTTGAAAAGGAGAGTAATCAAAATGATTACTGGGCTAGGGCACCTCCCTTATGAGGAAAGGCTACAGCATTGGGGGCTCTTCAGTCTAGAGCAGCAGTCTCCAAACTGGAGCCCACCTTGGGCCAAAAAAACCCACCCCTCCCTGGTGCTATTGAAACTTACCGTTCCATTGGGGAGTTTGCTAGCTTCATTCCCGATCTCACCCAATGTTTGCGCTGCCAAGCTATCGCTGCCCCAAAATACGGGTGCAGAGCCTGGTGAGGCAGCAGACTGTGGAAGCCACTGGATGGTGCAAACATTGGGGGAAATTGGGGGTGGAGATAACAGGCTCCCCTGTGGAATGGTAAGCTCCGTTCACTCGGGGGAGAGGGCAGGTTTGGTAAAACCTGGAGAAGGAAAGAAGGTCTCTAGAGAAGGCCTGAGGGAGGAAATGATCCTATCAAATCTAATCCCATCAAACCACCTCCCCCCCCCCACGCAGCTGCATCACTGAAGTGCGCACTGCGTCCTGTGTCCCTACCTGACTCCGAGAGTGGTCCAAACATACTTTATGGTGCCCCTTGTGCTGCCAAGCTTTGCTGGCCTAACTGTGTTGGCCTAACTCCAGGTTAGGATTGTGCTCTGAATAAAAATTTCCATCCAACACAATTTTATAATTTTTTCTTTGCAAAGCTACGAAGTGTAACACAAAATTACAAAAATTAACACAAAAATTTAAAAGGACTTTTTTCATTAGTTGGAAACCATCTTTTAATAACACTACACTGGCTTTAATGCAAGTATTTTGACAGCTGGGGTGGGGATTCGGCTAAAGAGGAACCCATCAGAATCCAAAATGCACATTCAGCTACAAGCATCACAGGCAGACTTCTGTGTCAGTACCTGAGTATTTGCTGAAGCAGCCTAGATTGCTCCAGTTACAAATCTCCACTGTAAAGTAGATCGCATGACAGCAAAATAATTTAAGTGATCATACTAACAAAAAGCACTTCTTTTGCTAGAACGTTTACACGTTACTGGCTCTGAGCACAAACATTGTTTCTATTAGGAAAGAGGGAAGCTTAATCCTGTCTTCCATAACGTTTGAAGAGTTTTTGAGAACACAACATTAAATAAATGTTGGTGTCAAAAGACTGTTGCATAAAAAACAAAGACACTAAAACTTTCATCACAAATTAAATCATCCTTACATTTTGGTGGAGTTGGAAGGAAGGCTAGGTCATAAAATTGGTGATTCATTAGTGCTAATTAGCCATTTTTCCATGCCAGTTGCACATGAGAGAGAGAGAGAGAGAGAGAGAGAGAGAGAGAGAGAGAGAGAGAGCTTGCTCTATTCATCATTCTAAAATTACAGTAATGGCAAGATTTATATATCAGCCTCTTGTGAGTTTAATTGAATGCATTTCAAAGAAGCTTATAAAATAGATTGAGGATGTTGATCTTTTAAAATGACAATTGTAAGAGCTGTTCAGAGTCCATTCATATGGCAGAAAAGACACACAATCCATTTCTGTAGTCCTTTGCCTATGGAATGGGGATGTTGTAGCTAGCGCTACCAAGTTGTTGTGGGGAAATGGAAATGTTCTAAAGAGCGAAGCTATTCTTTGCTTTCCAAGAGTTTATAAAGCTGTCTTTCAAGAATTTATGAAACTAACATCTTTATCAAGATGTCTTTGCTTTTCTCAACATGTTTTGAAATTAACAGTCGAAACCTATATCAGGCCTGCAGTAGCATATTTTCCGATCTGCGGCTGTAAGTCCTCTAATGGCGGCACAAGTGTTGCACTGCCATCATGCGCGTTGGAGCATCAGGCCGAAATGGCTGCAGGCTCTCCATTATGCCACATATGGACCCAACCCATGTTGAAGAAGGTAAGGTGTTGGGGGAGGGAAAGGTGGTTTGGGGGTAGGTTGTGAGCAGTTCAGGGGAGGTTCAGGATGGGGAAAGAGGAGGACAGGGGGTGGTTCAGGGGCTGGAGGGATGGATCCCAGCAGAAGCAGCATGCACCAAGATGCTATCCTTGTTTTTCCAAGCTCCCTGTTTCTCCTTGGATTCATGCCCATTGGTGACCAGGCCGTCTACCAGGAGGTAAGAAAGAAACATTTCTACTAATCTCTTCCAGGCCATCTGATCACGCACGCACACCATTGCATGCACTGTACGTGCTTTCAGCACAGCTACATGTCCAAAGATGGTGGGGGGGGGGTATAGGATTGGATTCTAAGCCATTTTCTCCCAGGACATTTTGGGAGACAACTCCACTCCTCTATGAGACAGGTACTTGCTTGAGCTATCTTAGTGTTATTAACATCAAGGCTTGGTGGACTTGAGAGTGCCTTCTCTCCTGCTCTTTGTACCATGCTGCAATCAGGTGATGAGAACTAATATTGTCCACGTGTCTAAGCCCACAGAACAGTATCTTGAAAAATGGTCTGTCCCACTGTTAACTATCATGCCAGTTCCAAGACACGGGTGCAGGGCCAGTCTTTGCCTGAAGCAACATGGAAGTGTTGTGGCAAGCAGCAGTTAGAGGGGAGGGGAAAGGCCGAGCCCTTCCACCTGTCCACTGCTTTCTTCAGCCTGTTTCCAGTGGAAGTGTTCTGACATCAAGCTTCTCTTGGTGTGCCGCATCCATCCTCTGCGTCACTCCTGTTTCAAAGGAACCAGTCGTGCTCTGCTCCTTCTACTTCATTTGAAACCAGGAGCAGCATGGAGGAATGACTGCACCCCAAGAGCAGCTCAAGGTAGGAAAAGGGGACAATGCAAGTGTGACCAGGTCAGGTGAACACACATGGAGCATCAACACACGAGGCATCCTATAGGGTTCAATATCCTCTTGTTTTCACCATTCCCTCTGCCAGGGCGCAATCCTAACCTGGAGTTAGGCCTGCAAAGTTAGGCCAGCATAAGGGTCACCATAAAGTATATTTGGACCACTCTCAGAATCAGAGAGGCCAGCACACAGATGTGCGCCATGCTCCCTGACTCTGAGAATGGGCCAAACGTGCTTTACGGTGGCCCTTGTGCCAGCCAAACTTGACTGGCCTAACTATGCCAGCTTAACTTCAGTGTGCTGCTTCCAGCAGCATGAGAGGCATAGCAATGAATGGGAGGTCTGTGGAAGCTTCCCTTATCCTCACCGGCACTTCCATCTTTGCACCATGCAAGTTATTGATGAGTGTGAGTAATTTGGGTGGTGCGCATAAGGGAGGTTGGATGGAGATATGGAAGGTATGAATGGACCTCCCACTCCCTGCAGTGCCCTCTTCATGCTGCTTGTGCATGTGCTCACATAGATGGGGAATACAGTGCCCTGTTGAGCCTTGTGAGGTTCCTCAACGTGTAGGCCTGGTGCCCACACTCAGCATAATTGCATTGAGTCCTTGAAAAAGAGCATGTTGTATTACTGTCTGCAGAAGAAAACAGAAATATATACTTGTCCTATCTGAAGGTTTGGATGCAGTAGTACAGGCTCAGGTAGGAAACGTGATGCCATGAAGACTTCCTTGCCACAAATTCACAGCACAGACATTTAACTTGTAGGGGTTGAGACAATGCACGAGCGCCTGACACTGTGCCTCATTCATTTTATGGCTAAAAGTTTGCATTCAAGAATTACATTCATTATTCCATTTGCTTGTCTCCATGGAATATTTTTGACTCCAGTGCTCTGCTCCAATAATCCATGCACAGAACTGTGTGTTCCATCAATAGCATGAAAAGTGTAAATTTTGCAAAAATATGTTACCATTTCCTTTCGCTCAGCTGCCCATTTGAGCAGTTTGGCTGGAGGCTTTTGCTGCAGTCAGGAATTTAATTTTAATGCCATTTTTCTGTACTTGTTTTCTTTAACTTCTTCTCTTCCTTAAAAGTTTTTTCTCCAAGGTTTTATTACTCCAGAAATGGACAACATGTTTTTAAAAAAACATTCAAACTGAAGGCATGCCCCCTAGTGGTGTGGAGAACACCAGCAAAGAAGGGGGTGGGAGAAGGAAGGATGTGCAGGTTGGCATGCATTGTTGGAAGCCACCTTGGAGTTATTCCAGGATCTGGGTCATGACCCCACTGAGATCTCGGAGGACATCTACCTGGAGATGAAATGGCATGAGAGAAATGTTATTATGAGGATAAGAGGGAGCACAGGGAGAAAAGTGTTTTGGTGCATTTGTAAGAAGGTGAGATGGGACCAATCCCTGGCACCTCTACATGGGGCTAAGGAAAACTTGTCTCAGGGCACAATCCTAACCTGGAGTTAGGCCGGCATAGTTATAAAGGAAAGTTTGGCTGGCACAAGGGCCACCGTAAAGTGCGTTTGGACCACTCCCGGAGTCAGGGAGCATGGCGCACATCTATGTGCTGGCCTTTCTGACTCCGAGAGTGGTCCAAACATACTTTACAGTGGCCCTTGTGCTGGCCAAACTTTGCTGGCTTAGCTTATGCCAGCCTAACTCAGGTTAGGATTGCGCCCTCAGACTCTGCAGAGTTACTGCCAGTCAGGGTAGACAATACTTGGCTAACAACCCAATCCAGCTGCAGGGCCTGTGGTGTTAGATCTCATGCTCCATTGCCATAAGGTCTGTTACAGTGGCACAGAAGTGTGCCACCATCAATGCACTCTGGAGCTGCCATTGCAAAAGGCTGGAGGGTCAGGGGACCTGCCAGTGGATCCCAGACGCCCACCAGAGCAGAAACAGAGGGGTGGCAGGGTGGGCAGAGGAAGGAGTGGGCTGGGGACTGTGGAGCATTATGGTGAGCAGCAGTGCATGCCAAGATTTTATGCCCCCCTTCCCCACCCAGACCCACCCCCTGACTATCCCTGAACCTATGCCACCCAAGAACTGGTGTTGGTCTAAGGAGCCCTGTTGACAGCCAGGCAACCTAGGAAGACATAAGTAAGAAATATTTTTACTGACATCTCCTGGGCCGTCTGGCCACCCCTCTCCTCCCACCATTACATGTAGTGCACTCTACAGAAGCTTAGTGTAAACTGATGGGGCAGAGCCAGAGCAGGCTCTGATTGCACCTGGGGCAGGGCAGTAACGAAAGCATTCACTACATCCTCCGTGCAGCCTCGCCATGCCCCTTGCTTCTGGAATCGCTCATATCAGAGCGTAACAAAGGCAAAGGCGAGTGGGAGGGCCCAGCTCTGCACCACTTTCTTCTGCGGCATGCCCAGCTACCTTACTGGCATCCATGGCAGGCGCTACACCATGCCCTGTAGGCACAATGCCTCTGGATGGGGGATAGAATTGGGCCATGAATGGACCAAAGACATGACTCTGGATAAAGCAAATTCCAACAGCGGAATGGTATTGACTGGAGGGGTGGAATAGGATCCTGGACACAAAGTACAAGCACTTGCAAAATGTGCGAGTGTCACGGGTCAGTTCTTATGACTTTTCCATGGAGGCAGCTGAATGGGTTGTTTCAAAGGATCACCCCAGCTATCTTCTGCACAATGACCACCAAATGCTGGTACACCATTTCATCTGGCTACAGAACTGGGTCTACAAAGAGGTTCTTCCTTGGCGTTAGCTGCAAGGGGGAACTCGAGCCAAAAATTGGTAGTGGCCCCATTCTGTACAATGACAAGTATGGAGTC
Source organism: Lerista edwardsae (assembly GCA_029204185.1). NCBI lineage: Eukaryota > Metazoa > Chordata > Lepidosauria > Squamata > Scincidae > Lerista > Lerista edwardsae. The sequence goes on along the minus strand of JAJKFI010000008.1, from coordinate 11,041,515 downwards.
AAGTTTCTAAACAGCATTGAGGTTTGTGAAAAGCATGACAGAGCAAAATCTCCTTACCTAAACCCGAGTAAATGGCTACCTTACAAAAAAAAAGTGTGCTAATTGTTATTAGCCACTCTGAACTGTGGATGTCTGCTTAGCTAATTCTGAGCAGCACTTGGTGGTTTGAGGGAAAGGCCATTGAGCGTCATTTTCGTATTCCGATGCGCTACGTGAATGATGGTAATACAGCTTTGCACCACATTACACACAGATGTCTGCTAGAATCCAAAACACAGCCCTTTCCAGCAAGCAAATTAATTCCATTTGCAATTAAAATATTCTAGAGTTAGGCACACCTTAAAACCAGCACTAAAACAAAGAGGAATGTGACCCTTTTCTCAGTCACATGGGAAGGTTTGCTTTCTTGAACAAAGCTCTAATGGCTCTGAGGGCACTTTGAAATGTTTACACACATACGTCCCAGGGCAGATAAAACTGTGCAGAGCTGGAGAGCTACTCACTGAACAAAGAGCAGGAGACAAACAATTAGGACTGAGGACTGAGATAGCTGTATCATAGAAAAAGAGAAACATCATGAGAAGTAGAAATAGCAAGAGTTCACAAAGGTGTATAAGGATGGGAACAAATAATAGCACAAATATACTGTACTATGTCATTGTTATTCAAACTGTGGGACAGGACCCACTTGGTGGATCGCAACCTGATGTCAGGCGGAATCTGGGAGCAGCCATCTTGGAAACTGCAGACCTTACTCTTGTTATATTCCTTTTGTGAGTGAACAGTTTGAATTTTCCAGCAAGGGTTTTTAAAAATTTTATTTTTAGTTCAGTGCTTTTCCATCATATTTTGTCCTAATCTTGCTTTCTGTCAGGGATGTTTCATGGTTGTACAATTGCTGCAGTCCAAGAATGTCAATTTGCATTTCAGGAGTGTCAGTTTATTACGTTACAATGACTGCACTTCCTGCTTGATGATGTCACTTCCTGCCACAACATCACTCCCAGGTTAATGACATCACTTCCGATGGGTCCCGTTACAAGTGCCATTGTAAAAAGTTGGTCCCAGTCTAAAAAGTTTGAATACCACTGTACTATGTTGTATACAATGGATACATATACCATGGAAGAGTGGGAAGAATTGAAAAAAGAAACAGTAAAGGAAGAAAAGTATTCTACATGCCAAAAAGAAAAAGAAAAGAAAGAAATCTGTAGCATAATACAAAAGCTGAAAAAGAGCACACAGAGAAGCCACAAAACTGCTGATTCCACAGCAAGCAAGACTCTCCAATTGCTTTCCATATCATGATGTTTGGGTGAGCAGAACTTCAAGAGGGAGAGGACTTGGAACAAGTCTGCTGGGATTTTGTGATTAGAGCATTCGGAATTACCAAAGCCATCCAAACGATTCTTGGGCTCGAGGATGTGATGGCCTGAACAGGCAGGAATGAACACCAGAACCAGGGGGCATCCGATAAAACTGAGGGTTGGGAGAGTTAAAACAGATAAAAGGAAGTACTTTTTTACCCAGCGGGTAGTTAATCTGTGGAACTCTTTGCCACAGGAGGTGGTGATAGCATCTGGTCTTGATGCCTTTAAGAGAGGATTGGACGGATTTCTGGAGGAAAGGTCCATTGTGGGCTATAGGCAATGATGGATTGTGCAACCTCCTTACAAAGGTGGTGGGCTACTGGTACCGGGTGCAAGGAGTGGCAACAGGATGCAAGCATCTTGTTGTCTCATGCCTCCCTGGGGCACCTGGTGGGCCACTGTGAGATACAGGAAGCTGGACTAGATGGGCCTTTGGCCTGATCCAGCAGGGCTCTTCTTATGTTCTTAATGTAGAATGTAGGGATGTAGAAGTAGGGATGTAGAATGTAGGGAGAATGTAGGGATGCTTTCAACGTTTTTCTCATCCGAATTTCTCACTAGAGTTTGGAATTCTGAACTACTTGGTCTTGCTTTCAAAGTGGAACTCATGGATTAAACACTCTCATTGATTTAGGGCGCAATCCTAACCAATTTACCAGCACTGTGGTAAGCACAATACAGTTCTGAGGTGAGGAAACAAACATTCCCTTACCTTGAGGAGGCTTCTATGACTACTACTCCATTTCAGAATGCAGAACATACCTTGTTGGCACAGTTACGTTGCTGCTGTTGATGTTGTTTAGGAGTGCATCATTAATTTCTCAGTTTTGTACATACAGTATATAGTTTGCACCAACATTCCGTTCATTTGGGTTCTTAACCCCCTCTACATCACTATGGACAAAACACCACAATAAAGAAGCCTTATGAGAGCATAGGGATGAACAATCAGCATCTTTTTTGTGCAATGTTTCAGGACTGTGCAGGAACATGTGTCTATATGCTGCAAAAAACCTACACAAACAGAATCTTGATGCAGCTGTGCATATGGTTACATCATAATTGCTTTTTCTCATGTTTTGAAAATGCACATCTGCACTTTGTTAACATAAGGCAAGCCTATAGGTTCCAGCACAAGAACAATCTGTCCTGTCGAACCAGTATTAGGAGGTTAGAGATTGGTCCTTAGATCAAATACTGAAATGGCAACAGCTTCCAGCACTCTTATCCCAACCATCTTTGCTTTCCCCTATAAAGAAAAGTTTAACCATGCAAGAGTCTTATTTGTGATGAAGGCATCAACAGAATGCCAGGTGCAAGGAAGTGGCAACAGGATGCAGGCATCTTGTTGTCTCATGTGCTCCCTGAGACATCTGGTGGGCCACTGTGAGATACAGGAAGTTGAACTAGATGGACCTTTGGCCTGATCCAGCAGGGCTCTTCTTATGTTCTTATGTTAACAAGCATAAGCTGCATTCTATGGTTGATAGAGGAGCTGAGCCACACCTCTGTGCATCTCTTTTCTTTGTAATTAAGAGGTGACTCAGCAAGCGCATTGCAGAGGCATACCTAGAGTGGGATCACAGTACTGAGTTTTGCAAGCAGCAGCCACTCCCCCTCCTCTTTGGAGCCATTCCCAATGGCTAGGGCAAAATGGAGGCTACATGGGCTCCGAATGGCTCTGAAGAGGAGGGGGAGCAGCTCCTTGCAAAACCTAGTGCTATGATCCTCCTCTAGGTATGCATCTGGCACATTGTCATAACCCTGCTTGCTCAGACTGATGAGCAGCGGAGGCCAGTGAAGAGCCCAAAAACTATCAGGAGGTAACAACCATCAGGAGGCAGGGAGTTCCTCAGCACCATGTAGTTGTTGACTGACCAGCACCCCTAGTGTGGGCTTGGATTCTGCTAAATTCAGTGAGGGTGGTGTGGGAGGTTGCTGAGATACCATTTGCTTCCACCAGTGCATCCCAAGGTTTACTAGTAACTGTGGAAATTCCCCTCATCACCCCGGGGTAGTGGTTGGTTATTCCCACCAGCAAATCGATTCACTAGCTACTGCAGGTGTGGAAAATCGGTTGCCCAATCATGAGTTCCGGGTTATGGTCTGAAGCAGTGGTGTCATTCAAATGATTTAGGAACAGGAACTCACTTTTGATTGGCACTTGTCAGGAACCCGGAACCAGCCACGGAGCCCGTTAGGATCCGGGACGCCCGTTCTGGTCCGTTCCCTCTGAATGACATCACTGGTCTGAAGGTACATTATGTCATAACCTTGCTCAACCTAAGTAAGAGTGCAAACCTAACCTGGATTTAGGCCAGCACAGTTAGGCCAGCAAAGTTTGGCTGGCACAAGGGTCACCATAATGTATGTTTGGATCACTCTCAGAGTCAGAGAGGTCAGAATACAGACGTGCGCCATATCCCTGACTCCAAAAATGGTCCAAACGCACTTTACAGTGGCCCTTGTGCTGGCCAAACTGTGCTGGCCTAACTGTGCCAGCCTAACTCCAGATTAGGATCAAGGCCTAAGTATGATCACTAGGAGAGATTCTAGGAACCTTTGGTATGTCACTTTGAATTCCACAATGGACGAAAGATAAGCTATAAATTAATTTAATTTTTGAAGGCATTTGATAGCACCCTTCCCTTTAACTGGTTGCCAAATGTATGGGTACATTACGTTCAGTGTTTTTTCCTCACATTAATTCCCCTGATTTTCATTCATTCCCCTGATTTCCTGCAGTAAAATGGACTAACTAAGATCATTAGCTTCTGTGGATTTGTGCCTAAGAAAGAAATTGGCCCCTGAGAAGCTGGGTATTCTGGATCAACCTCAGATAAACATTCACACTCCTGGGTGGTTTTCTCCATCAAAACCAAGCTCTGGACCTCTGGCATTAGAGAATGAAGAATGAGAAATATTAGAATCTGCTTAAGCAGAAATGGAGACCTGTATGGCAAGAGTTTATATAGCTCTTTGCTTCAGATGAGTTTTGTTGATACTTGGAATTCTTGGAATGCATGCTAAGAACATGTTCCTCCCTTCCGAAATATAGTTGCATTGCTTTGTAAGGTCTGAAAGAAATATTTTTGATTTATTACCACAACATGGTTCTGAATGATAAAATCTAATTGCATTGTCTCCTGCACACTGTGAGATATCTGCATCTCATCTAGATTAAGAACATAAGAAGAACCCTGCTGGGTCAGGCCAAGGGCCCATCTAATCCAGCTTTCTGTATGTTATAGTGGCCCACCAGATGCCTCAGGGAACACCCAATGAGATACTTTTTCCTGTTGCCAATTCTTTGTAATTAGTCGCTCATTTTTTTCCCACCTATAGGAAAACAGTGGCTATTAATTCACCATTTCATAAAGATTGGCTCTATGAATGGCTGTTGAACATTAATAATAATAATAATAATAATAATAATAATAATAATAATAATAATA
>JAJKFI010000008.1:10915809-11033481 GCA_029204185.1 Lerista edwardsae | reverse complement strand
GGTCCACAAGCCCCCAACTCTGCTACAAACAATCCAAACAAACAACACAGCCTGTGTTATGTAAACAGACACTGGCTGGCTGCAGTTGCAGGCTATGGATTGCATTCAGAGTCTCTCCTTTGTTGTGTAAACAGACAGACTGCTGAGTGCCTCATTAAGAGCAGCCTCTTTGTTGCGTAAACAAGACACACAAACAGAAAAAGTTTGCAGCAAGCTACTGGAGACTCAATTGCCTCGTTAAGAGCCTTTGTTGTGCTTTGATCCCTGACATATATGCGTCTGACGATATATGGCTAAGCAACACACGCCTGTATAGTCTAATAGCTTTCAGATTCTGAACAAACTATCACAACCTCCAGAATGCAGCTCCACCCTTTGTTCTAACTTAGGGTGCAATCCTCACCAACCTTCCAGCATTGACATAGCTGTGCCAATGGGGCATGTGCTGCACTCTGCAGCGGAGTAGTAATCATGGAGGTCTCCTCAAGCTAAGGGAATGTTTGTTCCCTTATGTCACAGCTACATTGCCCTTACCCAGTGCTGGAAAGTTGGTTAGGACTGTGCCCTTAGTGTGTGTCTAAAACACATGGCATTGGATAAAGTCTACATGTTTTGGCATTGTTTGAAGGTGAAATTAACAGTATGGAGTACAAATGTAAGTCTGGAGCACAGAAGACAAAAGTAGAAAGAGGGAAAAGAAGAAAAATAAAAAAATTCAGGCAAGTTTATTTCACCTGGGCTGTGTTTCAAAATCAGCAGATACATGTCGTAATGAGGGAAGATAGTGAACGCCAGTCCTTGGATGCCTGTGTATTAGTACAGTAGAAGAGGAAAAAGCAAATGAGACCTCTGCTGAGATAGGAGAAAAGAAATACAGTAGCACTACTCAAAGTAAGAAAATTGTCCCATTCTGATGAATGTTTCCATTTAGTTTCAATCTTGGTCATGCTAAATTAAAAGTGTCAATTAAAACTTGTTTTTAAAATGTAATAACATCTGGTTTGTAGGAAATTTTAGGAAGGGGGGGGGGCAATCAGGCATCTTGCCCTGGACCCAATGCCAGCTCTCAGTGGCCCTGCCTGGGATAAACAGAACCCTTGCACAACACACACTTGGAACCGGCAGGGATGCAGGAGCATCTGTTGCTCTACTGTGTGAATTCTGAAATTGACTTTAAACAAAAATCCCCATTCAACCACACCAGCAACCCGGGCTTAATTTGCAATTACGGGCTTAATTTGCTGAGCAGTTTTGCTTAGACCCAGCACCTATTTTATTTATTTATTTATTTTTGCTGTTTGGTTCTAGAACATGTGAAGTCATGTGAGGACCTTCCAGAATGTGCGGACCCCATAACCTCACCATAAGATAATTGTAACCAGCTCTCGCACACACCTGGGATTAGGGAAAAGGTCAGAGGGTGATTTCCAGATGGCACTTTTTCAGATTACGAGCAGTTGGGCCTCATAGACACAGGAAAGAATTTGATACTCAGAAACGCAACCTCCATCACCAACATTCCTTTATGAAAACCACTTGCAACACTCTTCAAAAAATATAGTATAAACACTTACCGGAAAGCATTAGTTTCATGTAAAATAAAATATCTATTTACAGTGATATATAAATATATTCAGACACGCAGGGAGTATGGCATAAATAAAAAAAAAAGATTGTATGTGTTTAACATTGCAATGGAAGTGGAACAAGGCTAAATTGAATACATAAAATCTTTATTGGATCTCTGGAGGAAGCAAACTGTAATGTTTTCTTAGAAAAAAGTATTGCTTTGGGCCGTCAGCGCCAGTCCAACCAACGCTGAACAACCCTCCTGATTATGCTCTGGAAGGAGATGCCGGGTTATAGAAAGCATTCGGGAACTTGAATATGGGCTTCTTCCAGAGTAAGGTTTTAACTGTTTACTGATAGTCGTTTCTTGTGTTTCTGAGGTGCCACCACACATACTTGGCCTCATTATTTAAATGTGCTTGTTATGGTGCCCAGGTCTTCAGTAGATCCTCTCCATTCTTGCAATTTTGCTAGCGCAAGTCCGAGGCGAGAAAGTGGGCAGGGAGGAGCTAGGACCTGGTGCACACCATCACTGCCAGATGACCCCTCCCACAGCCTCCCTGGCCCCTGTTCCTCCCCAGTTTTGCCCCAATTCTGCCCTGCCCCACCACCCATTCCACCTCCTTCACTGTCTTACCTACCTCCACTGATGCAGGCAGAAAGCCTTCCTGCCGCTGCTCCTGCAGCAGGCTACTCTGAACCCAGCCGCAGAACCCGTTATGGCTGCTTTACAGCAGACACCACCAGTGAAACATGGGTTCCGCTAAGTGGCTGTGTCCAATGTAGACTCACACACAGGCAGGAATGACTCTCTTAAGATAAGAACATAGGAACATAAGAACATAAGAACAGCCCTGCTGGATCAGGCCAAAGGCCCATCTAGTTCAGCTTCCTGTATCTCACAGCGGCCCACTAGGTGCCCCAGGGAGGCACGAGACACAAGACGCTTGCATCTTGTTGCCACTCCCTTGCACCCGGTACTCTGAAGTAGCCTACTACTAATGTAAGGAGGTTGCACAATCCATCATGGCCTATAGCCCACGATGGACTTTTCTTCCAGAAATCCCTCTTAAAGGCATCTAGACCAGATGCCATCACCACCTCCTGTGGCAAAGAGTTCCACAGACTAACCACCCGCTGGGTAAAAAAGTACTTCCTTTTATCTGTTTTAACTCTCCCAACCCTCAGTTTTAGCAGATGCCCCCTGGTTCTGGTGTTTTGAGAAAGGGAAAAGAACATCCCTCTATCGACTCTATCCCTTCCGTGCATAATTTCTACTTTCTACACATACTTACATTAAAAGTAATTTTTTAATGGGCTGCCAACACATTTTTAGTTGAAATCTATATACACCTTCCACTTATGTATGCATGTATATTATCTCATTGGTATCTCACCTTTCCTCCAGTACTGATAACACGATATCTTGTCTGTATGCAGCTAGTGAGACGGACAGCACCCTCCTGTTCTTTGCTAGCACTGGCACAGCAGCCACTGCGCTGGTGCTCGCCATCTCACAGGTTCCATAAAGTTGTGCTGAGCGGCTGGGTGGCTGGGCAGAGGACGGGATCAGCAGAGAAACGGGATGGGATCGGCAGAGGAGGCCTCTGCCAAATCCTATCCTTCCCCCCCCGCCCCAGGCCTAGGAGCCCAACCCAGGGCTGGCACAGCTCCAAGTAGCCCCATGGGGCAGGCTGGGGCTAGGGGACAACAACAGGGGAAGACTTCAAACGCTGATCGCATGCCAGAAACATTTGGATTGTGCAAGCGTGCCTACAAGTGCCTCCTGTCAAGTGTGTTCAGATCGCGTCGTACTGCCAGGAGATAGTGCCTTTACCCTGGAACTGCTTTCCTGGTTAACCTGGACAGCCTTCCCATGGGGGGTTATGAGAAGTGAGTGCCATTGCCAAGGCTGACCCCTATTTAGAGACATCCAACTTACAGATGCCTCAGCTTAAGGACAGGTGCATCACTTGTTCATGCTGGCGCAATCTGTCTGCTCCGTTCTCGTGCTGGCTCGATAGTGCCGGTTTTGAGAGATGCTGGTTTTTGGGACAGACACACGTGCGGTTTTTCAGAGGGAGACACTACATTTTGGAGACACAGGGTGCAATCCTAATCTGGGTTGGCCAGCACAGTTAGACCAACAAAGTGTGGCTGGCACAAGGGTCACAGTAAAGCACGTCTGGATCACTCTTGGAGTTAGGAAGGATGGTGCACATCTGTGTGCTGGCCTCTCTGACTCCGAGAGTGGCCCAAATATTCTTTCTGGTGTCCTTTGTGCCAGCCAAATTTTGCTGGCCTAACTGTGCGGGCCTAACTCCAGGTTAGGATTGTGCCCACAGAACAGGTGGGTAAAAGAGAGCCAGAACATAATAGCACAGTGCTTGTATTCTTCTCCAACTAACACAAACGCAAATTGTAACTTTTTGTAAATTGTAAAATGCAACTAATTATTTTTATTTATTTATTTATTTATTTATTTATTTATTTATTTATTTAATTTTTATCTTGCCTTTCTGCCCCATGGGCACCCAAGGCGGCTTGCAACATTAAAAACCAACACTTCAAAAATCACAAATATAACAATAAAAACAATGTTAAGAACAATATTAAAAACCGTTAAAAATTTAAACCAAGCAAGCCCCATGGATCCTTTAAAATATAGGATGAAAAATGTAATATGCCAGCCAGCCTGTCAACAATTGAAGGCTTGTTTAAATAAAAAAGTCTTCAGCCGCCGCCAGAATATTGCCAAAGAGGGAGCCGTTCTTAATTCTAAGGGGAGGGTATTCCAGAGTCGTGGAGCCACCACCGAGAAGGCCCTATTCCTGGCCGCCATCCCCTCACCTCTCCTAGTGGCGGCACAGTCAGAAGCCCCCCCCCAGATGACCTAAGAGTACGGGTAGGATTATATGGAAGGAGGCGGTCCCTCAAATACCCCGGACCTCAGCCGTAAAGGGCTTTAAAAGTCAAAACTAGCACTTTGAATCGGGCCCGGAAAGGAACCGGCAGCCAGTGTAGCCGCTGAAGCAATGGCCCGACAGAGCCGAACCGACAAGCCTAGCAACCACACGAGCAGCCGCGTTCTGCACTAGTTGCAATTTCCGGACCATCTTCAGAGGCAGCCCCACGTAGAGCGCATTGCAGAAGTCTAATCTGGATGTCACTAGGGCATGGGTCACTGTGGCCAGATCTGCGCAGCTCAGGTACGGTCACAGCTGGCAAATCAGCCGAAGCTGAGCAAAGGCTCCCCTGCTCACATCGTCATCCTCATCTAAGCTGTTCTAAGTCCCATTTTGTTCATTACACGCTCTCTCTCTCTCTCTCTCTCTCTCTCTCACACACACACACACACACACACACACACACACACACACACACACACACACAAATCAGGATTACCACAGACTGTACATTTACTGGAGAGTTACAATTAAAAGATAAAAAGTTATAATATAATTACAAAATCAATATTTTATGACTAAAAACTTATTTAACACTAATATCCCAAATAATCTATTTAGGGTAACCTATGTATAGAAATACATATTTCTGTACTGTTTTTCAAGCACCACAGGAAGTTGCTCACAATTCTGTTTCATACATAAACTTTCAATTTCCATGCAGACCTCTGGAATCTGACCTGTACTTATGTAGTGGGCTTCCTGTAATTTGACTGTTTCCAAAGTTCTAAATCATGGACTCTTTATTCATGGACTGGATACATTCTCGGAGCCATTCCATGAACAGATACTAGATTTCCATTGGGTCTCTGATATCCAAAGGCAATGTACAAAGCCTCTGGGAAGGGAATGAGAAGCTGAAGCCTCATGGCTTTTACTTCTCTTTCTCCAAGACCATGCAAAAGCCAGGAATAATCTGCCCTCAGAAACCTATGTGTAGGACGACTATATAAATATTGTCAATGTAAAAATTGGCTTACCGACAGGAAACAGAAGGCGTTAGCAAAGTGAAGAGTTGAGAGTAGGAAGAGGTAATGAGTGGTGTGCCTGGAAAGGTCAATATTGAGATCCGGTTTTGGTTTACCATGTTTATGAATGATCTTGAGGAGTGCGAAAGTGCAACTTCAAACACTACAGATGCTGGTGACACATACTTAAGTGAGGGTGGGAAGCAACAAAGACACAGAAAAGGTTCAGCCAAAGAGATGCAGAGCAGGGAACACTTGAAGCAGCCAAAGCAAGCCGGACACAAAGGGCAATGTAGAATTACTCCTTTTCAACAACCAGGCAAACAGGGCTACATCCCGAACTTGTGCAGCCTGTCCAGCTCTAAGAGACAATCTGTACATTATGCAGAATGTGGTGATAGACTGGAGTAGGTCTAATTCGGGATTGTACCACTTCAGACTGTAGATGGGGGTCATCATATTTGTAATGGTACCCACCATAAAAACCTCCTTACATACAAGCAGATCTGAGAGAAAGCTATGATCATCTTTCCAGTGTTCTAGTTCACTGCATACAGGGAGTTTTGAATGTGGGGGACCTTTCCAACATGCACTCTCCCCACTGCAGCACAATCCAGAATTCTGTCGCCTCTGTCTAAATGGGGACATGCACTGAGAGAAGCAGGTTTTGAAACTAAGGTCAATATTTTCTTGGCAGCACTAACTTGCCACCTTTGGTTTCCTTACATCTGAATCCTAGCTCCCTTTTCAGTTAATGCGAAGCAACTGTACTTGGTTTCTTGTGTCAAATATGGTTTGGGTCACAGAGTGTGAATGCCAAAGAAAGAGGACTCCTACTGTTTTCTAAACCTCAACTAGCTACTACAGCCACATCTTATTCAGAGGTTCATTGCACTAATAGCCTTCCCTGAAAAAGAGATATGTGCCTTACCCTAGCTGTGGCACTGGTCCATCCCATCCAATACTGTGCCTTCAACTGGTAGGGGTTCTTCAAAGTGTTATGTCACTTCAGGTCACTGGGCTTTGTGGCACTGTGCCTCACTGACACAGCATATCCCTGGGACCCACTGCCAGGCCCTGCCCCTGTGCCCATAGCTTATGTGGTAATAAAAAATCCTTGGCGAATAGAGGCATTCCAAATGATGACTTCGTTCTCATTACAGCTTCCTCCTCTCATTCAGGCCATTGTGTCATTATAGAGAACTCTATAGAGCCCGGAGGAGACACCTCCTCAAAACACATTAACAAACACCATATAACACCAAAGTGACATACACACCAAGGCCACACACACACACACACACACACACACACAGAGAGAGAGAGAGAGAGAGAGAGAGAGAGAGAGAGAGAGAGAGAGAGATCTTAGACCCAAGCAGATTGGAGGGAGCCCCTGGAATTCAATTGGTTGAGGGTTCCTTCAGATCTGATGCTGCTAGCTAATCTATATTTGGATCCAGGTGTTCACAACATGTGTGCTGAATTAGAAGTAGAAAACTTTGGGGAACAAGTGCCATAGGAGAGGAAATGCTGAGATGGTTACGCAGGTACTCACAGAGGTGCACTCACACCCCACACACCTCCAGAGTGCATTTGTGATGTGACATAGAGTTGAAACATGGATATTCCCCAGAGCTGTTAATTGCAGGGCAATCTGAAGCAGCCAAGAGCACTGCGATAGTTAAATGAGGAAAGTTTGGAAAATATTATAACTTGTGTCCAAGTTTATCTTTTTATTACTTCATAGTGGTAAAAGCTGTTTAAAACCATATTCGCGTAGCCACACTTTATATTCCACAATAAAGCAAGCTGCACTTAGCAGCAAAAAAAAAAAGGTAGAGGTGCAGTTATATAGTCATTTATTTAATAGGGCAGATTTTACATTCAAAACAGAAGACTTGAAAAAAGTAATGTATTTGTGAATTATTTTTTAAAAATGTACAGTTTTACACTGCCCTCTTAGCATGAAGTTTTATGGCTTGGTAAAAGGTTCTGAAACACCTTACGTCTCACCGGAGACGTCTTTATACAGTTCTCTCCTGGCTGATCAAGAACGATGCCTTAAAACACATTGGGAGTTTCCAGTAAATTTCTAAAAAAAACATTTTTTCCCCTTCATGTGCTGTAGGTGCATAAAAGTTGTCTTGGAAAAAACTGGCAGTGTTCCAGGGAAGCATTTATCTGTCATGGACTTGGGGCTGGAAACAGAAGAATTTTAAAAAGCAGCAATTTTATTTCAGGTTTGTACATGGCCGGCTCCAGAAGTAGCGAGGCCCAATGTGGGGCATTCCCCGCGGGTCCCTCTACTCACCAAAAAAAGCACTTGGGGTGTTGTGCACGGCACCCGGAAATAGTTGGCGGTGACATGATGACGTCACTGCCAACTGCTTCAGGAGGCCCATTTTGGGCAGTTCAGAGGCAGGGGCGGGGGGGGGGGGTCAAGATAAAGCTCCCGGGTTCCCCCCCAAAACTACCAGCCCATAGAATTCCGGGCTGCAGCAGCAGGTGATATGCTCACTGTGTTGGAGCGTGGGGGGGGGGCAAAGTGTGGGGCCCAGTGGTGTCATTCAAATGATTTAGGAACAGGAACTCACTTTTGATTGGCACTTGTCAGGAACCCGGAACCAGCCACGGAGCCCGTTAGGAACCGGAACTCCCGTTCTGGTCCGTTCCCCCTGAATGACATCACTGGGCCCAATGTGATGACATTGGTTACATCATCATCTTAAGGCCGGCCCTGGGTTTGTATAACGCACCAGGAAAAAACTGTCTAGTCAGTCAGTGTTGTGAGAGCTGGTGTACTAGAGCAGCTCAGAGACTGCAAATTCCTGTTTGAAGCTTACTTCTGAACTTACTCGGTGGCTGGGCAGCCCAATCCTATGTTTCTTGGAATCCAGTGGAACAGAGCCATTCCACTGGGTGAAATGGCACTACTGTATCCTATGGACGTGTGGGGAAGCCACTGGAGGTCTCCTCAGGGAAGTGACATTCATCCCCTTACCCCAAGTAAAGCCAACTAAATCGCTGGTGCAGACTTGAGAAGCCCCATATTGGGGATAGGCTCTAGTGGAGGAAGCCTCCAGCAGTTCCACCTCCCCTCCTCCTGGGCCAGTCCCTCCCTCCATTCTGCACTCTCTATGAACTGGGATACATTCTTGGTATTTGTGTACCGCCAGCACAACAGCCCATAGAATTGGGCCCTTAGTCAAGTCACTCCCTCTCAGCTTCAACTACACAACCGCTATTTGGAGACAACAGTATTATATTAGTAGAACAAGCAGAATAAGCTTTACCTGGTTTTTACAAGGATTACATTAAAATAATATATGCATTTTTCGAACACTAAAAAATTCTAAGAATAGAGCTGTATGCATAAGTCCTTAGTAGATAAATGAGCCAGTACTGCTCTAAATCCATATACATGAGGGTTTCCCATATGGTGGGTCCAGTGGTGTCATTCAAATGATTTAGGAACAGGAACTCACTTTTGATTGGCACTTGCCGGGAACCCGGAACCAGCCACGGAGCCCGTTAGGATCCGGAATGCCTGTTCTGGTCCATTCCCCCTGAATGACATCACTGCCTTCGCCCCCCCCCTAGGAATCCGGAGTCGCTCCCTTTGACCCTCTGAGTGCCGGCCAACCAAGAAGAAAAGCTCTTTGCAGAGGAATTGGGAGGGGGGAGGAAGGAGAGTGAAGTGAGCGGAGTCAGCCCTAATTTTAACTAGTGGAACTGAGTTCCCCCGCGTTCCCCCTGCATGACATCACTGGGTGGGTCCCATTTACTCCTCTCATGTGTGTGCACAACTGCACATGCACATTACCATATGGAGGGGAAGGACCGGATTGTCTCCTAAAGCTTTCATTGATGCATCTGTTAATGGCAACGTTTTCTCAGTGAGACTAAGCATTAAAGGTACGTTTTGTTGTTGCTGTTATAAAGGAATTCACACACACTTCACACTTATACCTTTTATTTGGCATATAAAACTAAAATCACAGATAAAAAAGCTGGCAATTACAAGCAGATACAGAATTTCTAACAAATCCACTGAATCACACATTGACAATTTCCTCTCCGCCGGTTCGCCGTCTATTATCTTTTACTATCTGAGCAATGAACAAGGCAAGCTGGTAGATAGATATTGAATCCTTAGCTGCAAATAGGGACTTCATGCTCTCAAAATCCTCCTTCAGTCAATACAAAGACATAAGAGGTTTTAGAAGTTTTTCCCTACTCCTAAGGTGTAAAGGGCAATGGAAGAAGAGGTGTTCCAATGATTCAACTTATACAAAGGAATTCTTCTGGTGTCTTACTGTCATAGGACTTTTTTAAAAAAAAAAAAAAATTAAGATACTGTATATTCTTTATATTCTGTATGGAACCTAATGTATATTTAACAGTTCTTAAGTGTCAATAATGGTAGGTGTTCTAAAAGTGGATATCCTCAGCTACCATAAGTCCCCGCAGTGTCACTGGCATTACGTCTGTGTAAACACGTATGGGATGGTACTGTAAGATCAGCGATTTTCAACTGTTTTCATCTTATAGCGCACTGGCAAGGCACTAAAACTGTCAAAGCACTTTTGACAATTGACAATTGATAAGGCACACCTCACAGCTGGTGGGGGGGGCATAGATCTCCTAATAGCCCTACTAATAAACAGCCCTCCCCCAAACTTCTGCAGCACATCTGCAGATCATTCATGGCACACTGGTTGAAAATAGCTGTGTTACAGTAGATACACATTCATGGACAATCTGGCTATCAGTGGCCAGTGGTGTCATTCAAATGATTTAGGAACAGGAACTCACTTTTGATTGGCACTTGTCGGGAACCCGGAACCAGCCACAGAGCCCGTTAGGATCCGGAATGCCCGTTCTGGTCCGTTCCCCCTGAATGACATCACTGGTCATGACTGCTAAGAATGGAATCTACTGCCCAAATCTCAAGATTGACCTCAGAGAGACTACTCTTTGTTCAATCACCACTGGAGACTTATAGACAGGAAGAAGAGATGGGGCCTTCTCAGTGGTGACACCAATATCCTAAATCTCTGGGCATATCTGTCAGGTCTCCCCTCTCTTTTGTAGGCAGCTCTTTTTAGGCATTTTTAAGCAGCTCCTGAAAAAAAAAACAGCACTAAGAGCGCAATCCTAACCTGGAGTTAGACTGGCACAGTTAGGCCAGGAAAGTTCGGCTGGCACAAGGGCCACCATAAAGCACATTTGGACCACTCTTGGAGTCAGAGAGACCAGCACACAGACGTGCGCAATCCTCCCTGACTTCTAGAGTGGTCCAAACATACTTTACATTGTTCCTTGTGCCAGCCAAATTTTGCTGACTTAACTGTGCCAGTCTAAATCCAGGTCAGGATTGCACTCGGAATGTTTGTTTGGTTCATGCAGAAGACAGTGGTGACACCTCTAGTATGTCTTTTTAATTTAAAAATTAAATTAATTTAAAAATTAAATTTTAATTCATCTAAATAATTCACTGAAATTAGCAGAACATTAAGCGTTAAATTGTTAAATGTTAAAATGCTTTTTAAAGTTTTGGCTTTAGTGATGCTGCTTCTTCCCGGGGTTTTTTTTTTAAAAAAAAATTATAATGTCTTCATCATTCAGTATTTTTCATTGTCTACCTGTTTGCAATTTTAAAAAATTAATATGCTGAATGCCAATTTTCTGTGCTAAATGCACACTGAGTACATTTTTTTTAAGAAATGCAGGATATTAATAAACATTAATAACAATACATCTCCATATTCAAAGGCAGCCTACTGTACATCTGAGTACCAGATGCTGGGTCAAACACATGAGATGATCACCAGGGCCTTGCTTTTAAGCATCTGGCCGGCCAATGTTGGAGCCACAGTGCTGAGCTAGATGGACATCTGGTTTAATCCAGCAAGACCATTCTTATGTTCTTCCATTAAACAAACCTTCCATTCCAATGATCAGTTGAAGTACAAACTCCAAGTCACATTCTTGCATGTATCTGACAGCCAAATCCTAACTAAAACTCACCCCCCCACACACACACACCTTCCTGGTGCTACTGTGCTAAAAGGAGCATGTACAGAATCCTGGATGGGGACAATCCTGGAGGCCCCCTCAGGTAAATCTCTGCTTCCCCAATAGGACTAGTCAGACCTGCACCACTTCTTTGGCTTGCGTAACTTTGAGTGGACTTTAGGAGGTGGACTGAGGCTGGGATGGGGGATAGGATATTGGTGGAGCTGCTGACACCAATAACCATCCCCTTCCCACCCTTGACACCCACCCTCTCAAAAACTCCAAGGGTGCCATCCTAGGGTAGAGTCGACGCTACATGCAGAGTGCCAACATGGGGGGGGGGCACAGAGCAGCCACCCCCGTGTCGGCGCTCTTGCTGCGAGACCAGCGCTGCAGGCAGTGCTGGCCTCTGAGCGCCCGCACTCTGGCCCAGAAGCGGGGCAAGCTGGGCTGAGGGAGGGTGTGGGCAGGGGAAGCGTGGGTTGTGGGCGTGCCGGCCTAGGAGGGAGCATGTTTGGACCACTCTCAGAGCGGCCAGCACACAGATGTGCACCATCCTCCCTGACTCCAAGAGTGGTCCAAACGTACTTTACGGTGGTCCTTGTGCCAACCAAAATTTGCTGGCCTGACTGTGCCGGCCTCTCTCCAGGTTAGCACTGCATCCTAAATCTCACCCTCTCTAACACTTCGTGCTAAGGAAAGGGCGAAGTCTGTCCTGCTTAATGGCCTAAAAGCAATGGGATCCTGGATAAATGTGAAGGAAAAGCATCACTACAAACCTATATGTATTTTGCTAGCATATGCTGCCAGAATCTTGGAGAGGATAGTCCAGGCCGTGTTGGCAGCAGTTTTGACCTACTAAGGCAGAATATCAAAATAAGCCAATTTGCTGCTGAGCAAAAAGAACTCATTAAAAAAAAATTGAAATCTTGCATATGCGTCAACATACATACGGAACACACACAAACTTTGGACTCTTAAAGCACCTATTGAGCCCTTAAACTGACATGAAGAGAAATATCTTAAGGGAAAAACTGGTGAGTTCATAACCCCAGACTGATGGAATCGTAGAACTTTTTCAAAAGACTCAGAATTTCCACTATGATAAAACCAGAAGCTAGCATTAATATAAGTTAGTTTTGACATCCATTGTGCAGTGTCAATGGAAGTTCTATATGGGAGAACAGTGCTTAATTCAGAACTCGTGGGATTTTTTTTTTAAAAAACCCATAAATTAATTTTTTTTTTCAATATCAATCTGTGGTTTGTGAAAATCTAGTGGGATGAATAAACCATACAGGCTGGCAAGTAGAATTAGTGGCAGTGAAAACAACCCTGTAGTCATAAACAGTAAACAAAACATAGTAACCAATTGAAACACAAGAGATTGTTATATTGCAGGAGGCTAAATTATTAATTTAATAATTTCGGCACCACGGATTGCAGATGCAAAATTAAGCCAACAGTTCCCCCTATGGCAATTGTGAAGTACTGTCTTTTCAAAGAGGGAAACAACGGGCAAAAACGATGCCAAGTAGCTGCTATGTAACCTGTGCAAAAAAATACTGAATAAAAAGAAACAACTAGTTAGCCGCTGTGCAACCAGCTAGCCACCAGAAATATATACAGGTGGGCCCCCCATATACATGAATTCCGTATCCATGGTTTCACTTATCCATGGATCAGGGGCCTCCTTACCTTCTTTTATTCTTACTTTGGGTTGTTAAGAGTGCAACCCTAACCAGGAGTTAGGCCAGCACAGTTAGGCCAGCAAAGTTTGGCTGGCGCAAGGGCCAACATAAAGGGCATTTGGACCACTCTTGGAGTCAGGGAGGATGGTGCATGTCTGAGTGTTGGCCTCTGTGACTCTGAGAGTGGTCCAAACATACTTTAGAATGGCCCTTGTGCCAGCCAAACTTTGCTGGCCTAACTGTGCTGGCCTAACTCCAGATTAGAATTGTGCTATTAATAATCTTGCTCGGGGGTGTGAGCCGGGGAGATCCCTGTACTTAACATAGGTTCCCTTGTATCCATGGTTTCAGGTATCCACTGGGGGGGGGGAAGGAACCTATCCACTGCGGATACCTGGGGCATGCCGGTAATTGAGTGGCATAAGTTGCAAGTATGCAACTTGCACCAAATATTATTTAGCATTGATTTTTGAAGTCAAAGCCAACAATTGAGGTAGAAATTTTATCCAAAACAAGTCAGCAGTCACTTCTACTCCTGTTTGGTGCTACTTGATTGCTTCTACTCAATTCAGGCTACTCAACTTGCATAAAGTCTGAGAAGACTGTGTAGGGCAGGAGTGTCAAACATAAGACCCGGGGGCTGTATGCGGTCTGCAGAAGCTCTTTATCCGGCCCCCAGAAGCTCTTTATTCGCCCCCCAGGCTCTCCCAGCACTACCACCAGCTGCTCTCAGCTGCTGAGCTGTGCTGAGGTTTCACTGCTGAAAGGGCAGCCCACATGATAACTAGGCTCTCCCATTTCTTTGAATTATGATCAGGATTTGCATATTTAGAAAATATGCAGCTAATTTGCAGCTAATGAGTTCCTAGATGAGAACAAAGTGCTTATTTCTAGTCATGACCTGCTTAATGACATCACTTCTGGCCCTCAACAGGCATCATAAATGCCCACTGTATGAAATCGGTTTGACACCCCTGGTGTAGGGCTTTCAAGCCCAGGTGCGGGGGTTAGGATACAGCATGCACAGGCCCAATCTGTCCCTATTCCAACCTCTCTCATACTCTCCACTGTGCGTAACCTTACTGTAATTGCTCTGGCTGGCATAGCGATGGGATCTGGCCCAGCTGGCTCTATGGCACATTTGCCACACTCAAGTGTACCAGCTCAAGTAGAGCTGATGATGCTTCTCAAAGGAAAGGCAGTTTTGGTCTTGTCATAAGCTGAAAATGTCAAGAAAATGTCAATATAGATTAGCAAGATACACATTAAAAGCCTTTATAGAGCTATAGCACCCCTGCTTACTGGGCAAGAGGCACTTTTTCAAGTGGTGTTCCTCTCATATTTAGCAGGGGGAGAGTAATTGTCCCTTTTCACCCCAACTCAGTGTCTTTTCTAGTGGCTGTTGCTGGTGGTGTTCTGCATTTTTTTAGATCGTGAGCCCTTTGGGACAGGGAGCCATTTAACTTTATGACAAGCTCAGGGACTCCTCCAAAAACTTCCTGATCTTTGCCCAGATACTCTGGGCACAATCCTAGCCAGCCTCTGCACCAGTAGAGCACATGCGGTGCCAATGCATAGCAATTGCTGGCAGCGGTGTGAAGGCCTGCACTAGCCAGTGTGCACCAACACAAGGAGCAGTGTGCACTGGGGAAGGGAAGTCCTGTGTGGAGGCGGAATGGGCAGGGAAAAGCAGGGAGGAAATGTAATGGCACAGGGGAGGTGGAGACGGGTGTGTGCGGATCGGGCCCAGGAGGGGCTAGATCGATGTCAGCAGCATGCACCACATCCAATCTTCCCTCCTGGGCCCAATACGCAGGCAGATTATCGTGGCGCAAGGGGACAAATGTCCCCTTACCCCACGGAGACCTCCAACATGCCAAATTCCTATGCAGTGCTCTAGCACTGATGTGTCACTCTACAGAGATTTGCACGGGATTTGGCTGCCCATCATAGTGACTCTGCTGAAGCCAAAATTATAACTCTTGGTGTGTGAGATTTCCACTTTCTTGTGACTCCATTGCCTGCTGCTTCTGGTAGTGTAAGAACATAGACACTACGTAGTAGGATTGTCTGGGAGGAACCCAGCCCATGTACCTGATCCATCCTCTGGTGTTCGTGCATTCCCAGGCTTCTCGTGTGGCTCAGGCTGTCTCAGATGTTCTCACAATGCATTCCAAGACATGGCTGGGCTGGGGCGAAACTCATGCTATCTGTAAGTTCTTCCTGCTTGTGTCCTTGGGCAGTGAAGAGTGCATGAATAGATGATGAAGAAAACCGTAAAGAGAAACAAACGATCTGCTTTGTGCACCGCACCACTTTTACCTATATATATCCTCAGCTGTGCTCATAAATGAACTGGAAATTCCGCCCTAGTTGTCACTGAAAAACATTTCAGTTCATCCCTCTTTTTGTTTACACAGAATGGGAGGTGTCTTGACAATATTTTGAGGAATTAATCCCTTGTTTACTGGGTCATTCGTCCATGAATGATCCATTCCATGTAATTATGTGTCACAAGATCATTTGACACTGTCTTTATATTGGAATCACTGAAGTCTGCAAAGGGGCCAAGATGAGCTTACTTTGATTTTTTTTCATCATTCTAGAGCTGCTTTCTATAAGGTATTGTGAGCCATTATATTTCTGACCTCAGTCAGTTTTGTTTCCCACCTACATACGAACGTGGTTCTTGCATTGTTCATTTCTTTCCCTCGGAAGAATTGGGAGGGTTCAAAATAGCAGCCTTGAACTCACATGCCTGTATTTACCAGATAACCTAATCTGAATCCTTCCAGCATTTGAGTGGATTCTAATCCTACTCCATCAGTATTCCAGGGCCAATTGAGCATTGCTCCCAATTGAGCCTCATGCCTAAGGGGCTCCATGCTAAGGTAATCTTCTCAAATACACACTCAATTTATTGCACGCAACACCTAACACCACATGGCAGGTTTTATGGAGAACAGCAGCAATGTTAATTATTTCTGAATTCTTAAAAAAATTAGTAGTGTTTGGTCCATTAACTCACATGCGCTTTTTAAGTGCACATTTTGATTTCTTTCCATTCTACCATAGAGATATAAAGTCTGTAAAGTATTTTAGTTGTATTTCTAAGGTTCTACAGACCTTGGCTGTGAACCTGAAGCCCTGCAAAAAGTGCTTGCAATTGGGCCTCCCTGCTCTGAAGGCCAGCCCCTGCAAAGAGCTTACAGATTGATTATCCCTGATCCAGACTGCTTGGGAAGGGAAGGTGTCCAGATTTTGGATTTTTCTGGATTTTGAAACAATTGCATAAATATAATAAGAAATGCTTCCTCTCGCTATTTTCACTGTGACCCATTTGGGGGGCGGCTAGCCTCTGTGACTATTAGGGACGTGGTGGCGCAGCAGGTTAAACCGCTGCTGCTGGGCTTTCCGACCAGAAGGTTGGGAGTTCAAGACTGCGCAACGGAGTGAGCTCCCGTTGCTTGTTCCAGCTCCTGCCAACGTAGCAGTTCGAAAGCACCTAAATGCAAGTAGATAAATAGGGACCACTTCAGTGGGAAGGTAACAGCGTTCCGTGCACTACGGCGTAGAGTCATGCCAGCCACATGACCATGGAAGCTTGTCCTCGGACAAAACACCGGCTCTACAGGCTTTGAAACAGAGATGAGCACCGCCAGTAGTGTCAGCCTACCGGTACGCTGGGCAGGTTCTGCTGCAGAGGGCGGGCTTTCGCCATTACGCAACGGAACACAGCGAGCACGCTGCCGATCACCGAGCAGACCCGCACAGCGACCGAGCAGAACCCGCCCAGCGTACCAGTAGGCTGACACTACTGAGCACCACCCCCTATAGTCAGTCACGACTAGACCATTCGGTCGTGGGGAAACCTTTACCTTTACCTTTAGCCTCTGTGACACACCACAGAGAATAGAACTTACAGCCTGTAAGCAGGAGTGAGCACAAGACTTTCTATAGAAGTTAAAAAGTCTTGGACAAAGATGCTTGGATTTTGGAATAGTCTGGATTTTGGATGGCTGGATAAGGGATAATCTACCTGTAGTTTGACACCTGCTATTTCCATTCAAAAGCACATTTTTGTGGGTTACTTTGGACCAAGCTGTGTCAGTCTTTTCAAGGAAATATATTCATCACCAAGTAATGTTTTTCTTCCTAGGAAAACCTGTAGAAACCCATCATGCAAACTTGAAAATCCATAGTGTTCCAAACAATTTCTTAGGATAATTTTCTTGAAATATTTTTTTTCAGCGCCTTTCTCCATATAGCTCTGTTCCTGAGTGTTTAGTTCCTATCGTTTTATTTTTAACACACTTAAGAGCACAATCCTAAACTGGAGTTAGGCTGACATAAACTAAGCCAGCAAAGTTTGGCCAGCACAAGGGCCACCATAAAGCGTTTTTGGACTACTCTTTGTGTCAGAGAGGATGGCTCACGTCTGTGTGCTGGCTTCTCTGACTCAGAGAGTCCAAACATACTTTACGGTATCCCTTGTGCTGGCCAAACTTTGCTGGCTTAGCTTATGCTGGCCTAACTCAGTTTAGGATTATGCCCAAAAGTTCAGATCCATTTCAAGCAGAATAATACCAGGCACATAACTGACTTATGGTACAGTCCAATATTTCCCCTTCGCCAGCAGAGAAGCCACTCCACTGGCGCGCACTGTTGCAAACATGCCATAAAGCATGTTGCGACGGTATAGTTGCCAGGCCCGCTGGCAGAAAGGCCAAAGACTTGTCCTGCGCACCAGCATAATGGAGGATGCCCACTGGAGCAGGTAGGCTCAGTGCTGAGCAGTACAGAGGCAGGGAAACAACCAGTGGTGTTATCTCAATGATTTAAGAACAGGTACTCACTTTTGATTGGCACGTGTCGGGACCTACCCACCGGAAGTGACGTCATAAGCCAGAAGTGAGGTCATGGCAGGAAATGACATGAAAAAAGCCCTTTTTGAGGCCTCAGATGATTTTAAACTGACCCAACAGTTGCAACAGTATTCCACAGCACCCCCAGAACATGTTAAGGAGGCCTGGCATCATGTTAAAACCCCAGAGCAGCTCATTTTTCAGTGGCAAGGCAAGGCAAGGCAAGGCTCCACTCACTGCCTGCCTGCCTGCCTGCCTGCCTGGCTCTGAGAACATGCAGGCAACTCAAACATGCAGGAAATTCAAACGTTGCAGAGGGCGGAGTTGACGAGTGGGCGGGTGAGTGGGCGGGGCCAGCTGTAATCCTAGAAACCGGTACTCGCGTACCCCCGCGTACCCCCTGCATAACATCACTGGAAACAACTGAGTCACAGGGCTCCAGCATCCACACTGGCTTCCTCTCAAAATCCTAAAAGCACACCCACATCAATTTGCTTGATATTTCCTCCTTGTCCTATTGCATAATCAGTCAAGGGCATATGATTGGTGGACTGCTACGTGCCGGGGAACAGGAATGATACAGGAATGTAAGGGAGAGGTGACAGTCTACACAACAGTGGCCTAAAAAGACCTTATTGGGGCCAGGTTTTAGAGACTAAGAATGCACGTTGATCTCTCTGTTGTATGGATATCAGTGAGCTGTGGTGGCACACAGGGTAATGGTCCTGCTTTGGCCTCAAAACAGAGATTTCAACTTGGCTCTCACTGGTCCAAATCCTATATGGATCCTCCCCCCCCCCGCCCCACACACACGCACACATACAGAGTAGGTTCATGATTAAAGATATTGTAAAGATATCTGATAGGGTAACATCAGCGGGTTTGTTGCAACAAGGTAAACAAACAGATGTTTCATGGTCCCCTATCTTTTTAATAGGCATCCCTGTATCCATGGTATCCGTGGATAAATGAAATTGTGAATACTGAATCAGTGGATACTGGGGCATGCCTGTACTTAGAACTGCATTGTTGTTAAAAAATGGTGATGATGGTGATAATCATAATGGTGATGATGATGATGATGATGATGATGATGATGATGATGACGATGACGATGATGACGATAGAGTAATAACTCAAAGCATACCAAAACCAAACCAAACCAAACCAAAGGGTTCTGTATATGCACCCAAACCCTGGAAAAACAGGGTTTTACTTCTCAGGGATTATGAACCATGTACTGGAAATTTAACTTGGAAGAAGCAATGTGTCAAAAAATGTGCAAAAAAAAAAAAAAGATAATCTTATCCGCCAATTTTCAAGCGAGGGGCAGGAGAGAGAATCAGTTCACATGATTAGCTGTCATAAGCACAGCACATACCATTAGAAGCGCCAAAGCCCAACTTGAAAGGCTTTAAATGCTTCAAGCTGTGCAAGCATGCGTTGCTTCAAAAAGGCAGAACTGATTACCGTGATCACAGGCGAAAGCCTTAGCCAAACAGAGGGCGGGCCATTTCTGTAAATCGTTATGCTGCGATTATTAGCTATTGAAATAAATGGTTTTGAATGTTTATTAGCTTTAGAATTATTTTTGCCCTCTCATCTCTCGACGGTTGGTGGATAGAAAGGATGAACAGGATGGCTGAGGGGATTTTGATTCTCTCTGGTCATTACACAGCTGCGATTCAAGTGACAACAGAAAAAATAAAAATGGTTCCTAATTGGATATAATTATAGTTTGGGGTTTTTTTTTTTTTTTTTAAAGTTGTTAAAGCTATTTAAAACTGTGTGTGTGCGTGCGTGCGTGCGCACTCATCTCTCTCTCACTCTCTGACACACACACACACACACACACCACGTATACAGGCGTGCCCCAGTATCCACTGATTTGGTATCGACAGTTTCAGTTATCCCCAAATACCATGGATACTGGGACGCCTATTAAAAAGATAGGGGACCATGAAACTAATCTTTATTTTTTAAACCTTGTTGTAGCAAAAACACTGATATTCCCTTATCTTTAAAAAGGCATCTCCAGTATCCGCAGTTTCAGGTATCCTCGGTCAGTTCTGGAACAGAACTCCAGCGGATACTGGGGCATGCCTGTATACATGTTTGTACGTGTAGGTATAAAATTTAGATATAGGATCGCATGCATGCCAATGTTCTCAGAAAGCATCCCTTCTTTCCCCATTGCCTGCCTCATTCTACCACCACCTGCCCTGTTCTACGTCCTACCCATCTCTTGTCTCCCAGTCTGGCTTAACTGAATCAGAGCTCCTCCACTACACTGTCATTTGCGACTGTTGCTGTACAACTGCAGCCAGTGTTGAGCTGTGCAAGATACAGTAAAGGCAAGTACGCTGTTGTACATGCCTTTACAGTGGTGCACACAGTTCATAGGAATGGGCGGACAATATCGAAGAACTGGGTGGGGGGAGGATTGGGCCCAGGTGAGGGGTGGGACCAGCGGAGGCCTCCTGCACCGGATCCTATGCCGACCTTTGTCCAGGCAGCCCAATACAAGGCTTCTCAAGTCTGTGTTGGCAAAATAGCTGGCACAGACTCGAGTTGAAGGGGCTGAGGCTTTACTCAGGGAAAGTGGACAAATGTGCCCTTCCCCCAAGGCAGCTGCTGTCGTGCCCATGGGATGCTGTGGTAGCCATTTTGGTCCTGTTGCTCCTCTGGGCACTGGGCAGTTTGGAATTGGACTGTAAGATGACCTGGAAATGGTTTTGACATTCAGAAACACCTCATCATCAACCTCGATCCAAAAACAGGAGCTAAATATAGGAA
This sequence comes from Lerista edwardsae, assembly GCA_029204185.1. NCBI lineage: Eukaryota > Metazoa > Chordata > Lepidosauria > Squamata > Scincidae > Lerista > Lerista edwardsae. The sequence continues at coordinate 11,012,608 of JAJKFI010000008.1, read as the reverse complement.
GCTGAATCAGGCAACAAATCCAACGAGCTCAGTTATGTTTAATTAGCAGTGGTTGTCTAAAGTTGCAGACACGGATTTTTCTTGGTCCTACCTGATATGCCAGGGATTGAATTAGAAACTTCCTGCCTGTACATCCCTGCTCCGAAAGATTCCAAAGCGATCAGTATCAACTTGCCCATTGTCACAGCCCATGTGCCTTTAGGCCTGTATCCTTTGAGTCATCTCTTGGGCTTGCACCTGGTGTTCCATCAGCGTGGGTGGAGTTTCACTTTCTAAAACAATAGCTCAGTCAGGAGGCTGGGAAAACAGCTGAGCATAGTTGTGGTGACTTCTGAAATCATTAAAAAATAATTGGTGGCAAGGTCAATTGGTGGCAGGGTCAATTTGTTTCCTAGCAGTGGACTAAAGATCATTCCTTAGCCAGAACACTCCTGGCCTTCATTTTACAAATTTTCATAATTGCCAAGCATGGTTTATTTACATATGTGATATGCATAGTCTGCCCTTCTATCCAATTTAAGGGACCATCAAGGATGCTTGCAAGGCTAAAATACATTTACAGGCATGCCCCAGTATCTGCTGGGGTTCCGTTTTGGACTACTCCCCCCCCCTCGTGGATACCTGAAACAGTGGATACTCGGGACACCTTTTTAAAGATAGGGAAACACCAGTGATTTTGCTGCAACAAAGTGAAAAAAGATGTTCATGTTTCATGTTCCCCTATCTTTTTAATAGGCATCCCAGTATCCACGGTATCCATGGAGAACTGAAACAGTGGATACCAAATCAGTGGATACCAGGGCACACCCGTATTTATTTTTCACATTTTTATACTGCCCTTCCTCAAAGAAGTGCAGGGTGATGCCCATAGTTCCTCTTCTCCTTTTGTCCTCACAACTGCTCTCTGAGGTAGGTGAGGCTGAGAGACAGTGGCTGGCCCAAACAGAACCAATAATCAATGCAGTGGACAGGAAAGCAAATAATATGACTTAGGGAAAGGCCAAAGAGGTTTAAAAGCACATAGTGAAGGAGCCAGCCAGGCACCACAGGAGAGGAAGAACGACAGCCTTGGAACTGCTCCTGAGAAGGTCTTGTCCCTTGTTACCATCAAACACGTTCAGGCTGTGGCTTAGGGCGCAGATCCGAGGAGACAACGTGGCCTGAATTGGGGCCACGCGGCCTCCCAAACAGATCTAGGATTCGGCCTTATGGCCAAATCCTGGACCCGCCCATGTCCTGCCCACTTCTGGCCCTCCTCCTGCCCTTCTCCTGCCAATCCCTGAGACGTCCCGTCATGGCGCCTCCCTTGCGCCGGCCAGCTTCAGCCGATGTGAGGGAGGTGCTGTGGGCAGCGCCAGTCCCGCTGCCTTAGCGCCAACATGGGGGTGCCGATTGGCGCTCCCGCATCAGCGCTAAGCATGTTGCGTAACCCTGTTGCATCGACACTGCACAGTCCATAGGATTGCACTGCCCATCATATGAGTGAACAAGATGCTATTGCCAGTTCTCCCATAATGATGCCTGCAATTATTATTTTGGAACACCTTTTTTCATGGACCCTTCCAGTAGTAGTGAATGACACATAAGAACTCCCATTTATATTCATTTCTGATTAGAGAATGTGTTGGGGACACCCCAAAGCACTGAGACAAGAGTGATTGCACCACAATTTATGTGTAAAGAATATTTCAAGTGCAATATTGTCCAACAGAAATATAAAATGACGGAATGAATGAAAATTGAAAGCTTGCAGATGACAGAGCAGAGCAGCTGACATAGGCTTGCAAATTATGTTGTCTCCTACTTCACACATGACATTTGTTTTGCTTTGTTTCAAAATTTCTGAAGTCTATAATGTTTATTCTAAAGCTATCCAACAGCACTGCAGCACTAAAATTGTGGAAAATGTCACTAGAAGAGAGATGAGCTCTTTGTTAAGTCATGTTACGTTTTTATTGCAAAGGGATAGGCACTGCCCAAATGCTTGTAAATGAAGGCAAATCAATTAAAACCAAATGTATGTGGAATGGCCAAATCAATGCCATGAGTCGAGTGCTCAATAATCAGCAAAAAGAACTCATCCCAAATTGCCCTGAAATCCAATTCACAAGTTGATGGGTTGTTTTAAAAACCTGTAGATGGGATGTTCGGGATGGGGTACATGACGGTAAAAATAATTTTTCCTAATAAAATAATGTGATTCATCCAACACATAAAACACGACAATAGAACAGAGCGGGTAAGGTACATACATACCAGGTTTTGAGATACATACCAGGTTTTGATTATGTAAACTTTTCAAGTGTTGTCATCGTGTTTGACCAGTGATAGGCTACCTTCCCTTCTGCCCCATTTCCTGGCTGCCCTGTGTGGGTGGGAGAGCCCAAAAAGCCTTATTTGTGGAACATTCCATTATCTGATCATTTCTTTCCTAGTAAATTGTAGCAATTCCCCCCCCTTTTTTTTGGCATCTCTCTTCTTTTGCCCCTCCTTATTCATCACAACTTTGACTGTGAAGGTGGGTGTGAGTGTGAAAGGAATAATAGGGGTCATGCCATTGTCTCTCAAATGCATTGCCTCTCCTCGACCATCTGCCAATCTTGATGTGTCCTTCCTCTCCTCCTCCCATGGACCACTTTCCTCCCCTTGCTGTATGCTTCACAGATGTTTTCTTATCATGCTACTGAATCGCTTTGTTTCAAGGGATGTCTCTGAGCAGATGTTTTCAAGCAAGCACCTTTTCTACTGTTGATATTTGGCTCCTTTCCTGCAAGGACCAGATTGTTTTGTGGTGTTCCTAAAGAGAAATTTTAGACCAATAAAAAGAAAGGAATGCAACAAACAACCCAGTTATTTCTCATGGCAAGAAATGCATCACAAGATTTTTACTGCTGTCATTCCACTTAATGTCCTGATCCTCTTATCATAGCCTCAGCAACATCATTCCATATTGGGCTTCCATATATATCCTGGCCAATCTACAATCCATTCAGACATAATCAATCCAATCATGCTCAGGAGCAGGCTGATGTGTGTACATCACAAAATTGATGGAATAGAGGACATCTAGCTGGATGGAGAACCGTGCTCACAAACAGGTGTTGCCCATATGGTGATATAGCTTTAAGAACAGCCAACACTTAATGCACCATATTGATACATTTATATTGGATGATTGGGAAGGCACTGGAATGGAACAGAAGGAGTCTGGTGCAACACCTGCAAGAACTGCAAGAAAAAAATAAAATTATGATCTTTTTATTTATTTCATAGAATGTTAAGAGTTAGAAAAGACCTCAGAGGTAATCTAACCCAACCTCGTGCTCAGTGCATCTCTGGCAGATGGTTATCCAGTCTGTGCTTTAAAAAAGTCAAATAAGGAAGGTTTTCAGAATGCTCCAATCCTGAATGTAATGCTTTTTTAAAAAAAGATTAAAAACATTAAAACGTTATGATAAAAAAACAAATGACAGCTACAAAGATATCAAAACAGTGTCTTTGTGAGAATTTTTCTAATATGTAAGTCAGTGGTTCTCAAACACTTTTGCACTGGGACCCACTTTTTACAATAACCATCTGTCCAGGACCCACCAGAAGTGACGTCATGGCTGGAAGTGACATCATTGTGATGCCAGAGCCACCTTCTTTCCTGAGAATGAAGCAATCAGTTGGGTTACTTCTCAGCTAGTTTCCAATAGCAAAGTGAATTAGAAAGAAAAAAGCCTATCTACAACCTTGACACACACAAAGCAACCATACAGCACTCCCCTTTACTTTCCAGCATCCCATTTTCCCATATTTTCAACATGGCTGCTCTATGTGCTTCACGACTCACCTGAAATTGGCTCGAGACCCACTGGTGGATCCCGACCCACAGTTTGGGAACCATTGATATAAGTTGATAGGTGAACAGAGTGATAATGATAACTCTGGGCCAGTTTTTCCATAAAGTTAGTACCACTAAAAAGAAGGCCCTGCCCTTTATACCCATAATCTCAGCTCAGAGAAAGAAGGAATACAGAGTACAGTGGCATCTCCAGTTCACAGTGGACAAAGTGAGTGCTTTTTAAGCTTTTATATTTTAAAATTCACAAAATGACTTGGGCATAGTGTGGGTTCAGTGGGTTGGGCTTCCTCCAGTCCAGACCCAGTTCCTTGGGCCTGCAAATTGTGTAGATTTGTGTTATACAACTTGTGTCTGTTGTCAAGGCATGAGGGGTGTTGTCACAGGGGGCAGGGAGGAGTGGAACTCTAAGACTTTGACGTAATCAGCAAGTGCCCACAAGCGATGCCTATGTGTGCCAAAGAAGCAGAGAAGCATCTGGCTCAGCAGGAGGAAAATTCAGCCATGTGTCTGGGGGCATATGTGAGATCCCTCCAGGGTCATTGTCCATCCCAAGGGCTGCCTGAGAGACAATATGTAGCTCATGGTACTCAACACTGAAATCATGTTGAAATTTACCTGGCATTAAGTCCTATGTAACTTACAGCCCGATCCTAAGCTTCCGGGCTCCAAGAAGAGCAGCGGTACCAAAATGGGCACCACTGCCAACTGTGGGACCTGTTAAGATTTGGTTAGTGTAGCACTCCCAGACTTGAGGGCTCTGCCTAGCTACGCAAGAAGCCCGGGTCTGGCAGCAACAACCAAATGCAGCGTAGCAGTTCCCAGCAGGGACGGCGGCTCGGCTTGCAGAGGCAAAGAAGACACAACACACGTTGTTGTGCTGAAGATAAAGGCTTGTATTGGTTCAGCAGCTTACAGTCAAGTTCCAAGTAAAGATAACTCAGAGGTTGGTTCACATCAAGCAGCATAACAGGATTCAGCAGTTGTTTCACAGCAGATTAATCAGGTATACAAACGGACAGCGTTTCCCCCTCCTCATGTTAAAGACCCACACAGGAACTGGGACGCAGTCCTTCCTTAAGTAATTATTAGCTTGGTCATGCTGCCCTATCAGGAGTCTGATACCAGCTCCATGGGAGATGTGCAGCATTGCACGTCCCACCAAGCACAGGTGTATCAAATCTGCACTTATTATTGGCAAGACAGGTGCCTGGCCTGTTGCCATCAGCTCTCCACGAGGGAACAGAGACTCTGGGCCTGGGTCAGACCATGACCAGTCCTAACAGGACCCACAACAGCTGCCAGCAGCCACTAGAGTTGGGAGAGGGGAAGTTCATCCCCTTCACCCAAGGAAAGCTGCAGGCCCCACCCTGGGGCTATTTTAGTCTCTGTCTACTATTTGGAGACTGAAGCAGCGCGTGTCAGGCTTGCAAGCCCAGCACGAAGGGCTGGGAATGTGGCAGTGAGTGCCGATGCCCGCCCCACCCACCCCCTTCTAGGGATGCTGCTCCCCCTGCTCAGTCCCTCCTTCCCCCTGCCCTCCCCACACCCTCTTTGTATCCCCAAAAACCACACTACTGGGCCACGGTAACACTTAACGCAGTCTGGCGATGCACCAAAGTGCTCCCTCCTCAACAGGTGCCGTAAACATGCTTTATGGCATGTTTACAACATCTGAAGCTGGCGGTATGCTTGTACCACCGGCAACAGAACACTCAGGATCAGGCTCACAGTGGAGCTAACATCTGAGTAAAGATGGAGAGGCCAGCACTCTATTATGCCTTTTATATTGATTTGGGATATTTTAAAGTCCCGTTTTTATACATGCGGTGTGAATTATTGCAACCTGGCCCAAGAGTCTGGGATGAACTGAGCAACATCTTTCAATGAAATACAATAATTTTCAAAATGGAATAAATGGCAGTCAAGGAAAACATTCTGAAGACATTTAATCTTGACTTAATAGTCTCACTGAAGTGTGTGTTGACCAGGGCAAATTCAGGACCTCCCAGCGCCTGAGGCAGGATGTCACCTCCTTACCTGGTGATTTGGCAGTCTCTGCTCCTCACACAACCCCCGGCCATCCCTTTAGAATGAATAGGAAAGAATTGAAGCCAGGGGGCGGGCTTAGCGGCCATGTTAGGTGACTCAAAACATTGCTCATTCCAAGCATTTCAGATTGCTTTTCTGGTACTGTTTAGGACTGAATAGTTTACTCCTGAAGTAAAAACTCACGAAAATAAAAACGTGTGATCGTGTAGAAACATCATTGGTAACCGTATTATGAGTTAATATGCACTTACAAGGTTTAATTCCGCGTAATTATGTTACTGAACACACCGGACGAAATGCTACTTGCTGTCTATTAAAACTCGGATTGCACTGTTTTGACAGACTTATTTTTTTGAAATCTACACAAGCAAAAATAAAACGGCCATGCCCCATAAAAAGAATGTCTGTTAATGTTCAGAATTTCGAAAATATTACCATAGGAAAATTACATTAAAATCTCTTCCTGACACAAGTAGTTGTCAATATGAGAGGATTTTTTTTCCTTCTAGACTACGAAGAGTATTTTTGAAAACTTCTACACTCACCCCCCCCCCAAAAAACACAAATCCTGTTAATGTCCAGAAGTTCAAAAATATTACCGTAGAAAATGGAAGGCGGGAAAAAAAGTGTAAACGGGAAGGGGGAAAAAAGGAGGGGGGAAATATATATTTTTTCCTTCTAGACCATTAACAGTGGGTGTCAGAAAATGGTGAATAAGACTGCTAGGAACAACAAGAAATTACACAGCTTCAGAAATAAAGCACTCACTGTTAACGGTTGTTTTATTGAACCGATGGAATGAGAATACATGAATCTTTCCGTAAAAATTAAATCCCATTTTTCATACAGCGATTCGCACACCCGTATGCAGAACATGCAGGCATGCTTAAAGAGGTTGAAATTAACTTTTACACGCGTGCAGGGAGATTTTTATTCGTGAATCCGCAGCAATCCTCTTTCGCGCCGATGATCTGCGTCAGCCATATTTGTTGACCAGGAAGCTTCAAGAATATGACGTCATGCCTTCTCCAGTGTATAAAAGCTTCTTGTCCTCACACTCTCCAGTGTTCTAGCTCAGCACTCCCCACCCTGCCACATGTCCTCTGACATTCTATTCCCCTCTTCCTTTTGCAATCCAGGGAAAGGAAGGAGCAGTGGAGGTGAAAGAGAGAGAGATGCGACTGCTCCCGATCAATCTGCTGCCTGAGACAACCACCTCAATCGGCCCCATGGATGGGCCGGCCCCATGTCATGACAAGCTTCTGTACTTCCAAATTTACCATGTACCTCTGTCCCGACCTTCCCCGACTCACCCTGTGAAAAACCCTGAGAATCTGGGGAAGAGCCAGCAAAACAATATAGTCAGTGTCGTCATTCAAATGATTTAGGAACAGGAACTCACTTTTGATTGGCACTTGTCAGGAACTCGGAACCAGCCACGGAGCCCGTTAGGATCCGGAACGCCCGTTCTGGTCCGTTCCCCCTGAATGACATCACTGAATATAGCTGACTTCAGTGTCATCTGACTGAATGTCTAGGCTTTGAGGTAAGGGTGCTGAAAGAAAGTGGGACACATTTAAGGAGCAAGAGGTTGAGAGCAAGCAAGCAGGAGCAAGCAGCTGACAATCTTCCCAGTTCAGTCTCAACAGGGGAAAGGGCAACACAGACCATTGTGGTTAGGTAAGGAATGAGATGTAAAAACTTTTATAGGCACCAAACTGAAAGCTTTTTTTTTTTTTAAAGCACATATATAAACAAATCTGGTGCAAAGGGCTCAGCGATTCTGTGTAAAAATAAGCAGACATTAAGTGAAAGGATCAAATTAAAGGAACAAACAGGATTACTGAATGCTGAACTGCAAAAATATTTCGATGCAACAATGAGCACTCTATCATAGGCATACGTGGAGAACAGAAAGCAAAAGAGCAAGAGGTTCTCCTGTAAACACGAGAAAATATGAAACAGAGGAAGAGGGAAACTCAGAAGGTTCGTGTACCTCTTAATCCTTCCCACATGCCACATCTACAACATGACAACCCTTGTGCTTTGCTTGAATGAATTTGTAACAGAAACGATACCCAGGACCTGGTTCTTTTCATAGGTCAGTATTCCCCAGCGCACCCGCACATTGGCAGTGTGAAATATTCTCTTTTTAACCATTCGTGAACCCCATGAATTGCAAGAACAAGACAATTCAGAGCGCAATCCTATACTGCGCTGAAATGGCAAGGCCGGCTGGCTAATGCCATATTCTAACACAGTATAGTGGAGGCCGGAGCCTTCCCATGGCAAGGGAACATGCGCTCCCTTACCATAGAGGAGGCTCCAGCCTCCCCTATGCGCTCCTCGGATCTGTGCCTGCTAAATAGCAGGCGCAGATTCAATGAGACCGTGCGGCCTGAATCGGGGCCATGCAGTCTCCCGGATAGGCTTAGGATGCACAAGCCCACCCATGTCCTGCCATTGTCCCGCCCACATTCTCCCCACCACCACTAATCCTGCTGCCCCCTTTGTGCGGAGCCTCCCTTGTGCCGGCTGGCTTCAGCCGACACAAGAGGGGCTCAGCGCGGGTGCAACAAGACCGGTGCTGCCTGAAGGGCCAGCCTGTTGCTCGAGCATCACCGCAGGGGTGCCAATCACAGGGGATGCTATGATGTTGACACAACAGGCGCAATAGGATTGTGCTGCCCAGGGTGTGAAGAGATAATGCATTTCAGTGTTTTGTAGAACATAAGAAGAGCCCTGCGGCTGCAGGCCAAAGCTCCATCTGGTCCAATATCCTGTTCCCCAAAGTGCCCAAGTAGACTAACCTCTCCAGCAAGTGGGATACGAACAGGAGTGGTGGGATCTCATGGAGGTCTTCTCATGGAGGCTCAACCAACACCTTTTGCAGATGCTCTAGAGAGGATTTTCTTGCTTCAAACGAGGGTAGAACTAGATGGCCTCTTCCAATTCTAGGATTCCATGAAGGCATACCCCACTATCACTCCCCTAAAACTCAGCTCTCTTGCCAGTGTAATTTTGAGAAGTTCTGTGGGGGAACATGAGTGGCCAAGGAGGTAAGTTAATTTGTTCCTTACTTACTTCTCCCAGCCAGCCTGATCCTGCGTTCGCAACCCTGTACCCTTCACCACAGTATAAGATAGGATTGGGTCATTGTTCACTGGCAGTGGCGTTCCTACAGGGGGCAAATTGCTATGTTTTGCAGGAGCCTGAGCTCCTCTGTAAAGCAGCTCCTCCCCCTTGGCTTCAGAGCCATTCGCAATGAGGGGAGCAAAGCCTCTGAGCCATCTCTCTGAGCAGCGAATTGCTCTGCAGAAGAGCAGGAGGGCCTACGTTAGGACTTAGCGTCCCCCCTCCCGTAGGAATGCCACTGCTCATTGGCAAGCCTATATAGGATTGCACCCTTAGAAGTGCTAATAGAGCTGGCTTAACTCAGTGGGAAGAAAATATGAAGGTAGATGCTGGGAATCAAGGTAGATCAGAGCTCTCTGCTTGGCTGAAGCAACCATTTTCAACCTTTTTCAACTCACAGCACATTGTCAAGGTGCTAAAATTGTCAAGGCGCACCATCAATTTTTTGACAATTGACAAAGCACACCACACTGCAAGCTGGGAGCGGGGGGGGGGGGTTTCACAGCTAATGGACCTACCAATAAGTTACTCCCAACCCCCCCGCAGCACACCTGCAGATCGTTTGCGGCACACCAATGTGCCATGGCACACACTGGTTGAAAATCGCTGGGTTGGAGCGGGGTCATTGGCTTTTGGTTTCCCAATGTCACCATTTGCACAATGTCTTTTGATGGCAATTTTATTGCAAGAACTGTTGCAGGACTGGAGAAAACATTATACGAAGGGAAAATTACTTGGGTGCATATTCCTTGAACTGCCTATTACAAAGGCTGCATTTTGGTCCAGTTATTTGGGAGTAAGACCCTCTGACTTTTATTGGGCAGCCTTTGAGACTCCAACGTTATTTACGAAAGACAGAAATGGCCTTTGCCAACCAGAGTTAATAAAGTCTGCATTTATTCTTTCTTTTTTAAAGACGTCTTGAGGAATTTTCCTGGGTCCATTATGTTAATAAAAGTGTGAGAACCTTTTCAAAGCTAGATTTTCTGTGGTCACTTTTAGGAGAACGGATGCTACACTCATTCCTGGAACAAAAGGAAAAAGTGTGAGACAGCTCCAGATGAGCCATTTCAAACTTTTTCTCTGATTTTCCTGAACTACGGAGCTTTGTTTATATTCCCCTTCTCAAATATAGTGACTCACAGGGAATCGCACACACAACTTTCCCACAGTGGCCCCGATCCAGATCTTTCTCTGGGCAATTAGTTCATCATTTCAGCCAGAGATTGTAGTTGGAGATTAGAGTCCTTATTCACATAGAAAAATGTGTACTGCCAGTTCAATAGGATCAGGGCCAGATAAAGCTAGTGCCGGGGCTGTAGCATATATTATAAAGGGGCCCTAAATACAAAAAATACATATAAATATTAAAACATAGAGAACTTGATAAAATCATCCTAGCACAGACAATCACAGCAGACTAGGGTTTTTTTTTCTTACTGCCCCAATCAATGTTGTTATTTTCATATAAGTTACATGGACACAATACTCCAGGTGAGGTCTCACCAATGTGGAGTAAAGCAGGACCACAACTTCTCGTGATTTGGACGCTATGGTTCTATTAATACAGGCTAAAATTGCATTAGCCTTCTTTGCTGCTGTATCACACGGCTGACTCATGTTCATCTTGTGATCCACTGCAACTCCAAGATCCCTCTTACATGTTGCGCTGCCAAGCCAGCTATCTCCCATGCTATACCTGTGTCTGATTATATTTGCCTAAGTGCAGAACTTGCATTTGTCACTGTTGAACTTCATCTTATTCATTTCAGCCCAGTATTCCATTGTGTCAAGGTCTTCCTAAAGCCTTTTACTGTCTTCTACTGTATTTGCTATTCCTCCCAGCTCAGTGTCATCCACATAATTGATTATGTATCCCTTGTATCCCTTCAACCAAATCATTGCTGGAGATGTTAAAGAGAACTGGGTCCAAGACAGAGCCCTGAGGCACTCCACTCGAAACCGTCCTCCAGGTCAATGCAAAGCCATTAAGGATCACCCTTTCTGTACAGTCATCCAACCAGTTGTGGATCCACCTAACAATGGTCTCATCTAACATATTTTACCAGCTTGCTGATTAAGATGCCATGCGTAACCTTGTCAAATGCTTCATTGAAGTCAAGATAAATTATATCCCACCATCCAGTAAGCTAGTCACCTGATCAAAAAAGGAGATGAGATTTGTCAGGCAAGATCTGTTTTTGTCAAATCCTTGTTGAGTTCTGTTCATCACTAAGGGCGCAATCCTAACCTGGAATTAGGCCAGCACAGTTAGGCCAGCAAAGTTTGGCTGGCACAAGGGAAACTGTACAGTATGTTTGGACCACTCTTGGAGTCAGAGAGACCAGCACACAGATGTTAACTTGAGAGTAATCCAAACGTGCTTGACAGTGGCTCTTGTGCTGGCCAAACTTTGCTGGCCTAACTGTGCCGGCCTAACTTGAGGTGAGGATTGCGCCCTAAATGATTGCCTAGATGGGTGCAAATTGTATGTTTTATAATTTGTTCTAATATCTTCCCTGGTATTGAAGCCAGACTGATTTCCTGGGTCTTCCTTTTTCCCCTTTTAAAAGATTGGGACCACATTAGCCCACTTCCAGTCTAGTGGCACCTCCCCCATCCTCCAGGATTTCTCAAAGATAATTGACAGAGACTCTGCAAGCACATCCGCAAATTCTTTTAGTACTCTAGGATGCATCTCATCCAGTCCAGTTACTTGAATTAGCCATTGTTAGAGAGCAATCCCACTTTCTCATTTCTCTTCTTCCTCCTTTGAGAATACCTAAAAAAGCTCTTTTTGTTGTTCTTGACATCCCTGGCCAGCCTCAGCTCCAACTAAGCTTTAGCATTCCTGACCTTCACGCTAGAAGTCTGGGAAATAGAGGGAAGCTCTTTTTCCTCTCACACAACACCAGAACGAGGCGACACACACGGGCAGTGCAATCCTTAGTACCAGTGCTGCGCTCTTGTGCCGGCTGAACACTGTCGCAAACATGCCGTAAAGCGCGTCTGTGTCGGCGCTATGGTGTTCGGCTGGTGCAAGCGGCAGCGCCAATGCTCGGGCATCGCTCGGTCAGCGCAGGCCCTCTGCGAGGGCGTTCCAGAGGTGTTCGTTCCAGAGGTATTCTGGGGGTGTTCTGGGGGTGTAACTGGGCGGTGAAGGGGGCGGAGACAGCAGGTATGATTCAGTTGTGACGCAGAACGGCCATAGTGCCATATCCTAACGGCGGCCCCGATTCGGGTCACTCTCGTGCACGTACCTCTGCGCCTGCCATTTTGCCGGTGCAGATCCAAGCAGGCCCATAGGGGTGACTGGGGCTTACGCGGGTGCAAGGGGAAAACCTCCCTTTGTTCTGCACATTGCTACTGCTGCCTCCGCATGGGCCTGTGGATACGGCCCTGCTATGTCGGCCTTACTAGGCCAGCAGAAGGTAGGATTGCGTTCTAAACTTGAGTGTCAGGAGCGTTAGAAAAAATTTCTTTACCCAGCTTGTAATTAGTTTGTGGAACTCCTTGCCACAGGTTGTAGTGATGGCGCCTGGCCTAGATGCCTTTAAAAGGGGATTGGTCAGATTAATGGAGGAAAACTCCGTCACAGGTTGCAAGCTATGATGTGTATATCCAGTCTGAGAATAGCTGGTTGCTCATCATGAGGGCCAAGAATTTTTCTCTGTCATCCGAATAGACCATGGATGGCAGCCTTTTTGTCTACCCCAGACTGGTGAAGGAGAAACTGTATGTTCAGTAGATTTCATGTTTTAAAAATTGGTCACTTGTGTTTAATAAAGTGGCCCAAGTTAAACCCCAGTCGCAGTCTGGTGTTTCCTTTGGGAGCGGTGTGGGGGTAATAGGCTACCTTGGATGCCAGATGCAGGAGAAGGTTTGGAAAGGGATGGTCTGGAGGCGTGCTGTGCCCATCCTGTATGCTGGCTCGTTGTTGTTGTTCAGTCGCCAAGTCGTGTCCGACTCTTCGCGACTCCATGGACCACAGCACGCCAGGCCTCCCTGTCCTCCACTATCTTCCAGAGTTCGCCCAATTTCATGTTCATCGCTTCAGGGACACTATCTAACCATCTCATCCTCTGCCGCCCCCTTCTCCTTTGGCCTTCAATCTTTCCCAGCATGAGGGTCTTTCTAAAGAGTCCTCTCTTCTCATGAGGTGGCCAAAGTATTGGAGCTTCAGCTTCAGCATTTGTCCTTCCAGGGAGCAATCAGGCTTGACTTCCTGTAGGATGGACCGATTGGACCTCCTTGCAGTCCAGGGGACTCAAGAGTCTTCTCCAACACCATAATTCAAAAGCATCTGTTCTTCGGCGCTCTGCCTTTCTTATGGTCCAGCTCTCACATCCATACATTGCTACTGAGAAAACCATCGCTTTGACTATGAAAACCTTTATTGGCAGGGTGATGTCTCTGCTTTTTATTAAGTTGTCTAGGTTCGCCATAGCTTTCCTCCCAAGAAGTAAACGTCTTTAAATTTCATGGCTGCAGTCACCATCTGCGGTGCTCTTGCACCCCCCAAAATGCAGATGTGCCCCAGGTGGTCATGAGACCTGTTTTTCCCACACAAGAAAATAGTAATAAATGGATGCATGTGAAATGTGCTTTTTGTGATTTTCCTTAGTTCACGTTCCCCATCCAGTTCATCCTCACTTTTGTTAAAGCTCCCAGAACTTGAAGTGTATGTGGGGAGAGAGGGAGAGACAGAGGTGCACTTGACCTGCCTTCACTGGGCATGAATGAATTACACTGGAATGATGAATTGGGCTTGCACAGGATAGTCAGAACCAGAGAAGGGAACTCTTGAATAAGAAGGTTGCAATGGGAAAATAACCATTAAGTCCAAAAACAAAATGAAGTTTTATTGATTCTGGGGAACATAACAACATAAGAACATAAGAAGAGCCCTGCTGGATCAGGCCAAAGGCCCATCTAGTTCAGCTTCCTGTATCTCACAGTGGCCTAAGGGAGTTCAGTAGACAACAAGATGCCTGTATCCTGTTGCCACTCCCTTGCACCTAGCATTCTGAAGTAGCCTACTATTAATGTAAGGAGTTTGCATCACCCATCATGGCATATAGCCCACAATGGACTTTTCCTCCAGAAATCTGTTCAGTCCTCTTTTAAAGGCATCTAGGCCAGATGCCTCCTATGGCAAGGAATTCCATAGCTTAATTAACCGCTGGGTAAAAAAAAATACTTCCTTTTATCTGTTTTAATTCTCCCAACCCTGTTTTAGCGGATGCCCCCTGGTTCTGGTATTGTGAGAGAGGGAAAATGACATCCCTCAATTGTATCTCTCCCTCCCGTGTATAATTTTGTATGTCTCAATCATGTTCCCCCACAGTCGCCTTTTTTCCAGACTGAAGAGCCCCAAATGCAGCAGCCTTTCTTCATAAGGGAGGTGCCCCAGCCCCATAATCATTTTTGTCACTCTCTTCTGCACCTTTTCTAGCCCCACTGTGTCCTTTGAAAACTTCCTGCTTCAAAGCAGGTAGGGGAAAAGGGATTTTGCAAAAGGGATTTCCCTTTGGAGGAACCCCACTTCCTTGGTTGGACAAAAGAAGTGCAGAAAACATGTGGTGGGGAGAGGTCTGAGACAGTTGGACTGGGGAACCACAGTTCAGTTATGACCAAACCAGGAAGTATCTTGCTCTGAGAAGACAAAGCCTCAGGTGGACACGCCTGTCCCTTAAAGCTGGAACATATTGCTGAAATTTCTGCAGACCCACAATATCCCCTAAGGGATAATTGGAAGCACAGGCCCATGAAGAACGCCCCGAGTTGTGGGATTTACAACCACACATTCACCACATGAGCTGAGACCCATGGATATGACTTACAAATGTCTTTTCAATGGAATAATTCATTGCATTTTTGGTTTGGGCCTCAGAAAGTTATTTGCCATATTTTTTGGGCATTATCAACAGTTCTCTTTAGGGATGAATTAAAAATCAACCAGTTTTCTTTCTGGTGTTAAAAAAAGGTTCCTTTTTTGTTGATGTTGCTTTGCTTTTGCTAGGATTGTGATTGCTCTTCTTTTTGAAATGTACTCTTTCTTTAATCCAAATTGTGACAATAATCTAAAGTCAAAGCATGGCTAAAATCCTATGCAAACTTCTTTGGAAGTATGCCCTACTGAGTTCAATGAGATTTACTCCTCAGTAAAATGCATAGCGGCTGACAAAAACCAAATACAGTACAAGGCATTATGCTGATTTGCATAACATCATACAAGTGCAGAGTCTGTGATCATCTTTTTCATCCACCTTGGGTATAATTTTTCTCAACTGTCTGCCATCATTGTTAATGTGGTGATAATTATAGCATGCTTTTTGTCATCTGGGAAACTGCACTGTGTGCTCATGTAATTTGAACATTTCAGTAAGGATGTGAGGCCATCATTTTGAACTCTGGTTAATATATTTGCCATTAGGCCAATCTCTCCCAGAACTCCCTTTTTTCCTTATTAATAAACTGTCAACACAGTCCTTTCTTTCAGAAATAAATACCATACTGCCAGATTCCTTCCCTCTCACATTTCCAGCCAATCTCAGATCCAAATTTCCTCTGTCACTTGGGATCTTAATGCTTAATTGAAATCTCATGAAAAGCACAGAAGACGATTTGGTCTTAATTGTACACAATCTCTTCGGTACAGGTTTTACCCCAAACATTTGCAAGTGAAACATACATGCTAGGTCCTAATTTTGAAGTAATGTTCCTAGTTCTGACCTCACACAAAAAACTGCAATCTTGTGCACAATTATTTGGGTGACCCAAAGCAGCTCTATCCAGCCTCACTTCACAGAAGGACAGCATACACAAGTCTATCCAGCAGCATCAGGACTGGTTTCCCTTCCTTCCTTCCTTCCTTCCTTTCCTTTCCAAACCCAAATAAAAGAGCACCTTAACTTCTATAACCCTCCTTTGGCAAAACTCTCTCTGCATCATCAATCAACAGTATTTATTCCTACAAAAGTTCACAAAGCAATTTACAGGCCAAAAAAAAAAACAACGTTAAAAGGCTCCCTGTCCCAAAAAGTCTCACAATCTTAAAAAAATAATGCAGAACACAAAAATGTCTTGCTGCTGCAGAAAGTCACTAGCCAACCAGACCAGTGTAAGGCCGGCCCACTCAGGAGGGAGGTTAGGCAGTGATGTCATTCAGGGGGAATGGACCAGAACGGGCGTTCCGGATCCTAACGGGCTCCGTGGCTAGTTCCGGGTTCCCAACAAGTGCCAATCAAAAGTGAGTTCCTGTTCCTAAATCATTTGAATGACACCACTGAGGTTAGGCTATAACCTACCTACTTGGGCCAGTCCCACCCTCCTCCCAGGCCCAGCCTGTCCACCAGTCTGCCCTCCCCACCCCAATCCACCCACCCCAGTGCACCACACTGGCCAAACTTTGTCAATGCAAACTTCCTTGCGTGGAGCAGCACAGAAGCGGGATTCCCTTACTACAAGTTTGCCACAGTACTGGGCTGACACACGGGACTTGGGCCAGACAAAGAGAGCATTGGGACTGCACCCCTGAAGTCATACTGTTCCATCTTATTGTGGAGGCCTTATTTTGACATGCGACATGATGTTTGGAGTTACTGGGCCCTGCCATCATGCTCTTCAATTCCATAGCTGGGTGCTTTTCCACCAATACATTTCTGGGCCTCATCAAAAAAAAAAAAATGAAATTAATTGTACAGTGCTTTTCTGCCAATGTCTTAAATGTATGCAATCATTAAATAGCATTAAATAATAACCACACTAATAACAAAAAGAACAATCAAATATTAGGGTTAGGGAAGCAAGAGTGGATGGCATGGGAGGAAATCATTTAAGGAAATGGTTAAAAAAGGATTCTCTATTCCTTTACAGCCCCCTCTCTTCAATGATGTGGACTGAGGGCTACACACTGAGGTCTACTGATGGTGGGGAAGCCTAATCAAAGAGAATGTGTTCCTTCAACATTCCTTTTAGAACCCTTTATGTCCACTTTAGACTAATCAGCTTCCCTTTCTCCAGAAACTAGCAATAGCTGTGTGTCAAAATACCCACTACCACCACCCCCCACAGTACAATGCAACATGAGAGTTCCACCACACACTAATAAATTCCCTGCCCAGCCACCTTTCCCAGCCTCACACTTGACTTTACCCTCTCCTCCAAACCTCTCTTCTCTAAAAGTCACCACTTTCATCTCCATCCTCCTCCCACCTTGAATGTAGCTGTGAACCACACTCACTGCAATCCAAAATTCTGGTTTTAACCCTGTATTTCCCAGAACTGTCAAAACAAGGGACCGCTGCTGGCACCCAGAGGCGGATCTACAGGGAGGGCAAAGCTCTAAGTGTTGCAAGAAGCCTTACCCTGTCATGTAAATCCCGCCTCTCCCTTGCTGCTGTAGCCAGTAAGCAACACCAAGATGTTGCTTTTCCCTGTGAGGATTGGCTAAAACTGTGCAGGAGAGGAGTGATTTCCACTGCAAGGTAAGGCTTCTTGCAAAACTTAGAGCTTTGCCCTCCCTTAGATCTGCCTCTGCTGGCACCCCTCAAGGGACCTTCTGCATTTTCCACTACAAAGCAGTGTACAGGAGGGGCAAACTCTCAGCCACCTAGGACTGGGGAAACAACAGGCTTATCCCTCCCTTCCCTTCCACGCTGGGCCTAAGGCAGTGAGAAAGCAGAGTTCAGAAGACGTGTTCCTTGTAGGGAGCACCATTCAAACCCAACAACTTTTTGTTCCAGCTCCTATGCAGACTCATATATGTATGTTATACCTGCAGTGATGTCCCTAGAGGAGGGGGGTCACAGTGCAAAAAAATTTTAGGCACCTGAAGCACCGTGTAAAACGGCCCCTCCTCCTCGCCTTCAGACATTCACAGCTGTGAAAGCAAAGCAGGAGACACCTCTGCTTTGCTTTCACAGCCATGAATGGCTTGAAACATGAGACGGGTGGGCCGCTTTACACAGGCATTTAGAAGCCTGAAAAATTTAGAGTTTTGCACCCCTCTAGGAATGCCACTGTCTGCAATAGAACTCGCCTCTTGAGTTCCCTGCTCTACCTGCCCTTTCAGTGCTTGCTTGAGTTAGGTGGACGTGGAATGGCTTATTATCATGTGTGGATAGCATTGCTTGGGGGCAGAGGTCCTGAAAACAGTAGCATAGATTAACCTGGAGTTAGGCCTGCACAGTTAGGCCAGCAAAGTATGGCCGGCATAAGGGATACCATAAAGTATGTCTAGAGCACTCTCAGAGTCAGGGAGGATGGCGCATGTCTGTGTGTTGTCCTCTCTGACTCCAAGAGTGGTCCAAACATACTTTACAGTATCCCTTGTTGCTTGCCAAACTTTGCTGGCCTAACTGTGCCAGCCTAACCAGGTTAGGATTGCGCTCTAAGAGTACCTGCAATGTACTTTGTCCTTGGGTGTCCACTCTGGGTGAGTTGTCTCAAATGAGGAAGGGACTGGTAACACAATATCACCTGGGCCTCTATGAACCGACCTATTCACTCAGGCTTTGGACGAGCCACCAACTCTACAAAGCTGTTGCACTTATAAAATAGTATGGCCTCTAAGTTTGACATGCTGAGCTCCTTGACAGTAGGATGCAAAAAAGATCCCATAAATATAACCCAATGGTATGTTGCCATTGAAGCATTCATGTGAAGTATTTCTTGGTGGAAGGAATGTCACGCCTGGTGTTGGCAAGAAATGTGATGCTTCAGCTAACATGTTTTATGTCCCTGTTTACAGTCTTTTCGTTCCTGATATAGCACCACACATCATTTTTACCTTCCCAAACGCCACATTTTCGGGATTTCTAGCAATGCGTGGATGGATGCTGTCACACAAAATCAGTATATTGCAGTGGGAACGTGAACAAGATACTCGTTGACCCCTCTGAAATGCCTGAAATTGGGGCCAAAGTAAACTTGTCAGAATTATGCCTGTGTAGTTCACGCCGGGGAGTGGTGCTGCACAGCTGGGGAGCAGAGCTAATAAGTGATGAAAAACGAAGAAAAAAAAAGCTGTTATTACGGCAGCACATTAAATTGGGAAAAAGAAAGAAAAAGCTCCATATCCACTGCATTTTGGACAAATAAAGGGCACAATGTGGAAGCCATAAACATGAGAACTGTGTAGAATGAAAATAGAAGTGGGCAAGACAATTGCTCCTTTTACGTGTGTTTGCTGCACTAATTCACATATGCAGGAGATTAAAATGCCTTCTGCCCATGGACATAATTCTCCAAGTGAGCACCGGACCTCCCTAAGGAAGTACGGTTAGTTGCCAGGGAAGGCGTGAGAGAACCAGAGAATACAGGCAGGAAGCAAGAGAAAGAAACAGGATTAGGATCAGTCGGCACAACATGGAAACACCCAGGCAGAAATCTCAGGCAGGTTTAATGAGAAATAAGCCTCAGGGCATATAAAAATTCACCAATAGTAGAAATGGATAAATTTACAACTTCACCCAAAGAGAAGTCAGTAAAGTCTTTTATGAATAACTGGAAACCACTCATTGACTTCCTGCGTGAGAAAGGAAATGTTGGTCAAGATCTATGGACTTGATGAATGGGTGGTTGATTTAGAGCGCAATCCGATACCTGCATTGTGCCGGTGCTGTGCTCTTGCGCCGGTCCAGTGCTATCGCAAACGTGCCATTCAGGCATGTCTGCGCCAGCAAATTAGGTGCTGGACTGGCACAAGCAGCAGCGGCAGCGCTTTGATGCTGCTGTGCCCGTCAGCTGCGCTGGCCATGCACTGCTCAAGCGCAGTGGTGTCATCCAAATGATTTGGGAACAGGTACTCACTTTTGATTGGCACTTGTCGGGGTCCGCCCACCGGAAGTGATGCCATAAGCCGGAAGTGATGTGGTGGCAGGAAGTGAGGTCATAGCCGGAAGTGAGGTCATGACAGGAAGTGAGGTCATGACAGGAAGTGAGGTCATGATTGTGGCCAGGGATGTGATCATGTTTGTAATAACTTCAGCTTGTGGTTAATGTTGATTTAACTCCTATTGCTTTGCTTTCTAGAGATGTGTATATACATACTTTGCTTCAATTGTTCCCTGGTTAAATAGCAGGCTAGACTGTACTAGATTGTGAGCCCTTTTGGGACAGGGAGCCATTTAACTTTAATGTTAAATGCAAGGAGCCGGCAAGGAGCAGGAGGGGGAACGGGCGCCCACCGGGCCGTGCGACCACGTGGGCGCCCGACTGAGCGCCGGGCCAGCCGGCAAGGAGCAGGAGGGGGAACGGGCGACCAAAAAAAGACCGCGTGGGGGCTGGGGCTGGGGGGGGAGGCTGCAGGAGGAACTGGGACGCTGGATCTGCGGGGCTGGAGGGAGCAGGAGCCCCAGGCAGCCTACCTTCTCACACTTGCTGCCTTATTCCTGGGTCTCCCTCGCTGCTGCTGCTGCTGCTGCTGCTGCTGCCGCCGCTGCTGCCGCTGCCTCTGGTCCTCTCGCTCCGCTGCTGCCACTGCTGCCGCTGCTGCTGCTGCCACCACCACCCTGCCTGCCTGCCTGCCTCCTCACAGAAAGTGCAGGCAACGGCTGCGGGCGTGCAGTATGCATGCACAGCTGCTGAGCCAACCAGCTGACGGGGCCAGCTTCGAGTGGGCGGGGCCATCTCAACCTCTAGGAACCGGTACTCACGTAGTGGTGTGTAGTGGGTGCATGACATCACTGCTCGAGCGCCAGCGGCGCTTGTTCGGTGCAGGACCTTGCCAGAGGCATGCCAGTGGGTGGCGACGGGGGTGGTAATGGATGACAGCCGTTGCGCTGTATCCTAAGCCCTGTTCCTTGCTTCGGCGGCCCCAATTAAGGCCACTGCTGTTCACGTTCACCTGCAAATCTGCAGGCGCAGATCTGAGCAACCCCATAGTATAGGGATGACTGGGGCTTACCCAGGTGCAAGGGGAAAACCTCCCCTTGCCCTGTGCTGAGCTGCCGCAGCCTCCTGCTGGGCTTAGGCAGGCACTTACTAGGCTAGCGCTGCTTAGGATTGGGTTGTTAGATTCAAAATACATTGCTGGGGATTAAAATAAATGATAAGCAGCAAGAGGGACTTTTCCAAGTGGTGTTCCTCTTAGGTTTAGCAGGGGAAAAGTAATTGTCCCTCTTCACCCCATACCAGCACAATGTATTTTCTAGTGGCTTTTGCTGGTGGTGTTTCACATTTTTTTTAAGATTGTGAGCCCTTTTGGGACAGGGAGCCATTTAACTTTATTTTTTTGCCTGAAAACTGCTTTGTGAACTTTGTGTTGAAAAGCAGTATATAAATACTGTTTGTTTGTTTGTTTGTTTGTTTGTTTGTTTGTTTGTTTGTTTGATTGATTGATTGATTGATTGATTGATTGATTGATTAGGAGATAAAAAATAAGAAAGTCATAAAGAAATTAATAAGAGGCTATATAAGAAACACAATTTTTAATATGAGCAATGATTAATATTTTGTAGACGATGTAAGAAATTTAGATGTATTACTCCATGCTTGCTTTATAAGGTATATTCCAAATTTAGTTTTTATCTTTTTTATATAGTTGTCTGTTTTAGCTGTATTAATAAAAAAGGATAAACCCTTAAAAAAAGATATCTCAGGGCACAATCCTAACCAACTTTCCAGCATGACATAGCTGTGTCAATGGAGCATGCACAGCATCCTGTGGGGTGTGTGTGTCATGGATGCCTCCTCAAAGTAAGGGAATGATTGTTCCCCTACCCCCACCAAAGACTGCTGAAGAAACTTCACAGTCAGGGAATAAGAGGGCAGGTCCTCTTATGGATCCAGAATTGGTTGAGGGCCAGGAAACAGAGAGTGGGGGTCAATGGGCAATTTTCACAATGGAGAGAGGTGAAAAGTGGAGTGCCCCAGGGATCTGTCTTAGGGCCCGTGCTTTTCAACTTATTCATAAATGACCTGGAGACAGGGATAAGCAGCGAGGTGGCTAAGTTTGCAGATGACACAAAACTTTTCCGGGTGGTAAAAACCAGAAAGGATTGTGAAGAGCTCCAGAATGATCTCTCCAAGTTGGAGGAATGGGCAGCCAAATGGCAGATGAGTTTTAACGTAGACAAATGTAAAGTGATGCACGTTGGGGCCAAAAACCAAAACTTTACCTATAGGCTAATGGGTTCTGAGCTGTCTGTGACAGCTCAGGAGAGAGATCTTGGGGTGCTGGTGGACAATTCAATGAAGGTATCAACCCAGTGTGCGTCAGCAATTAAGAAGGCCAATTCCATGCTTGGGGTAATTAAAAAAGGGGTTGAGAATAAAACAGCCAATATTATCATGCCATTGTACAAATCGATGGTAAGGCCACACCTGGAATATTGTGTCCAGTTCTGGTCGCCGCATCTTAAAAAGGACATAGTGGAGTTGGAAAAGGTGCAGAAGAGAGCGACAAAAATGATTACGGGGCTGGGGCACCTCCCTTATGAAGAAAGACTGCAGCGTTTGGGGCTCTTCAGTCTAGAAAAAAGGCGCCTGAGGGGGGACATGATTGAGACATACAAAATTATGCATGGAAGGGATAGAGTCGATAGAGGGATGTTCTTTTCCCTCTCTCAAAACACCAGAACCAGGGGGCATCCGCTAAAACTGAGGGTTGGGAGAGTTAAAACAGATAAAAGGAAGTACTTTTTTACCCAGCGGGTAGTTAATCTGTGGAACTCCTTGCCACAGGAGGTGGTGATGGCATCTGGTCTTGATGCCTTCAAGAGGGGATTGGACAGATATCTGGAGGAAAGGTCCATCGTGGGCTATAGGCAATGATGGATTGTGCAACCTCCTTACAAAGGTGATGGGCTACTGGTACCGGGTGCAAGGGAGTGGCAACAGGATGCAAGCATCTTGTAGTCTCATGCCTTCCTGGGGCACCTGGTGGGCCGCTGTGAGATACAGGAAGCTGGACTAGATGGGCCTTTGGCCTGATCCAGCAGGGCTCTTCTTATGTTCTTATGTTCTTGGAGCTGCATTGCCCTTACCCTGCTCTGGAAGGTTCATTAGAATGGCACCCCAGTGAATTAAAAGGACTATATTCCCTAGTAAGGGTTTACTCAAATCTGCCTCTAACAAGATGGCCAGTAGGTGGGCCATTGATGTTTTAAATAACAATGGGGATGCAAAACAATTAAGGTAGGGGGCTTAGTATCTTGCAGTTCTGATTGAAATTATTTTCTCTGGGAATCTTGGCTGGCCCCAACACTGCTTATTTTCATCTGGGCTTTTTTTTTTTTTAATTTTTTCAGGGGGCAATCCTAACCTGGAGTTAGGCCTATCCCTATTTGTGTCACAAATGCACAGTAGAGCAAATTTAGACTGCTCTCAAAATCAGGAAGGACAGCTCACATCTGTGTGCTGCCTCCCTGACTCCAGGAGTGGTGCAAAAGCACTTCATGGTGCATTTGCAACACTTCTGGGCTGGACCAAGGGACTTGTTCCAGCCTAACTCCAGGATAGGATTTCGCCCTACAAAGGTTTTCTCTTTGTCTTTGTACCATTTATTTATTTATTTGGCTCCACATGTTGTTTGCTCACCTCCATTTTCATTACTATGGCATTTTTGCTTGTTTCTAAACTGACAGTAATATTGTTTTATTGAAGGTTTGGAAGCTGCCTTGATGGTCCCTGCAATTGGGCCAAAAAGTGATCTAGAAGTATTAATCAAAAATAAATCAGCAACCAGCAAATGTACTTAGGGAGGCAGAGCTCTCAACCTGTGATTAGTAAAATCATGCCTTTATTTTGCTGCACAGCGGCAGCAAGCTACATGGAGAACTCCACCACCATGAACCTTCTGAAGGATGTAGAGGGCCAGAGTCTGGACTGGTGTAGTTTTCAATGTAGTTTTCAGAGTTCATCAATCTGAAAAAAACATTAGACTTAATCATCCTTAGCACTTACATTGCACTTTCTGTGTGGACCAAGCACTCTACCGTACTTGTATTCCTGGGAAGTATCATCACCTCTATAGTGCAGCCTAGAGAGAACGGCTGGCCTAAGGCATACACCTAGCGAACGCATAGCAGAGTTCGAACTGGGGAAGTCGCGCTTCGCAGCTCATTCATTGGCTTAGCCTCCACGCTAGACTAGCGTTCGGAGAAGAAAGGAGACTTTCCCGTCACGTGCTTGCCGCGTGCAGAGCATCAGCGATCCCCTAACCTATAAACCCCAAACCCCTGATGCTTTCGGTGCACTTATTTTCGTAGCAACGAGGCACGGTGTGCTTTCCCCGTTTCCTCCTTCGAAGACTGCAAAACTGCCCTTACAGCACAACCCTCTGCAAATTTACTCAGAAGTAAGCTCCACTGTGTTCAATGGCGCTTACTCTCAGGAAAGCGTTAGAGGATTTCATGCAAGTCCTTGGGTTGCACAGCACCCCGGAACGCCTGTTACGCCGCCTCCGCGGGTGCTTCTCCATTCCTGGCACGGCGCACACCCTGAAAGTGACGCGCCTGCGCTCCTGCCCAGTTCCTTTCCAATCAAGCTTGCTGAAGCTGTCGGAGGCGGAGCGCGGCCGCCGCTCTCCGGCCCGATCGTCAGAGGAAGTGGGATAGGAGCATGGCGGCGCTACAGAGGACCGTGGTGGTGGCCCCCGCAGGGAGACACACGGCTTCCCTCATCTTTCTCCACGGCTCAGGTGGCTACTTCCGGTCCCCACGCCGGCGGCGCCGCGGAGATGCGGTTGCCAGTCGTGGCGCAGGTTTTCCGCAGAAGGCGTCAAGCTCACGTCCAGGGGACGGGGCCAGGTTTCCCCGGGGAACTCTGGGGCACTGGGGGTGTCGCTGCCTTTCCCTTCCTTTGTGTGGTTGCAGGTTGGCACATGCTCAGAGGCAATCCCCAATTTCCCATTTGAGCTGTGCCATCTCAACGGTAAAGCCATTCTCGCCTCTGTTCACCTGTCTACACCTGGGTTTAGGGCTGAGCTGACCCAGCTCAGATTGAGCCCTGCATTTGTGTATTGGCTGTGGGGTGGGGAGGAATTTCGAAGTGGGTCGGCGCTCCTCTGTGCCTAATAGTTGTGCAGTGGAGAGAATTTCTGCAGGTGGAGCTTTACTCGTTGCTGAACGAGTTTTCTGCAGATGTGGCAAAGGTTCAGAAGCTCTGTGTTCTTTTATTCTATCTTTGTTGGTTGTTGAAGTAGATACTTGGTGGACAAGTGTCAAGACATCTGTGTTGCACATTCTCCAAGCGTTTTTCCTGTATCACACAAACCGATCCATGCAAACATTCCTGCGCATTCATGCCTGCTATTGTACATTGTTGTGTGGAAAAGACATATACTGTGGGGAGTCCAGCACTCACACATTCTCCACTTTGTGGTTCTCTTTTCAGGTTTCCACTATTTTGGGAAAGGCTGTGGCCACCTCTGTGGAAATAAAACAGCTTTAATTCAGGCTAGCATTTCTCCACACATGGTAACATATCGTCTTGTATGGAAATTATTCAGCTGAATAAGCTGAAATCTGCTTGTGTGAACCTACCCGCAAATAGCAATATTTTGTTGTTGGGGAAAATACGGTTTTTTCCCACTGGGAGCGTTTGCATTGCTATTATTAGTACACTGGTTCTCTGGGCTATGGATGTCCAAGTCTGGTTGCTCTGCTGGTGCTTTTGCACAGGTATCATATGTTCTTTAGTGGTGCATTTTGCACCGGTGGCAAGAGCTGGCTGTTTTTGTGTTGTTTTGCACTATGCTCATTTCAGCTTCTGTACATCCCCCCCCAGTAGGTATGTGGGGAACTAGTGCTGTATGTTGAATATGGTTGTGTAAGAGGGGTTGCACTCCCTCTGAAGGAGCAGGTTCGCAGCTTGGGGGTTCTCCTGGATTCACAGCTGCACCTGGAGTCTCAGGTGTCGGCGGTGGCCAGGGGAGCCTTTGCTCAGCTTCGGCTGATCCGCCAGCTGCGACCGTACCTGAGCTGTGCGGACCTGGCCACAGTGACCCACGCCCTAGTGACATCTAGGTTAGATTATTGCAATGCGCTCTACGTGGGGCTGCCTTTGAAGACGGTCCGGAAATTACAACTAGTACAGAACGCGGCTGCTCGGGTGGTTGCTGGGGCACAGCGGTTTGACTCTGTCGAGCCGTTGCTTCGGCGACTACACTGGCTGCCGGTTCTGTTCCGGGCCAAATTCAAAGTGCTGGTGTTGACCTTTAAAGCCCTTTACGGCTCGGGCCCAGGGTATTTGAGGGACCGCCTCCTTCCATATAATCCGACCCGTACTCTGAGGTCATCTGGGGGGGCTCTTTTGACTGTGCCGCCACCAGGAGAGGTGAGAGGGGTGGCGGCCAGCAGGAGAGCCTTCTCGGCGGTGGCACCCCAACTTTGGAATACCCTCCCCTTAGAGCTAAGAATTGCTCCCTCGTTGGCGGTATTTCGGCGGGGACTGAAGACCTTGTTTAAACAGGCTTTTAGTTGCTGACAGGCTGGCTGGTCTTGTATTTCTTGTATTTTTTATTTTTTTTGTACTCGATCCAGGGGATAACAGTTGTATTTGTATATTGTATTTTTATATTGTTTTTAATCACTGTTTTTAAATTATGATGTTTTTATTCTGTTTTTTTAATTGTTTTTGTATTGCCGCCTTGAATGCCTTTTTAGGCAGAAAGGCGGGGTAAAAATTTTTAAAATAAATAAATAAATAAATAAGTGATGTAAACTCTTATTGGTTAGTGCTGATGGCTTCACTAGTGACAATTCATGCAAGTCCCCATTTCCAGGTGTGCGCCAATTTAGGAAACTGTAGTTTCATTTTATACTATGTAATTACTTTGTTAGAAGTTGAACACTCTCCTCTGTATTACTTGGACGGAGGTGGATATGGGGGGGGGGCTTATGCGGTCTCTTAAAACACACACACCAGCAAAGCTGCAGCTCTTTGGCTGCAAGACATTTTTCCTACTCTGCCTTTCCTTTTTGAAGTGACACATAGCTTTGCTGCTAGTCCTCCTAGCAGTGAGGTGACCTGTCTTCCCATCACTTTTTTCAGGTGGCATTGTTGTGCTCAAAGCAGAGTTATTAATATTTATATACCAGTTTTCAACAAGAGTAGTTCATAAAGTGATTTACATAGTATAATTAATTGTTCCCTCTCCCCAAAGAGCTCACAATCTTAAAAAAAAATACAGAAGTGATACCAGCAACAACCACTGGAAAAGTCACCCTGCTGGGGTGAAGAGGGACAGTTGTTCTCTTCTTGCTAAATATAAGAGGACACCACTTTAAAAGGTGCCTCTTTGCCTAGTTAGAAGGCCTAGTTAGAAGGGATGATTATTACCAATGCATCTTATGTAGGCCATCAGTACGGAGACAGGGTGACAGTGGTTGGAGTGTCGTACTAGGATGTGGGAGGCAAGTTCACATTTGTTTCATTGTGAAAGCTCACTGGGTAACTTTGAGACAATTGCTCTCAGCCCTGTTTCCCCCACAAGATTGTTGTGAGGGTACAATGGAGGTGTGTAGAAGGAGAATCATATACACTGTTCTTGTTTCCTTGAAGGACAGGTAGAATATAAATGTAATAAATGCAAGGTTCATAGAGAAGGGGAGTTAGTGTAATGTTAGAGTCTTAAGACAATGTTAAGTCTTCTGTAATAGAAGATTTCAGTTTTCCACAAACATTGTGGAAACAATTTTCCGTGGTTTTAACTATCCTTTCTTCCACCCATTTCTTCTTCTTCCATTCCAAATATGCTTTCAATGCCCAAAAATTAAAAAAAAATCTAAAATCACTGGGTCATGCTTAATTTCTCCCACTAATACTGTAATTGCTGCATAATTTGCTGGAGATGAGAAACTGATTGTGCAACTGGAGATGAGAAACTGGTTGTGGAGATGAGTCAGAGGTTGGTTGTGCAAAGTGGAAGCATAAGTGAAGCATTTATGTAGCCTTTTCTCTTTGCTATGTTGTTTTTTGAAGCACATCTACAGGTAGGTGATCTCTAATCCACACAATCAAATTTCAGGCTATTGTGAAATCCTGACATTTTTGTCCCTTATTAAAAAAACTTCTATAAAAAGGTCTTGTGCTCATTCCCATGTGCAGGTAAGATCTATTATCTGCTCTGTTATGTGTGCTTATACAGACAGTGCTGAAAAGACGCCACCCAAATGGGTAACAGTGAAATAATCAAGAAGACACATATGCAATAAGACATGTGCAATTATTAAGAAATCCAGAAAAATCTGAAATCCAGACACCTTCCCATCCCAACCACTCCGGATAAGGGTTAATCAATCTGTATGGCATCACCACTTCTGGAGATTAGTCTAATAATAAAATGGCCAGAGTGATTTCCTTAATGTGGACTGGTGTGTTGTCCTGTACTGTTATCACAGTGATGGTGATTGACTAGCAATATCAAAAGCAATTGCATGTTAGAGGTGTCTCCATGCTTGGCTTCCAAAGCCTTTCAATTGCCGTGTTTGAAAGTTAATTTTTGGAGCGAGGGTAGAGTGGGCAGGAACCACACCCTTAGAGCCCTTTAATGCTTATTCTGTTCTTTATTACCTTAAGGCCTGCCTTGTTAATTTGGCTGCAGGCATCTGAGATGGTTGCAGGTGTTATACTCACAGCTATTTCATCTATGGCACTTAAATAGATGAAGCAGATCAAAGCCTTTTTAATGTGGTTTTAAATAAACTTTGGTTTTTTTAAGCGTGAAACCTATTGGAGTTATAGCATCATAATGCTATTTCAAATGTTTTTACTACCCTTGTGTAAGCTTGTTTATCAGAGTTTGTTTTCACAGGAATGAGAGAATAGCCAAAGTGCCAGTTTCTGATGCCAGTTTCAATGGCTACACCTGTTGCTGAAGAGCCCTGCAGTATTGAGAATTGATTTACAAACTCTTGATTCCTGCTCTCTGGCTTCTGGATGCCATTGTGCCACCTTCTGCTGTTTAGATTCCTGCTTGTGAAAGGCAGGGGAATGGACATCTGCAGCAGCAGGGCAGTAACTGTTCTTTATTCAAGATTTCTATTCTGCCCTATTGTTTTGTATTACAATTCTCAAAGGCAGCTGGCAACATAAAATTTGCTGAAAACCAACTCACTACAGCTTTTAAGAGAAAAGAGGACTACAAAGTAGTACATACTGCAGATAAAATCTACTTGTCTTAAAGCAATGGATGCTCTATCGGAGTCAGTTGAATAGAGACCCAGTCATTACAACTCTCATCTAACGTGTATTAATTGTTAGTTCTGAATCTGTCAACCCTACCTCAGGATACAAATTATCAGAATGCAAGAATGATAGGAAAACCCCATACTGCATATGGATGATGGGAGCACGAGGTGGATCTTGGAAGCTCTTGTGTCTGCCCTGCTTTAGGCTTGAGAGATGCCACGTTTATCTTTAAATGGCATGTTATGGATGGAGAAATTGCAGAGAACAAGTTGCACACTTGCCTTCCTCACTGCCTCACTTGCCTTTTCTCTCCTGCATTCCATTATACAGTCTGCGCTCTTCATCCACTTGGGATCCATTCCAGGACCCTCCCATGGATGCGCAAATCTGCGGATACGTGACTGGCCATTCCTGGTTTGATGAGCAAGCCAGAAGCGGCTTCCTAAGGCCAGTGGAGACCTCCATGTGTCTCAGTAAACTACTGTACTTCCAGTTTGCTGATTGAACTGAAAGTGTCTTTTTCCCGGCAATCCACGGCATTGATGAGTCAAATCTGCTGCTTCCAGTTTAATGGATATCAGGGGTGCACTTTACTCGATGTGGTAGTAATGTTATTTATGAAAGAGCATTATAACAAATGTATTAAATAATGTGCATTGCTATTGGGTCCTACAAGTGAATGCTAGAACATACACGCTTCTATATTTGCGTCTATATTTCTGAGGGGTGTTTTATTTATTTTTGAAATGTACGTACTGTCCTCGAGAGATCCAATATATACAATGCTCTGTGCTTGGTCTTCTCAAGATCAGATAAACAGTGTATGCATAGAACTTCTGGAAGGTGCTGAGGCATGGGGCCAGTCAGGTATCTAACGCAAACTATATCTTTCTGTATTATTCAGGTGATACTGGCCAAGGAATAAAAGCCTACATCAAAGAAGTTTTGAATCGAGATCTGTCTTTCCAACATATAAAAGTCATTTATCCAACAGCTCCTGCCAGGTATTCAGTCCATTTTCATGGTTGTTTTAAATTACATTTTACACAAAATGATTCTTATTAAATTTGTAACTAAGGCTGAAGTACTAGGCATACTTACCAGGCAGTACGTGCATTCAACTCAATGGGTCTTGCTTACTACAATGCATAGGATTATACTGTAATTGTCATAACTTTTCAAATGTCTGTAAATGATTCAGAAATGAGTAGGAGTGCTTCCCCATCATCCATTCCTCCTCTTATCACTAGAAGGAAGACTGCAAGAAATAACTCCTATAAAAACAAGAATAAGCCAGATAGGGACATGACTAGTGCAGGATGCAGGGGAGAGAATGAGAGGTAGAAATGCATTTGATGACAGTTGCACTGAGGAATGCTTTTGCAGATATGTCCTAAATTCAATTCACAGAATTGCCTTTCTCCAGCTGTGGTCTCATCAGGTGCTACGAGCCTTTTCATAGTCTTTGGGGGGAAAAGACACTCACAATGTCATTTCCCAGAGGAGGAGAATGATGGCCTCTCCCACCATTGTAGAGCTTCTTTTCAGGTACTATTCCTTCATCAAACATGAAGTGGTTTTTGCAACCAATGGAGAACTGGGATCTGTGCCTTTTGAGCGTAAACTCAAATGCTCAGAAAGTCTCTTTGGTGCATTTTAAGTGTTCAGCTTTAGGGCTTGAATGGGAGAATTGCTTAAGAGCATGAGGATCTCTCCTGTCTCTGTGTGCAAAGTCCAAGGTTCAGTCCTTGGTACCTCAACCTAAGAGATCAGGTGCCCATATGAGTTTATTGAACCAATGGTCTGACATAAGACGGTGTCATATGATGCACGGAAAATGTAGCAGAAATTGCCGTATAGCTTCCATAATAGCCTGTTTGGTGGAGGTGTCAGGTTGGTTGGTTGGTTTGGTTTGTCTCTCAGAAGCTGAACATTTGATGTGCAGCCCAGTTAATCTGAATTACTGGAATTAACCAAACTTGGTCTCCCTGATGCCAGCATGGCAACCACCCCATGCTAAAATTGGCTGCACAGCCAAATAAATGCTTAATATAGGAACTACCAGCTGCTGTGCAAACAGCAGTTTGGGGGAATATGTTTTTGGGGCTTTGTGATGTCATGCAGCCTGAGCCATATGACAGTGGTCAGAGCCGTGTCAAAAATGCAACCACAACCTACTTTCAGCAACAGCCTTGGCCAGTGCGGTGTAATGTGGCTGGAAAAGTCCCTAGCCAGGGTTGGGTAAACATCTGTGGGGAAAGCTTTAGGTATAGGATGTCTTCTCTCAAGGAAGGAAGTTGGTAGATGTCATTGATTCACAAACTTCGTTCCAGGGCAAACATGCTGGTGTGCCAAGAGAGGAGCTAAAGTGTGTCTTGAAAAATGAATCTGCTGTGGTGGATGTATCCACCACCCTTTCCTCCACTATAACCGTGAGGCCCTGTGCAGCAGAGATTGTCCCCTTTTCAGTGCTCATATTGTGGCAGTATTCTCCTCCCAAAGACACACAAAGAGTTTTCTGCTATAGCTGTGCTATGGCTGGCCAGTATTGGTGATTCCCAGAAGCATCACCTGTGCCAGGTAAGCAATGGGGAGGGGCTCTTGCTTAATGCACATGCTTTGTGTCGAGAAGGTCCCTTGTTCAGCCTCGCACTGCCCTAACTGCTGAGATGTGAGAGATCCCTGTTTGAAGCCCTGGAGAGAGCTGCTTTCCTTAGCTATAGACCAGAGTTTCACAAACTGGTTTGCGAGCCTGTGTGTGGTGGGTCCATGTGACCTAGGCCTGACATAATGCTCTCTGTAGCACTGCAGTGCCTTATTGGGAGGTCCTAGAAGCCATTTCCTGGTTACACTGGGCCCACAAAAAACCTCTGTGGGCTCTAGAATGCCCCTCGGAAGTGACTTCCAGTTTGCAGAAGAAACTTCCGGATTGACCAGAAGTCGCTTTCGAGGGGCATTTCAGGTCCTGTGGAGGCCAAAGAATGGGTCATGGGTCCAGCATGACTTGGAAGTGGGTTCCACGGCCTCCCAATAAGGCATTTTGGTGCCACAGGGCCAAGTACACATTAAACACCCTTTACAAGGTGGATCGTGCTGCTGAAAATTTTGGGATCCACTGCTATAGACAATCCTAACCTAGACAGATCAATGGTTCCACTCATGCGAAAGCAGTGTCATAATGTTCTGTATAAGTCATACAGTATATTCTCCTGAACCTGTCTGACTGGGCAAAGTGGAAAGTCAGGCCCGAGGAAGCTACATTAACTCAGCTAAGTTGCAAGGAAGAAGCTTCCCCCAGTGTTCTGAGAGCCAACACACACACCCCGCCCTTTAGGGAGCAAAACATACGCCCTAGGAATCTGAAGTTAGATATTTCTGGCCTACATCATTCATTCTCATCTGGTTCCAATTCTTATCTTGTCCTGTACTTACTATTCTCTAATTTCATTTCTCTAATAGCAAAGTTTTTTGTGTGTTTTGTCCACCTGCACGAGAACGTTTTATCGACAGCGCTATAGCAGAACTATAGCAGCATTGCATGGTGATATAACAGCTCAAATGTTCACAGTTAGAGTTGTATTCCAACTCCTAGGCTCTGGATTGGGTGATGTGCCTCATGCTTTCTAGATTGATATCCAACATCTCTCTGCAGCAATTCCAAAGACCTGTCAACAATTGGAACAAATAATAAAGGCTCAGTGCAGATGTGACTCTTAGTAATGTCTTAATTAAGAGATTATTATTAATTAAGAGACCCCAAATGCATAGGAACCAAAGCAACTAGTGTTCTAAAAAGGCTTCAGTGTGATTCATATAATTGAAGGGTGCACATGTATCGCGCTTAGTTATCTGCTTGTGGTGAGGATAATAATACAATTATTAAACTTAAGATGCCATTAGAATTAAGATCCCTCAGTCTGGTGTTCTAGCTAGTGCTAACTGTTTACCGGAAATGCATTTATGAAGTGTTTTTTTCAAAGGCAGTTCTACAGAATTTTTATTTGTGGCCAAATAATTGCACAGAGGTTGGGTCAGTAGATCTCAAACTGTGAGCTCTGGCTCCCCGAGTAGCTGCAGAAACCAGCCAGGAGAACCATGGAATCTTTATGGGAAACCTGCCATCCTATAAAATGATGCTATTGTGGCTCTAACGTGGAGCTGCAGACAGTGGCCCAAGGGAGCCGCCAGTTGAAAAAGTTTAGGAACCACTGGGTTAGATAAATCTTGGTAGGACTTATAGTTTGCTTGTGAACGAACTCATGAATTACCCACGGTGGAGAAATAATAACTTTCAGTTGTTAAAGATAACAATCTTCCCAGTATGATGGTTAAACGTGCTGTAATTTAAGTTGCCTCTTTAAAAATAGCATCCACTGCCACGTCTGCCCAAGTGGTTTTCAAGCAAATGGTGTTTTCTCTCCTTCCTCTGAGTCGGAAGGGCTGCTGCTCTACATACCAGTTCAGCTCCTAGCAGCATGACTTTAAACATTTGTTTTCTGTTGAATGTCTAAATCTGAGACATGCTGCCCCCTATTTTTTTGGCTTTTTCTTCTTAACTAGAAAACGATAGTTTAAACTGGCATTGTGGCAGCTAATGTGGTCAAGTTAAAATTATGTCTTCTCAACCTTTTGAAATAAGTATACCGTACCTTTTTAATGTTCCCCTTCAAAAAATCTAGGTCAAAGTATCTTTGCATTATGTAGCATTTCCTTCTCACAATCCTTCCGTTATAAATCCAAAGTTAGCCAGTGAATGAACTGAGAGGCACTCCATGCATTCTTTCCAGTAGGCTGCAGATAGCATGTACGCTTTGGTTGGATGTGAAGACTGTTGTCATCTTCTGCTTAAGTAAATATTTGTGGAGCTCTGGGAAACAGCTGGATAGAGTAAGGGACCCTTTTTCTGAAGTTGCAATGGTTTCCTTTGTAGCAAGTCTCTCTTTGGCCATGGCGCAAAATCACCGGTCAGCTTGGCAACTTTTATCTACATTGGAAGGATCTGCAGGACTCTGATTCACTTCAGCTGATCGTAGCTGAAGTAATTCAGAAGAATTGTGTCAGGGGCTTGAAAAAGATAGTGCCCACCCAAGACTCTCTTGCAAATATGGCTTTCTTTGATTTTGTTTTATTCTTTCAGTTTCAGGATGGAGATGTTCACCATTTTGAACCAAAACAGTGATTCGCTTCAGGTTCTTAATGGATGACTGAAAAGATCATCTGGCAATGTAAAACTCTATTCCCTTTCCTGATTTGCACTGTTTTCTTGGGCAGTACAATGAAACGTTAACAGGGGCAACAGAGTCTCTTTCAGTTTTTCCTCATCTATCTCTTTGCTGCAGCCAAACTGCGGGTATTTGAGTGCGTATCTTTTAGAAGCTTGCAATCCCATGTTCAGCTAGGTATGTACAGCAGTGCTTTCCACAGGGAACATGCTCCTGCCCCAGAGGCATAAAGTGTGTTACTTTGCTTAATGAGACTTGCAAAACATGTGCTTTGATGCAGGACTGGTTATATAGTGCCAGTGCTATGGTGGTAACTGGCAAGCTAGTTAAATTCAGGGGTCAGATGCAGTGGTGTAGTAGTTCTTTGGAACATAGATATTGTTCAGTATCCAGTTGGTGTCAGTCATTGGCATCTGTTCCACAGGTGCTGAAATCCTCATGGTCTGGAAGGGGCCACCACTGCCTAGAGCCCTCTGTGGCTGCTCCTCCCTGCCCCTAGATCTTGCCCATTAACTGGCCCTTTTCCTTTCCTCCAGAGTCGTCAGCAGCTTTTTCTCCTCCTCGCCACCATGTGCACTCTTGTTCACCCACCTGCTGGCTCTGTGGGAGAATAACTCAGCAGTGGCAACGATAGTGAGAAGCAGCCTTGGGGTTCCCTTTTCCTGGCGTGGGTTCTAGTGTGTTAAGGACCATCAGAGCTGCTTCATTGCACACGTTTGACATAATGTGATGTGTGAGGGGACAGTTCACTTAATCCCGCTCCACATCCAAAGACTAAAATTGGGAGGTACACTGAGAAAGGGACCAGAATGTTCCTGTTCATCATGTGCACAGAGCAGGTTAGCGATGTCAACTAAACTGTCCCATGACAAGTAACAGAACCTCTTGATATGGTAGAGTGCTGAGTGCATGCTACAGTGTGCAGTGTATGAGTAACATTATGCTCCTGCAGATCAGCAGTCATGTGTCTACTGTACACAGAGTATAAAGGAAAAAAGAAAGAAAGCTATTATTGCTTGGGGAACTGTGAACATTTTTTGTTTCAAAATTATTTTAATCCATTTTTAATTGCATGTTGAGGTTGTCTAGTAAGGCTGACTTAGGAAATATGAACATGGAGGCCGAGAAACCTTCCTACAAAGCCATCAGCTCAGATTCAGGGAAGTAATTAAGCACATGCATCCATTTCTAATGGGCAAAACCGAAAAAGAGTAAGCTCTAGCCAAGCGATTAAATTGCCTCTGTTGGAACCGAGGGCACTTCTAAAGCATTGCATTACTCTTGGCTGGATCATGTCCATGGCTTATGAAAGCAAGAGAAGTCTCAGCAGACAGAATTTATTACAATGGAGAAGCTGAGCTGACATTTTTAGAGTGGCTTTTTTCACCCTAATGTGCACACACATCATGCTGCTCTTCAGCATGCTAGTTAAAAACACTGGCATCTGTATGACGGCGCACACTTCTGTTGCCAATGGGATGGGAGCCAAGAGACATCAGGAGCTAGTACCAGTGGATTAACCTACACAAAGCTGAATGTCAAGAAAAGAAAACAAACCCCTTTGTTCTATTATGGAAGGAATGGCATCTGTACTATAGCCACGTCTATCCAGATTTAGTGCACGGAACTTAAAAGCCGGCAGATCCTTTCTGGTAAACTGCACTCTCTGTTCCTCTGTACTGTCTGACACCCTAATTGCCCATTAAAATTATGCTTCAGATTCAGACTTCATTGTCTCTTATCTGAGAAACATTCTACCTTCTTGCTAAACTGGGTTGATAATCCTGAGACCAGTGTTGGATACCAATGCTCTGTCTTGGAGGAATGGAGCCAACATTCTTCTTTACACCACATTGTTGATGAGAGAATGGCATCCTTGTCCTTAGCGCTCGCCTCCAGGCTAGCATTCTGATTTAGAAGAAAAGGGATTGTGATGGTTGAGAAGGGTAAGTTCTCAAAAACCATCTCCCTGTATTGAGAACCATCTATATTGGTTCCATCTATGTTTGTATGGTATGAAATAAGAACTGTTATTGCGTGGTAGAGTTGCATGGCACCCATTGGTTCAAACACCTACCTTGGGCTACCATTGCATCTTCTGCTTGTCCCAGGTAGCACATTGGGCACTAGATTACCACCAGGACTGAAGGCTCATGGGCCAGTCCAGCTTTGTAGACCCTACGATGGGCGTGGGCCTTTGGCCAGTGCCCAGCCTGGCTTATGTTGGATGCCCCTTCTGGTATGGAGACTCTTTACATGTTGGTGTCCAATGTTCCCGAAGTCACACAGTGTGCATAGTGTAGAGGTAAAGAGACTTAACTATGAAACCAGAAGTTTCCAATTCAGATTTCTCCCTTTGCACTTTCTTGCGTATAAGCGCCACTGAACCTAATAGGACTTACTACCAAATAAATTTGCATAAGTGCTGTAGGTGACCTTAAGCATTTTGGGGTTTGTGTCCCTCCTGCCACATGGGTTAATAATGAAGCACTTGGAATATTTGTGAGTACCATATACCTCATAAGCCCCAAGTATAGTTTGTACAGCTGGGTATGGAGAACCACATTCATCCCCTTGGTAATTGTAATGTTTGCTCTACATCTCGATTCAAAACAAGCGTGATTCTGATTGTTGATTTAGAAAGGAATTGGGTGGATCAAATACTCATGCTGGTGAGTAGGCTTTAAGTGAGACGTTTTGAAGAGTATATGAAAGGTGGCTCCAAGGAGGGACTTGAAGGAACTAAGGGAAGGGGTGAGGCACTCAGGGCACGATCCTAACCAAGTTTCGAGCACCGGAGTAAGGGCAATGCAGCTCTGAGGAAAGGGAATAAACATTCCCTTACTTTGAGGAGGCCTCTGTGACTACTGTTCCAGTGCAGGATGTAGAACGTGCCCCAATCAGTAAGTTGGTTAGGATTGCATCCTCAATGGAGATGAGATGGTTCTTTTCCCATCCCTTAGCCACAGAAAGTCTTGGCTAAATATTGATCATCAGATGAAATTATGGATACAGAATTCCTTATCTTTAAAGGGAATCAATCTACTAAGGATCTGTTTGATAATCTCTTTGGGTACAAGCAACCAGACTCTGATTACCACGCACGCTTACCGCCAGCGTGGCTCGAATAGGATTATTCCTTTAGCAAGCTTATGGTTGCAGTGAGTTTTAAATTGGAGGAGTCCCAATCTCAGTCTCTTAGGGCTATGCTCAAGTAGCTCAGACATGTGTGTACACATTGCGTTAGGGCACTTATTAGGCCCATTCAGGTGTGATGCAGAACCAAATGAAATGGTTTACAGTAGGTTTGGAAAAGAACAAATCAAAGGCCAACAGTTCATGATACAGTAATAGCCATGCCTTTACCTTTACTTTATATAAAGATGTGCATCAGTGCTCCAAGTCCCATGAACTTGTATACACTTTGGTCCCACATTTTGGAAAGGTGCAGATGGGAACATAGAATGTCTCTTGGCTCCTGAACAGCTAATCTAAGCTTGCAATAAACTGTAATCCTTCATTTCTCCACTAGACCTGACTGCTGCACCCGGAAAGTCTTGCTGCAGGCATGTGTGCTGGGCAAATGAAAGATTATATTTTATGACCAACTTCGATTAGCAGTTCAGGAGCTGATAAATAGTTTCCTGCTACTGGGAAGTTTGAGTAAACTGTACCCGCAGATGTCTGAGCATTTAGCTTCCATCATCCACATGTCCCCATTGCCCTTACATTCCTTCCTCTCCATTCCCAGCTGATGCGCACAGAATTCTAAGTGACACTGGGAGCTGCACTAGGTTTAAGCAAACACCTGGGGCTGTCAAAGTTTCAGCGTTCGTCACTTGGGTGGTTCAGTGATGGTCACACAGACCCTGGGTTTCCCCCCAGTAAACCCAGGTGTGGAAAGGTCCTGTGATACAGAATTACTTGGTGATTTCCATGGCAGTATTATGTCTTTGTTCTCATACATTTTTCATCAACTTTTTCTTCCAGACCGTATACACCTATGGGAGGGTCCTTGTCCAATGTGTGGTTTGACAGATATAAGATCTCTAATGATTGCCAGGAACATATTGAAACCATTGACTCCACGTGTCAAGAGCTCACCGGTTTGATTGATGACGAAGTTAAAAACGGCATCCGAAAGAACAGGATACTCTTGGGTAAGGTTTAAAAGAAGAGAATATTTTCACATTTGTAAGAGAGTTCATCCTGTGGACTGAGCCAAGCCTGAAATGTGGTGAGTGGTTGTGGAGGCGCTGAGATGCCAAAGAACTCCTTAATGGCTAGGTGGAGTTTCTGCTAATGTCCTTTAGGTATAATCCACCACTGTTATAATTGGAAGCACCCACTTTTTTAACAGCGTTCGTAACATTGGTTCTGCTCTGGAGAAGGGCCATCAGCCACTTTATTGAGGGATGAGCCTGCCTATGTAGTCAGAGTAATTGCTAAGCACAGGCATGTGCTCTGCCCTGACATCAGCAAAGGTGTTTTTTATTTGTGTTTGGACACAAAACTGAAATCATGATAAGCGCTGTTATTTGCAAGTAGGATGTTTTTCTGCATCAGATTTGTGGAATAGACTGAGGGCCCAATTCTATCCAACTTTCCACCGTTGATGCAACTATGCCAGCAGGGTTCAGGGTGCATCCTGGGAGGGAGGGGGGGCAGACATGGAGGCCTCTTCAAGGTAATAGAATGTTTATTGCCTTACCTTGGAACTGCATTGTGGTTGCATCAGTGCTGGAATATTGGATAGGATTGGGCCCTGAGACTGCATAAGAATCTCATTTCACTGAAACTGGCACCAGAGAACTTCCTTGTGGGTCATGCCTTCAGCACTTTGCTAAAGACTCTGTTTTTGTTTAAGTTTCTGTATTTTATATCATGCTTTTCTATTACAGGTAGGCAAGCAGTTTACAAAAGGTAACCACTAAAAACCATTAAAAATGGCAATTCTTGTAGTTGAAGTGAATTGACAGCAGTAGGGTTCATATCACTGGTGTAAAGTCAGATCTTCATGAAGTGAAATGCGTTCTGAACCAAGAAAGTCTTCACTTATTAACACAGAATAAGAGGGAACCAATTTAATCTGCCCTAAGGAAGGGAGTTCACTGGGGTTCTGTCATTGAACACTCGCAGTGTCTTGCAGCAATAAAAATACAATAGGCCAGTATTATTCAAACTGTGGGTCGGGACCCACTTAGTGGGTCGGGACCTGATGTTAGGTGGGTCACGGCAACCTGGAAGCAGCCATCTTGGAAACTGCAGGCCTTATTCTTGTTATATTCCTTTTGCAAGTGTTAATAGTTTGAATGTTCAAGTGAGAGATTTTTTTCTTAATTTTGCTTTTTAGTTCAGTTTATATGTTGTCCTAATCTTGCTTTTTATCAGGGATGTTTTATAGTTGTACAATTGCTACAGTCCAAGAATGCCAATTTGCATTTCAGGAATGTCATTTTATTATGTTACTATCTTTTTTGACCCGGCGTTGCCCAGGCAACAAATTATCCCAAGTCCAAGCGTGGACTCAAACGACCTCGGGAATGTCACCATTTGTCTCAGCGACCCCAGAAACTACGGCTTTGACACCAATTTCAGCTGTTTTCAACCATTTTCACATGGGGGCCCCCTGGGGGCGCTAGGGGGGTCTGACCCCCGCAGTGTTTGTCCCCAGACCATAAAGCATACTGGTGTCAGCCACGCCAGGCGTTCAAGGGGGTCACGGTGGACATTTTGTTTTGCGCCCCTTCTCACCCCCTACACCGACGGGGGCCGAACACGGACTCAAACGGCCTCGGGAGCATCACTGTTCATCCTGGCGGCCCCAGAAACTATGGATCCGACACCGATTTCAGCCATTTTCGACCATTTTCACGTGGGGCCCCCTGCGTACCCCCACTCCCGGGGGCGCGAGGGAGGCCTGACCCCCACAGTGTTTGTCGCCAGGCCGCAAGGCATGTGCATGCCGAGTTTGGTGCGCATCGCTCCAGGCGTTTCAGCAGGGCATGGCGGACGTTTTGTTTCGCACCCCTTCTCGCCCCCCACGCCAAGGGGGGACCAAACCCGGACTCCAACGGCATCGGGAGTGTCGCTGCTCATCCTGGCGACCCTGGAAACTACAGATTCGACGCCAATTTCGGCCATTTTCACTTCGGCCCCCCCGCGTACCCCCACCCCCAGGGGCGCAAGGGGGGCCTGACCCCCGCAGCGTTTGTTGCCAGGCCGCAAGGCATGCGCATGCCGAGTTTGGTGCGCATCGCTCCAGGCGTTGCGGAGCCTATGCAGAATATATGTGTGTACACACACACACACACACACACGTTCTTCTTTATATATATAGATAGAAGACTAGCTTTTATGTACCCGGCTTCGCCCAGGTGTTTATCTGTCCCATCACTGACCCCCCCCCCCAACTCACCAGGCATACAGATGGCCCTGTATAGGTTTACCTGCGGGAAACCTATTTGCGCCCGGGTGTTTATATGTCACATCCCTGCCCCCCCACTCACCAGCCATACAGATGGCCCTGTATAGGATTCCCTGCGGGAAACCTGTTTGCGCCCGGGTGTTTATATGTCACATCCCTGCCCCCCCACTCACCAGCCATACAGATGGCCCTGTATAGGATTCCCTGCGGGAAACCTGTTTGCGCCCAGGTGTTTATATGTCCCAACCCTGCCCCCCCACTCACCACCCATACAGATAGCACTGTATAGGATTCCCTGCGGAAACCTATTTGCTGCTGTTGGTCTTCAACTGTAAAGAGTTCAGTTGCTGCCTGAAGATTCCGCATGTCATTTGCATGTACTTTGCATCTCATCATGACATCATCAGAGCCTCGGAATGCAGTGGCTCAGCCCATAGCCACCCATAGAGAACCACAAATTCGCTTTTACCCCTGCCCATGGGGGCGCAAGCCGTTCCAAAACCGCGCAGCGGCGGTCTCGGGGGGGCCAAGGCACCCGCATGCCGAGTTTGGCGCAAGTCAGTCCAGGCGTTGCAGAGCCTATGTGGAACATACATACATATAATACACACATACGCTCTTCTTTATATGTATAGACTAGCTTTTTGTGACCCGGCGTTGCCCGGGAGCAGACATTATCCCCAGGCTCTATTAGGAGGAGGAATGAGTTTGCTCTGCAGTGCACCCCCCACCTCTGGGGGCGTAAGGGGGCCCCTACCCCCACAGTATATCTGTCCAGATCATAAGGAATAAGTGCACCACGTGTGGTGAACATCGTTCCAGGCGTTCCAGAGTAATGGTGGAACATACACACAAATATACAAACCTCCCTCAAAAGTATGACATAGTGAGATCCATAGATAGACATATAGAACTCGTCCCTGAAAGAACACAGTATTGCTGACGTGGAACCCGAAACGCACACTATCACTGTGAAATGCATGAGGAAACAGGGACACCCTAACGCAAGAGAGCAATATGAAGGTCCCACTTACTGTCTGCAGGTCCTGTAGCAGGACAGCCCTGCGATCCTCATGTGGCAGTATAAGAAACAGGCAGAGGTGGCCAGTTAGCTCCCTGGACATAGGCCCCTCTCAGATCCGACTGGGTGCTGGAAGTCTCTGGATCCTGCTCTTTCCACCCTGGGCCAGTCAGGCAACGCAGGCAAAGCATTTAGTTTCGCTTTCTGTTCTCCCTCTGTCTGGTAGCTGAGCTGCTCAGCCCTCCCACAGAACCTGCAGAATCGTCTGTGACCACAGGGTGGCAGCAGACCTGTAGCCCCATGCAATCCCCTTGGTTCCCGACGATCTGGGCCCCCTCCCCGAAAACCGGGGGGTGTAGGGGGGTCTGACCCCCGTAGTGATTCCTTCCAGGCTGCAAGGAACGTGTGTGCCAAGTTTCGTGGCCGTGGGTCAAGGGACGGAGACGTGTATAAGGAACATACACACATACGTCCGTTTTTATATATATAGATAATGACATTGCTTCCTGCTTAATGTCACTTCTGGCTATGACATCACTTCCAGGTTAAGGACATCAAATCTGGTGAGTCCTGACAAAAGTGCCATTCTAAAATGTGGATCCCGGTCTAAAAAGTTTGAATACCACTGCAATATGCAAATGGCAGAAAAGAGCTCCTATTACTATAGGTTAGAAACAATAAAACCTTACACAGTAAGACTGCAGTTCTAACCTGGAATTAGGCCGACACAGTTAGGCCAGCAAAGTTTGGCCAGCACAAGGGCCACCATAAAGCACATTTGAACCACTCTCGGAGTCAGGGAGGATGGCGCACATCTGTGTGCTGGCCTCTCTGACTCCAAGGGTAGTCCAAACATACTTTATGGTGTCCCTTGTGCTGGCCAAACTTTGCTGGCCTAACTGTGCTGGCCTAACTCCAGGTTAATTTAATTGATATAAAATCCCTTTAAAAACAGTGGCAGAATTACACATTTTACACAGAATTACAATTACACAAAGTCTGTTTTAAATAAAAAAGTTTATTAGACTGTAGTGAGGACCCAGCTTTGGGGGGGGGGGGGTATTCCAGAACTGTGGTGCCATCACCCTGCTCCTTTTGCAAGGCTAGCACATTGCCTGGGGGAAAGGCGTAGCCAACAGGGCCTCCAAAGCAGATTTTAAGACCCAGGCAGGTCTCTGTGGGTGGGTCCAGGTCCTGGATTTTTTTCTGGTTTTAAAGGCTAATAAAGGGGAGCCAGTAACTGACCAATTCATTTTGGACTAATGGCAGCTTCTGAGTAATTTTTAAAGCCAGATGCATCTACAAAGAGTTTCTAGAATCCAGCCTGGAGATAACCAGTTAGATAACTAAGGGCATGATCCTAATCAACTTTTCAGCACCGGGGGTAAGGACAATGCAGCTCTGAGGTAAGGGAACAAACATTCCCTTATCTTGGGGGGGGCCTCTGAGGCAGACTCCCAACTGCACATGCCCCATTGGCACTACTATGCCAGTGCTGGAACGTTGGTTAAGATTGCACCCACAGGCTAGGTCTGTCTTCTCAAAGAGAGATCAGAGGAGGACATTCCCAGCAACTGCTGCAACCTGGACACGCAGGGCAGCCACTGGATCCAGGAGAATCACCGGACAATGTATTTCTTTCGGGGGGGGGGGGAGAAGTGCATAGTACAACTTCCATTCTGTGATCACCAGCATTCCTAACCAACAGCACCTCTGTCTTGCTTGGTTTTAGTGTATTCAGACACACGCACATCATCCACTCCTGAATTGATGCCAGACGCCAGTTCATAATATAGAGTTGGAAGGGACCAACAAGGTCAAATCCCACTGCCTCCCTGGGATTTCTTGCTGGAATCTGTGGGTCTTGTAGAACTGTAGAACTGTGGGTCTTGACTCCTCAGCCCAAACCTCCCGATGATCTTTCTCATCAACTGTTTCATGAGATGTTTGAATAGCATGGAAGGCAAGGTGGAATATTGGGGCACCCAACAGCCATGAATAGCACCAGTTTCTGGAACACGCCCTCCAGGAAGAAATGGAACCACTAAAGAACAGTGTCCTGTCAAACCCATTCCCAGGTGACTCAAGAGATTGCACAGTGGTATTGAATACTACTCAATCAATCAATCACTAGTATTTATATACCGCTTTTCAACACAGAGTTCACAAAGCGGT
Organism: Lerista edwardsae; assembly: GCA_029204185.1. Classification (NCBI taxonomy): domain Eukaryota; kingdom Metazoa; phylum Chordata; class Lepidosauria; order Squamata; family Scincidae; genus Lerista; species Lerista edwardsae. Next base: position 10,968,593 of record JAJKFI010000008.1, on the reverse strand, counting down.
TTACAGGTAAATAATAACATTAAAGTTAAATGGCTCCCTGTCCCTAAAGGGCTCACAATCTAAAAGAATGGAGAACACCACCAGCAACAGCCACGAGAAAGACACTGCTGGGGTGAAGAGGGACGATTGCTCTCCCCCTGCTAAATTTAAGAGGACACCACTTGAAAAAGTGCCTCTTGCCCAGTTAGCAGGGGTAACTGAGAGGTCCAATCATCCAGATAGAACTCCACCACTAACCCCGGAACATCTCCCAGTGCAAGGCCAGTGCACCTTCATTTCCAAAACAGGGTCAGAAGTCAAACTAGAACAGATCCAAATAATTTGCTTCCAGAAGTCTCACGTACTCAACCACTTTGCCTGAATAAGAAAGATTGGACTATCTACAATGCTCGACAGTAAATTAGATGTCTTTAAAAAGATCTTGTCACAGCCTCTTTCAAAGGAGGCTGCTCCTTCCCTTAAGGAGGCATTTGATGATTCCATAGAAAAGTGTTCACTATCACATGTAGCATTTGCACAAGTCTCTGTTTTTCCATGTTTATATGTTACTTCAAAGATACTGCTACTTCCAGACACAGGAACAGGAGACCTAGTAGGCACACAATTCTCATTTATCATGGCGTGCGCTGAATTTTTTTTCTTCACCTAGACCCATATGAGGAAACTCATGTTAGAAGCTTTTCCACATTTGTACAAAGTAGGTGCTGCAGATACATCCATGAATAATTCAAGGTGGGCGAAGACTTGTTTTTACTGTGGGAACTTCAAAAATGGTATCCAGATGCCACCAAGATCCTGAGTAATGGAGCCAGAATCTTTCTGCCTGTTTTCTTTTTGGATCCAACCCCTTCCTGCTCTTTGAAGGCCCTCGTTTTCTTTTCTTTGGTGGCTCACAGCCCTGGCTCTAGGGTGTATTATCTTGGACAACGATCAACAGAGTCTCTGATCTGGTTTTCCTGTTTTACCTGCTGGCACTGAAGCGTGCGAAGAAGAGCAGGTGTCTTCCGTCGGATTGGCTAGGCGGGCATCTGCGTATAGAATGTTATGCTGTGTCCTAGAAAAACAAGATCTGTGGAAAGGCTATTATGGACAGATGTTTCAGTCTGGAAAGTCACTTTTGGTAATATGTTCCTTTTTGGACCAATTTACTTTATGAAGATGTCCAAGCTGACTGGTGATGGCCCAAAGAAAACTGTTTTCTTCTGTGCTACTTAAATAGCACAGGTGAATTACCACACTTATTTCTTTACTTTCAATTAAAAAAGTGTACATCTTGTTAAAATCTTGTACATGTTACATAGCTGAACAATAAAGTTCTGGAACTTAGCTATGGAGCCCATAAGTGTTACTCTAACCACTAACTAGCCTCATCCACTAACTAGCCTTATTGAAATTATCCATTCTATCCAAACTTTCCCTGCACTGACTGTGTTTAATTGTCACATTTTCAGTTTTCAGTAACATGACAGATTTTAAGGCTCTGTTCCTTCTGTTCTGTCTGTCTTTAAAAAGAAGGCATAATATTGCATTAATGCAGACAAAGGCATTCTATATATCTAGCAAGTCTTAGATTTAAAGGCCCCATCCAGGTGGAACCCTAGTCTAGGACAGCCAGTAGCATAGCTACCTATGGGGCAGGGGCAGGGACCACCTCTGTGTGTGTGTGTGTGAGAGAGAGAGAGAGAGACCGCTAGGGATCAAAATTGCTAAAATCACAGTTTTAAGAAATAACATCACGTGTTATACTGTACGATGTGGAATTTCAATGAAAAAAACCAAGGATGTATTATTTTGATTTTATCAAATACTAGCTTTTATGTACCCGGCTTCACCCGGGTGTTTATATGTCCTATCCCTGACCCCCCCCCCACTCACCAGCCATACAGATGGCCCGTTTATATGTCCCATCCCTGCCCCCCCACTCACATGTGCGCCTGGGTGTTTATATGTCCCATCACTGACCCCCCCCCCCCAGTCACCAGCCATACAGATGGCCCTGCATCGGTTTGCCTGCAGGAAATCTATTTGCACCCGGGTGTTTATATGTCCCATCACTGACCACCCCCACCCCACTCACCAGCCATACAGATGGCCCTGTATCGGTTTGCCTGCGGGAAACCTATTTGTGCCCGGGTGTTTATATGTCCCATCACTGACCCCCGCACCCCACTCACCAGCCATACAGATGGCCCTGTTTCGGTTTGCCTGCGGGAAACCTATTTGCGCCCGGGTGTTTATATGTCCCATCCCTGACCCCCCCCTCCCGCTCAGCAGCCATACAGATGGCCCTGTATAAGATTCCCTGCAGGAAAGCTAGCTTTTATGTACCCGACTTCCCCCAGGTGTTTATATGTCCCATCCCTGACCGCCCCCCCCAGTGGTTTTCGGCCACCCCCAGGCATTTTTTTTTTGTTAAAAATTACCCGGCGGTGACCGGGTGTTTATTTGTCCCATCCACGCTGCTGTACTGTTTCTGTTGCTCTAGATGTAGTAGCCCTCTGTTTCATATCCTGTAGTCTTTTGTCAGCCTGCTGTACTGTTTCTGTTGCTCTAGTTGTAGCAGCTCTGTGACGTAGCGTTGCAAGTCGTGTTTTTTCCCCTCAGGTGTTTCCTGTGTACGCTGTTGTTTCATCTTTGTAGCCTTTGGTTGCACCTGCCCAATTGCCTTACATTATACAGTGAAAGTAAACTTTCAGAGTGAGAGCAACAGCCACAGCACCTTGTGCCAACTGTCAACTGCCAAGCAGGGACCGCCCACATGTCCACAGAACACATTTCCCTGGCCCTGTATAGGATTCCCTGCGGGAAACCTATTTGCTGCTGTTTGTCTTCAACTGTACAGAGTTCAGTTGCTGCCTGAAGATTCCGCATGTCATTTTCATGTACTTTGCATCTCATCATGACATCATCAGAGCCTCGGAATGCAGTGGCTCAGCCCATAGCCACCCATAGAGAACCACAAATTCGCTTGTACCTGCGCCCGTGGGGGCGCGAGCCATTCCAAAACCACGCAGCGACGGTCTCAGGGGGCCAAGGCACCCGCGTGCCAAGTTTGACGCGAGTCAGTCAAGGCATTGCGGAGCCTATGTGGAACATACATACATACATACATACACGCATACGCTCTTCTTTATATATATAATCATCAAACAACAAAAAGCAAAAATACGACCGACTTATGTAACATTATGTATGATGGCTACATTGAATCTCCAGATACAGCAGCAGTATGTCACTGAGTACTATGGGCAGAGGAGCAATAGCAGGGGAGGGCACTGACATTCATCCATTGCTTGTGGGGAAATAGTCACTGCATTTATTTTCTGGTCATTATTATTATTCATTTCATATCATAACTCTTACTATCTCTCAGTCTTGGCTACCTCACAGGGTTGTTATGAGGACAAAGGGAGGAAGCATGCACAACACCCTCCTTGGAGGAAGGGCATACAAAATGTGAAAAATATAAATAAATAAATTGGTTGCATGGTATCAAAAAACATTTGGACCCTCGGTGGCCAATGACCTAGCTAAGCCACCCTTGGAGTCAGGGAGGATGGCGCACGTCTGTGTGCTGGCCTCTCTGACTCTGAGTGGTCCAAACATGCTTCATGGTGTCCCTTGTGCCAGCCAAAGTTTGCTGGCCTAACTCTAGGTTAGGATGGTGTCCTAGCTGTCCTCAGTGGCTTAGCTAGGTCATTGGCCACCCAGGGTCCATAATTTTTTTGATACCATGCAACAAATTTATTTATATTTTTCACATTTTATACACCCTTCCTCCTTTGGCCTAACTCCAGGTTAGGTTTGCACCCCTAGTCACACATAATGGCCCTGTATGGCCATTATGGGCTATTATGTATGATAGCCCTGAATGTGCATCCCTTTTTGCATCAAAAGATGTATCCTCAAGTTCAGTAAGGCTATGCAGATGGATGCACTGTTAGCTCACATGGCAATCTGCTTGCATGTGCACCAAACCCCTTCTCTTGCAAGATCAAGGAAACTGCTTTGGTATGTGCAATTGTTTACCTTTTTGCTAAATACAGAATGGCATATGAAATAACAGTTACACCTTTTATTTCACTATCTCTAGTAATGTCTGCATTTCTTCCTTTTTGGTTTTGCAGGTTTTTGGTTTTCTTCTTTTGGTATGTCACAGAAATGCTGATCCAAGCCAATTGGTCTCTGCCACCTGTAGTCACTTTTATAAGCAGCCAGTGAAAATAAACTTTCAGTGACAGGGCCATAGACACTACTGCTTGCCAAGGAATACATGCATGATGTTTGACCCCTTGTTTCATTACAATAACATGAGGCACACATCCACTTTTTGTTTATTGCCAGGTTTCTTCCACAGCTACCAAACCACAGGGAGAAAGAACATAAAAGTGCTGCATTTCTGATGTGCTATTGGCATATTCCAGCTTCCTCTGAGCACAGATGAGGATGGTGATAAAATATAGCAGTGTTGCATCTTGGAGAAAGAGCATATTGTCAATAGTGGGAGGCAGGTCAGGGTCCAAAAAAACATAATTGAAGCCTTTTGGTCAAGCAACCTGTCTGTCTCCATGATGTACAGTATCTATGGCTATGATAGAAACCTTCTCCCTGACATCTGATTATCTGTGTATAAGGGTGAGTGAGTGAGTGAGAGAGAGAGTGAGAGAGAGAGAGAGGTACCTGCCTAATAGAAAAGCCTTCAGAATGTGAGCTTCTACCTGTAGTGCAAAGTACTACAGTCTAGGCATAGGTTTACCACCTCATTGCACTAAGCCCATTTGAAATGAATGGTGATTGAACAGCTGTGATGCTTGGCAGGGGTTGTGCCTAAAGTCCAGGGCATCTGTAACCAAATTCTGACTTCTTTTAAATAATACTTTTATTATCATTTGCAAAGGGTGGGGAGTTTGGAAATGTCATAATTGCCTTTGGCTGCAGTCCTTTGCACAATTAGGCTACTTAAATCCTCTTGACTTCAGTGAGATTTAAGTAGCCTAACTACACAAAACTGCAGCCACAGCTGAGTTTGAAACCTGCTGTTTCATGTTCTTTCCTTGGGCAGCTATTTATAATAGGAAATAAACCTGCAAACTTTGAATATCTCGATCTGTATGCTATTACAGTGATGTCATTGGTGCTTAGCAAACAGTTGAATATTGCATATTTTGTTATTCTAGCAAGTGTTTCCCAAGTCTTTCTTGTGCAAGATTTTTTTTAGATTTCACTTTAGATATTGAAAAATGGCTAACATCTTCCTCAATTTGATCATATATATTTTACATATTACATTCAGGCAAGCTTATAGAGGGCCAATGTAGACTTATACGATAATAGGGCTGCTTTACAATCACAGCATTTTGCTTCCAACTAAAACCATTGTTACTAGAATCTAGTATTCACCTGCAGGTTTTCCCCTAAAAAACCAGATTTCTTCAAACCAGCTTTTGGCACTAGTTCCCCCCACCCCAAATGGGTCAGGAACCACATGAAAGCCCCATTGCTTAATGCTCTCCCCACATAAGGTGACTGCATTATCAAGCGCAGCTGGTGAGTAATTGCTGGTTGCTTTGCCAGTTAGTGACTAAGTGGGTGCAAAAACACAAACAAAAAGAGATTAAATCATTTGCAAATTAGTAATGAGTTTTCAATGTGCTCCTTTTTGCCTCTGTATTTTAGAGCATCAAAATGAGCTGATTTTTATGCATGCACAATACCCACCAGTGTCTAAGAAGGCAGATATGCATATTTATGCATAGCAAAACTTTTCCATGCTATGTTTTTATGAACTTTGGGGTGATGGCTTCATCCACTGGGTGACACAAGGAAATGAGTAGAGGGTCATAAGCCACTAAGGAGTTTCTTTTAGCAGGAACCTAGTGCAGTTTATTCCACCACCACCCCCAGCCAATTATAGCTCATGCATCAAATAACAGTGCTGCAGCTAAACTGTCATAGTTGAACTGTTCTTTCAGTATATGTTTGAGGGTTTTCCACATCAGTATGCTGAGCCTGTATATATTATTCACACAGTCCCTACTTTCTCTAAAGGTGCAGCACTGCTTGGTTTATGGATTTCTTGAGTGGAGAGGTCATTGGAGATAGTTGTGCCTTCATCTTTCTGTCTTGCTTCAGCAACCTCTCAGATTGTTCCCTTTGGTCATCCTCAGTCCTCCCACCTGATGGAGTTATGTATCATCTTGCCGGACTCTGACAGGACACTTCCCCATCAGGACACTTCAAAGCCGTTAGTCATATTAGTATAATAATAATAACAACAACAGTATTTATATACTGCCTTTCTTGGTCATTGGATTGCTCTTTAAGGTGGTTCACATAGGCAGGATTTGTCTATACCCCGAGGAGTTTTTACAACAACAAAGCGGTTCTAATCTTTCAAGGACAACAACATTCAGATGGATGTTTCCCAGTCTAGGCTTCCTTGCAGGCCGGATGGTTGCCTCCCATACTTACTGATAAACAGCTTTCTTCACTCTCACTGAAGAAATTTCTCCACTCTCAACTGGCACAGTACAGCTCCTCTCCCATAGAAAGCAGCTAGAGGCAGCTCAGCTTATCAGTCGCGTTCTCGAAGTCTTGCCATTCACGGAAGCTTCTGGTGGCCCTGAACTACCATCCTTCGGATGTTATCTTTGGGCTTAATGGCGGTTCTACCCTTGGACCAGACCTCCTGCCTTTTAACACTCAACTTGGAAGCATCCACTGGCTCCTAGACTGTCACACTGTGATCAGCCTAACAAAAGAGTTGACTGGCTAGTATTCATAAGCATCACTCACATTAATTGCAATATGTTCTTTTGTTTGTGTGTTTTGTTGCCGTTGTCACCACATGCGAATCACACTGTAGCCAGAATGGAAACGTGAGAAGGAAGTTAAAGCTCTGTAGCCTACTTTCGGAAGCCACAAAAGAGAGTGACACCAACTAAACCAGAAGACTATTTTAACAGTTGCATTGAAAACTTTCTGAATAGAGCCATGCCCTGGTAGCCACTGATTTGGTACAGTTTCAGTTATCCATGGATACCATGGATATTGGGAAGCCTATTAAAAAGGCAGGGGAACATTAAACAAATCTCTTTTTTTTACCTTTGTTGCAGCAAAATGATGTTACTAATGTTACCTTATCTTTAAAAGGGCAGCCCCAGTATCCACAGGGAGATCCGGAACAGAACCCCAGTAGATACTGCGACATGCTGGTAGTCAAAATCCCAGTGTGTTCTTCATTGGAATACCTTAAGCAAAAAATAATGAAATCCTATGTTACATTATTAATATGTGAATACTTTATTTCTTAAATTAATAGACACTAGGTAAAATTAAAATTGCACTACTACAACCACTCACTTATTTGTACAGTGAGCTCTCAATTTATCTCAATTTAATAAGCTTCAGGAAAAAAAAACTGGAAGAAACTTCATTAAAAACTAGCCATATACATTTTTCAAATTGACTTTGGTGCATTTGGATTTAACAGACTTCGGACATTATCAGATTTCCCCCTCCCCCCATTACTTTGCTAAGGGCCCAATCCTATCCAACTTTCCAGCGCTGATGTAGCTATGACAACATGGCATGTGCTGCGTCATGCATTGAGAGGGCAGTCACAGAAGCCTCCTCAAGGAAAGGGAACATTTTTTCCCCTAACCTCAGGGCTGCATTGAGGCTGCATCGGTGTTAAAAGTTGGATGGGATTTTGCCCTTAATGAATATTTTACTGTATAAGTGAGCTGAATAACCAAAACAAGTTAGGGCTCTGGGAAATGTATAAGGGAAATGTATTCCCTGCTCAACTGAGCCAATTGACTGAAAGGGAATGTTTATGCAAGTATAATAATAATAGTAATAATAATCATAATAGCCTATAAACCGCTTTGTGAACTTTGTGTTGAAAAGCGGCATATAAATACTATTGACTGTTGAGTGAAGTACAAGAGGAGTAAAATTGGTTTTGGGAATTCATTAGAATGCCAGCAGAACAAGCATATGAATTGCTTCATGTTTCATGATCCAGTGGCAAAAAAAATTCCTTTGAAAAATAGGGCCAACCCTTTTTTTTTTTTTTAAATATCATTGGGCCAGTTGCAGACCTACCATTGTGTGTTGGGGGGCAAAAGCCCCAGGTGCAGCACCCCTGAGACAGGTGGAGAACATGACTTGGTGACTTGCTTCTCGGAGAGGCAAATGGTTTTGGGCCCTCCCACCATCCCTACCATCGTACAGCTCCAAAATGCTCTGGTAAACAGAGGGGCGAACTTCCTCCTCCTCCTCTGTCCCTGGGCAGCCCATTGGCTGGGTCCGCAATTGCATTGGGCCTTCCTAAGCAACAGTCTCCTTGGAAGGAAGAAGTGGGCTCAACCAGCATTTCACACATTTTAATTTCCTGTTTCTGGTTACCAACTTGTTGCCTGTATGGCTCAGTTAAACTATCTTGCTCTGAGCAGTTGTATAAAATTGGGCTGACGGTCAATTAAGGGCGGACAAAAGGAAGTCACTTTGTACACAATGTACGACGTTTATGGACGTTGCAGCCACAAAATGTGATGGTGGCTGCTGTCCTAGGGCCAAACTACATGTGGCATTAAATGCATTGTCATGTAGTTAGAGGTGTGCCTTTATTCACAGATAGCAGCTGCATGGGGGCCACAGTTTGGGTCAGGACTTTGGCATGGAGGTAGTAAGTGTTGCTTTTCCTTTTGGGCTGTGTTCCCACTGAAAATGGCTCCCACTCCTGCACCAGCATCCAGAGATCTTCTGGCACTTCCTGCTGCACTCTGCTCGCTTCCTGAGAACCTCTGCTAGATTCTGATGGCAGATAAGGTACCCCTTGCACCTAACCACATTGAACCCATAGGATAAATGGTTCATTATCTGCGAATTCACTATCTGCAATGATTTTCAGGAATCTAGAGGATAGTGAGGACTAACGTTACTACATACAGTCAATGTTTGAATACTGATGGTTGGGGACCAACAGAAGTGGGATGTTACTGAATTCCATACCTTCCTCCTGAGTGCCCCAGGAGCAAAATGCTGGACTACATGGGCATTTGCTCTGATCCATCAAACTCTTCTTACGTGTGTTTGTGTGTGAGTGGAAAATTTGAGACATTACTGAGAGTCACTGAATGTTCTATATGTTTGGACTTACAGTTTTGTCACTTTTTCATAAAATCCCATAGGTGGTTTTTCAATGGGAGGAGGCATGGCTATGCACTTGGCATATAGATATCACCAAGATGTGGCTGGTGTGTTTGCTCTGTCAAGCTTTCTCAATAAGAACTCTGCAGTGTACCAGGTGGGTGTCAAATTGTTTACTATACAATACACAACTCTCCCCTTCTTTTTGATCTTAAGAACTCTAGAAGGATATGCATCAGTGATGCACAGTGTATATTTATTTGATCATTAATTCCTAGTGGAGCCGTATTAGTTAACCTAGTTCACTAGACTAAGAACATACATTGTATTAGACATGCAGTTCAAGTTAAGGCAGATTTGTGGCACGGTTGTTTTTCTTTGCTGCATGTTAGGAACCCCTGTTGGACGTGATTCTTGCTAAAAGGGTCCACCACACTTCTCAGGCAATCTGTCATCGGCAAACTTCAAAGCTTGAGTGGTTCAATTATGTGGTTCTTTATGAAAATGAACTTGTCATATTCTGAATTGATTCTGTTTTTTGATTGCAAAAAAAAGGCTTTAAGAATTTGCCCCAGCTTCTTTCTTTACAGAACCTCAAGCGTCTAATCCAACAGTGTCTTGTTACCAGTCTCTCAATCCTCCTTTGTGTTTTACACTACCTCCCTTATAGGTGAATGCTTTTGTCTCTTTCTCCCACTTTGTCCCCTGATCCTTGAACAGCCTACTTTTATTCATCAAACTACTTCTGTTTCCTCCAGGCTGTTCCTTCTTCTGTAAAGGCTTGAGAACTGGCCATAGTTCAGTAGTTGTGTACTTGCTGTGCATGCACAAAATCCCTTGCTCGCACTGCAGTCCTATGCCTATCCAGAAGTAAATCTCATTGAATTCAGTGGGACTTACTTCCAGGATGCAAAGGATTGCCACCTTCACCCCTGGCATCTCAGGTTACGGGATCTTAGCTAGGCAGAGCTGGGATCTTGGTGTCAGGACAGACAATGGTAGGGTGGTAATATAAAGCAATAGTCCATTATTTCTCACATTTGAAAATGTGCCTCTCTCTTTTAAACATGCTTTTATACACTCCCACACCAACCTACACATCTGGATATACAGAGCATTGCCATTCTATTGTATACCAAGTACATGTTTGTTTTAAGCCTGGTAACAAAGCAGATGTCTACTCTGCCAACAGGCATTGAAGAAGAATGAAACAGAACTCCCAGAATTATTTCAGTGCCATGGAACTGCTGATGAACTAGTCCTGTACTCCTGGGGTGAAGAAACCAACAAGACATTAGAATCCCTGGGAGTAACCACAACGTTTCTAACTTTTTCAAACCTTCATCATGAATTGAACAAAGATGAGTTAGAAAAATTGCAAGCTTGGCTTTTGAAGAAGTTGCCAGTTGACCAATAAAGGACCATTTCATCATTGTATTTGAAATTTATAAATACCATTTCCCAAGTAAGTTAGCTTACAATCTGCTACTTTCCTATTAATAGAAACACAATTTTCAAAAGATAATCATATGAGAATATTAAAGAACATCAGAAATATTGAAAAATGTTCTTGTGTATTATTGTGTTGTGCGGTTTATCCTTTGAATTCATTTTGCCTGAAGTTTGCAGCAAACTTCTTATTCAATATTTAGTTGTTTTCCCTTCTATTACTCCCATTTTACAGCTAGGGGTTGAGAAAAAGAGCCATTTGCCCCTAATCATCTTGTGACAGACATGCTACTGATGAGGAACTTGAGCTCCATTTCCTAGGGCAAAGTACAGCACAGAAGCATAAGGGCTGCCAATAATGACAGTAATTAGTCAATGTTCTTTAACACTTAAGAGTAACTTTTCTGGAGGCATTTTTTACTAGTATATCAAATAGCTTCTCATTTCAGTCTTAGAGTTGAAGGCCGTTTGGAAAATATTAAAGGAAACAAATGAGAGGGCTTAAGCAGTCCATTTCATGATACCTTCTGGAGCTGCCACTTACATTGGCAAGGAACATAATTCAGCAAGCAAATGAAAATGACTTCAAATTAGGCCTGAATTCTCCTGGGCTCTGTAAAGGTTTTCTGTTCTGCTTGGAAACAAAGTGAGTTTGTTTTTTGTATTAATCTTCCATCATTATAAATGTGTGTTTTAAAAGAGGCCTGAAATTCATGAATAGATTAGCGCTTTGAACTGCAGTGCTTCCTGACCAATTGACATGTGGCCACAGACAGCTGGAGCCGAGAACAATTACAGGCAAGACTAAAATCAGCTGATCAAGTTGGTAAGCCTAAAATTGTAAGTAACAAAACTCAAACAAATAAGAGATTCTGGAGGTAAATTAGCCTCCCCTATTAAACTATCTGACAATCAAGTCATTTAAAAAAAATAAAAGAAAGAAAACAATCCTCAAAGCCTTTAATAACTTCATTCAGGACAGAAAGAGAAGCCAAGTGAATAATTTGTGGGTAGAAGTGAGATATGAAAAAGATTTTTGAGCTATTGAATTTCTTAAGCTATTGAATTTATTACAAAAAAGGTCCATCAATTTTAGCCACCCCGCAGAAAAATGCTCTTAAAGAACACTTTTTTTCGTATTTAAGGCAAGCAGAACATAAAACCAAGTATATAGGAAAATAAATACACAAAGGGAATGTTAACATAGCTATGGCATTGACTTCAGAATGGAAGGTTAATTCTCTCTTAGGTCAGCATTTCAATGAAATCACACAAAAATTGATCACTAAGCATTGTTACTCTGTCAGTGAACAAAGGAAGTCTTTCACAGCATCTGAAAAGCTGGAACCCAAACAGCTTCACTGCCCAAATCACTGGGTGTTTTAGGTGTGTTTTAGGAGAATATTTAAGAGCTAGTCAGAATGGCAAGACAGACAACAATAGGTAAAATTATACAGGATATGATTTTAATAGAGTCATTGGCAATACAGGTACAGCCTTCTCATCCGTGGTTTTCCCATCTGCTGATTTAACTTAGCATGGAGGGAAGATAAGTGCCTTTTGTTTTACTAAACACATTCCTTTAATTGGCAATCCTTTTAAAAAAAAAGCTTCTTTGACAACACAGCAGCAGGCATGCTCCAGGGGCTTAGTACAGATTACTATCAATTAGCTAAGACCTCTTCCCCTGGAAGTCTAATGAATCACTTCTGTTTCGCATTTTCTCGCCTGGCTCCAAGGTGAAGTGACGAGGTCTTATCTCAGATCCAGTGGATACTAATCTGTTCTGAGCCCCCTAGAGAATGCCTGCAGCCATGTTGCCATACTTTTTAAAAAATACTGACGGCTACTTAAAGGAGCGTCTTTGTTTTTTAAATAGATTTGATTTAAATCTATTTGATTGCCATTTTTGGGATCCCTGAGGGTTCCTGGCAGATGCAAAGGCTCCACCTGTAATTTACTAGCTATTGAAACCAGAGAGAAGAGTTATAATAATACCTACAGAACTGATCATGGACAATGAGCTCACCAGGAGTTGCATGTGATAAATTGTCCATTCCACTTTCAAGGAGAGGTGGGTTCCCCAATGTAGGGAATTAGTTTCCTCTTTCACTATTACTTTCACTACTATCAGTGGTCTTTCCTCTTATGAATCTTTCAGTCTTACAAGTGTCCTGCCACAAGTGTCCTCTGTTTCAGCCAAATACTCCCTGTACATTTTAGGTGCTTCCCACATTGAGCTTTTTGCCTCTCCTTCACTAACCATCCAGAGTTTGGGTTGCCTGTCGCTAAGTTTTGAAAGTATCAGAAGAAGGGTGACGACATGGAAGTCATTCCAAGTGCAGATTTCTTCAAGTGGTGCTTTGTCTTACATAATGTGCTGCTTCTTACCTCCAGAAGTCAGCTTGTTGATGATATGATGGTAATGGAATTATTTCAAAGGTCAGAAAAGATTTGTGCTGACAAAAAGAGAAAAAGAAGCACTCATAGGCAAACCTATAAATGCATCATGATATCATCGTTGGCTCTTTCCAGGTACATTTTTTTAAGGATGATGCTCCTGTAAGCAAAATAGATAAAGTTATTGAAGTCCTGGCAGTGGGTTCCTGTGAAAGGCAAGTGTTTCTTCACCAAGAAAACAAATGTTCTGAAAGTGTCTTTGATCAATGCCAGACTGCTGACAACTCTAATATGCTTCATATGGAAGAGAAGAGTGTGTGATCCCGTTGTCAGGATTACAGCACTGCATTTGGGATGACCACTGTATGTAAATATGTAAATTGTTTTTGCCTTTCACAGAGGAAACTGGTTACTTTTCAAGTTATGCAAATTAAAAAATAGCAGGCCCTGCTGGTGTGTTGCAAGAGATGAGGCCATTGCACCGAAAGATCCAGTTTATAAAAGAACCTAGTCAGCCACTTGGCTTTTAAAAAATCTTCTAATGGTCCAGGTTCAAGAGTGAAGTTGGAACTTACTCTGCTGCCTTCGCACATTGTTTCTGTTGCTAATAAATGGGTGGCATATTCTATATGGATCTTAGTTCTCAGATTTTCTGGTTTTCAGGATTTAGCAAAGAACAAAAACCCTAAACCTTCCCCCCCATAAGAATTTCCCCCATCTCTTCCTTTCACATATTGCATCTCTACATAACAAAATCATGTGGACCACAGAATTTTATCTGTATGTATGGCCTATATCCATGCTTGCATGCACTCCAAATGGCCCATTCTCAGTTCCTTACCTCACCCACTACATTTTTAACCCCTGCTAACTGGGCAAGAGGCACTTTTTCCAGTGGTGTTCCTCTTATAGTTAGCAGGGGGAGAATAATTGTCCCTAATTCACCTATTGTGAGTAATTCACCCCGCACAGTCTTTTCTAGTGGCTGTTGTTGGTGTTCTGCATTTTTTTAGATTATGAGCCCTTTGGGACAGGGAGCCATTTAGCTTTATTATTACTATGTGCTTGTAAACTGCTTTGTGAACCTTGTGTTGAAAAGCAGTATATAAATACTGTTTGATTGATTTTTTTCTCAGCTCATATTTTCCATCATCAATAGGAGGGCTTTCCAACTTGCAGAAGGTGCTTATGTTGGCCAGCTCCTCAATTTTGTTGTAAAACAAAATTTCAGAGCATCTCTTCTCTTAGTTGTGTTGAGATAATGATGGAATTCAAAATGGTGCATTTTATTTTGATTTTCATTTTTAAAAGGTATTGGTACTTTGAAGGTACTTTGAAGAAGCCACCAGTGAGCTGCTAGTGTAAAACAGAACATGGGTAGACAATTACTGCAGTGATTACAGAAAACCTACAAGTACTCACCAATAAACAATATTTACCTTTAAAACAAAACAAGCACCAATATATAACTCGTGTTGTTTCCTTATGGCTTCAAACGCTCCTTAAAAAAACTTATTTCAACTGTTAATAGTTCTGAAAGTTTTCTTGTCTACTCTTATTATAGCATGAATAACATTGTACATAGCAATGCACTGAGGTGTCCCTGCTTCTTTATAAAAGCCAAGTTAAAATATGGCTTTCTTTGAACTTTCTCAGTTATGGCAACTTTATGGGCTGCGAGGGAATTACCCCTATTAATGGTATGGAGAATATTGCTGCTGCTTTGTAGTGTTGCAGTTGCTCCTCTTTTGATGCAGGTGGGGAGTGGCATGCCAGTAAAGTCAAGTTAGGAATGCTTGACACGGCAAACCCAAAAGGTTTTTGTTCATCATTGTTTTTGGTACACTGTCGATTTCCTGTGAGCACACTAGGTGTCAACCCGTTCCATACAGCGGGCCAAATAGCATGGTTCCTGCTTAGGATCGGAAGTGATATCATTAAGCATATCTCACCTAGGAACTCACTAGCTGCAAATGACACAAGAGAAAATATGCAACACTTGATAATATTTTCAAGATACAGGACAGCCCAATTATCACACAGGCCACCCTTTCAGCAGTGATAGCACATCTCAGCAGCTGAGAGCAACTGATGGTAATGCTGGAAAGGCCTAACTATCATGCAGGCTGAGTAAAGAGCTTTCACAGACCACTTCTGACCCATGGGCCTTATGTTTGTCGTGCCCTGCTCCAGAACTTAATAATGTTGTTGTTGTTCAGTCGCTAAGTCGTGTCCGACTCTTCGCGACCCCATGGACCACAGCACGCCAGGCCTCCCTGTCCTCCACTAGCTTCCTGAGTTCGCCCAATTTCATATTCATTGCTTCGGTGACACTATCTAACCATCTCATCCTCTGTCGCCCCCTTCTCCTTTTGCCTTCAATCTTTCCCAGCATGAGGGTCTTTTCTAAAGAGTCCTCTCTTCTCATCAGGTGGCCAAAGTATTGGAGCTTCAGCTTCAGCATTTGTCCTTCCAGGGAGCAATCAGGCTTGACTTCCTGGAGAATTGACCGATTGGATCTCTTTGCAGTCCAGGGGACTCTCAAGAGTCTTCTCCAACACCATAATTCAAAAGCATCGATTCTTCGACGCTCTGCCTTTCTTATGGTCCAGCTCTCACAGCCATACATGGCTACTGGGAAAACCATCGCTTTGACTATGCGAACCTTTGTTGGCAGGGTGATGTCTCGGCTTTTGATTAAGCTATCTAGGTTCACCATAGCTTTCTTCCCAAGAAGTAAACGTCTTTTAATTTCATGGCTGCAGTCACCATCTGCGGTGATCTTGGAGCCCAGGAAAATAAAGTCTGTCACGGCTTCCATTTCTTCCCCTCCTATTTGCCAGGAAGTGATGGGAGTGGTTGCCATGATCTTAGTCTTTTTAATGTTGAGCTTCAAGCCAATTTTGGCACTTTCCTCTTTCACCCTCATCAAAAGGTTCTTTAGGTCTTCCTCACTTTCTGCCAGTAGAGTGGTATCGTCTGCATATCTGAGGTTGTTGATGTTTCTCCCAGCAATCTTGATTCCAGCTTGTGAGTCATCCAGCCCTGCCTTCCTCATGATGTACTCTGCGTATAAGTTAAATAAGCAGGGTGACAATATACAGCCTTGTCGTACTCCTTTCCCAATTTTAAACCAGTCGGTTGTTCCATGTCCAGTTCTAACTGTTGCTTCCTGACCCGCATAAAGGTTTCTCAGAAGGCAGATCAGGTGGTCTGGAACTCCCATCTCTTCAAGAACTTGCCACAGTTTGTTGTGATCCACACAATCAAAGGCTTTAGCATAATCAATGAAGCAGAGGTAGATGTTTTTCTGGAACTCTCTTGCTTTCTCCATGATCCAGCGAAGGTTGGCAATTTGATCTCTAGTTCCTCTGCCTCTTCGGAACCCAGCTTGTACATCTGGTAGTTCTCGATTCGCATACTGCTGAAGCCGAGCTTGTAGGATTTTGAGCATGACCTTGCTAGCATGTGAAATGAGTGCAATGGTGCGGTAATTCGAGCAATCTTTGGCATTGCCCTTCTTTGGGATTGGAATGTAAACTGATCTTTTCCAGTCTTGTGGCCACTGTTGGGTTTTCCAAATTTGCTGGCATATGGAGAGCAGCACTTGGACAGCATCATCTTTTAAGATTTTGAGTAATTCCGCTGGAATGCTGTCACCTCCACTAGCTTTGTTGTTAGTGAGGCTTTCTAAAGCCCACTTGACTTCACTCTCCAGGATGTCAGGTTCGAGCTCAGTGACTGTACCACTGTGGTTATCAGGAACATTTAGATCGGCCTTATAGAGTTCCTCTGTGTATTCTTGCCACCTCTTCTGAATCTCATCTGCTTCTGTTAGGTCCTTGCCATTTTTGTCCTTTATTGTGCCTACCTTAGCATGAAATTGTCCTTTGACATCTCCAATTTTCTTGAAAAGATCTCTAGTCCTCCCCATTCTGTTGTTTTCCTCTATTTCTTTGCATTGCTCGTTTAGAAAGGCCTTCCTATCTCTCCTTGCTGTTCTCTGGAAATCTGCATTCAGTTGGGTATATCTTTCCCTTTCTCCCTTGCTTTTGGCTTCTCTCCTTTCCTCAGCTATTTGTAAAGCCTCCTCAGACAGCCACTTTGCCTTCTTGCATTTCTTCCTCTTTGGGATGGTTTTAGTTGCTGCCTCCTGTACAATGTTACAGACCTCTGTCCAAAGTTCTTCAGGCACTCTGTCTACCAAATCTAAGCCCCTAAATCTATTTGTCACCTCCACTGTATATTCGTAGGGGATCTGATTTAGGTCATACGTGGAGGGCCTAGCGGTTTTCCCTACTTTTTTCAGTTTAAGCCTGAATTTGGCAAGAAGAAGCTGATGATCTGAGCCACAGTCAGCTCCAGGTCTTGTTTTGACTGCCTGTATGGAACTTTTCCATCTTTGGCTGCAAAGAATGTAATCAATCTGATTTCGATGTAGACCATCTGGTGAAGTCCATGTGTACAGTCGCCGTTTGTGTTGCTGGAAAAGGGTGTTTGCTATGACTAATGTGTTCTCCTGACAGAACTCTATCAGTCTTTGCCCTGCTTCATTTTGTGCTCCAAGACCAAACTTGCCTGTTATTCCTCTTACCTCTTGACTGCCTACTTTAGCATTCCAATCCCCTATGATGAGAAGGACATCTTTTTTTGGGTGTCAATTCTAGAAGCTGTTCTAGGTCTTCATAGAAGCGGTCAACTTCTTCCTCATCAGCACCAGTGGTTGGGGCGTAGACTTGGATTACTGTGATGTTGAAAGGTTTGCCTTGGATCCGAATGGAAATCATTCTATCATTTTTGAGGTTATACCCCAGTACTGCTGTTCTCACTCTCTTGTTCACTATGAAGGCTACTCCATTTCTTCTAAGGGATTCCTGCCCACAGTAGCAAATATAATGGTCATCTGAATTAAATTCTCCCATTCCTGTCCACTTTAGTTCACTAACTCCCAGGATGTCGATGTTCAGCCTTGACATCTCACGTTTGACCACATCTAGCTTGCCTTGATTCATAGATCTGACGTTCCAGGTTCCTATGTAGTATTGTTCTTTGCAGCATCGCACTTTCTTTTCACTTCCAGACACATCCACAGCTGAGCTTCCTTTCAGTTTTGGCCCAGCTACTTCACTCTTTCTGGAGCTACTAGGACTCGTGTTCTGCTCTTCCCCAGTAGCATAATGGACACCTTCCGACCTGAGGGTCTCATCTTCCAGTGTCATATCGTTTAGCCTTTTTGTTCTGTAATCCATGGGGTTTTCTTGGCAAGAGTACTGGAGTGGGTTGCCACTTCCTTCTCCAGCGGACCACGTTTAGTCAGAACTCTCTGCTGTGACCTGTCCATCTTGGGTAGCCCTACATGGCATAGCTCACAGCTTCATTGAGCTACTCAAGCCCCTTCGCCACGACAAGGCAGTGATCCATGAAAGGGGAACTTAATAATACAAAGATGTTATTTTACGAGGGTCATGGGTAAAGCATAAAAAGCAGAAGGCGCCACGTTGACCAGGATGTACCATATCCAAATTTATGTTCTGTCTCAATTGCCTTCATTCAACTTTTCTAAACCCACCCATCCCAAGAAACAATGAAGACAGGAAAATCAGTTTGAGGACAGTATTTATTTCACATTTGAACCAAAAGTAAATTTTTACAGCTAACTTACAAGCTCCTGAAGGTTGTGGTTCCTAATGGAAATGCTGGCAGATTCTGAATGGCGCAGCTGTATATTATATGAAACTTGTAAGTTTTTTCCACTTCTGCACCTAAAATAAAACTAAGCCGCAACACTTTCCTTACAGATGCCTACGTTACCCGCCAGTAGGAGTTGCTGGATTTGTCTGGTGTTTCCTCAAATGTCACCACTGGAATATTGTGTTCCTCTTGAAAGGACAATTTGAGTCCATCAGCAAGTTTGCATAAGAGTGTGGGTGAATTCAGTTGTCAGTTTACCAAGTGGTAACTTCCCACAGTGGTTATTCAACCTCAGGGCCAAACTACATGTGACAGTGGTCTACCACCATCTCACGTAGTTCAGCCAATAGCAAGGTAGTCTGTCCACTCAGTCAAGAGAATTGTTACAGTTGCTTTGTAACTGAGTGCGGATCTCTGGTAAAATTCTCCACTGAGTTCTGGCTCCCTAAATGCTTGCATGCCCAACATGGTACGTGATCACTTGGAAAATGGTTGTGTGTAAACCCTAGCTGAATGAGACAATAAATATATTGTCATTGGCCAGGGGAACAAAGGACACTGGACTAATCTTGTATAATTATCAGTTATAATGTGATATATATGTATTGCATTATGTTATAGATATACATACTGGTATATACAGCTTACATGTAAGCGAAACTTCTTGTCATTGGAGATCTGACTGGCTCCCTCCCTGCTGAAATTCCAGCAACATCTGAAGACCCATGAATTTCTTTTCGTTTCTGGGAGTCAGTTTATGTTCATATGATTAGAATTTTTTGTCCTCTGTGGTCTATCTCCTTCATTTACTTTACTTGGCATGTATTCTAATGTTATTGATACTGTTTTAACATATTGTAAACCACCTTGAGCATCTCACTTTTGGGAGGGAAAGGGCAGATAAAACCCTTTTAAATAAATAAAGCACTCTGTACAATGTTGGCACTATGATAATAACAATTGTAAATTGCCTTGAAGATCCAATTGGTTGAAAGGTGGGACATAAAACTTGCAGGTCAATAAATACATGTGATGACCACGCAAAGCTTTAAAACTCTGATAATAAAGATCAGATAATAAACTTTGGATAGTTTTGTTCCATGGTGTTACTGACTTAGCTTGTCTTTATGATAATGTGGAACTATTAACAGTGCAATCCTAAGCATGTCTACATGTAATTAATGGATTTCACTTCCAGGAAAGAGTGCATAGGTTTGCTGCCTAAAGATCCTGTGCTGATGTAAATAAAGCAGAGCAACTTTTCTATTGGAGCTGCAGTTGTCTACATGTGTGTACTTAATCTAGCTCAGCTCAATAGGGTATACTCTCAGGTAAGAGGGAACATTTAGAGCGCAATCCTAACCAACTTTCCAGCCACAGGTTAAGGGCAGTGCAGCTCCAAAGTAAGGGAACAAACTTTACCTTGAGGAACTCTCCGTGTCTGCCTCCCAACTGAAAAATGCAGCACATGCCCCATTGGCACAGCTATGTCAGGGCTGGAAAGTTGGTTATGATTGCGCCCTAACTTTGGAGTGTGTCCTATTAGATACAGGGGTGTTTCTGAGTCCACATGCATAGGATTGAGCCATTCAAGAGATACATAAAAGCAAGAAAGGCAAACTGGTGTCATTGTGAAATCTCATTTTGATCTTCATATGCTTGAGAATGTAAATGGAGAGTCTTGTGTAAAGATGGGAGAGCAAAAAGAAAGCTTCCCTTTTGAGTATTTCTTTATATGTATATCAAGTTTCAAAGTTAGAGTAAATTTTTCCAAATTTGGAGAGGCATGACTTCATGGTCCTCAAGTTTCCAATCACACAGAGTACAAAACATTTTCACACTCTGCATTTAACCTCTCTAAATTAAATGGCTAACTCATTTCTCCCTAGTTCAGTTTATCAGCGCATGCTCATGTGCTCTGTGCGCATAGAGCAAAATGGGTCTTTTAAGTGTTCTCGTAGCTTCAGCTAAAATGAAATAGTAGAAAAGCAGAGTCTAGTCAGGAACCAGCAAATAAAGTTCCCAGTGTGCTGCTGGGGATAGTTACTTTTGTGAATCAGCAATTGCTCTCTTGCCTCCACCAAAGTTCAAACCACATGTTGCTTAATGATGTTGGAGTGATTGAAATTGTAGTTTAGATAAGAAGACACTGAATTGAAGCATCTCTTCAATGTGCATAGAGGTTACACTTGTGGGGTTATGTCTTGTGGGCAACATATGTAATGTTTCCATTATTTATATGTAATGGGCATGATGCTGTCCTTCTGCTTGAGAACTGGGAAGTGCACCTGTTTTGCAGCAGTCATAGCCCAAGGGGAAAAGGTCAGCCTACAATGGGAGTATATGTGCCTCACCCTTTCTAAGGTGCTTGGATGCACTCGGCCAAATCTCAGAGGGCTCTAGAATAAAACGGCCATTACTTTAGATTTTAAACCTTAATTTTAAAACTTCATATTGTATTTTATGTATTGAGTTTTCTAAGCTGCCTTGAGCTTTGGGGAGGATTGGGCCTGGGAGGGGAATGGGATTTGTAGCGGTGGTGCACACCACATCCAAACACCTTTTCCGACCTAAGCAGCACTATATGGGGTTTCCTGGATTTGTGCCACTGACATAAAGTCCCATAGAGGTGGCTGGGGCTTTACCCAGGTGTCACCCCGGCTAGGACCGGGAGGGCTGCAGCCGAGGGGGGCTTACCTGGGGTAACCCTGGGGGACGCTTTCGTCCCGGAAGGGTGCAAGGCAGCAGGACCCCGCCAGGCTCAGAGGGTCGGAGCACCTCAGATCGAGGGAGAAGTAGGTGCACATAATGGTCAGGCCCTCATGTTCTGCATTAAAATATAATCTTCATATAAAAGAAGCACCACTTCAAGGGGAGATGTGAGAAATGAACATGGAAGAAAGAGAAATTTTTTGCTCAAACCCCCTTGATTGTGCGGAAGGTTACTAAGAGACAAACAGTGCAGGGTTATATTACTCGTATTTTGTGTCATTCCCAAAAGGTCACATCTTTCAGTCCAGTCTTATTTTGAATCTCTGTTTTTGTAACTGACACGTCAATCAACCTAATGCGTGTTCGCTCCTTATATGAAGTCATTTTTCTTATGTAAGTCATGAAGTAATCGCCTGGAAAAAAGTAAACATTTTTAACATCCATGAGGCAAAGCTTCGAGTTGCCTGATACCTCTCGCAACTGAAACTAAACAGTGGTTGTATCAACAAGAAATTTGTCTTGTATCTTTGCAGTGATGTCATGTGGAACCACCAGCCCAAGTGGTTTCACATGGGGGTTAATTCAATACACTTCATTCATGATCAGGAGCCTCATTGTGATATCACTTTTTCCCCTTCAGAGCAAAGGGAAATATATAATAGGGTTGTTTGATTTACGTGTTTTCTAATGGGTTTAGGTTAATAGCGAAAATGCTGGTGGGCACAGTTTATGGATGGCTTGATGAAATGTATGGCTTCGTTGTAAATTCATTTGTAGAGGACTTTATTCATGCACTTGTTTGGTGCTCACTGTAGAATTATTTAATGGGTACTGTTAAAATATGATAATAGTCAAACCGGTCTAGTATACTCACATCAAACCTTCGATTTGACATGGAGAGTGGGCTGAGCTAGATAATGAGCATATGAAGCTGCCTTGAACCAGGTCAGCCATTGCTCCGTCTAGTTCAGCATTGTCTACAATGACTGATAGCTCACTCCAAGAGTTCAGGAAGGGGTATTTTGTAGGTCCACCTCAAGAGGCTAACTGAACCTGGGACCTTCTGCGTGGCCAGCACTACTGTGCTAAGTTTGGTCAGTTCCTGGATGGGACACAGGCTAGGAACCCTACATAGAGTGCCTTGAGTTTCACCACCACCACCCCAAAAAAACAAAACAAAACAAAAAACTGTGACATAAATGCATGGTGGGAAATAATGAAAAGTTCTCCTTCAAAGAAGCAATTAAGTCCAAACAAACCAAAGACACTTGGGCTTAATCTGAGCACACATCCGAGTTTATCTGCCCACCCCACAGGACTCCCTAACTCCCAGACTTATAAAGGAATTTGAGGAGGACTGGCCGAGAACTTGGTAAAAAAAAGAACTGCCATTTTGCATGCATTAACTTGTACGCTGGATTTCCCTTCTGGTGTCTTGCTCTCAGACAATTGGGTGGGGCGGGGTGAGAGAGAGAGAGAGATTTGGGAGTTCTGAGGGATCTGCAGATCTGAAAGATCCCACTTAAACAACTTGAATCCAAGTGCAGATGAGTACAGACATATGCTTGATTTTGGCTGAGGTTCACATGATGGAATAATCTTATTATAAAAAGCTGCTTACATTTTCATCTTGATAGTTTATGGTTCTGATTTTTTGAGCCCTTTTAAATGTTGTCATCATTCAGGATGAACTGTCATTAGTAGTTTGAGGGTTGTTGTTTTTCAAAATGACAGGTTTTTCAAAATTCTTTCCAATTTTCCACCAATTTTGGACAGTTGCACATCTTCAGCTGTTTCCCTTTTACCTTGGGAGTCCTGAAAACAAGAAAGTGGCTAGCAATGTGTAACCTGTAACTTTTGTTAGCAAGCAGCACTGATGTAAACCAGACATTAGAACAAGATACTGCTGTGAAATCCTGTAAGGTTCAGGCAGTGCACGATGGGAAGGGAAGGGAAGGGAAGGGAAGGGAAGGGAAGGGAAGCAAACTTCTGGTACAAATACCTGTTTAGGGATAATTTTTAGCAGGAAAACAGCCCAAGGAGAAAGGGTTAGCCTCTCCTTCCTGCAAGCCATGGTGCCAATCTAGATAAGCCATTTTTGCCTTTGGCTGTTATTTATGAAAGTAGAGGCATCTTCACTTTTAGACATACCTGAAGCACATAGTTAGGAGACTCTCTGACCCTAAAGCAAGCTATAGCACTTGGATCCTTTTTACCCTTCTCTCATGAGTGTTTCTTTAACACTCTCATGAGTGTTACCATGCCTGCATGGTAGTTTGCAACAACTACCAAAACCATAGCAAATTTTAATAATGACACAGAGTACTATACCAAATAAGTTTCAGCCATTGAGAAAAGAGATGCGCACAAGCCACTTTTTCCTTCTTGCCTGGAGTAAGCTGTTGGTCCATCAACCTCAGCATTCTGGCTCTTGTCTAGCTCTATACATAGGCAGCTGGTTGCTTGTAACAATTACTGGCCCTGGCTAGGTCTGTATATTAAAAGATGCAGCTAGCCAGTTTAATGGGCTCCAGATATCTATCTGGATTCCATACATTTGTCTCCCTTGTTAATTATGGGTGCCCATCTCCTGAAGGAATCCAGATGCATAAGACATAAGTAGGGCATGATGATCCTATCTATCCTGTCTCTAGACATGGAGACTATGAGTACTTGGCATCAGTAGACCTATCCCATGAATTCTTCTAATCTTTTTAAACAGCTGCTTGTGCCATTGCAACATCCTGTAATGAGTTCCATAAGTGTATTCTTCACTGTATAAAGTACAGCATATCGTGTGCCCCACCTTACCTGTCTCTCATTTTTCCATGGGGAAGATGATCCACTTCCTTGATCAGGTTTTCCGTTGCTCATCCATTTCCTCTCTGAGGTAAATATTTTGGAAGTCAGTTTTGACCATGAGAGAGAGAGAGAGAGAGAGAGAGAGAGAGAGAGAGAGAGAGAGAGATCTGCACTCTGTATGTTTACATTTAATTTTCTTTCCTCAGTTTTTACAGCTGTGATCATATCTCAGTTACCATAGCATGCCAGGATTTGGGAGGAATATCTCTGTGGGCTATAGGCATTATTTTAGGCAAGCTGTTATAACTGCAATCAAAGGCAAAGCAAGCCTTGTGTGGCCTTCCTCATTGGCAACCTCTTCTTGCCCTTGCTGGCTAGCCTTAAAAAAGTCCCTAACTACTTGGCCCTTTTCCTTGTGGCCTGTCTCCTTTCCACATCCCTTGTTAAGATCTCATAAAACATTCTTCCTCTCACTTCCAGAATTGAAACAGGAGCTGCTTCCCTCCACTTCAACAGTCTAGTTAGCTTCTCTTTTCACCTGTATAGTCTTCCCCAATTCCCCTGCAGGCCCGTACACAGGCCCTACTAATTCCTGGGTTAGCCTCTTCCTATGCCCAACTTTCTCCTCACAAAAGCCAATTCTGTATCTATCCCCGGTATATATGCGTAATTTAGGTGTTATTGTTGAGGGGGGAGGGTTATCCCAACATGGCCTTGTGCAGTATTATTTGTTCCACTTTCACACTGCATGACAAGGAGCTGAGCAACAGATCAAAGGTGTATCGGAAAGTACCGTGTGACTACAACGATCAGCATCCGTGCCTAAATCAGCAAATAAATATGCTGACTCCTGTCAGCATAACTAAATTCTTCTTGGAAATACTATATGGTGATTTTCTTCAGTGCCAGAAAATCAGGAAATTTGTCGCCGGGTCAGCATCTCTGACAGAATTATGCTACCCTCAAGTTTGGCTGGGGTTGCATTTGGCAGCTTGGCAGTGGAAGTGCACGCACGCACACATGCGTGCGCGTGCACACACACACACACACACTGCTGTGACAATGTTTAAGGGGGAGGGAAGATTCCTTTCATGCAACTGTGACAGACTTGGCAACCATTTAATTCTGAAATCCTCCTGTTGATGGAGTGTATTTAAATGTTCCACACACAAAAATCCACTTAAATATTGCATACTGTAACATATCCAAGACCTCATAATAGATGTGAAAACAGAAAGAATTGAAATGGTGGTAATAAAACAAGTCTCTTTCCCTCCATCTCCTTTTTTCTAAAATAAATAAATAAATGTGCCATTCTATTTGCCTTGGCTTACGTCAGTCCTTTTCTGGAGATGGGTTTCCTGAGGTGATGAAGTGACCAAGAAAAAGACTACTCATATTGCCTATTCTCAGAAAGGTTAATCAAAGAAAGTGAAGAATTTGAAAGGTATTGTCAACTTTTAAATAAATGCATAGTCAAATCCCTCTATGCACAAGCAATGCTGTTGGAGTTTGGTGGTTCTGTGTGAAGTTTATAATGGGGAGAGGAATGTTTTGAAAGAAGCAGGTGAATTAAGTGGAAAGCAGCTTCAAAAGGGGGCCATCATTAGAAAAGAAAAGGTTTATTTGCCAACCGAGATCCATTGTCAGTTTCTGTTAAAGATGTACATGACATTTAGTCATTTCCAACCATCTGTCTGGTTTGTAAGAAAAACTATGTCTTGATTCATTGGCCCACGTCCCATTTGCCAAAAGAAGCTGTAAGAATAGCATTAACTAGCATTTAAACTTGACATTTTTTGTTACTATTGCAGAGCCTAGCAGAGAGGTCCACACAAGTCACTATCCCACCAAAAAAAAATTGATTGATTTATCCATCACTCTTGCACAGTTTAAAACTACTTCAACTGACAAGGCTTCCAGGGTGGCTCATGAAACATCAATAAAGCAGGTGGTTGATGTGATTATGGCTAAAATGGCCTCTCCTCCTCTTCCTCCTTATGGCTCTATTGGCTCCTAAGGGGAGAGGCAACCCAGTGCCAGCTGGAAAAGCAGCAGGTGGAAGTAAGAACGGTTATACTATCTGCCTTTGCAGACCTATGTAAATAATCTGTTCCCAAAACGTAAAGCACATACAGTTTTTTGTTAACTATCCCAGATTCATTGACTGGGGAAGCTTCTAACCCAGCACCGTAGCAATGGGGGTGGGAGGAGGGATCCACCCTGGGTACCAGGCAAAAGAGGGTGTAAAAGGGGTGCCAGCATCGCTTCCTTCCCTGCCACACCAGACTGGCAGGAGAGCCAGTTCACTCGCCGCAGCCAGAGCCATCCAACAGCTCCATCCCTCCATGTACCCCTCCCTCTGGCAACCCAGAGTCTCGCCAACCCAGAAGTGTCATGATGATGTTATCAAGCCACTGTCAAATGTCTGGGCTGCTGAGCTCCGCACTGGGAGACAGCATCCCAGTGACAGTGTTGTTTTGACTCCCTACCAGTGACCAGGTGAGTGCCTATTTATAAGCCTGCTACTGTCTAGTTAAGGCTATCTTGAATATATGAAGCTCCCTTCTATGGCTTGCCATTGATTCACCTAGCTCCCTAGCAGTGTTTCTGTAGGGTTTCAGTCAAGGTTCTTTTCTATCTCTGCCAAGAGATGCCAGGGATTGAATCTGAACCTTCTGCATGAAAGCATGGTCTCCACAAAGGCCTTGGGTTTTTCAATCCTCCGTTACATTTTCCTCTCATTACAACCCTTCCAAATTGCTCGTTACTACTTTAGTTGTTCGGGATGTGGTGGCGCAGCGGGTTAAACTGCTGCTGCTGGGCTTTCCGACCGGAAGGTTGGGAGTTCAAGACTGCGCGACGGAGTGAACTCCTGTTGCTTGTCCCAGCTCCTGCCAACCTAGCAGTTCGAAAGCACCTAAATGCAAGTAGATAAATAGGGACCACTTTGGTGGGAAGGTAACGGCGTTCCGTGCACTACGGCGTAGTGTCATGCCGGCCACATAGCTTGTCCTTGGACAAAAACGCTGGCTCTACAGGCTTTGAAATGGAGATGAGCACTGCCCCCTACAGTCGGTCACGACTAGACCATTCGGTCATGGGGAAACCTTTACCTTTTTACTTTAATTGTTCAGAGCTGAAGAATTGTAACAATTTATCCTAAACTACACAGTGAGTCTTCCATAAGCACTGGGTTTGAAGAGTTCCCAAGTCAGATATCAAACTCTAGATGAACTCTATATTGAACCATATGGGTTCTTTGACAATAATTAACAGATTGGAAGACCCACCTAGTAAAAACCTAACTCGGCTTCTGTCACATGCAAAGGCCAAATTACATTAAATGGATCCTAATAAAGACTTATATATCTGTTTTTCCCTTCCTACAGGAAGGGCTCCTCATGTTTAACATAAGACCACAAATCAGGTAGAACAATGTCAAAAAATCAAATTGAAGTTTCAAAAAGGGCATAAGGAGGCCAAAAAGGAAAAATGGAACACAAAGCATTAAAGTAAAATGCATGTCGGAACAAAAGCATTTTTCAGTGGTATCAGAACACCACCAAAGAGGGAGCCAGGCAAACCTTCTGTGTCAGGGAGTTCCACATGCTGGTTAAAAAGGCTCATGATTAAAAAAAGTTTCTATCAGCCCGCCCCACTCCATCATCCTCACCTCAGTGAGTGGCAGAATATGCAGACAGCATCAGATAAACACTGACATGGAAAGGGTGGGAGAAACCAATTTTTTTAACCAATGAGCTTATGAGTGGTGCCAGTCCTACACGCATCTACTGGAAGATGCCTTCGGGTCCTTGTGAGGCATGTCATAAATCTCACATGGTGTTGAATCCCCTGCTAATTTTGAACTCTCTGGCCCTATAACTTTGTTCCCAGTTTCTTCAGAGACTTGCAGTTACCATCTGCAACACTGAAAGAGATGCCTCCTACAGTTTCAAAGATAACGCTATCCCATGTTTAACAAGTCTAGCTTCATCCTCTTTCTATCATGTGAGGACAGGAATACCACCGGACAAGGCTAGATACTGTATGGTTCTGGCAGAGTGTGCAATCCTGGGGGTAGTCACAGTGCCACCCTTAGCCCATATGGCTCCTTTGTGTGAATTATGAAAATGTGCACAGTAGAAAAAAGAGCCTGCTCCTTTCTGCTGGAACTGATGTTCCACCTGTATTCCTCTTCCTTTTTATCTGAATGGTGCCTCCTTAGATGCACTTTTGCAGTGCACAACCTGAACATCCGTATGGTAGGGCGCTGGCTGTTCATGATAGAAAGCAGCAAAGTACCTTTGCCTAGAAGAAGCATAAGATTGTTATGCTTCCCCCAACGCACACACACGCACACTTAATTGTTTAAAGAGAAGCTGAGGGCAGGGAGAGTGCGCATAGTTCATCCATTAGTTAATACCGTTGTCACCGGATCCTAAATTACAACCCAATTAAATGTCTTGGCATCCACAGAGGCTTATCTGGCTTCTTCGAGTTAACAAGTGTGTTTCTGCAGATTGTTCATAATGGTTTTCTTTCCAGAATAGCTACAGGATGTGAGTCTATACAGGGAGCTGGCGTGAGCCTGGATTAAGATAACACTCCATCTCTGGCTAGCACCAGGAAGCCCATATGCTGTCTCAGTGCACCCTTGAAAAAGCTCATTGAGGACCCAGGAAAAAATGACACAGATTGCTGGCATAAGCATGCAGAAATTGCTTCATCCAGAATGGGGAACCCTACAACAAAAAAGTGGGGATGGAGCTAAAACTGTTGTTTATTTTGGATCCAGCTCTTCTTTCTGCTCTCACTGGTGACCTAGCAATGAGCTCACAATTGGAAGCGAATCTGTCTTCTGTTTTCACTCCTAAAGAATTACCTCCTCTCTGAAAAGCTTCTAGTATTAGAAGAGGACTTGCATCAAAAACAAAATGTGGAATGCTGTGGGGGGGGAAAGTGTGCACCCCATGCATCCAAGCAAACAGGCACATGGGAGAGAAAGTAGCAAAGAGAAGAGGGCTTTTTAACCCCCCAGCTAACCAATAAATGAACATTTTTTCCTAGTTTGGTTAACCAAAAGGTGCAATTTTGAGCAGAGTAATGGGGGAAGGAAGCGAAAGAGAGGCTTCTTAACTCTTTCTCTTCTGGCGTAATTTTTTCCCATTCAATACTGCCCTCCCAAGGGGCATTTCCACTTGTACCTGTTCCCCATTACCCTATCTTTAACTCCATGAGATGAGAAGCAGCTGTGGAGGTTGGCCACAAATGTTTACTTGGCTGTAATTTTTATAATATCTTTTATTATGATTTGAATCTTCTTAGTATCTGATCTTGCTGATAGAAACCCCCTTGATAATCTTTGAATTACAAGCCAAGGTAATATGAGAAAAGCCCTGCTGGGTCAGAAGAAAGGTCCATCTAGTCCAGCATCCCACTTCCAGGAGCCAGATGCTCCTGTGAAGCCCACAAGCAGCTCTACATTCAGTGGATCCTTCCTCTGAACTTAGAGTTTCCATATAGCCGGTGACGGATGTATCCTCCATGAATTTATCTAACCCCCTTTTAGAGCCATCCAAACAATGCATCTGAGCTGGCCCCCTTATGAGGCATGCCTTTTTGGTTTTGCTCATTGTGCAGTGTGCTCATTTTGTTCATTGTACATGTGCCCACTATGCGTGTGTCATGCACAATTTTAAAGACTTCATGTGAAGGGGAGATTCATGCATGATCACATATGTGCAATAACGTGTCCACCGTCTGCTCAGTGGTCTCACTGGTACAAAGACTGGAAGGCCAGGCCAGGCACCACCAGTGGTCCACTCAGACCAGCCACTTATGGATTTCCGCCAGCAGAGAGGCCAAAAAAGGGGCCAAGATTTAGGCAGAAATAGCAGCACCGGTATTGGCGCCTAATGTATCCAATCCCTTGTCCTGGGCCTGATGCACCTCCAGCAAGCTCTTCAAATCTATGGCAGCAACACAGCTGGCACAGATATGAGGCATCTCATAGGGGACCAGGCAGCAACTGGGGAGGTGACTTTTTTCTTTATTTACCTCTCCATGATAGTGTATAATCCATATTGGTGTATCAGCCCTTCCGCAGAAATTTCACTAATTTTTATCCAAGCTTATTTAACATCCCTAGAAATTGTTCCATTGTTTTTCTTTGTGGAACTTCCCAATTTACCACTCCAGAGGCAAAAATTGGAATGTAGGAAACACATATAATCCCACCCCCCTGAGAAATGGCATCAGTTGCCCTGAAATGCTTTTTTTTGGCTTTCTCTTGGGATTCTTCAGACGTTTTGCCTGAGCAGAAGCTTCCACATTCTCCTTGACTTGCGTTTTAGGCAAAATTTGGTGGTAGTTTCCTTTATGGTTTCAGCCCTTCCTGTTGCATACATGCCCTTACCAAAGGTTCTTCCATTGAGACAGACCCGCTGTAGACAAAAGTTTACTTTAGCAAACAACAAATAATTAATTTACAAAATCTAACTTGGGCCAATTCAGAGAATGCATCCAAGTTGGACCCCTGACTATGGAATTAGGGATGTGCTTGTGCACATCCCAGTCCCATTGGGGGGGGGGGGGACGGACTTTTAGGTTCTATCAGTGGGAGGAGCAAAGACTGGCACATCAGCAGATAAGGGAAAGCAGCATTTACGATGCTGAGCCCTGGGGGGTGACAGGCACACCACCTGAGCCCCCACTGAGTGGGGGCTTGTGCTGCTTTTGGTGGTGAATGGGCCCACTTGCCCCCTGAGGCTTCAAACAGGCAGAAATAGTGGTCTCTGAAAGCACTTTGGCTGTGGTGCAATGATGTCTTCACATCACTGCCAAACCACTTCTGAGTAATGCATGTCACTATGTTTGAGTGAGTAAGGAGTGTGACACATGCCCCAGGTGGCACCTGCGCTGGCAAAACTAATGACAACAGGTAACAATGTAGATGTACCTTTAGCACATAGAGATACTCCAACAATCATTACTTCATGGCCCCAAGTTTGTTCATGAGTTTAGCTCAGTATGCTCAGCATTGCAATGAGTCCAGTCCTCATTCCCTCACACATAAATGTCTTCACATTCCCAGTTCCCTCAATCCTATGTACTCGTTTTTCTAGTATTTAAAAGGAATGATTTTTTTAATGCTACAGATGCAGCAAAGACTTCTAAGTCATTCCCTTCTGCTTTTTTTTTACTGATGTATTCTCTCAAGAGTGATAATAATCTTCCTTCTTTTTTTCTTTTTCTAAATGCAGGTCTAAGACGGAAGGAATTTTTATCTGGAAGAGTAGTATAAATTAGCTTTGACTGCCAGTTTCCACTGATTATTACTTTCCAGGCGGAATTCCTACAAATTCTTGAGGCATGACCTTGGATGAAAAAATAATCCCCCTTTTAAACTTGTTGAGAAATTCCAGATAACTTCACAAGAGATTTAATTTTAGAGCATTAACACAATCTTGGTTTTTGAAAGATAAAACTACAGGGCTGTTATTTGGTAGGAGCCATTACTGAATGGTGAAGTCACTGGAGCTTATTTTACTGTGTTATCTTTTCCTTTCTTTCTTCTCCCTCCCTCAACCCCCTCCCCCAAACTAATTTTATTATACATTACACAATGCACTCTGGATTCACCCTCATAAAAGGATAAGTATTTCAACAGATAACCTGCCTTCAGACAGCTTGAGAGCATAATCCCTGTGAGGGTTGAGTTATTACATACACCAAAAAGGCAAAGCACGGGGCAATGGGCATAATCTACATATCGTCATTTCAAGTTCATTAGCTTGTAAATCTTGAGCCCGACAGCCTTATGGAAAAGGTGAATGAGGCCATGGGTAGGAGAGATCTGCACTGCGTTACGCATTAGCGCCAAACAATTACTAATGGCAAATGTATCTTTGATTCAGACTTTCAGTTATCCTAAGCAGATAAATTTTAAAATGAGACAACTCAGGGTTTGGTTGATGTTGCCTTAGCTAAAGTTAGTGCTGGCCCACGTTCACCTCTCAGCAGGGGAAAGATGATTTCAAAGGGAATGCTTTTAAATTCCCTGGTTCTAGATCCTATCTTCCTCTGCATGCAGAGCTCCCACTGGCTTCCATAAACAAACACAATCCAGGCTGCCCTGAGCCAGCAGGGAATCCTGGTGATGTCATTTGGCAATTCTTGGCCAGTCCAAGGATTTGGCAATTATATCTACGCATTGTAGTTGTTTCTCCCGCTAACAAGAGAAGAGTTATCATTACAGTATTACATTTCTAATCTCAGGGCCACTTGAAACAATTGCACAAGGTTCTTCCCTCACTTTAACGTCACAACAACCCTGTCAAGTAGATTAGGCTGAGAATCTAGGTCAATCTAGTCAGCTTCATGGCTGAATGGAGATTTGAGTTTATGTTTTCCCTGATGCAACCGTCTGAACATCACAACACCCTGGGTCTACCAGTTCTCTCCAAGGACAGCTGTAGGAGGTAATAGGTGAAGTCATGCTCCTCTCAGCATGTGTGCATGGAAAGGGAAAGCTACAAAGTGGATCCAAAAAGGATCCAAAAAATTTAGCAGGGGGAGAGCAATTGTCCCTCTTCACCCCAGCAGTGTCTTTCTCATGGCTGTTGCTGGTGGTGTTCTCCATTCTTTTTAGATTGTGAGCCCTTTAGGGACAGGGAACCATTTAAATTTAATGTTATTATTTGCCTGTAAACCGCTTTGTGAACTTTGTGTTGAAAAGTGGTATATAAATACTAGTGATTGATTGATTGAAAAGGTCCCACCAAAACCACCCTCCTGTGACTTCTGGCGATGTCTGTGGACTTTGTTTTTGTCAGGCCTTTTACCCTAAGCAGAAGATCTTACATAAGAACATAAGAAGAGCCCTGCTGGATCAGGCCAAAGGCCCATCTCGTCCAGCTTCCTGTATCTCACAGTGGCCCACCAGCTGCCTGAGGGAGTTCAGTAGACAACAAGATGCTTGCATCCTGTTGCCACTCCCTTGCACCTGGCATTCTGAAGTAGCCTACTATTAATGTAAGGAGGTTGCACCAGCCATCATGGCCTATAGCTCACGATGGACCTTTCCTCCAGAAATCTGTCCAGTCCCCTTTTAAAGGCATCTAGGCCAGATTCTTTCATCACCTGTGGCAAGGAGTTCCATAGCTTAATTATCCGCTGGGTAAAAAAGTATTTACTTTTATCTGTTTTAACTCTCCCAACACTCAATTTCAATGGATGCCCTATGGTTCTGGTGTTTTGAGAGAGGGAAAGGAATGTCCCTCTATTGACTCTATCCCTCCCATGCATAATTTTATGTCTCAATCATGTCCCCCCTTAGGTGCCTTTTTTCCAGACTGAAGAGCCCCAGATGCTGCAGTCTTTCTTCATAAGGGAGGTGCCCCAGCCCTGTAATCATTTTTGTCGCTCTCTTCTGCATCTTTTCCATCTCCACTATGTCCTTTTCGAGATGTGGGGACCAGAACTGTATTCAATACTCTAGGTGTGGCCTTACCATCAATTTGTACAATGGCATGATAATTTATTTATTTTTATTTAAAAGATTTTTACCCCGCCTTTATGCCCGAAGGCACTCAAGGCGGCATTACATAAAACTATAAAATTTAACATTAAAAACACTATAAAAGAACATTAAAACAACATATTCAAACAAAATTAAAAACACAACAATAAAATTGGCTGTTTTATTCTCAACCCCTTTTTTAATTACCCCAAGCATGGAATTCGCCTTCTTAATTGCTGCCGCACACTGGGTCGACACCTTCATTGAGTTGTCCACCAGCACCCCAAGATCTCTCTCCTGAGCTGTCACAGACAGCTCAGAACCCATTAGCCTATAGCTGAAGTTTTGATTTTTTGCCCCAATGTGCATCACTTTACACTTAGCTACGTTGAAACACATCTGCCATTTGGCTGCCCATTCCCCCAACTTGGAGAGGACCTTCTGGAGCTCTTCACAATCCCTTCTGGTTTTCACCACCTGGAAAAGTTTTGTGTCATCTGCAAATCTGGCCACCTTGCTGCTTATCCCTGTCTCCAGGTCATTTATGAACAAGTTGAAAACCACCAGCCCCAAGACAGATCCCTGGGGCACTCCGCTTTTCACCTCTCTCCATTGTGAAAATTGCCCATTGACCCCCCACTCTCTGTTTCCTGGCCCTCAACCAATTCTGAATCCATAAGAGGACCTGACTGTGAAGTTTCCGCATTAATTGTTAATGCAAAGCCTGCCTGAGAATGCTTGGCTGAGATGGAGTGCATAAGTGAGGTCCATGACCCAGAGGACTTAAAACAAAGCCTTCGATTCAGGGGAAGCATGGCCTGGATCACTGTCCCATGGCTGCTGCCTGCACCATGGCACTGTAAGGAATAAAAATCTCCTTACCGTGCTTCTCACACAATTTCATCAAACTGGAAGTGTGAGTCTTCCAGTTTTATTTAAAGATACGGTGTGCGCAGTCTCTGTAGATAAAGCTGGAATTCCTGCCCTTCCAGATGTAATAAAACTGCATGGGGAGCAAGGTAAGGAGGATAGTGGTCTACTTCTTCCTTCAGGGAGCAGATCATTGCCGCTTACCTCACCCTGTAGGCTGGACAGAGAGAGCGGCAAGCTCAGGGGGAAGCACATGCGAATCCACCACTTTCTCAGACCCCTCGCAGTATGCGATTGATGCAATCTGCTTTGCCTCACCTCATGGTTGTTCCAGCAGCGCTACTGTGTAACACCGATATTGTCCTAGTAGCATAGTCCCCAGTGGAGTTACCTCCATCTCTTTTGCCACTGCAATTTTCCAGTGATTATTTGTTTGACTATGATCGTCAGGGAGTGTTAATTACTTCTGTTCACAATTCACCTTCCATTCCAAAGAGTAGCAGAAATTAACTTGGGAGTTATTTCAGAATCAGACATTAGCAAAAGATGGAAGAGCTGAACCAGAGTCACAAGTAAAGTGGGCCTGGCATCTTTGTAATCCCCAAAGCGTGTGCATGCTGAGACATGCGCATGCTGAGATGTGCCTGCCTCAGGACATGGGCAGCCAGTGCATTGCTCTGCAGGGGAAATACAGGGATACATGAGGCCATACATCGCAGAAAAAGCTAGAACATAACAAGTGAGTGACTTTATGGTCCCAGTCTGGCTTGAATTGATAAGAGCTCCTCCAGAAATCCATTTCTGGCTTGAAAGTGGGCTAAACATATAATTATTTAATTAATTGTTGCATGCGACTCCATAGTGTCCATAGCACACCAAGAATCTGGAAAATGCAATCTTATTGAATTGTTTGGATGTCAAAGAAGTTTTTATCTTTAAAAGATGACATTGAGCGGGCTTGACACCATAGCCAGCATAGTATTCTTTCACCTTTCAAATGCACACACTCCATCTTCAAAAATAATTCCTCACAGTTTTCAATCTGATACCACCAGCAGCAATACTGTTCATTGTGATAGTACTCAGAGCTGGCCTGAGATTGTCCCTAGGACTGTGTTTTTGTTTGTTTGTTTGTTTGTTTGTTTGTTTTTGGGGGGGGGGTTGCGCAGCAAAGTCAGAGCTTACCACAATACTGGTCCTGATTAAGACGAGGGAACACCCAGCACAGCTTTTTGGTAAAGCAGTGGTAAAGAGCAAACATTAGCAAATATTCAGTACAATCCTATGCATGTTCACCAAGACGGAAGGCCCACTGCATCTAGTGGTGCTTACTCCCTTAGGAATGCTTTAGGAATGCAACCTTAGGCATGCCTCTCACAGTCCAATCCTAAGCATCTTTATTCAGAAGTAAGTCCCATCATAAACGGGGCTCACTCCCAGCTACACATGCATAGGATTGCAGCTTTACTGATTCATTCAAAATAATATGTAGTTTGGCCCTCACTGCTCTGTTCCTTTCAGCTTATGTCAGGTTTTGTTTTATTTATTTCAAAACATTTCTTTCCCACCATTATCCCATGGGACACAAGGTGGCTTGCAGGAAACAATCTGGAAACAATCATAAGGTCACTGCCTTAATTATAACCACGTTCATACATCATACATGTATTTCACCCCTGGACCAAATTGAGATTGAAGGATATGAGGGGGGGGGGGAGAGAGAGAGTTACCAGAACAAATCTCAGCCATTTGAAGCATAAAGCTGATTCAGCAAGGCAATTGGAAATAGAGGAGGTTGATGATGCAATTGTTCTTATTAAACACAAGAGCTCAATTTCCTGCCTTGTTTATCTGGAATGATGCATAAGAACTGACCTCACCTGTGAGAGAGAGAGAGAGAACAAGAGTTATTGGAAAGAACCTAACGCTGGAGCTGATCTTTTATAGGTTTTCTCCACTGGAACAGATCTAGGTCAGCTGAGCTCATTAACAAAACGGGGCCTGGACTGTGAAGCAGGTTCCTTTCAGCAAACACAGGATCTTGTTTAGCATAAAACATGTGGGCCAAATTAGAATGTAAATAAATGGGTGACTCTCCAGAATCCCCGATAACACTTGCTGAGCAATGGGGTCAGGGCGGATTTAATCTAAAAATCTTTCTGCTGCGTGTAAATGATTATGTCATCACATTTGTCTTTAATTACCAAACTCTTTCCAAAGGATTGACTCATAGCACGTTTCCTGGTTAACCACAAAAACTTGTACTACAAGATTTGTCATATAGATTCTTTCGTTCCCCCTACAGCATTGTTAAGTCTTGGCTCCTGTAAAAGAAAATCCTTGCTCCCTAGAAAGACATTTGCAGTCATCTTTAATATTAAGGGTGATGGAGGGAAGGGCAAGAGGACTTTCGGAGAAAGACAGTTTCTTCTTGACGCAGGGGGAGCATTAGTGTCTATTTAGTAATGACAACGGTTCACTAAAATGCAGCTTATTAAACATCAATGACCCCTATAAAACAAATATACAGAGCAGCAGGCAATATAAATAGGAATGCATGAACAATATTAAGGGTGCTGGCCATTTAGGGAGCCTTCTGGGAGGCTTTTGGCTTTACTAAATGATTTGTAGTGGGACAGGCTGTTACTGAGGATTTTCAAGAAAAAGAAACTACTAATTCATATGGAGGGAACAGAAACAGATATGGAAGAGTAAGGTTACGGAACTAAAGGCCTGAGGTTGGATTAGACTGAGTTGTAAAAGACCCGGGGCAAGAATAGACAACACATTGGCCACATATTCCCTATGTTACAGAGATGTGAGCTAAGGAAATGGGCTGGATTGGGTGGAGTTGTCTCCTATCCTAAATTCTATCCTATCCTTCTCCTAAAGTTTGGCCGGCACAAGGGAAACCATAAAGTATGTTTTGCCACCCTTAGAGTCAGAGAGGCCAGCACACAGATGTGCACCATCCTCCCTGACTCAGAGAGTGGTCCAAACGTGCTTTATAGTGGTCCTTGTGCCTGCCAAACGGTGCTGGCCTAACTATGCTGGCCTAACTACAGGTTAGGATTGCACCCTCACTCCCCTCTGTGAGATGTAGGGTATGGAGCACTGTTGCAGTAGGTGGTGCTCATCTTGTGCTGTTCTGTTTTAAAATGCAAATACTTGAGGTTTTTTAAATATACCGTTGCTTGTCGGCATCGTATTGTTACCCTCAATGCACTGGGGTGGGATACAGATATATAAGAAAAGAGGACAATAGGGGGTTTTACAACATCCTTTGAGAAATTTCACTTTTTCTATAAAAATTCATTTGGCTGTCATTCACAGATGTTTCCCCTTGGAAGGAACCCCAACGTTCACTTGGGCAGTGCAAGCCGAAGTAAGGCCGACATAACAGGGCTATATCCTAAAGCCCATTAGGAGGTGGCAGCAGCAACATGCAGGACATGCACCCGCGTAAGCCCCTGTTGCCCCATGGGCCTGTTTGGATCTGCGCCTGGTATTTTGCAGTCACAGAGGAACATAGACAGGAGCGGCCCAAAGCGGGGTCACCCTGGCCAGGGACGGGCTTTAGGATATGATACTACACCAGTCTTGCGTCACCACCCTCACCGCCGCCCAGTTACGCCCCCAGAATGCCTCTGGAATGCCCTCATGGAGGCCCTGCGCCAACCGAGCACCGCCAATGCTTCACTGGTGCAAGGCCAGCGCAAGAGCTCAGTGCTGGCGCAACGAGGTATAGGATTGCGCTCTGAATGCCATTGTTCATTTCATGAAAATAGTTCACAGAAAATA
Organism: Lerista edwardsae; assembly: GCA_029204185.1. Classification (NCBI taxonomy): domain Eukaryota; kingdom Metazoa; phylum Chordata; class Lepidosauria; order Squamata; family Scincidae; genus Lerista; species Lerista edwardsae. The sequence goes on along the minus strand of JAJKFI010000008.1, from coordinate 10,930,189 downwards.
TCTGTGAAACATACAAAATTTCCCAATTCAACGTTTTCCCATTTACCCATTCAGCATCCCTCATTGGGATGGTTTGTGCAGCGCACAAATGCGGGAAAAGGGATGAAATTGGATTCATAGAGTTTGAAGGGGATTACACAGTCATCTAGTCCAACACCCCCTGCCTGTAGCCAGAAATCCTCCCAGAGCCTCTCCCAGCAGAGGTATCAAACATAACTCCCATGGGCCAGATGCAGCCCACAGAAGCTTTTTTTCCAGCCCTCGGCTTCTCCAAGCACCACAATCAGCCTCTGAGCTGTGTTGAAGTATCACCGCTGAAAGGGCATCCCACATGATAATTGGGCTCTTCCATATCTTGAAAAATATCAAGATTTGTGTATTTTCTCATCATTTGCAACTAATGAGTACACTTTACCCCCTTTTAAAAAACTTGAATAATAGATATTTCATCAGTGGAGAAATTCTTCCAACTGACCAGTCTAAATGATTTGTGGTTGCAAGTTGAGACTATTATTGCTTGGAATAACACTGATTTCCTAGGTCCAGCTTAAGGCTGGGGATTTGTGACAGTTGTCCCAGTCTCCTTGTATCATAGTGCAATCTAGTACATTTTTACTCAGAAGAAAGTCTCACTTTATTCAGTGGGGCATGCTCCCAGGAAAATGTGCATAGGTATGCATTCGTAGTCTTGCTTTCTAAACTAAACCAACCTAATTCTTTGCATCTTTCCTCACAAACCATACATTTACTCAAAGTACTTTAGAAACAGTAAGATACATTTCTTTCACTCACAAATCATGAGGAGTATAGAACAAATCTCTGGGCAGTGATGCTGTCCCATCAAAACTAGAACATCCTGTCCTTTTACATATATGGTGCTTTGCATGCATTCCTTTATTACCTAAACCTCTTTTGTTGCTCTTTCTAACAATGAGCACAAGTATTGCCTTCCATATAGCCTATCAGATGGAGCTGTAGCTCACTCTTAGCCAAACAGGCTATTTGTTGTATATATCCACTCTATAGGGAAATCCAGAAGCCGATAGGACTCCTGGGGCTTTCAAGTACACAGCAACCATTCTGCATACTCAGTGAATGGATACAGATGACTCTTTTACGACACATCCCACTACGCATTTAACCATATATCTGCAATCCTTGTGTGATAAAACTCCTCCTTACCTCTGGGTAGGATGATACAGATGGCCTAAGCATCTGCAAGAGCTCAGGGAGAGGATTTCCTCCTTTGTTTAAAGAGCCGGTGTGCCTGGTGGAGGAAGGTGAGGGAACCAGCTCACTGCGCTCAAAGGATCGGAATGCGGCAATGTCACTCCTTCCCCCATGCAGGCTTTTTACACAATCAGGCAATGCAAGGCATGCTGGGACTCACACCCTGCATCCCCTGCTTTGATGAAAGAGCCATGCAGAGGAAGGAGCCAGTAAGGACGTTGGCCTTGTCTGTGGTGGAGTGACGGGCAGAGGCGGATCTACAGGGAGGGCAAAGCTCTAAGTGTTGCAAGAAGCCTTACCCTGTCATGTAAATCCCTCCTCTCCCTTGCTGCTGTAGCCAATAAGCAACGCCAAGATGTTGCTGTTCCCTGTGAGGATTGGCTAGAACAGTGCAGGAGAGGAGTGTTTTCCACTGCAAGGTACGGCTTCTTGCAAAACTTACAGATTTCCCCCCCCCCTTAGATCCGCCTCTGGTGACGGGGGCATCTGATTTTCCAACTCAGGCCCCAACATGCTGCCTGGTGCAAATGGGAACATTTGCATCATGGATGGACCAGCCCTGACACTGTCAGACCTTGGTTTGTTAACTAGCTATGGCTTATTCAAACCACAATTTCCCACAGTTGCACAAAGCAGAAAATGATAGCTTGTTCCAAACTGCAAACATAGATTTCCAGAGCGCAATCCTTACCTGGAGTTAGGCCGGCACAGTTAGGCCAGCACAAGGGCCACCGTAAAGCACATTTGGACCACTCTTGGAGCCAGGGAAGATGGAGCATGGAGCACGTCTGTGTGCTGGCCCCTCTGACTCTGAGTGTGGTCCAAACACACTTCTTTATGGTGTCTTTAGTGCCAGCCAAACCTTGCTGGCTTAACTGTGCTGGCCTCACTCCAGGTTAGGATTGCACCCTTAATCTCCTTCCTTTGTATGCAAAGTAGGGACAATAGAGGAGAGTACGCAGTCCCAAGCAAGGCTCATTGTGCTCACATTCTTGTGATATCTGAGTGCAACAATTTAGATCCAAAATGCAACCAATCTAAAAATAAGGGAGTGTGGGAATACGATTGCAGCTGCAGCAGCCAGTAAGTGAACTAGGGACTCTGGGTGGCACAGGAGAGCCTAACGGGGCAGGAGAAGGGGTGGAGCAGGGGTGGGACAGGCACAAGGGCAAGGCCTTCACCTGCCCTGCACCCTTACCGCAGGGGGACATCTCCTGCAGAGCCTCCTCCGGCTGCCTGGCTGCCACAGGGTGCGGTGGTAGCCACTTGGCTGTGCCAGCAGTGGCCAGGCAGCTCAGGATTGGGCTGCCCATGTTTCATATATATGAAATGCTGTTCCCTTTCTTACTCGCCTATCTTTACCAGCTGAAACGAATGGCTTCAAAAATGGCAAAGGAATCGAGGATTAGTCACGCCAATGACAATGTTCAGGCGGAATAATTCAGGGCAGAGCTTTTTCTCCAATGCAATTCAGAGTACTAGAGCAGCATGCCAAGTGTACAATCTTCACATTTTTCATGCGTTACCAATGTCTTTTTTATTATTATTTTTTACCTGTGCACAGATTACAACCCTTTACCATTCCCCTGACAACAATATGCCATTTTGAAAGGGGCTCAAAGTACTGTATATGACGTGGAGGAGCTGCATATTAAAAAAAGAAAACGAAATAATATGGACTTCTTTTCAGGTGCAGCAGCTGCAACTGCAGAATTTAAAGTGGTATAAAAGTGGTGCATAGTCGCGGCATGGCTGGGAGCTCATCAGGCAGACATCATTGCCAAAGGTCATTGTGTGCAGACTAGTTTTGTCAAAACCACTCTCATAAGGTTGTTATCTGTGTCCAGGCATAAGGACATCTGGGAAGGCATTCCTGCAGTCCAGTCCTATATCCCACCATGCGGAGTGCTGCTTCCTCATTTTTGCAGCTCGAGGCCTATATGGGTCAGCATAGCTTGCAGAGTCAGAATGGGGATGGTGCTCTCTTGGTCACTTTTTGATTCACCCTAAGAGTCCTGCCCCACACTTGAAGAACCCATGGTGTATTCCCCCCCCCAAAAAAAAAACTCCTGCCCAAAGTGACTTGTGGGTATTTATATAGTCTAAGTCCAGCATGTGCTCATTTATTGGACTTGACATAAAAATATCCACAACTGGAATTTTCGCCAGCTTTTGTTTTCCCTTTTGTACAAAATTAAGAACACAATAATTCTGCCAATAGATTTGGTGATCAGCAAAGTATTTGTACAGCTTAGTTTATTTTCTAAACAAAGGAGGTGTGGCTAACATGATCCAAAGAACCCATTACACCCTCTCCACTTATGCTGTTCTGCCTACTCACATGAAGTCATCCTAATGGCTTTTCTTCACCCAAAGTCCCATAGCTCTGAAAGACACACATCCATTAGCTGTACACAAAAGACATCTTCCCTAAACACATACTTTACCCAGTATTCATTTTCTTTCACAGATGCAAATAAACAATCATCAGATGGCTCAGGAGTCATTTCCGGGACATGGGTGAAGTAAAAGCATAAAATATGTTCTCTGGCAAGGATGAGCGCTGCATTTTCTCACAGAAAAACAACAGCACAAATGTAATATCGGGGCCCATGCAAGTCTCCAGGGAAGCATTCTTTGGTTTAGAGTGAGTAGCAACACTGCAATACTTAGCAGGGTTCAAAGGCTGCACTCACAAAAGTATACAGTAGAGGCAAAGTAGAAGCACAAAGTCAACCTAAGCAACTGTCAGCCTAAATGTGACCCTCTTGAGCATCCATGAGATTGAAGTTAGCTACTGTGAGGGTAGGAGTGTGTGTGCCAGAATTTGAGATGGTGGCAAACCTTGCTGATTTTGCTTCAGCTAAGAGATGAGCATTAGCAGTCCTCAATTTCTTCTCCTGCTTGGATGAAAATCAGACTGAGGACGCAATCCTACCCATCGCTGGATTGGCAAGGCTGGCTGGCCAGCACCAAATCCAGCACTGGGTTGGGGAGGCTGGAGCCTCCCCGCAGCAAGGGAACATTTGTTCCCTTACTGTAGGGGAGGCTCCAGCCTCCCTTATGCACTCCTCGGATCTGCGCCTGCTAAATAACCGCGCGGCCCAAATCAGGGCTGCACGGCCTCCCAAGCGGGCTTAGGATGCGGCCGTATGGCCACCCCCCAAGCCCGCCCTCGTCCTGCCCACAACCTCCCTCCTCCCCACCAATCCCCGTCCCGGAGTGGGACGGAGCCTCCCTCGCGCCAACCGGCTTCGGTCGGTGCAAGGGAGGCTCCCCATCAGCGCTCTCAAGCTGATGCTACAAGTAGTGTCACCTTTAACGCCGACATGGGGGTGCTGCTCAGCGCCCCCGCGTCAGCACTAATGACATAGCGCTGATGCAACGACGTTGCGTCAGCGCTATGCGCATTATAGGATGGCACAGTGAGAAAAGAATTCCTGTTATGTTTACCACTGTGCATCTCACCCAGCTCAACCCCTCATTCTTTCCACTCAACCTTCCCCCATTCCCAACCCCTTTCCTTTAAACCTTATTGGTAGGGGTGGTTTTTTTTTTTTGTGATTTCCAAAATTTCTTGATTAAAATAGCAAATTACGGTGGTATGTGTAATTTTATTTTACATTTTCATTCCAAGTTCTCAGTTTTTAAATGCTTTAAAAGTGTACTTGGTAGATCAGTGGTTCTCAAACTTTTTAGCACCGGAACCCACTTTTCAGAATGGCAATCTGACTGGGACCCAGGAAGTGATGTCATGGCCAGAAGTGCCAGAGACTGCCGCTTTCCTGAGAATGCAGCGATAAGTTGGGTTATTGCTCAGCCATTTTCCAATAGCAAAGTGAATCAGAAAGAACAAAAGCCTACTTACAACCTTGACACAAGCAAAACGACCACACAGCCTTCCCCCTTTCTAGCATCCAACCTGCCCACATTTTCAATATGGCTGTTCTAGGTGCTTCGTAACTCACCTGAAATTGGCTCGGGACTCATTGGTGGGTCCCGACCCACAGTTTGGGAACCACTGACGTAGATGATATAGGTGATATAGTGTTAGCAGATGCAACAACAGTATTATTTTTAATTGAAAAGTAGTCTATTTTAATTTTAACCTCCAAAGGGTGGTGTTTAGTGTTACCAAAAACATGCCCCAACCCCTACCTATTGACTTCTAGTGCAGCTGGGAAAACCAACACTCACCTTGGAAGACCCTTAAGGCAAGAGAGGCATTAGCCACAGAGGGTTGCTTTCCTCCCTACAGCCAGGTTTTTCATGGGTGAAGCCTCGCTTTCTCTTCCTACACAATCCAATGTTGACATCAATTTATGTGCTTAGTGGAATATAAAGAGGAATTAAGGAGGCTTTCAGGTCCCCAATTCCTGACTTCACAAGGCTAGTTTTTGCTACCCTCTTTAACCCTGGCTATCAAAGATGATATTCTTGCAATCTGGCTGAGCCAAGCTGTTGCGGAGTCTTGATAACCTCCATAATCTTTGCTGCCAAATGGTTAACTTTCTCTTTTTTTGGTAGCTGGCTAATTCATTGTTTTTTCATTACTTTTGGAATCATATGATGGCTTTGGCTGGTATTTATTTCCAGCTGTTAATGGCTCTTTATGCCCTGCTGCTGATTTTTACTCTGTTGTTTTGTGTTTGTAAGGGATTTAAGAGCCCAGTCCTATCCAACGAGGGTGTGAACCGCATCCTGCAGTGGGGGTACAGTCAGAGAGACCTCCTCAAGTAAAGCAACATTTGTTCCCTTACCTTGAGGATGCATCTGGTACTGGAAAGTTGGATAGGATTGGGCCCTAAGTTATTCTTGGCTGGATAAGCTGGAAAGCCTGTGATGGAATTTGCCCTGGGCTGTTCTGGACAAAGGGGAACCTATGGAAGAAGTCAATGGGATGCTTCCAGCATTTTCTATAGTAATCTCTGCATCTTTCCTATTCCATATATTTAATACATTTACATCCCACTTATCCCATTACTTTACATCCCATTATGGAATTCAAGGCAATGTCTACAGGCATCTTTGGTCATCACCCATCCAGGTAATGATCAGAGATATACCTGCTTAGCCTCAGCAAGTCACCTGTCTCAGGTGCCCTCAATCCTAGGTCTATAGATGGGGGGGGAGCAACCATGGGAATTGGTACGACTAGGGTCACAAAACAACCAACACTTCCTATGAAAGCCCCTTGACATGAATGGGAAGCATGGAAGTCCTTATCCAAGTAAAGATTATTTCTGCAACCTATAACAATATTTACCTACTTAGGACACAATCCTAACCTGGAGTTAGGCCAGCACCGTAAGGCCGGCAAAGTTTGGCTGGCACAAGTGACACCATAAAGTAAGTTTGGACCACTCTCAGAGTCAGAGAGTCCAGCACACAGACATGCACCATTCTCCCTGACTCTGAGAGTGGTCCAAACGTGCTTATGGTGACCCTTTGCCTGCCAAACCTTGCTGGCCTAACTATGCTGGTCTAACTCCAGATTAAGATGGCACTCTTAATTTGTGTAGTTATTCTGCTTTTGCTAGGAAGCCAAAAAGAACATTGAAGCCCCACCACGGGCTACTGGAAATCCTGTTCAGCCCTCATCTGCCTTTCAAATACAATACTGGATTTCAGGAGCAACTGACCAGAGTGAGTTTGAAACCCATTCAAGCAAACTGTCCACCCACTCTTTGTGCAGATGTTGTCACCTTGTGCTGGCATTATGAAATATCTTGTGCTCCATGAAATATCATGACCCATCACTCCAATAGGACAACTTCTACTTTAATCACTGTACAATTATCAGGGCAAAAAGCCAGTATGAATTCTAGGAGGTAGCACAGAGGATTTTGCATGCTTCGTGATCCTTGCAACCGAAGTCACAAGTGGAGAAATGTGTTGCTAAAATGAACTCATTGCATGCATGAGTCACTAAAGTACAAAAGAGATGCCCAAACCAAACATAAAACCAAAGTCTACAAAGGGGGGGGGATTTTCCAATGGAAGAAAGCTGACATCATACCTAAACAAGTGGCAGGAACACATCCCAGGAATTGCCTTTGGTCTTAAGAATCAGTGTCGTATGCAGTGGGACTGCTTGCATAGAGCCATTTGGTTATAGCTGTAAATGGATTCTTTCCAGTCGTGCTGTGACATCAACTATGTCATATTTTAGCTACTCAGCAACAGCAACAACAACAACAACAACAACAACAAATGTGTTTGGGAAGTTGAGATGCCAGGCATCGTCCTGTTACCACCACCATCCCAATCTCGGTGTTTATCTGTTTAGGGGCTTCTCGTGAGAATTATAATGGTATCACACAAGAACAAACCAAGTATTTCTATGTTGAAATGAAACATATGGAGGTCCAGTTAAGCTGCTTACATGAAACACATGTACCCGTTCTTTTTATAAAGGCTGCTGTATATATATATTTATTTTTTTTAAAAGAAAGAAAATTGCCAGATTTGTACATTTGAAGGTCGTGAGCAAAAGAATTCATGACATAGTGTTAATGGCCCATTCCTTTAAATAAACACAAGGGTGGATAAGCAATTCAGAGGCCTGTGGGGTGTAAAGAGGACCTGCAGGCTTTTGAAAGAAATGGAAGCATGGTTGAGAGGGAGAGAATTAGGATAAAATGCGCAAGGTGTTGTCACTGCAACAGGGAGTCAAACTGAAGTCAGCCACAAAGGGGCAAAAGCAAAGACCTGCTGGGTGTTCCTACAGCCAGGGTTCAAGTCTCTTCATTCCACTCACACAAGCACACACATCGAAGGACACAGCATGGGTGTGTACTGGTTCACAGTGACCAGATCCAGCTCTCTCTCTCTCTCTCTCTCTCTCTCTCTCTCTCTCACACACACACACACACACACACACACACACTATTTATTTTATTATTATTATTATTATTATTATTATTATTATTATTAACAACAAACAACATTTCTATCCTGCCTTTTTCCCCTTGATAGGACCCATAACAGGTCAGAATGGGTCCAAAACAGTGTAGACCATCAAGAGGAACTGGGGTGGGGTGTTCACTTTGCCATCCTGATTGTGCATTCCCCCATACACACAATTTCATTGGGGGGGGGAACCCTTTCATTGAAAGACAATGGAATTTTTTTATTTAAAACAACCACCACCTAGCATGGAGGGTCCCATGCGGCGGGGGGGGGGGAAGGCAGGATAGAAATGTTGTTTGTAAATAAATTATAAAATAAATAGAATGTGTGTGTGTGTGTGTGTAAGAGAGAGAGAGAGAGAGAGAGAGAGAGAGAGAGAGAGAGAAACTATGGCAGTGCAAAGAGATCAAGTCTATTCCCTGATCCTGCTTTTGGGTCCCTCCAGCACACTATTTAGACAAACAAAAAACCCAATAGCCATGTTATGCATTTCTGGTTACGTGTGACTTGGCCCTTAGATATGACTAACTCTAAATGGATCAGGGCCAGAGTAGTTTGAGGACTTTTGATCTTGCCATTTCTGCCGTCACTGCTTCCAAGCATCCTTACTTTTTAAGAGATTCAACAATTCAGTGCTGAGCTAGGCTCTTGCTTGACTTGACTGTTGACAAACCATTAATTGCTTCTGCTAATCAGTTGCTTCCTGTTCTAATGTCATATTGTCATTTAGATCATTGTAACCATGTATAATTCATGTTCTCAACTCAGAAAAATGTCGGCAGCACAGTGACTGAACCCTTGGCAAATCATTTGATTACATTTACTTCTGCTCCGCAGATGCGTGCAACCCACATGGCGAACAGACCCATCTGGTCAATAGCCCTCTGTAATGTTTGAAACTAAGGTGCCTTCTGCAAATGGCAAAAAAAAAAAAAAAAAAAAGCATGGCAGAACACAAAAAAAACAAAAGAGAGAGAAAAAGAGAGAGAGAGAGAGAGAGAGAGAGAGAAATCCTTAGCAGGTGTTAGTGTAGCCCATAGCAGTTGAAGCATAGCAATGGATCTGTTTAAACAGCTCATATTGGGATCTGCTCGTGGCAAACTGCTCAGGGTTCAATGGGAATGAAAGGGCTGTTTTTTTGTTAAGGCAGAGTGGGATGTACCATTTTAGATGGCAGGTGGATCTATTTGTTGTTGTGCTCATTTTCGCTCTAGAGGGCCAGTGAAACCCCCCTGGAAAGTGGGAAATCCTTCTTTCTTGGTAGAGGCGTGATTCCAGAAGAGCTTTCCCATCATCCCACCTTCCCTGGCCATCACCACTCCCGTTAAGTGAGAATTGTGTTTCTGGTAGCCCTAGTGGGTTGCAACCCCAGGTTGGGGAACACTGCTCGAATGGGTGTGAGCAGTGGTGGGATTCAAATAAATTAACAACCGGTTCTATGATGTCATAGCCGGAGCCAAAAAAACCCGAAGCCAGCCAAGGTAAGCGAGTGGGCAGGGCCTGGCCATTTAACAACCGGTTCTATAGAACCTGGGCGAACCCCCTGAATCCCACCACTGGGTGTGAGCCTTCAGCCAGTGCTGATTTCTGACACTGCTCTTATAACCCATCTCATTCTGCTACATGGGTAGACCAGGCTTGAGACGAGACCTTGAGGCTGCTGAAGTCTGCACTCAATCTTCTGCTCAAACTGGATCACAGAATACACACAATTCTGACTATACAATGCTTTCCTTAGTACACTGCCCTGTAATGCCTGGCACCACATGCCGAAGCAGGTCTAATTAGAAGTAAGGCTGTAATCCTGTACACACTTACCTGGGAGTAAGCCCCCGTTGAATTCAATTGAACTTACTGCTGAATACACATGCCTGGGGTTGGGCTGTAAGTCTCACTGGATTCAATAGGGCTTAGGCTTTAATAATGGTGCACTGCCAGGCATGTCTACTCAGAAGTAAGTCCCAGTCAATGGGCAGCACAATCCTAAGGATTGCGCAGCGTCGGCGCAATGGGGTTGCGCTGACACTGCGCGCTTAGCGCTGATGCGGGGGCACCGATTGGCACCCCTGCGTTAGCGCTGAGGCAACAGGACCGGCGCTGCTGCCTGTGCCGGTCCTGTTGTGCCTGCGCAGCGCCTCCCTAGCATCAGCCGAAGCCGGCCGGCGCAAGGGAGGCGCCATGACGGGACAGCTTGGGGATTGGTGGGAGGGAAGGAGAATGTGGGCGGGACTTGGGCGGGACATGGGCGGGCTTGGGAGGTGGCCATACGAATCTGCACCCTCGAATCTGCACCCACTCTTTAGTGGGCGCAGATTCAAGGAGCGCATAGAGGAAGTTGGAGTCTCCCCTACGGTAAGGGAGCGCATGCTCCCTTACAGCAGGAGGCTCCAGCCTCCCCCCCCCCACTCAGCATTGGATATGGCGCTGGCCGGCCGGCCTTGCCATTCCAGCTCTGGGTAGGATTGCGCCCTTAATGGGTGTTACTCCTAGGTAAGTGTGTATAGGATTGCAACCAAAGTGGTTTTAAGATTACTGCAGAGTTAGTCCCTGCTAGGCATAGACTTTTTTTCCTATGACAAGTAGAAAAAGACATACAGTATATCTGGGGTGGGGGACTATCGTGATCCCCAGGGTCCGTCCGATCCTGGTGAAGCCAGTTCTCTCCTGACCTCTGGCAAACCCCCAGTGGTCCAGGAGGCTTTACCCATGCCCAATTCAGTTCCAAGTAACCCCCTTGGTAGCTAAGCCCCCAGTGGCAAGACTGGAATAGCTGACCTCAGATCCCAGAAGAAATGGCACGTCAGTTTGTAAAAAATATAAAGATTTATTAAAACTACTGGTCAGTGGCGTCCCTACGGGGGGCGGAACTCTAAGTTTTGCAATGAGCCTTACTTTGCCATGGAAATCGTTCCTTTCCTGCGCCGTTTTAACCAATCCTCATGGGGAAAAGCAACGGCATTGCTTATTGGCTACTGCAGCAAGGGAGAGGAGGGATTTACATGAGAAGGTAAGGCTCCTTGCAAAACTTAGAGCTCTGCCCCCGCCATAGGGACGCCACTGCTACTGGTTACACTACAAAGGCACGAAAGGCCCAAGAAATACACAACTTGGCAGTACTTGTCCAAGTACTGCCTGACTCTAACTGGTTCTATCTCTCACCTCAGCTCCTTAGTCAGCTGGATACTGTACCTGGGTGACCAGGTGTCCATGATGGTCTCCTGCTGACCGACTAATCCAACAGAGCATTCAGCTCCCAGACCGATGCCAAAACCCCTCCCTTCTCCTGGGCCTTTCTCTGTGCTCCTTGGAGTTGCTAGGCCATGGCTCCCTCCCCCTCCCAACCTGGGGTTCAAAGCTGTTATGTTCTGATAAGCGCTGTCCTTGACCAGCAAGGGGAAGGAGTATCTGGGCTCCTGGCCACTGAGCCCAGACGCTACATCCCTGCATGAGCCTGGTTGTACTGTGGTTGAACTGTGGGGTGAGAGGGTGGAGTGGTTGGGCCTGCAACTGCAAAATGGAGTCAGACCAAGGCCTGGCTTCCCGTTGATGATGTCAGGGAGTTTCATGAAAACTGTTTTTTTCTGATATCCCAATGGACTTAGTTTTCTGAATTTTTCTTTAGCTTGCTGTAATTCCCCTAATAATGGCATTTGGCTTGCCTAAGGCAGTTTTCTTACTGGACTGTGCCCAGAATTTGGTGGCCAAGTGATTCCCTGGGCACAATGACCTCCTGTAGCCCTTGAATTGTTTCCCAATGGAACCTGGGTTGTGAATCAGTCTTTCTAGTACAAACACCTATGGTGGTGAGGGTTCAGTTTTTGCCCTCCTTGCCCCTTACAAGCTCTCATGCCCACCTGACCCTGGGTGCGCAAAGGGCAAAACTTTGGATTAAACATTAAATAATTTTGAAGCCTCTTGAGTTAAATATGTTATTTTCTGACTTACCTTGATGATGAACCATGGATCTGTCAAGTTTAACCAGCACATTAAATGGAGTGCCCTTAAAGAAATATAATCTCTCTTCCTGTCTCAGAATATCTACTCTCGGATCCACATATGTTTTTTATTTCTTACGCATCTGGTCCCCACCTGATGTATAACAGCAATTGCCAATTCTATCCAATTTGTCTTTAAAGTTATGATGCAAAATTTTCCAAAATCATGGGGGTGAATTAAAGACCATTTTCCCTCTCACCTAAAATGTTTTGGATTTCTCAGCTGTAGCCCAGTCCTCAGAGTAGCTTACAGAAATATTTTCCTGGAAGTCACACTAAATGTTCTTGTAATATTGCCCGTCCTCTGGTGGCAGCAGAGATGAACTACTTTACTGATCTGTGGAATCTGTTGCTGTTAGCCCCACAAATATGACTGACAAATAAGGGGATATGCATAAATCTTTCCCATTGAAATCAACGGGACTTAGTTAAATTTGGATCGTGACCATTATAGTGTTAATTCCGACACTTTGGTGACTAGAGATGGCCTGAAGGGGGCTCCCTAAAGCAACGCTGTCTTGACAATTCAGATCATATACACAAACAGCAAAACTCAAAGAGTTGTGTGCCTATTTGTTTGAAGCAAACAAGGCCACAAAACAAGCAGGCCAGGTAGATTCTGCATACTAAGGGCTCAATCGTAACCTGGACTTAGGCCGGCAGTTAGGCCAGCAACTGACAGAAGGGCCACCATAAAACACGTTTGCACCACTCTTGGAGTCAGTGAGGATGGCACACGTCTGTGTGCTGGCCCTTCTGACTCCAAGAGTGGTACAAACATACTTTATGATGTCCCTTTTACGATGCCAGCCAAACTTTCCTGGTCTAACTGTGCAGGCACAACTCCAGGTTAGGACTGCGCCCTTAAGGGTCTCCGTAGTTCTACAAATGTATATAAGTTTCTTTAAAAACTTTAAAAGAAAAGGATTTTTAAATACCCTTTGGAGCTTCCTTGATCTGTGTGAGTTTCCAGGACCTTACAACATGTTAAGAGCATAGAGATAAGAAATTGGTATAACTCCCCCCCCCCCCCACACACACACACACTGTCTGGAGATGGGACATTCTTGGTCCAAACCGTTACCAAGCACTGACATTCATCTACATTTCTGTGAAGATGGATGAGGAGACTGCAAATCAAACTGGACTGGACATTAAGCACGGCTCTGTGAATTTACTCTGGAAACCGAGAGGAAGGCAAGGCAGATTTTACTGAGTTTCATATAACTGATACTACTTACAGATTAAGCACACAAGTCAGAAATCGACATAGACATAGACATATAATGCACTCCCCAAAGATAATGCACATACAAAGTATGAAGTCTTAAGTAATAAAAACCACCAAGAATATAAGAATGTATGGGTGAGGGAGGGTTTACAAAGACATTAACAGGAAACTCTACATTGAAGAGGATTAATCACAGGCTGAAAAAGGCATCAGGAGCAATATCTGAACAGATCGCCAAGGGGACCAAGTTGCTTTCCAGCATTCATTCAATCAATCAATCACTAGTATTTATATACCGCTTTTCAACACAAAGTTCACAAAACAGTTTACAGGCAAATAATAACATTATGGTTAAATGGCTCCCTGTCCCAAAAGGGCTCACAATCTAAAAGAACGGAGAACACCACCAGCAACAGCCACGAGAAAGACACTGTGCTGGGGTGAAGAGGGACATTGTGTTCTGATAAACAGCTCTGATAAACACTGACTCCCTTTTAGGTATGTAATTGTGCAGAGTACAGGATTGCCACCAAAAGATTATGCATACGTCATACTCATCACTTTTCACTTTTCACTTTTCACTAATATGTGACTCCAAATGCATGTATCTTGGGCACTCTGAGAAACAGTGTTTTCAAAGAGTAGAAATAGCTTTTCCAAACCCCTTTGATTGTGTAGTCTCATTCTCTGGGATGAGGAAAGGGGGGGCATTCTGAACCAATGGGTATGCCCCTCACTCCGGAAGGCAGGGTCGGATTCTCAGGTCTTGCTCCTCATTGGAAGGAGGGCATCCCACTCCCAGTCCGGCCCTGCCTTTTGGAGGACAAGGTCGTAGTTTCTGGAGCTCTGTGGAGCTCAGCTCTCAGATCACAAGATTTTCTACTTCATTCTATTTTCTCCTCTTTACTTTATATTTTTCTTTCTTGTTTTTTCCTCACCTGCTCTGGCCTTTCTGTCCCTTTTGGAGGTGAGGAGATCGCTCCAGTTAATAGCAGCAGCTGTGAGGCAACAG
>JAJKFI010000008.1:10874870-10901783 GCA_029204185.1 Lerista edwardsae | reverse complement strand
TCTCTCTCTCTCTCTCTCTCTCTCTCTCTCTCTCTCTCTCTCTCTCTCTCTCTCTGCTCCAGCCTTTTGCCCTAAATTGGCCCACTGAGTATGCCAGTTGCTGACCACTGATCTACTGGGTATCCTAACAGATGCACACTGTTGGCACAGGATAAATTAGAGTAAGCCTTTATTAACTTGACTAAAAGTCAACTTGCAGACTGAACAACATTTTTAAAGCCTGTTTGCAATTATTTATAATGGCCTTCTGTGTTTATTTTAAACATGTTCCCCTGACCCAATGTAAACTAGACAAGAATTATGGACCTCGAGTGAAATACACTGGAAATCTAAGAATATCCCACTCTTCAGTTGCAGCCAAACCTATGTCACCTCTGACTAAAATCACTGAAGTTTGCCTTTTATTGTTACTCAATATCTGGCAAAATCTTTTTGCAGAGTTGTGGTCATCGTATGACTCTGTGAATCATTCTGTACCTAGACAAAAAAATATTGGCAATATCCTTGGGAAAGGTCCAGGATATCTGGGAATATCTGACCCATGCAATGACCAATTCACACTAGCATTTAAAAAAAGAATATCAGAACTCTGGACAGGTAGATTGTGGAAACATAGTTAAATGGTAATATAACTTGAACATATGCATATACAAAAATGTATACAAAACACTCAATGCATAATCAAATGGCTTGACATCACATAAAAGGATACCTCTCTCTCTCTCTCTCTCTCTCTCTCTCTCACACACACACACACACACACACACACACACACACACACACACACACACACGCACACACATCCCTTCCACCTTCACTGGTTCACACAGCTGATAGAGACCAATGTGGATTGGGTTGTGGAATTTGTATATGGCTTCCTGTAATGAACATGATATCAGACATTAAAAAGTACCTTGGTCCTCCCATGGTACCACAAGGTGGCCTCTCTCTCTCTCTCTCTCTCTCTCTCTCTCTCTCTCTCTCTCTCTCTCTCTCGGACAACCTCCAAGGGTTGTCGGGGGTACAGAAAATGACCTAGTGACAATGACAATTGATCTCAGTTATGGCCCAGTCCTATCTGGTCCTTATGCTGATGGAACTCACAATCTACCAGCATAAAGCCAGGACTGCTGGTGTTGCAGCTGCGCCATCATTCTGCAGTTTGCCACTGATGACTCAGGAACCTACAAGCCTCACAGTGACAGAAGTGGGACTCAGAATCTCTGCTGGAGCAGTAGACGCAAGTAGGTGGACAGAGATGGATGCTCCCCACCAATCCACTGCCTGAGGCAACTGCTTCAGTTGACCTCATGGATGGGCCAGCCCATCTCAAGCTTAGGGGACAACTTGAAAAATCCCTCTCCAGCATCATGACCCTCATTCAAACGCCCATCCCATTTCACCTCTGGCATGACTCTAACTGGCCGTGTTAAACCCTTCACTCTTTCTTCCTAGAGAGAGGAATGGAATCCCTTTTGTGAAGAAAATAAACATCAGTGCAATAGATTTCACTGCTGATTTGCACAAGAGACTGGGCTGTGCAATCCTTTTGACAACTGATGTCATGTTGCCTGTTTCAAAACTGTTAACGTTCATTGTGAAGTTCTTGTTAAAGGGTAGTTTTAATTGCCAATGAAATGTTTTTAAATGCCTGTTGGTTTTAACCACGGACTACTGCTTCTAAATAAACGGTCACAATTGCAAACGGCTGTTGAAACATTTGGTTAAAATGGATTGTCTTGACAATCAGTCAAGATTCGTGTGCCCCAAAGAGTCCTTTCTGAAGGATTTGCACTGCAATTGGATGTTAGGCCAGATAAGATCACTGGCCCAGAGTATATTTTGAACCAGAGACATCTGGTAAATGGACTGTGACATTTCCAAACAAATAATATATCAAATGGCATGTATAAAGGATCGCTTACTTGTGCAACAGCATATGAAGTCCAGAAATCCATTTCAATGTTTTATTTCAGCAAATTGGAGATAAGGCTTAATGGCCAATAATATCAAAATTAAGGTCATTTTCACAAGTGTCTCTATGGGTGTATCTAATGGAACAGTCTTAAAATTGGTTAAATAATCCATCCAGCTTCCCAGGCAATCCAGAGAATTATAGTTTGGGGAAAGGGACTGGGAATTTCATTCTGAATTCTCAGAATCCTCACAAAACTACAATTCCCAGAATTCTGGTGGGAACAATGGCAGTAAAAGGACGACAAAAGCAATGAAGTTTGCTTTATCATTTGTGCCATACGAATGAGACCCAATAAAGGAGGTGTGATAAAAACATTGTTGCTTGTGGGTGCACATGTTCATTTTTACTCTACTACAATGTTTTTAGGCTTGTAAAACATTACAAAAGCCCACAACACTTTTTTATGAAAAATTATTGGGGTTTAGGTGTGCCTTTATGTCTTTCTAAGTGCAACAGTGGCCTAGATCCTGACTTGTACAGGTGGAGTGTAGTTCACACGGGGGGGATATTTCTTGCCCCTCCTCCCTTTGTAGCCCCCTATGCATCCTGAAAAGCTCCTCTTGAGAGTTGTAGTGCAGGGGATTGTAGTTAAGACTATAGCTGGGGGGGGGGCAACAGATATACTGTCCAAGGTTTTTTTGCTAAAAAAAAAATTAATGTATGATATGACAGTCTCTGTTTAAAAAATCAGAACATTTTCTAAGAACAGAAATGCAATTTTTAAAAAAGAAAGAAAGAAATCTATGGCAGCTATTGCGTCACGCCTCCAAAAAATGTTCTGTTCCACCTACCTGCACAGCTCTGCTCACTCAAAATTTCCATGGCCCAGAATGGATTTTGGACAATCACCCCTTAACGAAGGAAAAGAAGAGGGGGGGAAAGTGCCCCAGAGAGGAATCAAAACACAGGGCATGCTCCATTTTTCTACTGGAAACCCAAGCTTTATTCAAGGCAGGGCTTCAAGCATTTCAGAGTGACACAACTTTGTGATCCTTAAATCACCCCATTCAGAGTGCAATCCTAACCTGGTGTTAAGCCGGCACAGTTAGGACAACAAAGTGTGGCTGGCACAAGGGCCTCCGTAAAGCGCATTTGGACCATTCTCAGAGTCAGGGAGGATGGCATATGTCTGTGTGCTGGCCTCTCTGACTCTGAGAGTGCTCCAAACATACTTTACGATGTCCTCTCCTAAACAGCATCGGATATGGCGCTGGCCTGTCGGCCTCACCAGTCCAACGCTGTTTAGGATTGCACCCTAAGTCAGACATCAGGCACTTTAAATTTATTTGAAAATATTTTATTAAACCTTTATACCTTATGTCAAAGCAAATGCCCAAGGTGGCATCTCACCTAGAAATTGGGTTGTCCCACCTAGCAAGCCATGCCCTGGGTGCATTGGGAGGCGAACTGGGAAACATTGAGTGAAGGCACCTTGGTTGAACAAGAGTTCCACACACAAAAGATGTTCTTGGGGTCCAGCCATGCCAGCCATAATGTACACTGACATGGGTAGACCCATAGAACTGGGTTGTTAATGACATTACATCATTGCTTTTTTTAGGGGGGAATATCCAGGAATAGCTTTAACTGGAAACCCTGTTCACTATAAGGGATGCACATGGTCCACCTGGTGAGTTCCTCTGACATATTACAAAGGTTGTATGGTGGCTATCACATAGAAGCGTTTTAAGCAGCCTCCAGTATTGTGTTTGCAATCCCAGTTTGTTCATTCATAAAGAGCACAATCCTAACCTGGCCAGCATGGTTAGGCTAGCAAAGTTTGGCTGGCACAAGGGACACCATAAAATGCATTGAACCACTCTTGGTGTCAGGGAGAATGGCACATATCTGTGTGCTGGCCTCTCTGACTCCTAGAGTGGTCCAAACATACTTTATGGTGGCCCTTGTGCCAGCCCAACTTTGCTGGCCTAACTGTGCCGGCCTAACTCCAGGTTAGGATTGCACACTAATTCAATTTATACCCTGCTTTTTTTCCCAAATGGGTACCAAAGCGGCTTCCAAAATACAAAACACTGTAATAAATGAATAATGAAAAGATAACATAAAATAGTTACGTATATCATACACAAATGTTAAAGTTTAAAAATATAGAAACAATATAAAAGCAGCCAATATCACACACAAACACACACACACACACACACACACACACACACACAGAGAGAGAGAGAGAGAGAGACTCTTGAGAGTCCCCTGGACTGCAAGGAGACCCAATTGGTCAATCCTACAGGAAGTCAAGCCTGACTGCTCCCTGGAAGGACAAATACTGAAGCTGAAGCTCAAGTACTTTGGCCACCTCATGAGAAGAGAGGACTCTTTAGAAAAGACCCTCATGCTGGGAAGGATCAAAGGCAAAAGGAGAAGGGGGCGGCAGAGGATGAGATAGTTAGATAGTGTCACCGAATCGATGAACATGAAATTGGGCAAACTCCGGAAGCTAGTGGAGGACAGGGAGGCCTGGGGTCGCGACGGGGTCACAAACACATCCATAAAAACCCACAGGACATCCAGTACTAAAATGACCACAATAAAATAAGGCCAGTCTGAAGAGTGATGATTTAAGGCAGGCATCAGCAAACTCCGGCTGGCGGGCCAGATCTGCCTGAACCGGCCCCAGTGTGAATGGCTCTTACTGTTCTGCCAGGAACGTTTCCAAAGACTCCGACTGCAGCGTCCAGAGGTCCTCACCATCAGCCGCTTCTGCACGGAACTCCACGCACGAGGTGTGCTGGGCAGCAGCCCCCAGGTGCGGCTAACCGCAGACACCCCTGGGGGCTGTAGTTGGGGTCTTTGGAAGTGCTCCCAGCGGAATGGAAAATGCCGTTTGTGCAGGGGATGCTTTTCTCCACTGCAGCAGGCTCTAGTTTGGAGACCAATGACTGAATGCCTTGATGGAAAGCTTTCAAAGAGGGAGCAGTTCATAAACCTAAGGGGAAGGGTAAACCCTAAACCCTTTACATGAATGCCACTGCAGTAATGGCATGGTAGCCATTTGAAAATGGAAGCACATACTGTACGTCCTGGTCCATGTGGGAACCACACCATTCATGTTCATCTGATTTCAACCATGCAATCATTCACACCCGTCTTGAGATTAAATTAGCTGAGTGACGTGGAAATCTGCTGTGAAGCTGCCTACGAAAACTAGCATCTTCCATGTTAAAAAGCATCATACATAGGAGAATAATCCGTTGAGGAGCTACGGCGATGCCCACAGGCTTAAGCTAATGAAAGTGTAGCCCACTGCAGAGAGCAAAATGATGACATCACAGTTGTATTTTCATTTCCTTGGTGTTTTGGCCGTAACTTTTGATAGAATGGAGATATTACACTCTGGTTTGCTTCATTGCATTCTGCATTAAATTCCACATCCAACGGTATGTGGTATTATTCATGCAACTTTGGCCGATAGTGTCACGCGCAGCTTGTTGCCCCCCTAAAGCTTATTGCCTGGTGCAATTGCACACACACACCCCGCACTTCTTTAGCTACACCCCTGGTGATACCTCCATTTTTCTTGAGAAAAATCTGAAGATAGACAACCTGCCTTGCAAAACATATAGCCGCCGCTGTGATAAGCAGGCCATGCAGTGCAGGAGTCAGACACAAAGAATGTTTAGCATAATAAGGAATTTCATTTTCGGGAGCAGTTGAAGCAACAAGGAACATATGAGTCGAGGTACGTGCTCTGTTACGGGGAGGAGTGGTTGGGGTTGTCTTTGTTTTCCCATGCTGAATCATCCTCACGTTTGAGACGGACTCTCCAATTCCAATTACATGGCAGTGGAGCAAGCTGTGTCAGTGAGCGGCTATTTGATCTGCTCACCGCTATCCTTCCAAAAGAAAAAAGAAACATCAGCAGACAAAAGGTAGGAGGAATGGGATGTGGTAAAGGAATAGGAAAACTCATAGAACCCAGATTGTTGGTGTGAAGTGATTCCAGCACATGTCAGCCTTTGACTCACTTGACCTCCTTCCCAATGTTATTTTAAGGTTTTCCCCTCTTTTGCTGCTGAATATGCATCGCTGTTACACAACGCTTACGAGGCCAGTTATGTAAAATTCGAGAGATAAAACCTCAATTCAGGGGCCCATCTCCGAAGGTTTTTGAACTTCCTGAAGGTTCTGGGAGCACACCCAAGATTTTTATTGTTCCCAGAAGGTATGTAGGGATTATTTGTCATTTGGAGAATGAGAGTGCACTGGAGAAGGGAGGCAGAATAGGGGAGGAAGGTACGATTCAAAAAAGACTCAAAACAGATGTAGGGAAGGACACGCAACAAGAGAGGAGGGGAGGGTCATCTAGAAGAAAGACCACTTCTGGTAGTAGTCCAGATCAATGGGAATTTCATCAGAATTTGCTTTGCTAATTCAGTGAGACTCCCCAGGTAAGACAGATAGGAGTGGAGCTTTTCTGGGTTATGCGTTTTACATGGGTTGTGCAATGACCCACCACTAACTCAGGGTGCAATCCTAAACTGAGTTAGGCCAGCATAAACTAAGCCAGCAAAGTTTGGCCAGCACAAGGGACAATGTAAAGTATGTTTGGACCACTCTTGGAGTCAGACAGGCCAGCACACAGATCTGCGCCATCCTTCCTGGCTCCAAGAGTGGTCAAAATACACTTTACAGTGGCCCTTGTGCAGGCCAAACTTTGCTGGCTTAGTTTATGTCGGCCTAACTCCAGTTTAGGATTGCACTCTCAGTCTAGCCCTCCAAGAAGGGTTCCATATTTCCCAACTTTCCGTATTTAATATTATGATGTTCATTCTTCTTCCAAGGAGCCAGCAGGATTATATATTATTCTTATTCTTATTAATAAGCTTTAGAATATTTCTATATTGCTTTTCAACCAAAAAATAGGGCAGAAAGTGGTTTACAGAGAAAATCAAATAAAGTGACTCCCCAATTTACAGATGCCCAAATTACATACAACTCCATTGGGGCTTTCGCATAGGCACGGTAGTCCTTTGGTGGTAGTTTCATGCAGGCATCATAGTGTTTGGCAAGCAAAAAACAGTAGTTTATGTATAGATCTCCAAAACAAAACTGATACGTAGGCAGAGGACTAATAGTGCAATCATATCCTGGGTTTACAGGAGCAGATCTCACAATCCACCACCATAAATCCCAGATTGACAGCATGAAAGCCATGCTGCTTTCATGTGCTCTGGGACATCAAAGCATAATAGTCAGAGGCCCCATGTGAGTGACAGCAGCTTTTGGACAACAGTGTGTGATGATTGGCTTGTTCTGGGCAGGGGTGGGGTGGGCAGGGTGTGTGTGTAGGATTGGGCCTTTAGTGTAGCTAAATGGTTTCATGTCCCAAAAGGGCTCACAAGTGCTTCCCTGGCTGGTGGGGTGTGACCCATCAGGTTGGAAAGCCCTGGTGTATAGGACTGCAGCCTTATAGTAGGCTGGACAATAGGAGTTATGTCCTAATTTTGAATGCTGATTCTTACAAAAGCATGGCCATGGCTAGTTGGTTTTCTGAGCCTCTCTCCATCAGTTGCGGACCTGGCCTGTTGCTGCCCAGGGGCTAGGACCACAGGCTGCCGTCCCCCCCCCCGGTTGATGCCGCCCCCACTCACCTGGCAGTATGGAGCCTCTTGTGACATCCCACCACCTTCCAAAAGCTTTCTAATGCTTTTGGATGGCTTTTGATCAATACTTCTGGTTTTCTGACAAAAACTGGAAGTATTGTTAAAAGGCCTCCAGAGACTTCAGATGGCCTCTGGAGGGTCAGGGCCACCGCGTGGGCCTGCCACATGGGGCATTTGTCCCTCCTGGCATAATGACAGGACCGCCACTGCTCTCCATCACACCTCAAGTAGAACAAATCTCAAATGGTTTTCTCCTGTGTCTGACACAAGCTAGGGTAGGAAGCTACAAACCTAATGTGCTTTGATGGCATATTGCTGTATTAGATTCTTGCCATGTATTGGGGAAAAGGTTTGTTTTTTATGATGAAGTCCAGCAAGGTCTTGATACAAACTTCACTTCCCAGGTCATCTTTTCAGTTGTCAGGTTAAAAGCTCATTTACTCTGAAAGAGGAAACAGCGAGAGAAATACTGTGAGGTAATAAGTCATAAATTTCCATTTTAGGATGTTTGCAGTAACAATACATCATGTCTGGCTCTGTTCACAGTTTTACAGTTGCACACTGGAACAGATGTGAGCAGCGCCTATATACTTTCAATGTATAACTTATTTAAGGTTGGCAGGCTGAAAATTAGTGTTTCCTTTGAAGAAACAGGGTAGGTTCTTGTTCACATCTTATGAATAATAAGGCTATACAGTCCTACTGCGATTGAGACAGAGAAAGAGGGAAATTACCCCAATCTCCTCTTGCTGACTATAAAGAGTAAGCAGCATCACCAGCAAGAACCTCCACTGAGAGAAGCAAAAGATGATGGAACATTTGCCCAAAAATGTTATTTTGGTGCTTATGGAAGAAAGCTCAAACCTCAGTCAATTATCCATGTCTGTGGATTCCAATTCCAAAACTGCAGGTCAATTTTGATTTATAGTCTACTCCATCCCAAGTGTTCAAGGCATAAGTTGCAAGGAAGGGGTTATCTGTCCACTCGCAACTGTTCTGTTGTGATCATCCCATTCTGCTCTCATCACGCTCTAAAGCTGTCAATGTTCCATGGAAACAAGGGATGGAACCTTGACAAGGTCGACCGCAAGCTTGGGGAAAGGACATCTGGGAGCACTTCAGGGAACACTGGAAGCATGACTTGAAGCTGGTGCTGGAACTGATGCAACTTCTGAAGTTCCCTCAAAATGAGGAAGAGACACTGAATAGTCAGAGGGGAGCGCACCCTCCAACGTTTCAGATCTGCCATATGTTTATTCTACTATGGAAGACAATTTTGCTAGCTCCTTCTTCCTCCATTCTTGTTCACTTTTGAAAGCTCTTTTTCACCTATCTGCACCAGCGTGTATTCCAAGCACATACAGTATCTGTTTTCAGGTTAAGATACAATTAAAAAAACTCGCTTGTCTAAAGGGTGTGTTACCAATTGCAATATGTTATCAGTTCAAATATATCAACATCCGCACAGCAGGCTGTGTCTCATACAGTGCCTTTAACGCATGTGTAGATGCTTGCAATACATACATGTGCATGAGAGGCAAGATGCATCCACCAACCTAACAAGATGCACCTTTGATCCATGTCCTCCTTGGTGGGTTGAAACGGAATGTAATGCAGGTGGACCCAAATGACTCAATGGGGTCTTTACAACAGTGGATTACACTATCAACTGCAATCAAGGGTGAAGTGGTGTCCTAAATAGCATACCACTGACAAGAGTGTCAGTATTGTTATTATTTATTTAATTTTTATCCCGCCTTTCTGCCCAAGGGCACCCAAAGCAGCATACAACATTAAAAGCAACACAACAAACCACAATATATACAAATTAAAACAATGTTAAGAACAATACTAAAAACAGTTAAAATTTAAAAAACAGCAAGCCCCATGGATCCCACAATTTAAAATGTAAGGATAGAATGTAAAAAGTGCCAGCCTGCCTGTCAACAGTTAAAGGCTTGTTTGAATAAAAAAGTCTTTAGCCCCCGCCGGAATGTTGCCAAAGAGGGAGAAGTTCTCAATTCTAAGGGGAGGGTATTCCAAAGTCGGGGGGCCACCATCGAGAAGGCCCTATTCCTGGCCGCCATCCCTGTCACCTCTCCTGGCACCAGCACAGTCAAAAGCCCCCCCCCCCCAGATGACCTAAGAGTACGGGTAGGATTGTATGGAAGGAGGCGGTCCCTCAAGTACCCCAGACACGAGCCGTACCATTGGCACAAATGGCCAGCAGCTCCACGTGCCTGCCACCAATAGAACGAGCCTGTGCCAGAGCAAGTGGATTATGGCAGGTAGATTAGGGCAGGGATCTGTCTGGAATAGGGGTGTGTGGGGGGGGGTGTCAAGGGGCTGGATATCAGTGGCAGCAACTGTTGTCAATGCACAATACCCTGGCTCAATACCCTCTCTTTGCAACTACTCAGCAAAAGAGCTGGCACAGATCTGAGTAGACCATTGGGGACCGACTCAGCATAGTAGGTAAGTACAAAATACCTTTACTTACCTCTCTATTGCTACCTGGTTCCCAGCCGGCCCACAGCATGCTACAGAGGCTGTACCAGACCACTGCGCCTCTGGGCCATTAGAAAGACACAGCATCTGACACAAGGGATGAAGGTGTCTCCCAACATTTTGTTCCTTTGATAAAGCAGTCATTGGGAGGGGTTGGTTTGGATTATGGCCACTGTACTAGGAATGGTCTCTCTCTCTCTCTCTCTCTCTCTCTCTCACACACACACACACACACACACACACACACACACAAGAGGGTGTCACCTTACTAACACCTTCCTTTGAGTTTAGTTAAGCAAATCTACTTTTTGTTACTTAAGACCAGTGGTGTCAAACTCATTTCATACAGAGGCCGGTTAATATTTACTGTCCTTCTTGAGGGTCGGAAGTGATGTCATTAAGCAGGAACTGACAAGAAATAAGCACTTTGTTCTCACCTACGAACTCATTAGCTTCAAATGACAGGAGAAAATATGCAAATCTTGATCATATTTTCATGATATGGAGAGCCCAATTATCACACAAACTGCCCTTTCAGGAGCAGCACTGTTCTCTATTTTCCCTACCCCGTGGAACAGTTAATGAACTGAGCAGTCCATAACCACTGTTGTCATAAAAATTGCACAATTGCATAACCTACCCACTGGAAAAAGAAGCAGTTCCTAGTCATAAGCCCTATTAAATACCAATTGCCAGCCCAATCCTATCCAACATTCCAGTGGTGATCCAGCTGTACCAGTGGGGCATGAGCTGCATCCTGCAATGGAGGGGCAGTCACAGAGGCCTCCTCAAGATAAGGGCACAAATATTTTCTTACCTTGGGCCTGCATTGTGGCTGCATCAGCACTGAAAAGTCGGATAGGATTGGGCACTGAAATATATTAGTCTTGGATCACAATCTCTAACCAACAAGCATTTTTAATACAAACGAAATCCATCTTTCAAACAAGAAACAGAATAAGTTTGAGCCAACCAAAAGCAGGTGGAATTGAACACCTCCAGAGAGACCAGGATAAGATATTTCATATTCCTAACAGGAACAAATGTTAATTTTTTTTAAAGCCAATTGGCACGTTCCTCTTTTCCCATCACCACCAAAGTACTATGCATGCTCAGTTGAGAGTTATGTCCCATTGGAAACAGCCCCCTTCCATGAAAGCTCCATTCCCAGCAGTGCATAACTGCTTCCTGCCCTGGCCTTCCTCTGTGTCTTTGCTGGGGGGGGGGGGAGCTTCATTTCCCACTCTCAGCTCCCCCTGCTGGCCCGGTTGACCATTTTGCTGCTAGAGCTGCTTGCTTGCTGCCTGAGGCCAGAGAACAAGGCAAGCAACACTGGGGCGGCGGGGGGGGGTGTGTGCTACAGGTTCTGTGGGCCTTATCTGTGGATTCATTATGCAGATCTGAGGGCTCTAGATTTGACACCCCTGCATAAAACAGTTGTTGTTGTTGTTGTTGTTGTTGTTGTTGGTGGTGGTGGTGGTGGTGGTGGTGTGTGTGTGTGTGTGTGTGTGTGTGTGTGTGTGTGTGTGTGTGTCTAACATTTTAATATTTGCTAGAATGAAGATATTACACACAGGTTTGTTTCAGGAAATTCCTCAGGAAATTCTGCATCAAACAGTATATAACATGATAGCATTATTATATAAAACCACGATTTTAACAAACTGATCTTTTCATTAAAAGTGGCCTTTTTTTGTTTTTAGGTCATCCCTTTTAATAGAATAAGGCTATTACACTCCGGTTTTTTCATTGAATTCCTGGTGAAATTCCGCATCAAACGGTATATAACATGATGCTTTTATGCCATAAAACCATTATTTTAATAAACCGTGATTTTACATAAGTTTTTGTTAGTTTTTTTGCCATAACTTTTGCTAGCGTTAGGGTACCGCACTCCTAGGTTTTTCATTGAATTCCTGGTGAAATTCCACATCCAACGGTATACAGCAAGATGGTATTATTCCTTAACACTACTATTTTAAAAATCGTAATTTTTACAAAAGAAGTTACATTTTCGTTTTTTTACTTTTTTGGGCATACCTTTTGCTAGAATTGAGATATTACACTCTGGTTTTTTTCCATTAAGATCCGGGTGGAATTCCACATCCAACAGTATACAGCATGACCATATTATTCCGTAAACTCACGATTTTCAGAATTTGGGGTTCAGTAGTGACACCCAGCGGTGTTATGCTGCTGGAATGCTGGGCGGGACATCCGGGTGATCGACAGCACGCCTGTCGCGTTCCGCCATTTGCATAACGTACGCAAGTGGCATAATTGGTTACGCAAACGGTGTAACACTGCGGAACGCGACGGGCAGGCTGTCAATCACCCAGATGTCCCACCCAGCGTTCTGGCAGCATAACACCACTGGTGACACACACACCCCGAAGATGGCACGTGGGGTGCTGCGTCCCCCGCCCATAGGTAGCTATGCCCACTGCTTGCAGTCTCTCATGTGTAGTCTGATTTGTTGGTATTCATTACTATTTACTTTAATGGTCTACATAACTTTTTAACTATGTTTTAACTCTGCCTGGACTCTGTTCTGCACTATTCTTACTTACGTGTCCAGCTTATTCTACAACCCAGTTAAGCCAGTACCTCTACAGAACTGGGTGGTGGGCTGGATTGAAAACAGAGCCAAAATGTTGTCTTTCTGTAAGCTTTCGTGCTGCCACAGAACAGGAATATAAGTTATGGATGTTTACCGGAGGAAATGAAGAGTGGAGTTCATTTTAAAGGATGAGAAAATGCTTCAGTGTGGGAAAGAAAATCCATTTATTTTGCACAAAGTTCACAAAGCACAAGAAACAATGTAAGACCAGACTGAGCATCAGTGGGCGAGAATGTAGTTGAAGAGTTGCAATATCCAAGTTTTTTTTTCTGTGCCACGTAGTATTTTTCATATTGCCAAAAAAGAGAGGTATTTATTAAAGGAACTGTGTCATTCCTACAATCAAAATATGGGCCTCTTTCTCACTGCCTGCTACTTTTATAGGTTTTGCTGTGGGTCTCTGACCTCATGGACGTGCAAAGAATATTTTCCGCCTTTGATCTTTATCTTTGAACTTGATCTATGACTCATTCTTGGGAAGACCAGCGTACTGCAAATTAAATGCCATAGCCCATTCCGTTCTCTCATTGAAACGTTTTGGGTTGAGTTCTGGCTGTATTGTACAATGCCTTCTGGCCACACAGACGTGCCCCTCCCACCCCAAACTGTGAACATGCGTAAGATCTCCGAACTTTAAAAGCCTTCCAAATTTTCTCACCAGCACATGTTTTTCTGCAGTCAGAATAAATTCCTAAATACATTACTGAATTCTCCTGATTCCAACTGCAGATCTTAAAGCAGTGTCTTCAGCAGTCTTCACTTGATAATTACAGTGTGCGTCTTTTACGATTTACAGGCATGCCCCGGTATCTGCTGGGGTTCCATTCTGGACCCCACCATGGATACCTGAAACTGCGGATATTGGAGACGCCTTTTTAAAGATAGGGGAACATCAGTGGTTTTTCTGCAACAAGGTTAAAAAAACTGCCAACAGCAGGTTGAAAATTCCTACCCTGTCCGTAAAAGAGCAAACAACGACTCTCAGACTGAACAGACTGTGTGCAGGAGGGGCTCGAAAACATGCTCGAAAATGAAGGCACAATCCTATACTGCATTGGAACAGGCAGGCTGGGAGGCCTGTGCTGTATCCAGTGCAGTATAAGGGAGGTTGGAGCCTCCTTGGCGCAAGGGCATGTTTGCTAAACTGCAGGCGCAAATCTAAGGAGACCGCACGGCCTGAATTGGGGCCACACGGCCTGTGCATAAGGCTTAGAGCGCAATCCTATACCTGTGTTGCGCCCACGCTGTGCTGCTGCGCTGGTCCAGTGCTGTTGCAAACGTGCCATCAGGCTGTCTGCGGCAGGACCAGCGCAGGCAGCAGCATCGGCGCATGGGTACTGCTGCACTCGTTGGCTGCGCCAGCTGTGCACCATTGAGCATCGGCAACACTTGGTCGGCACAGGACCTTGCTGAGGGTGTTCCAAAGGTGTTCCAGTGGCATAATGGGATGGTGCAGTGGGAGGCGATGGGGGCAGCAAGGCAAGATGGCTGTAGCGCCACATCCTTATGGCCAAATCCCAAGCCTGCCCCCCTCCCAGGTTGGCACACCTGCTGGCACGCCAACCAACCACCCAAGAACGCCCTCCCTCTGCCTACTCCCTCCCTCCCTCCCCCCTCGTCACACTTCTACACCAGCTGGCTTTGGTGTTAATGCTGACATGCTCTCAGAGTGCTCTCGGAGCACCGACACAGGGGTGTCCCTCGGCGCCTCCACATCGGCGCTAATGATTTAGTGTTGACTCAACAACATTGCGTTGCACTGCACCATCTATAGGTGCACCTTAGCTGAGCCAGCCCCCCAGAAACAAGGTCAGCCAGTGGACGGCCTGCATTTTCCCGCCCTTTTGCTCTGAAAGCAAGGAGGAGGGCTGTGCAACGGGTGGCTAGGCCCCAGTAAGAAACTTTTCTCAATTATTATCCATGGTTTTCCTTCAGATAGTTCTCAAGAGTGGCGCTTTTTCATGGGTATATTTCCATTTCTCAATGTTGGGGTCTATTTATAAGCACGAGTAACTATGAAGGGATGGTTTTTATATCTTTTTTTAATCTTTTATCTTTTTTATAGGTTTTTATATTTCACCACCTCATGTTGAGATTTCCCTGTAAAAGCACATGTGTGAAGTCACCCAAAGTGTCATCCATAGTAAGCACAGATGATGAAAGAGGAGTTTATTGCCAGGGATGTTCAGCTGCGTGACAAAAACAAAGCACCCTCTTTCCAGACACACAGAGAAATGCTCAAAAGCTATTGGAATTGCCACATGAATCGGCACCTTCTGTAACATACAGAAAAATACATTAATGACACCCTCTGACACACACAAACATACATGCTATAAATTGTTAAGAAGCGCATTTTTCGAAGAAAGCCCTCTATTTTGCAATTCAGTTTCTGGCACCTCCTTGTTTTCCTACCAGCTGTGGTGTTTCATCTCCAGAGGAGTACAAATGACATCTGAGCATCCAGCACTATTGTGCTTAGAGACTCCACAAACAACCCCACCAAATCCTGTATGATAAATTTCCCTCTGATTAGTTAAACAGATATTGTAATGCGCCAACGGAAGGAGGCTTTGTTGACCCAGCATCTCTGGAGACGCAGGTTATGTTTTCTTTGAGTATTTCAGCATTGAACAGTTGGAGCAGCAAGAAGACAGAAAAATCAGTCCACATTATTCATTCCCAATGATTTCTTTCTTTTCTTTTCTCCCTCTTTTTCTAAAACTGGTTTTCATTATAGTGCCAGATAAAATCCTGTCATGTGGGACTGAGACCGAGTGCAGCCTTTGAAGAGCAGGATATGAAAATATTGTTCACTCCAATCACAATACACTTTTTAAGAGTTTAATCCATAAAGTCAGTTCTCTGTATTAAGGGTGAAAGAAACAAACAATGGTATGCAGTGTTTTTCAAATGTTATTTTTAGTTCTTGGTTTTACAGTCACTGCTTTACGGAGGCTGGAGTCCTCCAGGAGCTGGAGATGTGTTCAGAGAGCACACCACATAGGAGGCCTGCAGTGTCCTAGTCTACACAGGCCACAGAAAACTGCAGGGACAAAGTAGGGGCGTTCTGAGGTAGTAGACTGGCTGTCACGCTTCAGACAGCACTGACGTGTGCCCCCAGGACCAGCTGTATGAACAAGCAAAGGAAGCTATAGCTTAGGACCTCACAGTAACTTTCTAAATACAGCCACTTCAGTTTTACATATAATATTCGGTTAGAACAATAAGCCATTTTGGCACACCTGTGTCAGTGAAGCAGGGGGTGGGAGCACAGAATTGAGGGCGTTTTGCCTTTCCCGCTCTAATACATCCACTCCACCTTAGACACACATAATAGTTTAAAGAGACCTTTGGGGGAAAGAGCATGGAAATCTTATTTATTTATTTATTTATTTATACATACCCCGCTTTTCCCATGCTGAAGCAAATGCCCAAGGCAACATACTGAGAACATAAGAGTACAATAACAAACAATAAGGGCGTAATCCTATGCAGCGCCGGAATGGCGAGGCCAACTTGGCAGTGCCATATCTGACGCCGCATAGGAAGGCTGGAGCCCCACCCTCTATGGCAAGGGAGCGTGTGCTCCCCTACCGTAGGGGAGGCTCCAGAGTCCCCTATGCGCTCCTCAGATCTGCGCCCACTAAAGAGTGGGCGCAGATCCAAGGAGACCATGCGGCACATATCGGGGCCTCGCGGCCGGGCTTTGGATGTGGTCGTATGGCCACTTCCTGAGCCTGCCCATGTCCCACCCCCAGCCTCCCTCCCTCACACCAATCCCCATCCCAATATGGGACAAAGCCTCCTTTGTGCCGACTGGCTTCGGTAGCATCGACGTTGCATCGATGCAACGCGCAATCTAGGATTGCGCTGTAAGTTAAAAACAACCAACCACAAAAGCATTAAAACATTTAACACGAACACACAGAAACATTCACAAACATAGCAAAACTCAACACAGCTGTCCCAAGAAGCATTCAAGCTATAGCACTATTCCAGAGGGACAGAGGACAGGCATCCAACCATCATCCAAAGGCCAGAGGGAATAGGTATGTTTTGATCCCCCTCCAAAAGGCCATGAGGGAGTGTGTAGTTCTTAATTCTTCTGGAAGGGAATTCTGTATTTATGTTGCTGCTACAGAGAAGATTTGCCCCCAAGCCTCCATTTCTTTAACTTGGGATAGAGGGGGCACTTGAATGAGATGATCTGAATTCTTCTGGTATCTTTGTTCCTACCCACCCAGTTTCGGCCACTCACCACCCTTGCTGCTGCCTTATCTGCTCTGGTGGGTTCAGGGAGGTCCACTCAACGGGTGGCCCTCCCTTTAGAATGTATGGGAACGAATTGAAGCCTAGGGGGTGGGCTTAGCGGCCATGTTTGTACGTACAAAACATTGCTCATTCCAAGCATTTCCAATGGGTTTTCGCGTGATGTTTAGGACTTAATCGTTTACTCCTGAAGTAAAAACTTACCAAAATAACAACGTGTGATTGTGGAGAAACACCATTGGTAACCTAATTATGAGTTAATATGCAATTCCAAAGTTTAATTCCGCAGAATTATATTACTGAACACACCGGACGAAATGCTGTCTATTTTAACTCGGATTGCACTGTTTTGACAGACTTATTTTTTGAAATCTACACAAGCAGAAATAAAACGGCCATGCCCCATTAAAAAAATGTCTGTTAATGTTCAGAATTTCGAAAATATTACCGGTCGTTTTATTGAACCAATGTAATATGAATACATGAATCTTTCCGCGGAAATTAAATCCCATTTTTGTTCAGCGATTCGCACACCCGTATGCAGAACACGCAGGCATGCTTAAAGACGTTGAAATTAACTTTTACACGCGCGCCGTGTGAGCGAGAGAGCCCCTCCGGCGGCAATCCTCGTCGTTCGCGGCGCTGATCTGAGTCAGCCATTTTTGTAAGTCCAGGGCTTCAAAAATGGGCTTCCAGGGCTTCTCCAGCTATTTTTCCTCCAAGGGTCCACTGTTAGATGAGGAGTGCTCTCAAAATGGCCACTGAGGAATCCATTGGCAGCCATTTTACAACAGTGAAATTCTGTTACACAGTGCTGCACGCAAGAGCCCAAATCTTGGATAGGATTCGGCTGTCAATCATTGACAATTATTCTGATGCTTTAAGACTGAAGCCTAGGTTAAATTTCTGTGTTATTTGAAAAACATTATCCATGTGCATGATGATTTAGATTACAATGCTATGTTACAATGAAAGTCATTCCACAGAGTGGTAGATCATTGTCAGTGGCTATCTTTTGTTTTTTTCTCAAGTAAACTTCTGGAAACTATGATAGCATACTTGGGAATATCCTGGTTCTTGGTCAAGGCTGTTGTTATCAGCTTTCCTATGTAAAAGGAGAGTTGTGTCCTCTCCTTCCTCTCCATCCCTGCACTATCCTCACAATGCAGACTATGCTTTCATAATACAGAACGTTTGGATCCATTTTCAGCAGAGAATAACGTGCTGCTGACTGATGGCAATTTACAAGAAAGTGTCAGTGAACAACATACAGAACAATCTTAGGCACAAATTTTTTTCCCATGTAGTAGGGGTATATTTGGTCCCCTAACTAGCTCACCAGAATTAAACAGCTCAAACACGATAGCCCCATACCATGTCATTGAAGGTCTATCGCCTTATAATAAACTCACATATATTCAGCCCCTGGTTAAGATGAATGTCTGGAGCAAGTCTGGTAACTGAATTCTAAGACTTTGCCATCATTTCCTTCTCCATTGCAAGACAGGGAAAAACTAATCAGGCTAGATTCAACCTGGGCCTGCCTGCCTGCTCTGTATATAATTGTAGCGCCAGCAAAACCAACATTTTGTTAAGATCTGAATGATTCTTGGTTTCAAGTAATAAGTCAATGTTTCGTCCCATAAGAGAAATAACTGAACAGTATAACAGTCCCAAAGAAACCTTTAAAAATGTGCAAGACTCAGAATGTTGGCAATATCAGTGAATACATAGATCCAGTTGTACATTATTCATGGGTGCAAATACCAGCTGAAACATAGTCAGCAGTTTTCTTCACTAACAACTATACCTTGTTGACATTGACAAAACAACACATTATTTTGGTTAAGCTATTAACCTTTCCAAATGTATTTTTTTTTATTTTCTGGTGAGCACACTCTCTTACATATTCTTTTTGGTGGGGTAAGTTGCCACTCTGAAACTCTGCTCAATTATTATCATTTTGAAACTCTGCTCAATTATTATCAATTTAAAAAATATTATTGTAGGAAATGTGTTGTTTTGATTGTCCAAGCATATTCCTTGTGGGAAATGAATGCACTACCTACAGTAGACATCTTTGATTCCGTCATACTTGGCTCCAGAACACAACATATATTTATTTTATTTAGATGGGAGAAGTATTTCACATTTTAACCATGAAGTGTTATGATGTTCACAGATCTGTAATTTTTGATGTGCTGTGAAAAAGCAAGCAGCAAAAGCAAAACAATAACAATTGCAGAATGTTGAATGTTTATTTGTGATTCTTCCCCACCTCTCCCCACACCACTATTTTCACAATGGTTAAAGATTCAAACCCATTTATTCTTTTTATGGATTTTGATTACTCTATGCACTGAACTTTATGTGGGAAGTGAAGATATCCACGAAGCCAAATGCACACTCCAGAGGAAATATTTCTGTTTATTTGGATTAATCAGCTGATCATTTTTCAGTTACCCTTTATAATGGATCTGATATGGATATATTTGCCAATAAAGAGAATTTGCTCTTGAAAAAGCAAATGTTGGACTACATTCTATAAACAATCTGTACAGTCTAAGCTAAAGTTACATTTTATAGGACATTTTATTGCTCTTAAGTTGATCTGCCAAGAATCTCAGGTGCTTATGCTGTGGAAAAATAAGCTACTGTCTGTTGAAGTTTCAATAAAACAGACCCAAAAAGATGGATGTTAAAGAAAAGCTGATTTATAAAATCAATATTATGGTAAAAGACTCAAAAGGACTTTTTTTCCTTCTTACTTTATATTTGGTACATTAGAAATCTTTACAAGTCTCTTTTTTTCCAAAAACATATAGCCTTATTTTATAAGCTTCTCAATCACTCTGTAGGATGAGCACATGTTCCATCATGACCTTTTGGACTAACTCACACTTAAAGGCAGCATCGGCCTTAAACCAATGTGGCCTGTGTTGTCACATTGGGTCTGGCCCTTTTGGGGAGGGCGTGCTGGCGTGGTGAGTGGATCACTTGCTGGTGTAGCCAGGATCTTCATGGATTATAAACCAGTGGAGCGAGTGGAGTGGCTGCTCATTGGACCACCTGGCCCTGCCTCCAAACTGTCCAAAATGGGCCTCCTGGAAGGAATTGGTGGTTGCATCATCACATCACCATCAACTATTTCCAGGTACCATACTTTGCAGTGGCAACACAAGTGCTCTTCTCACCATGGCTGTATGGTGAGTGGGGAGCTGTGAGGAGGGCAGGGGCATAGGAAGGATACATCAGGTTCATTCAGGTTTGGGAACCTTTTTTCCCATTGAGATTCACCAAAGCCTGAGTCTATACATCTTCTAGGCATCATCATGTAAGAGGTTGTTATTCCAATTGGTTTTCAGCAGCCAGAGACAGACATAGAATAGAATACAATAATTAGTGTAGCTTTACCTGCCCAAAACCATGATTTATTTTACTGGCATACATTGGTAATGAAGTCAGACCTAATTTCTGGCATTCCACAGCCAAGGCCAATAATAGATGCCATGCAAAAGACATGAAATAAAGTATAAAGAGAAAGTAGGATGATGTCTGTTTTAAGGTCTCTGTCTATTGTTGGGAAATGGACAGATTAAAGATAGATGTCTGTCTGGAGCTCGACCATATTGCTGTTAAATTAAAGCAATTTGTTACAAGTTCGTTCTAAAATGCATATAATGTAATGAACCACTCCTATTGCCCAGCTCCTGTGTCCCTTGTTGTGATTGTTATACAATGGTGTTAGAAATGGAAGTGTCAATGGTATAAAGCCTACAGAGAGTTAGGCCAGTGACCTATAGTCAGTGATGTAGCTGAGAGGGGGGTGCAGAGGGTAATTACACCAGGCTTTAGGGTAGCATGGTGGTGCTGCGGGTTAAAACTCTGAGCTGTTGAGCTTACTGACCAGTAGGTTGGCAGTTTGAGACCACGCAACGGAGTGAGCTCCCGTCATTTATCCCAGCTCCTGCCAACCTAGCAGTTCGAAAGCACGTAAAAATGCAAGCAGATAAATAGGTACCACTTCAGTGGGAAGGTAACGGCATTCCGTGCACCTCGGTGTATAGTTAGGGTTACCAGATACGAACAGGGAGAGAATGCCTATACCTTTAACCGTAGTATAGGTGCAGCTCATCATGGAAAAGTTTCAAAAGCTGCACTGCACAAATTCACTCTGGTATACAATGGTTAAAGGTATAAGCACTCTGTCCCAGTTTGTATCTGGTAACCCTATGTATAGTCATGTTGGCCACATGATCATGGAAACTTGTCCCAGACAAACGCCGGCTCTTTGGCTTAGAAACGGAGATGAGCACCACCCCCTACAGTTGATCATGGGGAAACCTTTACCTTTAGGGGAACAACAAGCTGAGCATGACATTAGTGGCCAAAATTGTGAAAACCTTGGTAAGTACGAATAATACCATCATGTTATATATCATTGGAAAGGTAATTTAAGGCAGAATGCAATGAAACAAACTGAAATATCTTCGTTCTCTCAAGTGTTATGCACATTATGGCAGTTGTTCTTAAAAGGTTTTGCACAGGCACCCACTTGGGACATCATGGCACTCATACTGGGACCCACCAGAAGTGATGTCATGACCAGAAGTGACATCATCAAGTAGGAAATCACATCATTGTGACATAATGAAATGATACTCCTAGAATGCAGCCTTTCTTGGACTGCATTCTTGGACTGCAGCAATTGCACAACCATGAAACAGCCCTGACAGAAGCAAGATTAGGACAAAATATTATGTAAAAACACTGAACTAAAAACAATTTTTAAAAAATGTGCACTTGAAAATTAAAATTCTTAACACTTGCAAAAGGAATATAACAAGAGTAAGGTCTGCAGCTTCCAGTAGGCTTCTCCCAGCTTTCCATGACCTACCTGACATCAGGTCGAGACCACAGATTTAGAAACATTTAAGATGCAATCCTGCGTATAGTTAAAACAAGTGCTTCTGTCAACACTAAAATCAATGTCGAGCACAATCCTAACCTGGAGTTAGGCCAGCATAGTTAGGCCAGCAAAATTTGGCTGGCACAAATATGTTTGGTCCACTCTCGGGTGAGCACCTCCAGGTGAAAAGGCGGGGTAAAAATCAAATAAATAATAAATAATAATAATAATAGAGAGTCAAGCAAACAGACTTGCGCCATCCTCCGAGAGTGCATCCTCCAAATGCACTTTATGGTGGCCCTTGTGCTGGCCCAACTTTGCTGGCCTAACAGTGCCAGCCTAACTCCAGGTTAGAATTGCACTCGTAATC
This sequence comes from Lerista edwardsae, assembly GCA_029204185.1. NCBI lineage: Eukaryota > Metazoa > Chordata > Lepidosauria > Squamata > Scincidae > Lerista > Lerista edwardsae. The sequence goes on along the minus strand of JAJKFI010000008.1, from coordinate 10,879,502 downwards.
TAAGCATAAATGTATTTAACAATACAATCTCAGTCCTTCAATACATTATCACTCTGGCTTAGCTATTGTGCATGTACAGAAACAAGTTTAACCCTACCTGGCTGAAGAATCACGTGGATTGGTGGTATGAGAGAAGCAAAACCCCTCCCCTGCTGATCCCTGGTTAGGCTTGAAATACTGATGCAGGTCACATAGCAAGGACCGGCTTGCAGACCTCCAGGCTCTGAATGGGCTCTAAATGTGTGAATAGGCTGCCTGCTGGCATTAATCCAAATAACTTATCTTAACTGGACTGTGGCTCAGCCTGGAATAGCGTAACCAAAGAACGAATTCTAAATGTTTACTTTCAGGTTTTCTTTGAGAATGATAACTTCTCAGCCTTGACATCTGATCGCAGAGCTCACCTATTCAAATAAACTGACAATAAGGCCTTCTGTTTTTCTTTAATTATAGCCCTGCCTTGGATAGAGCAATGCTTGCAATGGGTCTCTCAAGATCAATTTGGGCCTTTCCTCATGGAAGACTCAAATATCCCTCACAGCATTTTGGATTTCCCTTTGAACCAAAGTAAATATCTTTCTGTAGTTCTAGAGTTACACGTGTTGTGTATTTGTGTAAATAGTAGCAGAGTTGGGGGCTTGGAGACCCATTCTAGCGCTCGGCTTAGCGCTCCGGAGCGAAGGATTGAAGCAATCGCCACATTTCCATAACAAAGTCTCTTTATTGTAGCGAAAGTAAGAAAGGTACAAAGGTTCAATCTGCCGGCTGGGAAAGCCGGTGAAGTCTGGGCCGCTCGCAGGCGGCGTTTCAGTGCAGCTTTACATTTTAAGCACGCACAGTGAAAAACTCCTTCTAACAACAGAACAAAGGGATGCAGCCAGAGTGTATCTGGTAGGTGGATACCTGAAGACCCCTTGTGCCCCATCTTACCCAATGGGGTGACCCTTAGAACACTATGAGCTCATGGGAATGTGCAGTGTTTCCAGCCAGGGCTTCCCGTGTGAAACTGCCTGCTTATTTTACACTATCAGAAAGGGAGTACAACTACTATCCCTAACAAGCTGGGAAGCTGCCTGCTGAAGGACACACAGGTGTTTATCTGATCTTGAGACGGAGAGACGGAATGCCAGTTTCTACCAGTTCTGGACTGTGAGATGTGAAACTGCAACAACACGAAGTGTCACTTCAGTGTGAAGTTCACTCTGAGATATCAAGACCAAAACCACACTAAAAAAATAATATTCATTAGAATAAAAAAATAGTTAACTAGAAGTTAGAGCAGGGATTTTCAACCAGTGGGCTTTGGCACATTGGGGTGCCATGAATTGTCACAGGTATGGCGCAGAGGTTTGGGGGCGGGCAGAAACCCAGTGTCATTCTGGTCAGTTGTTGTTCTGATTGGATGTGTTATTTTGTGTACGCTTGCGCTAATGCATTTTCTTGGTTATTTCTGAATCTTAATAGTTTTTTAATGACATATACAGTATCCTTAAAAAACAAATGGTGTGCCTTAACTATTTTACCACCTTGTCAGAAGAAAAAGGTTCTAAATTGCTCAGCTAGAATTTGCTCATCAATGCTAACTTAGGGCTTGTTCAAAGCTTGACTGTACACAATATTCCAGATGTGGCCTTACCATCGATTTGTATGCTGGCAATATAATGTGGGTTGCTTTGTTCTCAATCCTTTTTTTTTTAATCCATGCATGATTCTAAGCATGGAATTTGTCTGTTTCACGGCCACCACGCACATGATCAATATTGAGCTGTCTGCCAGCACCCCAAGATCTGATCTGTCACAGACCACTCGGAACCCATTAGCCTATATGTGAAGTTCACACCAGCAGTCCCATAGAGCCTCTAAGTGGTATGCCTTTTGTGACATCCCACTGGTACTTATGGCTGTGGACCATGAGACCTGCCAGCATAATAGGATTAGGTTACCTGTTACATATACCAGACTTATAAAACATGAAAGAACTGGATTAGATTTGCAATAAGGGAATGGCTTAAAAGCAATGTTTTTGGGTCAAGCAGAGATGACGCATCTGCCATTTAACCAATCTTATGCTATACTGCTGAACCAAAGGCAGAGAAGCTAAAATGCTGCTCCACAATGAAAGTGTCCTGATTTGCAGGGCCTGGTTACAAACGCATCCCAAACATTATGTCTTAAGGATTTTTCCCCTGAAGTGTGGAATAGTTTGAGCATTAGGTCCTCTTAATTCACTATTTACAGGCTACTTTGGCAAAAGCTAAAGAGGCCAAGACTGTATCATGGTCTAGTAAAAAAGCCCAATAAACATTGTAAACTAATTCACACACATCTGCAATCTGATTACATAATATGTTGCATTGCTGCCAAAACCTTGCCACACTGCTAGTTTCTGCAGGGAAAAAGAATGTTGGTATGATGTCTTCTTTGGCACTGTGAGTGGCTTATTGGCCTCTCACCACCATCTTCAGGCCCATCTCAAAGGAACCAATGAAAAGATGAGCATGTTGCCTTCTTTCAAGCAATGCTCAGGTTTCAAATTTGCCACTGACCGGCCTGTCTGCAAATTCCTTTACAGGCTGATAAAAATTAACATAACACTTGATTCAATTTTTTTTAAAAAAAATCATTCTGGAAACTGAGATTCCAGTGATGTTTTAACAAGGATAGAAGGATCTTTGCAAGTTATGGTTCCACAAGCCTATTTCATATTCTGCATAAATAACTAAAATAAACCAATGCTCAATCCCCTGCTTTGAAGTGAAAGGAAACAGAATTATACAGAAACCCATTAGACGTATTTTGGGCCATTTTAACCACAGTTCTTTAAATTTTAAAAATTGAGATAAATTTTTCATAGAATAATGTCATAGAATCATGGAATGTCAATGTGAAGGGGGCTTGGAGGTCATCTAGCCCAACCCCCTGCTCAGTGCAAGCAACTGCCAAAGGAACCCTGAAAGGTAATTTTGCAGCTTCTGCTTGAAAACCTCCAACAACAAAGAGACCTGTACTGCACAGACCGTTCCAGTACCGAACAGCTCATGTATTTGGCAATTCTTCCTCATGTCTAGCCAGGCAGCACAATCCTGCCCCGGATGTAGCGTCAATGCAATGTTGTTGGGTTGACACCACATCATTAGCGCCAACGCGAGGGCGCAGAGAGGCACCCCCACTTCGCCACCAATTGCAGCGCACTAATGCACCGGTCTCGGTGCACAGCACTGCGCCTCCCTTATGCCAGCCGAAGTCAGCTGGCTTAGGGGAGGTGCCATGCAGGCATGAGGGAGGGAATAGGTGGGGAGAGGGCATTTCTGGGAGGGCTATGAGCGGGCCGGCAGGTGTGCCTGCCTGAGAGGTGGGCAGGCTTCGGCCATAAGGCCGAATCCTAAACCCATTCCCCAGCCCACATGGCCCCGATTCGGGCCTCGTGGTCTCCTCGGATCTGCGCCTGCTATTTAGCAAGTGCAGATCCGAGAAGCGCATTGGGGGGGGCTGGCGCCTCCCCTCGTGCAAGGGTAGCCTCCCCTATACTGCCCTGGATATGGTGCTCCAAGGAGCGCATTGGGAAGGCTGGCGCCTCCTCTCGTGCAACGCCAGCCTCCCCTATACTGCGCTGGATATGGCGCAGACCCATTGGCCTTGCCATTCCAGCACAGTATAGGATTGTGCTCTAAATCTCTTTCTCTATAGTTTCAATGCATTGGTTCTAGTCCTGCCACAAAACAGCCACGGAGAGTGTGAGGGGATAGCAGCAGCAAGTGGGAAGTTGTGCGCAGCAGCCGGGAGCCTTTTGAGTACAACCCAATTGCAGCTGTACTCAGGAGTAATCCCATTGTAGCTGGTCATTCGATGGGACCTCCTCCCAGGGTTGTCTGGCTCTTTCCTGGGCTTCTGCAGCCACTTGTTCCTACAGAAAGAACCCCACCCGCCGTCCCTTGGACTCCTCCTTGTCCCATCCCTCTTCCCAAGGGAAAAAAAAATCAAACTATCAATCCTTTGTCCAATTGATCATCCATTCCTTCCGAGATGGACAAGAGAGCCCACTCCATCCCGCATGTCCTGGCTGCCCCTGCCTTTTGATTCCTCCTCCCAGCCTGGTGCAGCCAGCAAAAACACAACCCTTAACCCTGCCTCCTCCCTTCACCCCCAGCCCCCACTCCATGGCTGGAACTAACCTACCCTGCTGCTTGTGCTGATCCGAGCGCCGGCTTCTACAAGGTCTTTCAGGCAGACCTACAAGGTCTTTCAGGCAACGTGGAAGCGGCCAAAAAGAAAAAAGAAAAGTAAGCAAGCACACCCAAACACAAAGGGAGTCATGGGGACAAAAACACAAAGCTTTGTGACTTGAGTATATAGAAGTCATGACTAATTTGTAAGTCAGTGCACCAAAATCTCGAGTCATGCCCAAGTCACAGATGCACATGATGCGAGTGCACATGAGTCAAGGAGAAGCACCTGTTTTTGTGACTCAAGTCCGAGTCACATGACTCCAGTTCCCATCTCTGTGCAGCACCCTGGTTGAAAACCACTGTTTTAAAGAAACACAGTGAGCAATGGAAGCAGGAGGGGAAAAACATGGGACTTCTCTGGAATCTGTAGCCTGAAGTGAGAGCTTTGTTATGTCATAGGCAGACT
>JAJKFI010000008.1:10860367-10873930 GCA_029204185.1 Lerista edwardsae | reverse complement strand
GAGAGAGAGAGAGAGAGACTTATTATATACAAGTCATAACTAATTTGTAAGAGTGCACTGACTTATATTCCCCCCCCTCTCTCTCTCTCTCACACACACACACACACACACACACACACAGAGAGAGAGAGAGAGAGAGAGAGAGAGAGAGAGAGAGAGAGACTGCTCATTCATCCATTCATGACAAAGGCCTGTAAAGATGGGTAGCTGTACCAACCAAAATGACAAGTTGCTTCAAAAAGCCAATCTGATGTTATTTTTATACTAAATCAGCCCATTAGTGCAAAAATGGCTCACGTAACCAGCATTAGGATGCCACATAGCGAGGGGTGTTTATTTTTGGTGATATTTTTTCCAAATTATTTTGATTAAAACAGCAAGTTGTGGCGTTTTGGAATGCTCCCTGGAAGGACAAATACTGGAAGCTCATATACTTTGGCCACCTGATGAGAAGAGAGGACTCTTTAGAAAAGACCCTCATGTGGTCCATGGGGTCGCGAAGAGTCAGACATGACTTAGCGACTGAACAATGACAAGAATTCAGATATTTTAACTCCCAAAAGGTGATGTTTTGTGTTTTTATTCTTTATTGTCATTCCAAGCTCTAATTTTTATTATTTAAATGCTTTAAAAGTGTACTAGGTAGATGATATTGGTGATATATTGTCAGCAGATGCAGCCACAGTATTTTTTCTAATTGGAAAAGTAATCCATTTTAATTTCTGGAAAATATCTTGAACACCAAAAGGGTTTTTTTTTTGTTTTTATTCAAATATTTTAACCCCCAAAAGGTGGTGGTTGTATTTTTATGCCTTTTCAAACAAAAATCAACACCCTTAAATGTAGCCAATGTCACTGGGGCAATTGAAGCCCTCAGACTGTCTTTAGTCTGGAGGGCTGAAGCAACCAGGCTGATAATTACATCAACCTAATTGCCTCAGCAGTATTCTGCCATGTTCACTGTTCTCCCGCCATTCAGAAACAGGAAAATGAATGGGCTTTGGCAGCCTTCGGTGATCTCATTGGCTACATGGTGCTGAGACATCACTGTTCTCCCCCTCCCCCCCAAGGCCTGCTGAGAGAGGTGCTTTTCAGGTATAAGTATGTTCAGTGGTGTCATTCACATGATTTAGGAACAGGAACTCACTTTTGATTGGCACTTGTCGGGAACCCGGAACCAGCCACGGAGCCCGTTAGGATCCGGAATGCCCGTTCTGGTCCGTTCCCCCTGAATGACATCACTGAGTATGTTCCAAAAATCAGCCCACCTATATTTTTGCTTAGCAATATTGTGGAAACATTTGATTTTATTTTTGCTGGTTCATTATCCTGTTTACCAAACAATACAAAACGCTAGGATGTTCTAACTGTGAGCACAATCCTAACTTGAAGTTAGGCCAGCATAGTTAGGCTAGGAAAGTTTGGCTGGCAGAAGGGCCACTGTAAAGCTCATTTTGACCACTCTCAGAGTTAGGGAGGACGGCGCACATCTGTGTGCTGGCCTCTCTGACTCCTAGGGTGGTACAAACATACTTTATGGTGTTCCTTGTGCCAGTCAAACTTTGCTGGCCTAACTGTGCCGGCCTAACTCCAGGTTAGGATTGCACCCTGTGTATATTGGTATGCAATCTATATTTTCTTACTTGATAAAACCAAATATCGTTTTTTCTGTCAGCAAATGCAGTTATTCCAGAATCCTGCTTGATTGGGACTCTGCTAGGCTGACCTAGGTGAATCCGAGCTTTGACTCCAGAGTGCAATCCTAAACTGGAATTAGGCCGGCATAAACTAAGCCAGCAAAGTTTGGCCAGCACAAGGGCCACTGTAAAGCGTTTTTGGACTAGTCGTGGAGTCAGGGAGGTTGGCCCACATCTCTGACTCCGAGAGTGGTCCGAACATACTTTTCGATGTCCATTGTGCTGGCCAAACTTTGCTGGTTTAGCTTATCCGGCCTAACTCATTTTAGGATTGCGCCCTCAGTATGTACAGTGCTGGTCTATCCATTGGGCCAACAGAAAAAGTCGTCTCAGGCAGCAGACTGGTGCAGGGCACCTATTCCTGTCCACTCCTTTGCCCCCATTGCTCTCTTTCTCCTTACACACCCTGGATGTCCTGGTGAAGCACTGCTCCACCTCTTTCCACTCAGGAACAACCAGTAAAGCTGCAACCTGTCATTGAGTGCTTAGTTTGTATGCCTTTAGTGGCCCAATCCTGTCCTGCTCATCCTGCCCCCCCCTTTGCGGGTGCAGCAGCACCAAAAAGGCAAGTTCTGTATCCGGCGGGACAGACCAGGAGGCTTTGAAGGAGAAAGAGAATTTGAATCTCCTTTCTCCTCCATAAGCCCCACACCCTGCAATGGGTCTCCTTGGACATGCACCAGCTCTTTAACTGGGGCAACCCCAGAGAAAGGGGGTAGGGAGGCTGTGGAAAAGGATGCACACTCCCTGCACCACAGCCACCCCATCTGGCAGCCTCCCTGCCCCATTCCACCTCCCCTGCCCCCTCCCGCACTGGCTTACCTGCTCCATCAGGCGGCCGGCACTCAGGTGTTGCATCTGGGAAGTCTCCAGCTTTCCCACTGGCGCTCCAGCAATGTGCTTGACAGTGCTTGACATCAGTCAGAGCAGCCATAGGTACAACATTCATTCCACCAATGGGGCAATTTGATTCTTACAAAAAAAATTAATATATGGATTTACATTTCATGTTTGCACTGTAAACTGTTTTGAGTACCTTCTATCATAAAACAAGTCTATAAATATTAAAAATAAAACAATCTAGTTAAAAGGAGAGTGAATTACCCTGACACCTTGGTGCGTAAGAATTTTACTCATTCCTGAGACAAAGCAAAACTCAGCTGTAATTTTTTTTAAAAAAGTTGCAGCATTCGGGCACGGAGGCCTTCAGCACGTTTTTTCGGGTTTATGAGAATGGGCTGTTATCAGAAGGATGAAATGAACTCCTGTCTTCTCATCCAGGGTTCTATTGTTCCCATGTGCTGGGCCTGTTTAAGCATATGACAAATAGATGAGTTGCTAGTCAGGATTTGCTTTATTCCAGGGCCAAAGAAACAATGAAACGAACACAAAGCGAGTCACTCTAGCAGGGAAGATTACCCTCAGCAAACTGACATGATTAACGCAGAAGAGAACGAGCGCTTCGCACTCAAGCAAAAGCCTTGGCAGTGGCCCTCCTTCTGCTTTCAGTAGCATGCACTTCGGGGCCTTCCGTAACAGACACACATAAAGCGCTCTTCCTGTTAACAGCTTACTTATTTTTATTGCATTTTTTGAACTTCTTTTCTGTTAAACACACATTTTCTGCCAATTATTCCCTCTGTTTGGGCCTTTCCAACAATCCCCGGGGCTTTTCTGATGCCTCTGCCTCTGCAAAAGCTGCTGAGACAGCCTGCTGCAGTAGCCCGGCTTCTGAGACTCCTTGAATTCAGTGCTGTTTCAAAAGAGCTATATGGTAGGGCAGACAGGCCGTTTTGTGGCTTGCTTCTCCTCTCATCTGACTTTTCCCTGGAATCATAGATCCTAGCTAGCCTTCCTGTTGGGATTGGCATTCAGCAGCTGATAGATCTAGGGCAGCTAAAGTCCCAGATGGTCATAAACCCTCTAATCAGAAGAAGCAACAATATCATTAACCCTAGGTTTTTTAAGGCCACACACAAGGATGCCTGTCCAAGTTACCTGATCCAGTGCTGGAGAACAGCTGCTGTTTTAGTGAAAGGCGCATCATCAAGTGATGGGCGGCCTGATCCAGTGCCATAAGCAGTGGTGTCATTCAAATGATTTAGGAACAGGAACTCACTTTTGATTGGCACTTGTCGGGAACCCGGAACCAGCCACGGAGCCCGTTAGGATCCAGAACGCCCGTTCTGGTCCGTTCCCCCTGAATGACATCACTGGCCATAAGTGTTGTAAGGCATGTTGCAGCAGCCACCAAATGGTACCAGTAGGGAGGTCAGCACCACCACCCCTCATAGCACAGCCTTCTTAGTTTGAAATGCATCATTGTTAAGGACTCGATCCTATCCCCCGCTAGCCAAACCAGTGTCCCTGACACCAATTCTGCTTGAAAATGGAGCAGTCCTTGCACAGCACCGCTCACACAAGGGAGGGGTTTTTCCAAACCCTGGATCCAGCCCACAGGCAGGGTTTGGAGACTCCTGGCCTATAGCATGCAGAACCACTGGCAGAACACATACTGCATGCTATTGGGAAGGGGGGGCAACCACCTGGCCCAGGAGAAGTAAGTAAAAATTTTAGTTACTTCTCCATAGGCAGCCTGGCGTTTTAGCTGGAGTAGGTCCGAGAAGACTCAAATGGTGGGGGTAGGGGGATAAGGGGGGTAAGATATAAAGGTGCATGACTGCAGCCGAAATTCCCACTCCCGTCCACCATGTCCCTCTATCGCTAACCTACCTGCTCTGGCAGAAGTTGGTGAGGTTCTGTGGGCCAGAGGGGCCCCTATGCAGCCCCCGGCCATTTGTGCTGACATGCCTATCCCACAGAATGACGGTGCAACCTCAATGCCTTCATTCCAGAACTAAGACCCTTATAAGATGGGGCAGTAAGAATATTTATATACAGCTTTTCAACAAGAGTAGTTCACAAAGTGGTTTACATAGCAACATACTGTATATCAATCAATGGTTCCCTGTTCCCAAAGGGCTCACAATCTAAAAATGATGTAATCTGTTGAAATGTATGTATTTTTATTATACCCTTCCAACAAGGAGAACTAGAACCATATATCCCATTCAAACACATAGATTAAGCCACAGGTCGCCAAAGTGTGCATTGTGTTGTCATGGGGTGCCACAACACTCTGGTAGGGACATGACACGATGTTCCCTGTGGACATTCCTACTAGCTGTCCCAGTTGCCACCATCTAGGTTCATGTGAAATCTTGGGCCACACCTTGTGAGATTGGGACGCCGCCATTTTGGATTGTTCGAGATTTTGCAAAATCCAAGACAGTGGTGCCCAGAGGCTGTGGGGCTGCTGTGTGATCTTAGTACATTTGGGAACCACTGAGTTAAGCTGAGAAAGTGTCTTGGTCAAGTCCAGTCAACAAATTTCATGGCTGAGTGAGCTCTTCCTCATTCAAGCCTAACATATGATCCAGTATACCACATTGGCTTTTGGTAGCCCTGTCTATAACTGTATTTATTTTTTAGATTTACTAACACAGTGAGAGCAAAAAAATGACTTTCACAGAACCCATGAATACATCCTGATTTTTTGACTAACAAAGGCCTAGATGAACCTTCTCCCCCCAACTGATCCATAATTAGCATAAATGAGCAAAAACATTTCCAGACGTTAAAGCAATCACAGCATGATGAAAGCAACCACAGCTTGGGATGACAATTTGATCAGCTTAGGGTGCAACTACATGCTCTGTTAAACTTTTCGTTCGGCCTTGCATGCTTACTAACCTAAACAGCAGCCATGTGACTGGGGGAAGCAGGAACCAGAATGGGACTCCAGTGTGTGGAAGGGAGGCTACACATTTTTCCCCAGCCATGGTTCTGATTTAGGTCAGATCACATGCATGCTTCGTATCCCTCTCAGGGAAAATAGCCATGTAGGTAATGAGACTAAGAGTGCAATCCTAACCTGGAGTTAGGCTGGCACAGTTAGGTCAGCAAAGTTTGGCCGGCCCAAGGGACACCATAACCTATGTTTGGACCATTCTCAGACGCAGAGAGGCCAGCACACAGCTGCGCGCCATCCTCCCTGACTCCGAGGGTGGTCCAAACGTGATTTACAGTGTCCCTTGTGCTGGCCAAACTTTGCAGGCCTAACTGTGCCAGCCTAACTCCAGGTTAGGATTGCACCCTAATCCTGATTAGGAGCTTGGCACAAACCCTTGCACATGCAATAGTTCAACTCTTGATTCCATCCAGCCTCCACCGCCCCTCCTATGGCTGCATATTTACTGTATTGTGTGGTTTGACTCTTAAAATAAATGTTAGAATTCCTGCCTGGTGCTCTTACATCTTACTACTACTCAACACATTTAACTTACTGTACTTCTAATCATTATGTGCCTTCAACGGGATGTATATTTCCAAGGACGGGTGTTGAGGACCAAAGTCAAAGCAGGGGTTACAACTTCCTCCTCTTAGACTGTTTTCTCAGAGCCTCTCGTCCTCTGATTTGGGTGTGATTGTCTTTTCCTTACGAAAACTTTTCTTCCCCTTTCTGTTTTATTTTCATTTTAACTGAAGTGACTACACAGGGAGTTACAAGACAGGCCCAACATCCCTTCCTGGGAGGAAAAGGCCACCGTGTGTGTTATTTTAACCTACAGCGGGAGAGATAACAACACTGAATACTGACTGAGCTACTTGGGGGAAGAGGGAGGTGAGCAGGGAGTCTCTGTCATTCAACCTAACTGCTTCTGCTGACAACAGTTTTATTTCATGGGGCTGCAGAGTTTATCCTGACACAATTTTCCCTGTTGGGTGTGAATGCGCTGGCAATGTTTTGGTAGCATCAATCAGGCATTCCAAGCTAGGGCTTTGCCGCCCACCATGAAGAACATAACAAGACACCCCGCTGGATGATGAGACCAAGGGCTCAGCTAGGCATCCTGCTTCCTACAGAGGCTATCCAGAAACGTCAAGGAAGCCCACGAGCATGGTATGAAAGCAGGGAAGGCATCAGGCAGGACCAGCCCACTCGTGAGGCCAATTGAAGCAGATTGGTGGGGGGACACCCATCTCTATCAGTCTACGTCAGTGGTATTCCATGGGGGGGGGGGAAAACACTAAGTGTTGCAGGAGCCTGAGCTCCTGTGTGATGAGGCCCCTTGCCCTCCCCTCCACAGCCATTTGTTGCTCAGTGATCCCCTCAGAGGCTTTGCTTTTCGAGATGCAAATGGGTCTGGAGGAGAGGGGGAGTGGCCAATTCCTTTTTAAAGCCTTCTCAGCCAGCCACCATTACCACACCTTGTTGAGGTAAATTCAGAAGTGATTCTGAATTCTCATGTAAAGAAGTCCTTTCTTTGGTCTATTCTGAATCGACTGCTGCCAATATCATGGGATGTCCTCCACATCTCACTGCCTTTTTGGTCAGCCACATTACCTTTGTGGATTCAAGCTTGCTGTGCTCCTAAAGAACCAGGAGCAAGACACCCAACAGTCTCCAAACTTGTCCCAAGTTGTATTACTGGCCACATGTACAAAAGAGCCATTGGTTGGTACGCCTGGCACTAGCACGTTACCTTATGGGCTTATTTTCTTAAAAGGGCATCCAGTCGACAGACACTACCATTGACATGTGTTGTTAAAGCTTTCTTGCCTCTCTTAAATATGGGGAAGTTCACATTCTACAGACTCTTCTCTTGAACAGAAAAGCTTTAATGTTTCAAGAGCGACCTCCATCAGACTTTTGAAGATAGTTAATAAATCAACAGAAACCACTTAACTCCAGTATTTTCATGAGTCCTGTGGAATTCTAAGTAAATAACGGGATTGGAAGAATGAGAAAGTTGTTTATACTGAAACATAGTCTGCCGTTCAAAGGAGCACAGAAGATGCTTAAGTGTTAAGATTTTATGTTGCTACCGTTCTCAGCAGTAATGGTATCCCATTAAACAGAATGTTAAGCCAAAGCTGTTAGCATTGGCACAAGGCCAAGTAGACACCAAATCTTCATAGATTGGATTTAATTGGTACAAGAAGAGGTAATTTATTAAGGAACACTGAAACCTTGTATACACCGAAACATCAGACCAAGGGGCATAAAGTCTTGTGTGAATATTACATTTGATAATCAGGGCTTTTCCTTGAGAAGGCCTAATACAGTTCATGTACTCAGAAACTAGTACAGTTTCTCTACTGAGGCCTTATCACTGGTGCCCTTCAGTCTACCACCTTTTCCATTCCCTTCTCTTCAGGAAAGTTTACTGCTCATTAAAACTGGCTCCATGTAGCACTCCAATGGGTTTCCTTGGGCTGCACCCCTACCCAAAATGAAACCAATGTTTTGAATTTCTTTCCCTTCCTTGTATTTGCATTGGCTGTTCAAACAACAACAACAAAAGGCACAACAGCAAAAAGCAATGGTCTTTGCAGTAGGAATCAAAGTTGTTGGGTACTAACAGGTTGTGCAGGTTCAGGAGGAACCATTCTAAGGAGCACCAGAAGAAATTTGAAACCAGGGCAGCAGCCATTTTGAGAAACGTTGAACCAAGAGTTTCACAGCATTGAATATAATACATGCTGTTGTTCCTCATTCCAGTCTCCTGATACACAACCTTGCTCAGGGGCAGCCCAGCCATGTGGCTGGTTGAATTCCATGCCTGAGGTAGTGGGCTGTGGAAGCTCGAATTTGGAAGCACGAATCTCCCATCTCCTTCCCAAACCTGTGGCCTGGTGGATCCACCCTCTCTTCACATGCTCAGAGAACAGGGAGGGCTCACTTCCCACTCCAGTTCTGCTACCACTGCTGCCCTATGGCTGGCACCGATTGTCACCAGAGGAGACGTCCTGCACTGTGATCCCACTATAGAGTGCAATGTTAGCCATTTTGGTGCCACCGCATCGGGGGAGGGGGAACAATAGGATTGGGCTCTTGAACAGCTAAGCGTGGCATTACTACAGAAAAAACACAATACTAGGAATTGGTTCCTAAAATGCAAACCGAACAAGGCCATGATATGCTGCTTCCAGAACAGCATAAAAGAGGAAACTTTGCAAACAGGAAACCAAACCTCCAAAAGAATTTAACATTGTTTAACTTGATAGCACGGCAGATAAGGGAGAAAAAATATCTAGCTGCAATCCAAAGCACACTTTCCAGGGAGTAAGCCCAGCTGAATCAGTACAATTTAAATCTGTGTAAATGTGCATGGGATTGTGTTATCAAAGCGGTTAACAAAAAGTTGTGAATTTGTTGCATGAATCACCTACTGTATGAAAGCTCACTCAGTATGTAGCATAAAATCAGACAGCCGGATTACTGCAATTGATTTCGGCCTTGTGTATGAAACAGAGATTAGTGGCCAATGGAAGTTGCAACTTCCAAGCAACTGAGAGGGCCGGAGGTGGCCGAAAAACAGATACCCTACAATGCAAAACAACAATAAACTTCCATAGCTCACTTTTTAAAATACTAAAAGACAGGTAGTGCTAGACATCCCTTTGCTCTAAGACTGACTAAGACCTCAAACAGAAATATGTGCTACCGAGGCAGCAATGGAAAGTTTCTCCCAGCCTTTCTTCAGTGTTGGACATGCCAGTGGAACTGAAAATGGAAAGCACTTGTGCAAAAAGTTTCTTTCCAAGAGATCTAGACTGACTAGTAATTTCTGGTCCATTTTAACTCCCTGAGCCCCCAACTCCTGAGATGGTGACTTTAATGAAGGCAGGGCCTCTCTCTCCCATACCCCACTCTTCCTCCTTAAAAATGTTTTGTCAAGTAACTGATTAGTGTCTAGGAGCATCGCCAAGTCAGAAAAATATCAAAAAAAAAATTATGGTCTTTTTGGGGGCATGTATTTATTATAAATGTCAGCAATGTGCTGAAGCCACTAAGTCTGAGTCACAAGTTGAGTCATGAATCAATGTCTCGGCAACTTGACTTGAGTTAACACAAGTCACGAAAAACCAGGATTTTCACAACTCGTCAAGTCACAACAACTTGAGTGCCCATCCCTGCTAAATATGGCTATGAAGATCGCATTCAACTTTTCCAAAGATCTACCCCCATACAGCCGGAGGGGGAGCAAATAATCCATCAGAATCTTCAATTCCTGTTTTCAGAAACCAACATCTATAGGGAGGAGAGGAAAAACGTTATTAATTCAAAAATAAACCCACACATCAGTAATCTGGTTAACCTGGTTAAATGCAAAAAGGAACTGCGCCACATTGGTTACTTGAGTGTGACTTACGCAGGTCCATGGGGAATGTATGGTGGGATAATGGTGCGGTTATAAATGTTTTCTCACCACTCACTTGGAACAACCTACATAACTGTCTCTTGGCTTTACCGCTAGTGAGTAATGCAGTTATCTGAAAGCCATGCCAGTAAAACCCTTGTTTCAGACCACATGGTTCTGCATATGCCACATACAGGAAAAATTACAGAATAAAACTATTTTCCAAGTGGCTTTTGAGTACTTAAAATCATTTTATTGGTTCTATTTTTATGTGTCCCATTTGTAGAAATAAAAAAAGGACTCATCTTATTTACCATATGTCGGGCTCAGAAGGAAGGTTTTAAAGCAGGCTTCAAACAGATTCCTTGGGTTACAAACATCACAGGTATGAAATTCCATTTCACTGGCTCTTCCAAGCCTAGAAGGAAGTGGTGCATGTAACAGCGGAAACTTGGGGGAATCTCTCTTTTCTAGAAGTGTAAATTTCCCATTTCTTGTGCCACTAGCTGTAAGGGAAGAATCTTAGACCTCTCCACTGTAAAAGATGAAATATAAATCAGTTCCAGCCCTCAAGACCTTTCAAATTCATTTTGGTACAGCTGGATAAAATGGATGTTTCCATGGGACAAAAACCATTTTTGAAAAGAGATCAGGCAATAGAGAGAACTAATGCAGGCACCGTGCATTCAGATTCTACCCTCCCTGTGCTATGGACAATATTGTTCTAATTTCTTTTATTTTAATATTAGAGGAGAAAGGTTATGGCTCCACATAAGGTCTCTAGGAATTGGTCCCACCAAACCAAACATAGCCAAACATGTATGTGCCTTTTTTTGTTACCTGCACAGGACCAAAGAAACAGGTAGAGCCCTTAGTAGGGTGCCTTCCAGAACCCTACATGTTGGCAGGTGCAAGGAAGAGGGTTTGGGAAGGACAACAGTGCAGGGCAAGACAATGCAGTGCCCAGCCACTTGCCCATATAAGAGAATGGGCAACTGATAGCCACTGGGTCCCATTCACCCCAGTGGCCCCAAGGACAAGGCAGGCATTAGATGTGACTCTTGGCAGACACCAGGTCCTCAGGATGCCTGAGGATGCCATCTTGTGAGCACAGGCCACTCTGGGAGTGTCAGGGAGGGCCCAGTGGCCATCTTGGTTTCTCACAGTGTGTGCCAGGTTGCCCCACATCCTGGGTCACATTGTCAGAAATGGGAGGAGGCTCAAGACCACATCTGTTAAAGAATGGGAACAGATGGGAGGTTAGCTTCAACTCCTAAGTGCTGTAATAGAAACAAACCAGGGGAGGGGAATGCTGACTTCTACTCTGCCTTCCATAACAGTTCCTCATGCCAGGTTCTTAACACCCTGTCTATAAGTGGCTGTGCCCACATGTTGACCCACTGGGTTGTTCTTGAATACTCTCCAGTGGCATACGCTGCCCTCTCTGGCAATTGCAGACAAGGGCCTCCTTTTGCTTGCTCCTGGTGTCAGTAGGCCAGGGGGAGTTCTCCGCCTGGAGAACTCGGCCTGACCGCGATTGAGGGGGAAGGGGCGGGCTGCCTGCTCTCACTGCTGTCAGCTGCAGCAGTGCCTGATGCTGCAGTCAAGGCCTGCTGCCCGGGCCTCCATCCTTTCGGCTGTTGAAGCCTCGGTGCAAGGTCCCGCCGGGCCCAGCCTGCCCTTCTTGTGGCCTGACACCCCCCCCATGGGGCAGGGAGGCCCTGGGCTGTTGCTGCTGCCATCCCTGTGGGCAAGCCTGCTGGTCAGGATCCTGGCCGCCTCGGGCATGCCAAGGGAGCGAAGCCCCAGACAGGCATTTAAAAATATGTCTGATAAATATAAAGGGTATATAAGAGTGCTAACATATGCAAAACCCAGTGAACAAAAGAACCTACTCCCAGGAAAAATTTGCATAGCATTGTATCCTAAATGTAACACAAGCTACAGATTGTCTTTCAAGCATCCTTGAGAAAGACAAAGGTCGCAAGATATTAACATCATGTCCCTAGGCAAATGTCTCAGCTTGCCTCTTGCTGGGCCTGATGCTTCTTTTCTTCTGAACTCCTTGGGAAAAAAGTTTCAAAGGCAGCATCTGGGTACGCCTGCTGATGTCATCAGAGCCCCAGGCATCACAGCCCCAGAGTTCCACTCTGCTTTGCTCCTCTATACTCTGACTACACTCACGCTATATTTTTCTGCAAATGTAATAAATGACATGAACAAGTACGTAGCATAGATGTGTTCAGGCACAGTGAATTAACTGCATTGTCCCCTTAACCGCAACCAGCATTCATATGTCTCCCTACCTCTGTTGGCTTGACCGAGGAGAAACCCTGTTGTAGAGTTGCACTCCTAGCAGACCTCAATGAGTTAGACTCTGGGCTGTCAGAATCCAAGACATGGGGAACTGGCTGTCCATCCAAATAGACGAGAAGCAGGTGTAGAAAGCAAGGCCCCAGAAAAAGAGAAGCCAGTTAAGTAAAAGCAAAGACCAGCGCAGGAGCCAGGGGCTAGTGCATGACCAAAGGCAGCCAGAAGTCAAGAACTCATCCTCATGCTAGAATATACTTCAGAATGCCAGGTGCAAGGGAGTGGCAACAGAATGCAAGCATCTTGTTGTCTACTGAACTCCCTGAGGCACCTGGTGGGCCACTGTGAGATACAGGAAGCTGGACTAGAAGGGCCTTTGGCCTGATCCAGTGGGGCTCTTCATATGTTCTTATATCATTCAAATAAGTTTTCTCCATCTGCTAATTTTGACCCATATTGTGTTGGGTTAGCTCATATCATAAGTTTTAGGTTTTACGAGTCTTAAGATGAACAACAACAAAACAAAAACAAAACTCCTTGTCATTTTGGGTTATTTCTGACTAAAATTGTGGACCTTTCCTGACTTAGGGAAGGCACTATTTTGGTGGGAGAAAGGCAATTTAAAGCAATTTAGAAGTCTCTATATGGTCTTACCTGATTTGTCAGGTCAATGGAAATGTGCTGCATTGAAAAAGTAATTTTTTTCCAATTAAAAACACAAAATGTAGAGGCTAAAAATAAATTGCTAAAAAAGACAAGTTCCTGTAATTTTAGGTTTAAAATATGAGCCTGAGTAATCAAGGAAAGTATTTTTACTGCCCGGTCAATATTTTTCCTGGAAGCTCCAATAAACAGACTTCCTTTAGATCTCAAGTGTGTGTGCCTAGTGGTCTTAGGTGTCTTCTACCACAGAAAACTTTGTCCTCAAGAAATACAGTAAACAGGAACTCTGTGGTTACGTAGTTCCTTAAAGCGAAAAGTAAAATGAAAAACGACTGCTGACTTCTATGACATACAATTTAATTTCATTTTAAAAAAGAGCTACCCACTGCCCTAGTGAAAACCTGTTATGCTGGCCTTTGTTTCCTTTTGTTGCACTTTGAAAAATAAACCTGTTCCTTACCCTCACTCACTAAGGATGCAATCCTAACCAGCTTTCCAACATGGACATAGCTGTGCCAATGGGGCATGTTCTGCATCCTGCAGTGGAGTAGTAGTCCTGGGTTCCCTTACTTGTTGGTTCCCTTACTTCGGAGCTGCATTGCCCTTACCCCAGTGCTGGAAAATTGGTTAGGATTGTGTTCTCTCTCTCTCTCTCTCTCTCTCTCTCTCTCTCTCTCTCTCTCTCT
>JAJKFI010000008.1:10806952-10860357 GCA_029204185.1 Lerista edwardsae | reverse complement strand
CTCTCTCTCTCTCTCTCTCTCTCTCTCTCTCTCTCTCTCTCTCTCTCACACACACACACACACACACACACACACACACACACACACACACACACTGCCATATTTATTCCCTAACATCTGTATTAATTTGTCTTTCACCTAACGCATGATCCTTATAGAAGTGATGGAAAGCACAAGGAGAGCTTATTCTATCTCACTAGGCCTTTATTTACTTTCTTTCCTGAATCTACAAGTCATCTACAAGAGGCTACAAGTCATTCAAGGCAGAAGCATCCTAGGAAAATTCTGTGTCCTGCTACACATGATTCTCATAGCTTCAGAGTCACTTCAGTTATACAGTTTGATTTGCCATTGTTGTTTATCAAAAGGTACCAAATAAGCAAAACCTTGGGAACTACATTTTGTTTCGCCTTCAGATTTGGTGTCTCTCTCTAATCAACAGGATAGCTCACTGTAAAATACATCTCAGATCCTCAAGACATTTTTCTAGACTTTCCACAACAGTGAATTGGCTCCTATGAGCTGGACTTGCCGAATGGGGGTTTTCTGTCTCCTCCTTCCCACGCCTAGAGAGCAGAAGTGGTGTATGAAGCAAACAGCCTGGAGCTGAAGGCTAGATTTTCAGTATGGGGGAGTGGGTTAGATGTCAAACCAGGTCTAGAGAGATCCAGGATTTGGATTTGTGAAGTTCAGTAAGTGATTTTGAGCCAGACGTTCTCTCTCAGACTAGTCTATTTGTATAATAAACAACAAAAACATTCTAGAAATTCGTTCTCTGTGACACAAATGTCAGCAATAATTTGAGAGATGTTTCCATACACTACTTGTCAATCTCTCCAGGTGAATTCCCGGTGTATTCCTGACTGAAAACAGAGTACCAAAGTATTTCAGCGGTATTACAAGAGATGGGCAAACTCCAAGAGTTTCAGAATTAATTTGGGTTTCACTTGGATAAGTACCTCAAGACTTAAATGCTTATTCAAAGCTTATCTAAACAAGTTGGATCTCATCACTCAGCACATGCGATTGGATTTCTCACAATGCGAATGCTGCCTTGTGGGGCATTCAATACTTCTCATTACTATTTTGTTACTGTCTCGGTATTTTGGCCTTTCTGTATTCATGTCTCAGTATTTTGGCGTCTTTTGTTCCTAGGTATTTTGGCCAGTCTTGACTTCTAACCCAGCTGGAGTCAAAATGTTGAGAGGCATTTGGAAATGCTAAAAAATACTAAAAAATATTTGTTTGACTATTTCAGAACCGTATGAAACACATCCAGATTGTGATCTTAACATTTTTTTTTCACCTTTTCTGATTTCTGATTCCAGCCATACCCATTGGACTTAGCACCAGTTGCAAGCATCAGGTGAACCTTGGCAAAAGATGGAACCAAGAAAGATTCAATTTTCTATCAGATTGATTGCTTTGGGGAAAATAACAAAAGACAGGAAGAAAATGAGTCAAGAGTTCCTCTGCAATATATATTTTTTTTCTTTGGGTCTAATTACTGGGGTTAGAGTTTATTTGCCACAAATGTTCTTTTTTTTTTTTTTTTTGAGCTGGCCAAGAGCAGCCGTAATTTCACATCCAGCATGTCTGACGAGTTTCTAATGAAATCTAAACAATGTCTGCCCTGGTTCTTTGCAAGAAGAAGTGCCTCTGTACTGAACCCCTGAGCGAGCAAGCATGAACTCTTCTCAATAGACTTGAAAATAATACAGACACTCAGAGCACAATCCTAACCTGATCGTTAGGCCGGCACAGTTGGGCCAACAAAGTTTGGCTGGCACAAGGATGCCATAAAGTGTGTTTGCACCACTCTTGGAGTCAGTGAGGAGGTCTGTGTGCTGGCTTCTCTGACTCCGAGAGTGGTCCAAACATACTTCACAGTGTCCCTTGTGCCAACCAAACTTTGCTGCCAGCCAAACTTTGCTGGCCTAACTGTGCCGGCCCAACTCCAGGTTAGGATTGTGCCCACAGACACACGCTCACACAAGTACAATCGCACAGGGTTCAACAAGGTTCCTAATTCAACCATTTGGGACTTAAGAAAGTCCTGTTGACAAATTCTGTTGGCTATGGATGGTGATACAAGTCTAACTGAAGTACCGTGGCTGAAAAGCACAACCATCAATCCATTTTAAGCAAGAGATCAGAGTAAAGCTAGTGTGTGTGTGTGGGGGGGGGGGCAGATACCATAAACCACAGACCAAAAACCACAATAAGATCTAAATGAAAAGACATGTTCTATTCTGTGCAGCCATTCTCAACCTTTTTTTGGTTACAACCCTTTAGGCAGTAGTGTAGCTATGGGGGTGTCATCGTGGTAAGTGGTACAGGTGTTGCAATGCACTGTGTAAGAGGCCCCACCCACTCACCGTTGAAGCCATTCTGGACAGCAACAGCAATGTGCAGAAGACCCGGGCAAGAGCCTGCACATTGCCATCACAGCCCAGAATGGCTCCAAAAGCGAGTGGGGGGGGGCTGTTTATATTGTGCATTGTAGCACCTGCAGTACTTACTGCCCCATCCCCCCTGTAGCTATGCTACTGCCCTCTGGAGTTCTTCTCAAGTTTCAAAGCTTCTCTGACAAAGAAGGATACAACACAAACAGATAGAGATAAAGTAATTTATTTTCGATTTTCAGTCTCTGGCCCCTTCAAATGTGCCAAGGCTCCCCAGGTGGCCATATGGCCACGTTTAAAAGAAAATATACACAGGAGCAAAGCCGGTAAAACAATCAGAAACCTAGCAGCCTTTGGGGAGTTTGTGCTGCTCTCCCTCTTAGCTTTTAAAAAGGCACTTAAGATGCCCTTCTGCCAGGGGGTGAAGTCAACTGGGGCTGATGCTGAAAGTTTGGGGTTGGCTGGACTGTTTCTGAGTAGTATTTTTATTTGTTTTTAAAGCAATTGTAAAAAATATTTGTTGTTTTCTGTCGTCAGCCACTGCTGAATGAAAGATGGGATAAAAATAAAACACGTGCATGAAATAGTACATGTGGTCCTATGCAGGTACATGCAGGGGGAGAGAACGGGGGATGGCATTGGGGATCCAAGTAATATTGCTGAGTTCAGCAGTCAAGCTGATGGGAAAGCGAAGCATCCTATTGAATCCACAGGCATTTTGGGCAAGGAACAGTGTTGCAGTAGGATTCTCTACCGGCATGTTCAGGGATCCATCCATATGGCCTGGTGTCTCCAGAGGCCATGACAGTATATGTAACCAGCAGTGCTTTTAAAAAATGCATGTAACATACACACATAGGGAAAGAATAAACACGGGGGGGGGCAGTGTAATGGTCAATGGCTTGACAGTATAATTCAACAGTAAAAAGAAAACCAACATGATGATGAAGTTGCACTAAGAGCATGATCCTATCCCCCACCATTGACAATGCTGCATTTTCGCCAATGGAGCACATGCATCTTTCAATGGTGGGGAGAGGGGTGGCCAGAAGGCCAACCAGAAGTTAGTAAAACTTTTAACTTATCTCTGAGCAGGCTTCCTGGCTGGCTATGGGTCTCCTCGGACCAACACCAGCTGACAATCCCCCAGTTCAAAATCTCACCCCTTCCTTAGCTGTGTGTGTGCTACCTGGAATGGAGAAATGCTGACTGTTTGTAAATGCAACGTTTTAATAAGCTGCCTCGGACAGGAAACCAGTTTGCTGAGAAGAAAAGGAAAAGATTTCTCCTTTGGGCTGATTCCTGCTGTGCAATATGTGTGAATGTAGTTGCAGCTGATGCCACAATGTGCACAAAAGAAAAAAAACCCATCAAACATGAAACATGACACTTAGGGTTTGTCTGGCTTCCTAGCTTTTATGACTCATCTGTGTATTTATCGCCCTTCTGTCTGTCTGTCCCTCCTCTCTAGGTTTACCCATCTCTGAATCACCCAAATTCAAAAGGACCTGTGATTCAAGTGAAAATCTGAGTAAGCAAATTGGTTTGGCTTCAAAGATGTGGAAAGTTCCTTCTGGAGCCAAAGGTGATTACTCTGCTTTGATCATAACTTCTCTTGGATCATTACAAGCAGATATCTGGGTTGGGTTTAGGCCATTTTAATCTAGGACGGTAGTTTAAAATCTTTCTCCTCATCCTTGTGCACAGCAAATAGTGATGTATTATGATTAGAGGCTGGGAACATGATCTGCCCGGAGCACATTTCATACAGCTGTGTGCCAATCATAACACCAAAATAATATCATATTAATTGCCTGGATTTCCGGAACTAATGATGGGCAAAATAGCGACGGATTTTCATATGCCTCTCCCATTAACTTCACTGGAAGTGTGATTATTTCTTTATTTCTGCTGTATATGCAGCCCATCCTAACCCAAGGCTTTGGGGCTGTCACAGTCTGGCACCTCTGTCAAAATATTTATTTGGAAGAAACTCCCAAAGGGGTCCAACTTGCAAATGGAAATGTGGCCAAATGTGAACAGGATGCCAGACATGCAAGAAAAATGTATACAACCGGCATTCTGCCTGCCTTCGAACCAAGGCTCCTAGCTTTAGCAGGCAGCATTAGAGAGCTAATAATGCCAGGGCTGAACTGGCAGGCCAATACATGAGGACCCATGAGACATGATGCCAAGTGAACAGAATACCACATGATCAAATAGCTCTCAGATGTCCAGCACCTCATTTAAATTAGGCCAAAGTGAAAGCATTTAGCAAGTCTTACTTTTAACACCAGAACCAAGGGACATCCACTAAAATTGAGAGTCAGGAAAGTTAGAACAGACAAAAGAAAATGTTTCTTTACCCAGCGTGTAATTAACCTGTGGAACTTCTTGCTCCAGGATGTAGTGCTGGCACCTGGCCTAGTGGCCTTTAAAAGGGGACTGGACAAGTTTATGAAGGAAAAGTCCATTACAGGTTACAAACCACAATGGGTATACACAACCTTCTGGTTTTAGAACTAGGATATCTCTGAATGCCAGAGGTGTGGCAACAGGATCCAGGTTTCTTGTTGTGTTGTGCGCTCCCTGATGCACCTGGTGGGGCCCCTGTGAGATACAGATGGGCCTTTGGCCTGATTCAGCAAGGCTGTTCTCAAGTAAGCAGAACTTACCGTATTTCCCCAAGTATAAGACGCACCTTTTTCCCAAAAAACCGGGGGCTAAAAATTGGGTGCGTCTTATTAAAGGGGTGTGCCGGGCAGCGCTGCGTTCTCTGTGCTCCCGCTTGCCTTAAGAGCCAAGAGCCAGCGGGAGGTCGGCGGCTCTTAAGGCAATCGGAAGCACGGAGAACGCAGCGTTCTCCGTGCTCCCGCTTGCCTTAAAGAGCAGCCGGCCCCAAAAATGTATTTTTCAAATTTCTGGCCCCAAAATTAAGGTGCGTCTTATACTTTGGTGCGCCTTATACTTGGGGAAATACGGTATGTACTTATGTTCTCAAGTAAGCCTGTTCAGAATTGTGAATTCAACTTAGCAACCTACTCCCTTAACTCTACAAGTAGAAGATACCTCTGCTGTTACTCCTAATCCATCTTCCCCTACTTCTCTCATCTCTTCCAGCATGGGAGAGTGTGTACAAAAGGTGAATCTGGAGCCAGATTTTGACCATAATTGTGTGAGGGCCCAATCTTGAGCCCCACAGTGCCAGTGGTACAAGTCTACCACTAGCACCGGCATTGTAAAAGTGCTGTAAGGCACTCCCAGCCCTGGCAGTAAACTGTTACTGCCAGCACTGTGCAACGCCGGCTCACATCGCCCAGAGGTGGCAACGCGACATCGGCAGTAGTGAGCGCACCATTTGCTGGTGTTGCGCTGGTTCTGGGTCAGGCAGGAAGGTGTTCCAGGGTGGAGGAGGGGCAGAGCAGAGGGCAGGAGCGGCACAACCTTCACCGCTGGATGCCGACGTCCGTGTCAGGCCATGTGGCCTGACACAGAGGCCCTCGCTTCTGTGCCAGCAAAGTAGCCTGCG
Organism: Lerista edwardsae; assembly: GCA_029204185.1. Taxonomy (NCBI): domain Eukaryota; kingdom Metazoa; phylum Chordata; class Lepidosauria; order Squamata; family Scincidae; genus Lerista; species Lerista edwardsae. The sequence goes on along the minus strand of JAJKFI010000008.1, from coordinate 10,854,423 downwards.
CAGAGGCAAGTAGACCCGTTGCCCACCCTTCACCCTTACCATAGGGGAAGGGAATGAATGTGTGGCTGCCTGGCAGGATTGGGCTGCCCAACTCTAAACCAGCGGATTTCAACCAATGTACCACGGCACATTGATGTGCCACAAATGGTCCACAGGTGTGCTGTGGGAGTTTGCAGGAGGGTTATTTATTAATAGGGCAATTGGAGGATGTGAGACCCCTACAGGCAGTGTGGTGTGCCTTGTCAATTGTCAAAAAAGTGATGGTGTGCCTTGACCATTTTAGCATCTTGTCAGTGTGCCTAAAGATTAAAAGGGTTGAAAATTGCTGCTCCAAACCAAGAGTGTCAAAACATATGGCCCAGGGGCTGGATGTGGCCTGTGGAAGCTCTTTATCCAGCCTCTGGGCTCTCCTAGCACCACCATCAACTGCTCTCAGCTGCTGAGCTGTGTTGAGGTGTTGCTGCTGAAAGGGCAGCCTGCATGATAATTGGGCTCTCCCATACCTTGACAATATGATCAAGATTTGTGTAGTGTCCCTTCTATCTGCAGCAAAGGAGTTCCTGAAAAAAAAATGTGATGGTCATGACCTGCTTAGTGACATCACTTTCGTCCCTCAGCAGGCATAATAAACGCTATTCGACCCACTGTATGAAATGAGTTTGACCCCCCTCTCTAAACTGTCACATTATGTGTGTGAGTTCTTCAGGTTTGTGATTGTGTGTGTGTGTGTGTGTGTGTGTGTGTGTGTGTGTGTGTGTGTGTGTGTGAGAGAGAGAGAGAGAGAGAGAGAGAGAGAGAGAGAGAGAGAGAGAGAAAGTGTGATTGAGAGAGAGAGAGAGAGAAAGTGTGATTGAGAGAGAGAGAGAGCAGGTGACCAAGAAGGGCCACTGTTCAGTATTCACTGCTGCTCGGCAACAGTGTGTGTGTGTGTGTGTGAGAGAGAGAGAGAGAGAGAGAGGTCAAACGACCTCAGAAAAGGCCTCTCCAGAAGCTTTTCAGACCGATGACCCTTTCTGAACCTAATTAGAAGGTAGCTGGAGGAGAGAAGACACTGGAGAATTTTAATAAAAGGAATTGAATTGCTTCTTCATCTTTGCAACCTGGGATTTAAGAGGGAATTTCGCTGGCTTTGTAGCCATGTAAAATAAATAGACATTAGATGATGACAGGGAAAACAGAATTGCTGCCAAAGCTAAAAGGAGCTTGGCAAAAGAACAAAGGACTGCAACACAGTCGATCATTATTTACTGTACAGACTTTTTCATAAAGCACAGGGGGGAGAGAGAGAGAGAGAGAGAGAGAGAGAGATGGGAATAATGGACCTTTGCTAAAAGATTAAACAGGGTTGTGGTAGCTTACATTTTCTGCTGACAAGGGTTAGGATGAGCCCCAGTTTTTATGGAATCTTATTGTTCTGGTCAGTCCTCTAGAAAACTGTTGCAGCTTGGAGGAAGTGTTTTTTGTGACTCAAAGGTTTAAATGTTTGAGATAAGTACAGTAACAGCGAAGGTTATGCTGAAACAAGGATGGTTCCTCTGTGAATATGCTTCCATTACCACTCTCACTTCAAATATTTCCCTTCTAATTGAACCAGTGTGTGTTCCTGCCAAAGGATGCCTACATCAGATTTAATAAGTTGTTCATAAAAAAATATATAATAATAAAGCTGCAGTCCTGGAGACCACTGTTAATATAAATTATGAGCTGATAACCAAAAGCATCTTGGAGAAATAAAGAGACATCTTGGAGACATCTTTCAACATGTATTCATCTCACTGGGGCTGATACACACCAAAAGGTTAAGCCAGAGTCCTCATGTTCCGAGTGTGCTTTGTCACACTGTTTCATTCGTCCTCATGTTCCGAGTGTGCTTTGTCACACTGTTTTGTTATTTTGATGAACATGTCTATTCTTGTCTGGCTGGCTGTGTGTGTGTGTGTTTGAATATGAATTTGTGTCCCACTTTAACCAGAAGACTGAGAGCCAATTAAAACAATTGACAATATAATTGATAAAACCAATTTAGAACTCCAGCTGCACACACACACGCGCACACACGCACACGCACACACACCAGAATTTATAGTTTTTAGTAATGATAATTATCAACAATAATTTCAATTTCTAGTTACCTGGAGAGTGGTGGTGGTGGTGGTGGTGGTAATGGCAGAAAAAAGCACTGCATAAGAAGGAAAAGACCTGGCAATGAAGGGAACTTGGCCAAAAGGGAACATTAAAGAAAAAGACTGAGAGAGCAATCCTAACCTGGAGTTAGGCAGGCACAGTTAGGCCAGCACAAGGGACACCGTAAAGTATGTTTGAACCACACTTGGAGTCAGAGAGGCCAGCACATAGACATGCGCCATCCTCCCTGACTCCGAGAATGGTCCAAACACACTTTACAGTAGCCCTTGTGCCAGCCAAACTTTGCTGTCCTAACTGTGCCAGCCTAACTCCAGGTGAGAATTGTGCCCTGAAGGTCCATTACTGGCAGCACAAGAACTGACACTCAGAACAAACGTGATCAAGACCAGGATTGAAAATTCTTTCAATTTTCGCAAATGCTTCTTGTGCAAAGAAGCAGAGGAAACAGTGGAATACCTGATATGTGGATGTAAGAAAATCTCACAGACTGATTATCTGGAAATACACAACAAAGTAGAATTCCTTGTGCACTGGAATCTTTGTCAGAATTACAGTAGCAATGCCCAGGAAATGGTGGGATCACAAACCACACAAAATAGTTGAAAATGAAGAAGTTAAAATACTGTAGGATTTCCACCGACAAATAAACAAACATGTGGTGCCTAGCACAGCAGATTTAATAGTAGTGGAAAAGAAAAAAGGTTTGGATTGTGGATGTGGCAATACCTGCAGATGCGTGAAAATAAAGAACTTGAGAAAAATACCGCATAAAGATCTTCAGATTGAGACAGAACGACTTTGGCCAAAAAAGGCAAAAAATGATAGTAGTGGGTGCTTAACATATTGTACAATACCAAAAAGCCTGGAAAAACACCTGCATAGTGTCCTGTAAACGAAATTCATATGAGCGGCAAATGGCAGCTCTATTTGGAATTGCTCATATACTGCAGAAATACCTCTAGGTATCCTAAGTCTTGGAAAGGAACTGATATTTAGAAAACACCAGCCCAGTAGCGTCCCTACGGGGGGGGGGGGTTGGGTGGAGCACTGGGTTTTGCAAGGAACCTTACCTTGCTGTGTAAATCACTCCTCTCCTTTGCCGCTGCTGTAGCCAATAAGCAACACCAAGGCATTGCTTTCCCTGTGAAGATTGGCTACGATGGCGAGGGAGAAGAGCAATTTGCACAGCAAGGTAAGGCTCCTTGCAAAACTTAGCGCTCTGTCCCCCCTGTGGGGACACCAGGTGGGCTACATTTAGCGAGGCAGTAGTAGTAGCAGCAGCAGCAACAGTAGTAGTATTGGTAGTAGTAGTTGATGATGATGATGATGATGATGACTGGCATAAAGGAAAAGGCATAACATAATTAAAAAGACTGTGCCTCAAGGGCTCAGCACAACTGGCTGTTTCAGAAAATCAGGCCTAAGGGCCAAACTATACATCACAATGCATGAACAACGAGGCCTGTTGTTTTTATCAATAAAGGAGTCAGTGACACTGTGGTAAGAGATAGCTGCTTTGCTTGTACCCAAATTCTAATCTTGATCATCCTAGCATGCTATTCTAATGACATTAATTGTATTTTACTTTGAAAAAGTTTCCACTGAAAGCTTTCCATACAAGAAAACATTGACCTCCCAGTTTTCATCCCATCAGGTGATCAGTTCTGTTTCCACAGAATTGTTTCCACCAAATTAGTGGTTTGAACAAACAATTTCCCCAAACTTTTGGGTTTGTTTTTTTTCAATCAAAACTTTTGGTCACTCTTTCTGAAGCTGACTTGCAACACAATCCCATTCATGTCCACTCTGGAATTTAACACCATTGTGTCCAGGAAAGTGTATATAGGATTGTAGCCCTAGTAACATTTCTGCCTAGACATAAATAGAAATGCCAAGTAACCATTTTACAATACAACATATATAACATGACAGATTTACAAAATGGTGGAAATAGGTACATTCCAACATAAGAACATAAGAACATAAGAAGAGCCCTGCCGGATCAGGCCAAAGGCCCATCTAGTCCAGCTTCCTGTATCTCACAGCGGCCCACCAGGTGCCCCAGGGAGGCATGTAACAACAAGATGCTTACATCCTGTTGCCACTCCCTTGCACCCGGTACCAGTAGCCCACCACCTTTGTAAGGAGGTTGCACAATCCATCATTGCCTATAGCCCATGATGGACCTTTCCTCCAGAAATCTGTCCAATCCCCTCTTAAAGGCATCAAGACCAGATGCCATCACCACCTCCTGTGGCAAGGAGTTCCACAGATTAACTACCCGGTGGGTAAAAAAGTACTTCCTTTTATCTGTTTTAACTCTCCCAACCCTCAGCTTTAGTGGATGCCCCCTGGTTCTGGTGTTTTGAGAGAGGGAAAAGAACATCCCTCTATCGACTTTATCCCTTCCATGCATAATTTTGTATGTCTCGATCATGTCCCCCCTCAGGCGCCTTTTTTCTAGACTGAAGAGCCCCAAACGCTGCAGTCTTTCTTCATAAGGGAGGTGCCCCAGCCCCGTAATCATTTTTGTCGCTCTCTTCTGCACCTTTTCCAACTCCACTATGTCCTTTTTGAGATGCGGCGACCAGAACTGGACACAATATTCCAGGTGTGGCCTTACCATTGATTTGTACAATGGCATGATAATATTGTAACAAACCATTGTTTCCTATGTTGTCCAAAGTTAAGAAACTATGGTTTGTTCAGACCACAATTTGTTAGCAAACCCAAATACCTTGGTTTGATATTCTGACTTCTTAACAAATTGAGAGCCCAACCCTATCCTATCTTCCCTGCTAGAGCAGCAGCACCAAAAAAGAGCACTGTATCCAGTGGGGGGGGGGAGACAGGGAGGATTTAGAAGGGAACGAGGATTTAAATCCCCTCAGCCTTCCATAAGCCTTCTGCTCCACAATGGGTCTCCTCAGACCTGCTGACACAAGTCTGAGGAGAGAAAGGGGGCAGGGAGATTGCAAAAAGAGGAGATTGCGTCTATCTGGGGCCCATCATCAACACCAGATCCATCCTCTCCCTGAGCATTCCCACCCCCATTCCCTCCTATTCAGAGGAGAAAGAAAGGGGCAGGGCAGAAGGTTCCCACCACAACAATCTATGGTTTTTGTGTAATCTGAACCATGTCATTGTGGGACTATAGCCACAGGATTACCTCTCCCTCTCGGTTCCAGTCTATAAAATGGGGATAACACCATTGTATTTCCATTGTTTAAATTGTTCATTTTCCCACCTTACGAACTGTAGTGAGTTCATGGCGAAGGATTTTCCATCTACACTGCATCATCTTTTAACTTATAGTGTTAATTTCAGAAATGATCAAGCCATTCATTGCAATTCAAAGATGTGTTTGTGTGTGCACTACATTGCCTGAGATGTTTCCGTCTGCTTCCTTTCTAGCATCAGCAACTCTGGACTTCCCAAACTGCTTTTGAAACTTAGAAGCCACTGTTTTCCTCCAGACATTGTATAGTATTCCATTATTGAGGAAACACAAATTCATTATGTCATCAAAGATGATCCACGGCCAGTGATGTCATCTGGTAATGAAGAACGGGAACACTGGGCGGGACTTACACGTGATTGGCAGCCCGTCCATTCCATTCCGCAGCTGCCCTGGCCTCGGGGGGGGGCTGCTCCCAGTTGGCGTGCCCCACCACTGCTCGCCCAGGCACCCAGCGCATCCCCCACCCATCCCCTCCGGCGAGCAGGCGCCCTGCCAAGGCCAGGGCAGCCACAGAACAGAACAGATGGGCAGCCAATCACACGTAGGTCCCGCCCAGCATTCCCATTCTTCATTACCAGATGACGTAACTGTCCACGGCCCAATCCTATTGGTGTGATATGCTCTCACCCCAGCCTCGTCATATTTCTGGACCCACTAGCAGTGGTATGGCAGCTGAGAAGCCCCACACTGCCAGTGGTGGGCCACATATCCATCACTGGAGCAGGTAAGGAGGCAATGGGGGCAGTTTGGGGCCAGGGCAGGGTTGAGGTGGAGCCAGGGGTGGGAGAGGGGTTAATTTCAGGATTGAGAGCGCAATCCTATCCTGGAGTTAGGCCGGCACAGTTAGGCCAGCAAAGTTCAGCTGACACAAGGGCACTGAAAAGCACGTTTGGACCACTCTCGGAGTCAGAGAGCATGGTGCCCAACTGTGTGCTGGTCTCTCTGACTTCAAGGGTGGTCCAAACATAATTTACAGTGTCCCTTGGGACAGCCAAACTTTGCTGGCCTAACTGTGCCGGCCTGAGTTAGGATTGCGCTCTGAGATTGTACCCTTCTTTTTCCACTCTGAATGGCCCCCAAGTCTCCACAGACATACACCAGATAAATAGCTGGTGTAGGTCTGAGGAGACCCATTGCAGGCCAAATGGCGTACAGGGAGGTAAGTAAGAAGGAATTCAACTTACTTCTCCTGGGCCATCTAGTCACACAAACACCCATAGCATGTACTGTACCCTCCATGGGCAGAGCTGTAAGATCTGGGGTGGGGGAGAATTGAGCTGATAGTCTTGCATATGAACGTGATTTGCTCCGGTTTCTGCAAGTAAGGCATTTTTACTGGAGGGTCTTGCTTTTCTGTTTTCTTTACAAACACAAGCATACACACACACACAAGTACATGTGCACGCATGCACGCACACACACACGCACACACACATACACGCACACGCACACACACACACACACACACACACACACACACAAATCCTCTACTCGCATTAAAGCCACAGAGTTATAGACCATCATTCTGCAAGCAAGGATTTATGTTCCGTGCAACTCCTTGACCGCTGTTAATGTGAATGAGCTATTTAAAAGGATCTCTTCATATTACATTGCAAGCTGTGATTTTCAGTAGTACTAGAGATATCTCTTGATGTAATAGTTCTGCAAGGCAGGAGGGCTTAAGTAGTTTTTGGAGACAGGAAGGTATTGACCTGACCTATACATAGTAGTTGAATTGTTCAGAGAACATTGATTCATCGTTTTACAAAGGCCTAACTATTCCTATTCTCCAAGGTGATTATACACCTGACAAATGGTAAAGCTAACATTACTGGACCTCGGAGAGCTTGTTTCTTTGAGCGCATACTGGGATTCAGTCTGTTTGGCCCTCTTGTTGCTATTTGGATAGCTGTCTGCTGCTCAAATGAGAGAACCGTGTTTCCTGATAGTTCCTGCACAGGTGGCCAGGGTCTCAATCTAAACAAGCAGAGGGGAAATCAATTTGTCATGAAGAGAGATGTTATTTCATGCCATCTCCTGTCTAAAGAGAGATGGTCACTTCATTCTACTTGAGATTGTACTCATCATCTTTGAAAGTATCCTAGGGTTGAATGAACAGGTGTAGGCACTAAGGTCAACTCTGGCATTAGACTTCTTCCCCTGCCTTGATTGTGGTATCACATACACTAGCAATAGGTCTGTGTGTAGTGGTGGGCTGGAGAAAAGCAGATGACTAGGAAAGCAGACCTTGTAATGTCTGAATGGGGATTCACAGTTCTGACATCCAGGAATCTGTACATCCAGACTGTGTTTCCCTTGGAAGCACTGTCAAGTTGCCCTAAAACCACTTTAGAATGGCTGGATCCTATACTGACTGCCTTGGACAGGTATGGAGAGACCAAAACTGGCCTGGAGAATGTCCCAGGGCTGCAGTGAGCCTTGTATCTTCAGCTCTTAGGTCTACTGCTTGTTTTGGAATCATGAGGTCTGTATGCATTTTGGAGTCATAATGATTTGGTATCATTGGAATGGGAAATCTGAGAGTTTTGCAGCAAAGGACCACAGAAGCCCTGGTCAGTAATTGTGTCTCCTATTTGTCTCCAGAAAAATCAGCATGCCTTTTGCATTCCAGTGTAACAATGCCATTTCTGTACAGTATTTTCATAAATATTCTTCAATGAGAGAAAATGCCACACTTCCATATCTTGGAATCAACTCTCAGGTGGCCTATGAAATAGTGTTCCATAACTTGTGTAAATCTTGAATTAAATCAAGGATAATCTTAGAGGAAAACACTGGTCAACTAAGATGCTTTCTAGTTATGTGTGCTACCAAGATGTTTCTCAGTGGAGTGTGCAAAACCCCATACACAATCACCTCCCACGCAACAAACATTGCTGTCTCCACAACATCACAATAAAAAAGCAACATCCTGGAACTATTAAACATACATTTGACTTCTGTTGCAATTTAGGGTATGAACTTTTTGGAGCAGTAGGAAGGATTGCTGTTTCAGAGGAACATTTTGCAACAGAATTCGGGCTTCTATGAGATACAAACAGTGGATGAGTACTGCCACCTTTTGGCTGCAGGATGTAACGATTGGGGTAACAGCCTTTAATAAGAACATAAGAAGAGCGCTGCTGGATCAGGCCAAAGAACCATCTAGTCCAGCTTCCTGTATCTCACAGTGGCCTACCAGGTGCCTAAGGGAGCTCAGTAGACAACAAGATGCTTGCATCTTGTTGCCACTCCCTTGCACCTGGCATTCTAAAGTAGCCTACTATTAATGTAAGGAGGTTGCACCACCCATCATGGCATATAGTCCACAATGGACTTTTCCTCCAAAAATCTGTCCAGTCTCTTTTAAAGGCATCTAGGCCAGATGCCATCACCACCTCCTGTGGCAAGGAGTTCCATAGCTTAAGAACCTGCTGGGTAAAAAACTATTTTTTTATTTGTTTGTTTTATTTGTTTGTTCTGTAATTCAGATCAGAAATAATGGCTTGAGTTGTGTAGTGATGGTTTTGAATGGAATGACCTTGCGACAGGAGCCCAGTTTTTCTCTTCATGTTTAGACTACGTGAGTATGTGAACATGTGTGAATGATTAGTGGTTTACTTGCTTTGGTCCTCAAAGCCATGGCAAGGATAGCCGAAAAGACTTTTCCCCTTTATTAAAGCATTGGCATTGGATTTGTGAATGTCAGGAAAGCAAGGTGGGACGCAGGATGGATTTGAGGAAGCTTTGAATTTTCTTCAAAGGATACATAAAGCATCAGTGCCATAACTGACAATAATAAAGGCTGCATCAGGGAGGGACCCTACATCATCTTGCAAACATAATTGGTAGATATTTTCATTGAGCATCAAATAACCAGCAGGTGTGAGTCTGGGAGAGATAAAAGTACAGGACTACGGGGGGACTTCACATGACTATTGTGATGTTCAGTCTATGCTTTCACTGCCTTATAAATAAGAATAAGGTTCTCCCAACAGGGTGACAGCCTACTAGGGTGGAACAGCTGAATCCCAGATGGACAAACAGCTGTATTCAAGACAATGAGGAAAGAAAAGACTGAGAACATACACGACATCATAAATTATGGGTAGTCTTGGGGGTCGATTATCATACCTTCATCATACCTTTCCTTGACCCACCACCATTCCCACTTGTCTGCTCCAGTGCATAAGCTTGTCTTCACTTCCATTATCTCACCTCCCCTTCATGATGCTGGAATCAAATGAATTTGGAGAATTTGTCAGCCCCCCGTGAGAGTCACTCTAAAATTGGTTCACTTTGGCTATACCTCAGATTTCCGACCCCTTTCAGCCTATTATGCTTATTATACTTAGCAAACACCCAAAGCCTATGCATATCTACTCAGAAATGTCCCATTAAGGGCTCAGTACTAACCTGGAGTTATGCCAGCACAAGTTCCTTGTGCTGGTCCAGGAGTACGACAAATGCACCATAAAGTGTGTTTTCACCACTCTCCGAGTCAAGGAGGCGGGCACATGTCCATTTGCTGGCCTCTCTGACTCAGAGAGTGGTGCAAGCACACTTTATGGTGCATTTTTTATACTCCTGTGCCGGCCTAACTTCAGGTTAGGATTGCGCCCTAAATTGAATAAGAGTTACCCCCAGTAAGTGTGTATAATATGCCATCTTCAAGTAATTGTACATAGGATCACAACTTTGATGCAAGCAAAATGATAGATATCTAAATAAAAGGGAAGACATTTCAAAAGATAGCAATTCACTCTGAGTGATCCTGCTACCTATGAACAGAGAAAAGTACACTATAGAGATATACAGAAATCTCCTTTGTCTTACCAAAAACTCATTTAGCTTCTCGAGTATTCTCAGATGTTTCTTCTTTGGAGAAATACTGAAATTTACTTTGAATGTCATTGTGTGTGAAATTTTGGTACCAATCCTAATGTCAATGTAGACATTTTCTGAGTTTCAGGCCTGCAATGAATTATAGCAAAGAATTGAAGTTTGCAGTTATATCTACAAATCTGCTTGGATAAAAGTCCCAAGTTGTACTGGAAAGTTGTAAACATCTTTATTTTAATAAACACGTTGGTCTTCTAACAAATTAGGAGCGCAATCATAACTTGGAGTTAGGCCGGCACAGGACAGCTAAATTTGGCTGGCTCAAGGGCCACCGCAAAGCATGCTTGGATCACTCTCGGAGTCAGGGAGGATGGTGCCTGTCTGGGTGCTGGCCTCATTGACTCTGAGAGTGGTCCAAACATATTTTATGGTGTCACTTGTGCTGGCCAAACTTTGCTGGCCTAACTGTGCCGGCCTAACTCCAGGTTAGGATTGTGTCTTTAGGTTGAGAACAACGGTGTAAATTTTCATACCAGAGATTAGAGCTCCAGGGCCAAAGCAAAAAAAAACTAGGAAAAAACACTCCAATCCTTGGAGATTACACTTTTTTTAAAGTGACCAATTTTTAATTTATTTCCTTCAGGAGTTGGACTGAGTGTCATGACAGTGTTTGCATGCCAGAGCACTGTGTCAGTTCAGACAGATGTTTTCTAAGTGGCCTTATAGCATCAGACCATTCATCTACCCAGCCAGTAATTCTTCACCAATCAGTAGTGTTTTGCTAGCATTTTCGGGCACAGTGTCATCCTTAAGGTGCTTTTCCCTGGAGATGCCACGCAAATGCGCTCTACATACAACTGAACTATGCACCCACTCATTTCTGCTGCCAACAGCATTGAATCTGTATTTGCTTCAAATCCAACAGTGTCCTCTTAGAATGAATTTACCCTTCTTTGCTTTTCCAGCATTGTCTGAGAATTTCCTGCTACTCACAAGGAAAGTCATCTTGGGCAGCGCAATCTGTTGTGCAATCTATTGCACCTGTTGTGTCGACACTATGTCATAGCGTCGACGCAAGGGGCGGAGCGTCAACGAGGGGGCGCAGATCAGCACCCCCACGTCGGCACTCAAGCAACGGGACTGGTGCTTCAGGCAGCGCTGGTCCCGTTGCACCCATGCTGAGCCTCTCTTGTGTCAGCTGAAGCCAGTCAGTGCGAGGGAAGCTCCATGCGGAGGCGGCAGCAGGATTGGAAGCGGGAAGGAGACTGTGGGCAGGATGAAGGCGGGACATGGGCAGGCTTGGGAGGTGACCCCAATTCAGGCCACGCCGTCTCCTCGGATCTGCACCTGCTATTTAGCAGGCACAGATCTGAGGAGTGCATAGGGGAGGCTGGAGCTCCCCAACGGTAGGGGAGCGCATGCTCCCTTGCTACGGGGAGGCTGCAACCTCTCCTAAGCAGTGCTAGGATATGGCGCTGGGCAGTCGGCCTCACCAGTCCTGCGCTGCTTAGGATTGCGTCCTAAGGCTATACGTGTCGGGGTTCAGTTGGCCCCTTTTCTCTTGTCTTGTCCCACTGAAAATGTAACTTCAGGAGCTCAGTTCCCTTGTGGAAAATGGAAAAGGCAGGACGAATCAATATAGTGACTGTTCTTTGGATTGCCTTACCTGCTGTTGGATTCGAAGCCAATGCCGATTCGACGCTGAGAATGAAACTGCCAGAGCTATGCAGGGCTCAGAGTCTTTCAAGATTATTTATGCACTTGACTGAAGATGAGACAGCATTTGACACTGTTCTTGGGTGGCTGCTACTATAAAGTGCTGTAGAAACCTGGACGTGAAGGAATTGAAACAGAGCTCTGTGGAATCCGTTTCATTGACAAAGTCAATAGAAACTCTACCTTGCCTCCTTGGAATCGTTTAACAGCTCAATCCTATCCCCCACAGCAAGCAATGCTGCTGACAAGAGTGTGCGCTGCATGCTATGGGCTGGCAGGAGAGCAGACAGCCAGAAGAGATAAGTAAAGAATATTTTTACTTACCTCTTGGTAAGTTGCCCAATCTCCAATGGATCACCTTTGACCTACACTAGCTTTTTAGCTGTCATAAGTCAGAGGAGTCTCTGGGGTGGGTCCAAGCTGGGAAAGGGTCACAGAATCCAGAGTGCATGACTGTGGCCAAATCCACCCTCAAATTGCCCCATTCCCCACCTCAGTCTGCCCTGATCCTCCTCATCACTGACCTACCTCTGTGGGCTGATGTCACCCGCGGGCAACCTCTGAGGCAACCCACAGAATGATGGTGCACTTATGGTGACAGTGGCATGGCCCTTGCAGTGGCAGATCATGAGATGTGCATGTGTATTATATATTATACATCCTTCATGTGCTCTATGCCTCATCTCACATCTTCAGCCTCTCAGTTAACGCAGGAACTGACTGTGCCTGATTTAAAGGGGAACAAAATGGAAATGATTGATGGGAATAGCTGCACAAATTGCCACTGTCTGGATCCATTTGATTTGTCAGGACAGACTTCCCAAAAACTACATTTCAAGGGTACAACAAAGAAGTCTTGTCCGATGCAATAGGCTGAAATCGGAGGTCTGGGCAGATGCATTTCAATATGCATTTAGAGGGCTCTAAGGATATATTGTTGCGGCATTTATAACGGTCTAATTAAACGGATTGCTGCAAATGGACCGAAACAAAGTCAAAGCAAGATTATCGCTGCAGAGGCTCAGGCAAGCAAGCAAGCCACGGTTTATGTCATTTGCCCTGAAAAGCAGCTCTGCTTTCTGGAGGAAGAGGTCTTAAATCTTGCGAGAAGAATCCCAGCATAAGCAGTCATTAAATCATCCCCTGAGCTGTACTTTTGAGGATTTCCTTGCAATGTCTTCGGTGCCAAAACTGAAGCACTTGGACAAAAGCACTTTCTTGTGTCAGAACCGACCGGCCATTCATTCGACTGCACAGTATTTCCTTACAATGTAGGCAACAAAGACGCTTATTAGCCCGAGAAATGTGCATCCAATTAATTCTCTCATTAAGTTTCATTTGAATTTGGAAGATGATACATTATTCAGTGTGGTGCCTGAGGGGGAAGGGAAAAAGCAAAGACATTAGCCAGTCGCCCAGCATTCAGAATCCCATGTTCTTTGCTATTATACTCTTGACAGTAATTAGATATGCAGGGTTCTACTCCGCACCAACAGTCAGCTGTAATGAAGACTGCAGAAGTCTGTTCTCCTGAAACATACTTGGCATGATGGATATTCTTCATGGTTGCCAACGCGATATCACAACATTTTGATTCTGGGCAAACATCAACTGTTCAGATAAACCCGTCCATGTGTACCCTTGACCCGTTGACAGTGAAGTAGTTCTCAGAGGCGTACCTAGAGGGGAATCACAGCACTAGGTTTTGTATGCAGCTGCTCCCCCTCCTCTTCTGAGCCATTCCCAGCAGCTCGAGAAAAACGGAGGCTACGTTGGCTATGGATGGCTCCAAAGAGGAGGGGCAGCGGCTACTTGCAAAACTTAGTGCTATGATCCCTCTCTAGGTATGCCTCTGCCAACTGTTGCATATTCTACCCTCAACCCAAATATCTGTATACCTTCCAGGCTTGCCCTCTATGTCTATACATTCAGCAGAACATCAGTGCAAGAGAGGGGACTACACTCATACAATGGTATACACGTGGGCTTCCCCCACCGTTAAGAACACTGTGTCACTGGGGTTTCAATTTCCACAGAGAGCAAGTTGTAAATGTGTAGTCCCCCCCTCCCCATCAATGTTCTGACTTTGCGGGGAAGATGGGAAGTGCCTTACCCTCTTCCATGTGTCAGGGGAAAACATGGAGCGGTTCATATGAGCAACCCAAATGCGTTCACTTAAAACCATTTTAGTGGACATCCTTCAGGTACTACTGGTTCAGCATGGGACATGACAAGTACATAGAAGTTGGAACAAGCGACCCTCCTAATATTCTATAATTGGCCAGGGGCAGTGGCAGGCCTACCTGTATGCCAGTGGAGCTGTGGGTGGCAAAGAGACGGATGGCACTGTCGGTGGGGAGCAGCAGGGGGCCTGCCCACCTGCCCCTGTGCCCATACCACTCCAAAATGGAGCATTCATGGACACCAGAGGGCACGGTGGGTGCGGCGCAGGGGATGGGGAGGAGGCATTAGGGACAGCTATCTGTGTACCTGGCTTCCTGTGGCGAATCAGCCAGGTCCGCAGCTGATCAGACATCCTGGGGCTTACTTCAACTTATACAAATATTATAAGTTGAAGTAGCACCAGTGGGGTAGGATGCCAGTCTGAGGAATTTGTCGGTCATGCCCAGCTGCTTCTCTGCCTCTCAGTTGGTTGCCAACAAATTATCTGTCCTTCAGCCTCACAAGTTGCCAGCTGATATGTCCAGCATATCAGCTGACCCGCCTCACATCCTCTAGACTGCCAGCATGAACACATTTTGCTCCACTATCGTGTTCCTACCGCCAAAGCAGGGACAGAGATCTTCATTGCTGTGAGGCAGGGAGAAGGACACAACACAACCCTTCTGCTCCCCTTGCAGCACTAAGGAGAAGAACCGTAGAATCTCTTCAGGAGATGCAGCTCTTGGACACGCAGAAGCATAATTCCAGGGCAAGTGTTGGCAATGCTGCTCTTTGACACAGGGCCCACCTTCAGGGTGGTTGCAAACCTCATCTAGGAAAGATTCCTAGAACCCAGAACCCTAGAGATGTTGCTGCTTCACACATAAATGTTACACAATGCAGCCTTGACCATTTATCTAGCACTTTATGACTTCAAAGAGCCGTACATATATTAATTGCATGGCTCCATTAATTGAGCAGTGTGGCCCACAGGTATAACCTTCAGGAAGCCTCTGATATAGTGACTTCTGAGCTACAACACCATCTGTCCTCCCAAGTGAGTCAAAAGATGCTCAGGTGGCGCAGCAAGGAGGAACCAATGGCGTGCCTTAGCCAGGGAGAGATGGGCAGAGAAGAAATCCAAATGATCAGCTCATGGAGATGAAAAGTCAGCCTGAGCAAGTGAGGAAAAAAAATGCTGTCTAGGTGGTGGATTTGCCATAAAGAGCTATTGATTTAGAATCTGCAGCAGCACTTTAGGGATGAAGATTGGGATTGTTGACGGACATGTGCATGCAAGTGTGTGGGTATGAACCTCTAGCCATTGACTCAGGGCACACCCAGGAGCTTGGAATTTAAGGATGAGAGACACACAAATGTAGTTGTGTTCATGGAGGTGAGTTGAAGGGCAAGTGCATAAGAGGGATGGAGAATCAAGAGCAAAGTTCTCTTGATTGAAAAGGATAATGTCTCTGAAGGTCCAATCTTATCATCCAATTTACTGCTGTGGGACACTAGTCCACTATCATAAATCGGCTGTTGACAATGTGCAGAATGAGCCTGCAGTAGCTATTTCCGAAGATGATCACCCAGAGGTGCATGGGAGAGATAATTTTATTTTCCCATAATGCCCTTGGCAATCAATACAGGGCATTAAGGGGAAAATGGCAGACACTAGTAGAGGCCATTACGTTTTTTGGCAGGTACCATTTTATTTTTTATTTGATTTATTTATTTTATTTTGAAGAATTTATACCCCGCCTTTCCCATGCCGAAGCAAATGCCCAAGGCGGCTTACATGAGCAGGCTAGTCTAAACCACCATTTTTTCAATGGGTTTTTTACCAATACACAATATTCTTGTGATCCGCCAATCCTCCAGCCCAGATGTCGCCTTCACAGTGTGGTTCTCTCCTTTGGCTGCCTGCCATCAAGCCTCAGCAGGCAATCGCAAGTCAAGCCTGGACAGGTCCTCAAGGTTGTATTCAGTTCTTTTGCCGGCTGGCCTTCTCACTCACTCCCCTGCAACTCTGACTTGCGGTGAGTAATCAGCTCCACAGCGACTCTGTTCTTCCACCACAGGTACTGCAGCTTGTCACAATCTGGCGTCAGTCTCCCATCCAAAAACAAACCTCAGATTCTCCTGCTTAGTTTCAGGCAGTACCAGCAGCTCAACCACCAATCCATACCTCCTGCCCTAAATAAAATCTCTTTATTTCTTTAAAATTCTCAGACTGATTTTGCATCCAGTGCTTTGGGGAAAAACAAAGAAGTGGCTGCCATGAAAAAAAATGGTGGATTCCACTGGGGGGTCACCAATTTTTTCCCTGCAGTGTCTCAGACTGGTGCTGCATTCAGGATATTGTGAGAGAGAACATGCCGGCCGCTGGTAAGAACCTAGCATTCAGAAGACCTCTGCTGTCTGCTGTGGCCACTATAAAATAAGAAAGTACACACCCATGCAAAGCAAGAAAAAAAGAACAAAAAATGAAAACATGTGCAATGAAACCATTTTCTACCAATGATGCGCTGGAGATTTCATTTCTACCAATGTTGCTCTAACGCATCATTGGTAGAAAATGGTAACAAAGGGGTTTTTGTTTTAAAGAAATGACTATCAAAATGAATGCAGCTTGAACTCTCAAAACTAACTGAATCACAAAATGATTTTGTTGTTTCTGTTGTATAACATATCTCTATCCCATAGTCCCTTCATTTCGTTGCCTAGGATATTGTTTTAAATATTTCTGAACTGTAGGCAGCGGCCTGGTAATGAATGGGTCATATTAAGAGATCCCATTTTCAGGCAGTGTATTTTTTTTGCAGGACTCCCCATCATTCAAATTATTAGTTTACATTAATCTACAGTCAGGATTTGTTGACCTTGGCACAAAGCAGGAGGTTGGAGTACGTGAACTTCAACCCAATTTCAACGAAAATGTCATAGTCCTCAAGCAGCTTTCCTTGACAATGCACATAAGGGGTGTATGTGTGTGTGTGTGTGTGTGTGTGTGTGTGTGTGTGTGTGTGTGTGTGATACACAAATTTTTATTGTATCTTCCACATTTTTTTGGACGAAGATCATTTTAGTCATGATTTCTAAAGTTTCTCCCATTCAACGTAACCAGCAATTTTACAATGATAGCTAATTTTCCTCTGTGAACACAGAAAGTATTTTTAAAGCTACAAACCACATGCTTGAAACTTGCCTCCGAGTTGCAGCATAGCCGATCCGTGGGAGCTTGAACAAATGGAATGCAGCAGCTCTGACAATCTGCAGGACTTAATGGATCGTTTTAAGAGCCTGGAAATGATTAGGCCCAAGTGCTGCCGTACGCAGTCTTTAATTGATTGATTTGAGTTTGTGGTCAGAAAATGATTGTCAACTACAGCTTATCTATAATTATCAGTAATCAAAGCCAGACTTGGCTCTTCCTAATGGGGCAATGCTCCTTCAGTGCTCTTCACACATGTGTGACTCAGCCACTTGTCTGCAATTGTCTAATTGCTGCCATTTGAGTAACCAGCAGCCACCGTTCTAAATAAATCCACCATAATGTAACCACATACTTTTCTTGCATGTGAAAGAAGAAAAAAACCTGGTTGCAAAGGCATCTTTACTCAGTGATAAGGAAGTCCAATGGAACTTGTTTCCAAGTAAATGTGCAAAGAATTGTAGCCCAACTCTCATGTGATCTACTGTTGGATGACCATGTTGCTCTGTGCAAGTGTGCATGTTTTGTCACTGCAATCTAGATAAAGGCCATATGTGCATGGATACAAGCTTGTATCATCTTTTTTTTACAAAGGGAAGGAAGGCCCTGGTGCAGAGCCATAGCATCCTACTCCAGCACCCTGGGTCAGTGACGTCACACTCTGCCTGTTTGCGCCAATGTCCACCTCATGTCCCCCCAATGTCCTCCTTCTTCAGGGAGAGCCAGGAGGATACTGCCTTTGCCCCGCGAGTGCAAAGGCAGTGTCTTCCGTTGTCTCCCTGGAGGAGGGGCGCTTGCAATCGGCAGCACCACCTCCTTCAGGGAGAGCCTG
The DNA here is from genome assembly GCA_029204185.1 of Lerista edwardsae. Taxonomy (NCBI): domain Eukaryota; kingdom Metazoa; phylum Chordata; class Lepidosauria; order Squamata; family Scincidae; genus Lerista; species Lerista edwardsae. The sequence continues at coordinate 10,836,270 of JAJKFI010000008.1, read as the reverse complement.
GAGATCTGTCTTCACGCTGCTTGTGGTGCAAAGACAGTCACCTCCATAACTGGGGCAGAGCTGGGGGCAATGCTGCACCCCCTTTAATTAAGCACCTGGAGCGGGTGCTCCTCAGCTCCGCCCTAGTTACGGTTCCGCCCTGGTGTACTGTTATTTTCCAGTTGGGGAAACCTTGTTTTTTCCCAGTAGTGTAGCCAGTGGAACCTTGAGAAGCTGGTGTGGGGAATGTTTTTCATTAGGAAAATAATATGGAGGAAATGGTTAAACCTTGTTCTTCTACATCATAGAGCTGATCTGGACTGGGTTCCTCAACCACTACAATTTGTAAATGTTTAGACTGCAGAGGAACATCACCCATCTCTGACATCATCATCTATATTCCATATGTTGAGAATGTTACAGTCTAATATAGGGTGTAATCCAGTGATGTCATTCAGGGGGAACAGACCAGAACGGGCGTTCTGGATCCTAACAGGCTCCGTGGCTGGTTCCGGGTTCCCGACAAGTGCCAATCAAAAGTGAGTTCCTGTTCCTAAATCATTTGAATCATTTGAATGACACCACTGGTGTAATCCTAACCAACTTGCCAGCGCTGACATAGCTGTGCCAATGGGGCATGTTCTGCATTGGAATAGTAGTCATGGAGGCCTCCTCAAGACAAGGGAATGTTTGTTCCCTTATTCAGAGCTGCATTGCTCTTACTCCAGTGCTGGAAAGTTGGTTAGGATTGTGCCCATAGTGTGTTTTCAGGGCACTAACTGCAGAACTGTAAATTGCCAATATCCCCTCCTTTCTTTGTATAATATCAGTCTTTCTGTGCAGTTCTCTGATGTGAATATCCTTTCTGCAGTTGAAATAATGGAAACTTGGGTTAGAATAAATTCGGTCAGTACAAGAGCTATGCTCTTGATGTGCATAGCTATTTTTGGAGCTTGAAAGCAGCTCTAACATCACCCATTTTAAAATTAATGAAAAGTTGGCCAAACATCAGTTCCCTCTCCCAAAGCTGTCGAAGTTTCTGGTAATTGACCTAGTAGCATTTTTTTAATTATTCATACTATTCTTAGGCAAGAAGAAATCATCATAATTTCCTATGACATTTAAGGTTTAAAAAAAAAAAAAAGAATCCATCATACCTAACACTCCAAAGGTTGGATGTTTGGCAACCGCAAGTTTCCAAAATATCCATTTCAATTGTAGCCTGAAGGGTTCCCTGCTAGAGGGCAGCGTGGTTAAGGGGGTGATGGATGAGAACACTCAAAGTGAACTTGGTTCCCTCTTTAAAAAAGTGTCATTAGGGAAAACCCAAGAGAGGCAATTCAGATGATTCTTCTATTGGAAAATGTGCATTTTTTCCTACTGAAAAGCAGCCTTAACAACTCAGTCCTACACCCATCCACCCCGCCAGTCCATAGGATGCAGTGCCACCCACAGAGCACTCGTATCAATGGCATCACCAGACACGGCGGCACCAGGTGTGATAACTTCATGAGAGGAGCCCTGCAAAGGCCCAGCTAGTCCAGCTTCCTGTATCTCACAGTGGCCCACCAGATGCCTCAGGGAGCACACGAGACAACAAGATGCCTGCATCCTATTGCCACTCCCTTGCACCTTACATCTAACGTAAGGAGGTTGCACCACCCATCATGCATATAGCCCACGATGGACTTTTCTTCCAGAAATCTGTCCAATCCCCTCTTAAAGGGACCTAGGCCAGATGCCATCACCACCTCCTGTGGCAAGGAGTTCCACAGAATAAGGGAAGGAAATTGGAAAAGGCAGGAAATACCCCGAGGAGATAGGGAATGGTATCAGCGATGGCCCCTTGTCCCAGAATAAACCAGGGATCACAGGGTTAACCCCTAAGGACTTTGCAAGCCTCACGAGCACAGCTGCAGGCTGATGAGGCCCCTGGCTATGAAGGGAGGCCAGCACAGGTGCAGGTGGGTGTGGCTGATGAATTAAAACCTGCCCACTGATTGGCTGGCCTCAGTATAAAGTTGGAGGCAGGAGCCGCAGTAAAGGGGCTGGGAATGTGCTGGAGAAGGGTACCAGGTAGGTGTTGGACGGACGGATTGCTGGGCTGATGGCGTGCTGGCTGGACTGCCTGCCTGAAGGACGGACGGACTTACGGATGGATTGCTGGACTGGATAAGGTAAGGTTATTGTGGGGAATAACCATTGGGAACTGTTGTATGGCTGCCATGCCCCTGGAGCCACCAAGTGGAGGAGGCAGTTGTGGCTTAGGCAAGTTGACTGCCTATTGTTTGGTGGTAGGGTCTGTTGGCGCTAGACCTAGAGTAGTTCGGAGCTAAGCCAGTGATGAGGGCAGTCTGGAGGAGGCTGGCCAGCCGGTGATCCCAAACAAAGCTGCTGGAAGAGAGGCGGCCCAGTGGGTGACTGAACCCCCTCCTTCTTGCCTACCTCTGAGGCTGCTCTGGTAGGAAAACTAATTAGCCTAGTGTGGGCGTGGGCAGTAGGGCCCTTGGGGAGGCCCAGCAGGGAATTTGGAAAAACAGGTTCCAGACCAGGTCTACTGACCCTGCCCACTGATGGACTGCTGGCCATTGCCCCAGCAATCACTTTTTTGGCATTCTTGGGCAGGGGCGGGGGCATTACCCATGCACACCTAATCATTCCACGTTTCCTACTTCCATGATATACTCTCACTGTTCTTCCTCTGTATCTTAAAGTGGCTCTTTCATCCATATATACCTGTCTTGCATGGTTATTGGTTGAATATACCTGTCTTGCAGCATATTGCAATATGCTGGATGCTTCTGCATTGTGATCTTTAGCATCCCTAGAACGGCATTCTCCTGTGACGATTTCTGTGTATGCTTCCCATATGATTTCACTTTATTTGGCCTCCTCTAATGTCCGCCTTCACAATTACTCTTAAAAAAACAGAATTGGACAATGCAGAACTGGATAATCATCCCCCTATCTTTTTTTTTTAATTAAAGCTTGCAAGGCATGCACAGGATTGTCTTCCTTGGAACAAAGAACTGATTGACCACACCTAAACTTGGGGTGTAACCAGTGGTGTCATCCAAATGATTTAGAAACCGGTACTCACTTTTGATTGGCACTTGTCCAAATGCCAAACAAATAATGATTTAGGCCAGCTCAACTTCTAGAAACCGGTACTCGCGTAGTGGTGCGTAGTGGGTGCATGACATCACTGGGTGTAACACTCCACCAAGTTGCTTACTGTAGCAACACATGCTTTCAAACATATAAAGTCAATCCTTTAAAGAAATACTTGGACCAGTGGAAGAACAGCATTTATTGACAGGTGATGGTGGATAAACACATCACCAATCATGGCATGTCCCAGATGTATCTGGTGGGTCACTGTGAGATATAGATAAAGGGACTAGATGGGCCCTTGGCCTGACCCAGCAAAGTTCTTCTTATCTTTCTATATCCCAAACTAGACTTACACAACTATAATTGAAACAAGACAAATGCAGTGGCATTCCTAGTGTTTGTTGGAGGGTCACATGCCCCCGGGTGGCACACCTGTGGAGCCTGTGGGGGTGGCACACACCACTTGGCTGCTGCCGTCACCGAGCCACCACTACCCACCTTCTGAAGCCCTCCCAAGGGCTGGGCAGGCAGTGCGCGATGGTGTATAGTGCTATAGCGCTACAAAAGGGTTCTGAAGCCCACAATGTGCTTTTGAACATTACTTCCAGTTTTCCAAGGTAACATTCAAAAGACTGTTGGAAGCTTCAGAACTCGTTTGGAGCTCTACACGCTGCCTCTCAAGGCTCCAGAAGGTCCATGTAGGTCAGGGGTGGCAGTCTTGGTGGGGTGGGGGTGGTGGCGGCAGTGTGCAGTCATGGCCCTGGGCGGCAAATTGTCACATTCCAACCCAAAAGACTTTTTTCAGTATGATGATTAGTCATATGCCAGAAATTCAGCACATCATGGACTCATTTTGGATCCAACTTCAGTTAAATATAGGACAAAAACATAATCAGGGGATGGAGACAGTTACGAGCAATGTTTTCAATTTTTGTTGAAAGGTTGCCTATTTTCATCTACCAGCTGAACTTCCATATGATTGTTCTGTGATTACGGAATATACTCAGCATGCAATTGCCCCCAAGGTGACCTCATGCTGAGCTGAATGCATTCGCCTTTTTTCAGCCTTGTCAAACTGCCTTTAGTTAAGTTTATACGGCAAGAGGGATGAGAAACTGGGGGCGCAATCCTAACCTGGAGTTAGGCCAGAACACGTTCCAAACTGTAAAACACATTTGGACCGCTCTCTGAGTCAGAGAGGATGGCCTGTGGACATGTGCCACCTTCCCTGACCTCAAGAGTGCTGCAAATGTGCTTTATTGTGCATTTGAGCTGCTTCTAAGCCGGCACGCATAACTTGTGTCGGCCTAACTCCAGGTTAGGTTTGTGCCTTGGGTGACTTTAAGCCTGTGATGTCATGCAGGGGGTACGCGGGGGTACGCGAGTACCGGTTTCTAGGATTACAGCTGGCCCCACCCATTCGCCCGCCCACTTGTCGACTCCGCCCTCTGCAACGTTTGAATTTCCTGCATGTTTGAGTTGCCTGCATGTTCTCAGAGCCAGGCAGGCAGGCAGGCAGCGAGCGGAGCCTTTCCTTTCCTTGCCACTGAAAAATGAGTTGCTCTGGGATTTTAACATGATGCCAGGCCTCCTTAACATGTTCTGGGGGTGCTGTGGAATACTGTTGCAACTGTTGGGTCAGTTTAAAATCATCTGAGGCCTCAAAAAGGGCTTTTTTCATGTCACTTCCTGCCATGACATCACTTCTGGCTTATGACATCACTTTCGGTGGGCGGGTCCCGACACGTGCCAATCAAAAGTGAGTACCTGTTCTTAAATCATTTAGATGACACCACTGCTTTAAGCCCAACCCTTTCTGCTATACCCTACAAACAGCTTGTTGATAAACAATAATCAAACCCCAGTTTTTAGTGCATATTTACAAGTCACAACTATTTTTACTCTGTGTACATAGGAAGGCGGAACAGGGAAAAAGTTGCATAGAGTTTTGACATGAAACTTTCCCCCCCCCCAACTTTCTCTCATCACTAACATAGTTGAACGTATTCCTTAGGTTTTAGGAGAACAAAAGAGCCAACGTTTTAACATAAGTTTTAAAAAAAAAAAACCTCTTTACAAAGATTAACAGCCCAATCCTAAGCAGGGTTGGATCAGGCAGGCCGGCGGGACTGCACTCCTGTCCAGTGCTGCTTTTGGGAGGCTGGAGCCCCCCCGCCAAACATTTGTGCCCTTGCTCACCAGGAGGTGCTAGCCTCCCCTATGGAGTCCTCGGATCTGTGCCTGCTAAACAGCAGGAGACTGTGCAAAGTCATAATATCCTAGGAAACCTTTGAAAAGTGAGTTAAGGTTGAACAAACATTGGTATATCAGAAAAGAGTTTCATTTGCATTGCCATAGCTCTGGCCAGGGGCTGAACTTAAGGCTCTTTTGGTCAGAGGAAGGAATAAATGAAGTTCAACACAGGCTCTAGCAAAATCTAGAGGCGTGTTCAGGCAATCCTCCAGACAATGCAGCCTGCTAGCATTCACAAGGTCTGGGGGCAAAGTAATGGCCCCAAGACAAGGCTTTTATTGGCCAAAATGCCAGATGAATGGTCATGAGTTAATTAGCCAGCCAATACCACACAGACCCTTGCTTAAGCACTGAGCTACATCCAGTGATGATAATTAACCATTTTGCACAGGAAGATTAGCAACAGCTGGGGCTCTTGGTCTGTGCCCAAATTCTCCTGGTTATTTCCCCTGGGAAAAGCTCCACAAGGACTCCCAGAGGCCAGGAGACACCCAGATGATTTTGGGGGCTGGCACGAGCCATTATACTCCACCCTTAGAATTTGGACACAAACCAAGAAACCAAATTCCCAAAGAGGTCAAAGGGCACATCATCAGCTCCTCGTTACAATGTGCCAATCTGTCGTCAGATATGTCATTGACCGTGCCTGGATGGGTGCCCTGGATGGAGCCAGGAGCCCCATGTCAGTGGCATGCCTTGATTTTCACCCTGCGAGATGGGCTGGAGACGAGCAATTGTTAAATACATCAATTGTTTCCTTACATTTGTGAGAATAAGGATAAGAACGCAAAGCAAACATACATACATTTTCCCCTCTTCCTTCTTTCGCCCTTCTGCACTCCCTCCGGTGCATGTTACATAAAGAAGGAGCTGTACACAGATCCATATATTTTACTCAGAACCACTTCATTCCACACTCATTCCAGGGGGGAACAAAACCAGCCAACGCTGGAGCAAATGGGGCAGAACGCTTTCTCAACTGGGCCCCAGAGAGTCACAAGGAAGAAAAATGAATGCTAAAAGCCTTGCACGGAGTGGATGCTCAAAAGTGCATTTTATTTAAAAATTTTCTCCCAGACTGGTAATTTCATCCCTGGAGTGACGTTAAATGCATCAGGTTGAGTGCCCCAAGCTTGTACCATGAAAGATTCCAGCTCCAATTCCAATGGGATGGTGCCGTTTGAATTGCCTGCAGACAATCAGATGAAATGTAATTGAGATGAATGCAGGGGACTGCACATAGGAAGTGGGGGAATCCAAAAACCTACAGAGAGGCTCGGAATGAATAACTGAACGTTAGCTGCAAAGAATGAGGGCATTCCGGGAGATGGCTGTGAACTTGGAAAGTTCTGTTTGGAGAGGGCTGCGGAAGCATTCTCGTTAGAACATGCAATGCAATTGTTGACCACTGCTTAGGAGTAGTGAGCTCACGTGAGATCTACGTTCCATGAAAAGGTGGTGTAACAAAAACAATTATACTTTTTAAAAAATTTATTGGAACCCATTAATACCCATGCTAACTGGGCAAGAGGCACTTTTTCCAAGTGGTGTTCCTCTTATATTTAGCAGGGGGAGAGTAATTGTCCCTCTTCACCCCCGCGCAGTGTCTTTCTAGTGGTTGTTGCTGGTGGTCTGCCTTTTTTTTAGATTGTGAGCCCTTTGGGACAGGGAGCCATTTAACTTTATTATTACTATTTGCCTGTAAACCGCTTTGTGAACTTCGTGTTGAAAAGTGGTATATAAGGATTGATTGATTGATTGATTGATTGATTGATTGATTGATTGATTGATTGATTGATTGATTGATTGATTAACCGCTTCATATGTCCCCTCAATGCATATAATCTATGCATGAAAGGGAATCGGCCCCTACCAAACAGGTCCCTGATGCACAGACATCCCCTATTGCATGTAAAGTCTATGCACATCTATGTACATCAAGAGGGGAAAGAGTGTGGGTGAAGCTGCAGCTAAAATCTGTAACTTTTCCTCCAATAGAAGTGGTGATGTCATTAGCAGGAGCATTCAGGTGCTGCCTTTGAAATATTTTCAAAAGTACTTTTTTGAAGGGTGCAATTCTAACCAACTTTCCTGCACCAGGGTAAGAGCAATATAGGGAACAAACATTCCTTTACCTTGGGGAACCTCCGAGACTGCCCCCAACTGCAGGATGCAGCGCACACCCCAAGACCGTGTCAATGCTGTGTCAATGCTGGAAAGTTTTTAGGATTGCACCCTAAGAGGCATAAGGCTCAGCAGGACACAAACTGAGAAATTTGCCTAGGAACAACATCTAGGCCATCTTCTTTCCCAAGGGCTATGTGGAAAGCAGCTCATGTTCAGTTTTTAGATATTTAGTTGAAAACTAAGTTCAAGAGTTTGGGATGAAATTAACCAGAGCTTAAAGTGAACTATTAGAAGTTTAAAGCAGAGAAACTGGCTGGGGGAAAAAAAAAACACTTTTTGTGGGGGGTTTTTTGACAAATGAAGGGATTTAACTATTATTGTTGTCTCTGTCATTGCTGTTGTTGTCTCCTTAATGGCACATAGCCATGGGGGGGACATCATGATGAGCCCATGCACTACAACCCTGTATACAGTTACAGGCATACAGCGCCCAGGCATTGTGTTGGATACACAGGCATGAGGGGGAAGAGTTGGCATGTGTGTGGTCAGCAAGGAGACAGAGCCATGGGGCTGAACCCCTCTATGACTGGAAGGAAATTTACAGAACTTGGGACTTAGGACCCAGTCCTAAGCTGGGGCAGCGCTGGCAGCCCACACATTGCCCTGGCTACTGCCATTGTGCAGGTGCTATAAAGCACTCTACCAACCAAGGGGCCTGTACCAGCAGAGAGGCCTGTGCCAGTCAGCACTGGGCCTCTGTGCTGGGGAGATGCCAGCAAGGAGCGACCAGCAGTCAGTGTTCCTGCCGGGTGACACTATGGGCCAGTGGTGGGATTCAAATAAATTAACAACCGGTTCTATGATGTCATAGCTGGAGCCAAAAAAAACACGAAGCCAGCCAAGGTAACCGAATGGGTGCGGCCTGGCCATTTAACAACCGGTTCTATAGAACCTGGGCGAACCCCCTGAATCCCACCACTGCTATAGGCCACACTAGACAAAACAATCGCATTCTGTGACTAGATCTCCTGCCTCTTTAAGTTTTGGTAAATGGAGCTGGAAAGGGAGCTTGATCCAGGACAATGGTATTTGGGGGGAGGGGGGAAGAGAGGTTAACCATTTCCCTCATAAGTTTTCCCAAATGATACAAATAGTAGCTGTGGAAAGGGGACAAATTCTATGAAGGAAACAGCAGATGGAAAGATTGCTTGGACCCCTCAACTTTTAAACATTTAAAGAGACAGGATGACTCTCTGTTGAGTTGCCAACTTTTGGCCCAACTCTATTCTTTGCTAGCCCTGGCAGAAGGTGCACTTCACTTAGGGGGGTAGCTAAAGAAGTGTAGGGGAGTACAGTTGCACCGGACAACAAGCTTTAGGGGGGCAACAGGCTGAGCTTGATACCAGTTGCAAAATTGCAAAAATGTTGGTAATTATGAAGAATATCATCATGTTATATATCATTGTAAAGGTAATTAAATGCAGGATGTAATGAAACAAACCAGAGTATAATATCCTTACTGTATCGACCATTATGGCCAAAAACCCATAAAATGAAAATACAAGATGTAAAAACTGTGGTTTGTAAAAATCACTGTTTTTAGGAATATTTCATGTTATATACCATTTGATGCGAAATTTTATGCAGAATCTTCATTCTACCAAATGCTATGGCAAAAACAAACAAACCAGAAAACGAAAACACAACTGTCATGTAAAAATCACTGACTTAGATAACTTTTAAAGTGGACAAAAGAAAGGGAGGAACTATGCACACAAACCTGAGTTCCTTGGAAGAAGGGTAGTAGAAAAAAGTGAAATGAGTGAAAGAATGAATGATTTTGTCATTTGGGGGAAGGTTAAAGATTTAATCGGGTGGTAAAGACCAGAAGGGATTGTGAAGAGCTCCAGAAGGATCTCTCCAAGTTGGGGGAATGGGCAGCAAAATGGCAGATGTGTTTCAACGTAGACAAGTGTAAAATGATGCACATTGAGGCAAAAAACCAAAACTTCACCTATAGGCTAATGGGTTCTGAGCTATCTGTGACAGCTCAGGAGAGAGATCTTGGGGTGCTAGCAGACAATTCAATGAAGGTGTCGAGCCAGTGTGCAGCAGCAATTAAGAAGGCCAATTCCATGCTTGGGGTCATTAAAAAAGGGGTTGAGAATAAAACAGCCAATATTATCATGCCATTGTACAAATCGATGGTAAGGCCACACCTGGAATATTGTGTCCAGTTCTGGTCGCCGCACCTCAAAAAGGACATAGTGGAGCTGGAAAAGGTGCAGAAGAGAGCAACAAAAATGATTACGGGGCTGGGGCACCTCCCTTATGAAGAAAGACTGCAGCATTTGGGGCTCTTCAGCCTAGAAAAAAGGTGCTTGAGGGGGGACATGATTGAGACATACAAAATAATGCACGGAAGGGATAGAGTTGATAAAGGGATGTTCTTTTCCCTCTCTCAAAACACCAGAACCAGGGGGCATCTGCTAAAACTGAGGGTTGGGAGAGTTAAAAGAGATAAAAGGAAGTACTTTTTTACCCAGCGGGTAGTTGATCTGTGGAACTCTTTGCCACAGGAGGTGGTGATGGCATCTGGTCTGGATGCCTTTAAGAGGGGATTGGACGGATTTCTGGAGGAAAGGTCCATCGTGGGCTATAGGCAATGATGGATTGTGCAACCTCCTTACTTTGGTGGTGGGCTACTTCAGAGTACTGAGTGCAAGGGAGTGGCAACAGGATCCAAGCATCTTGTTGTCTTGTGCTTCCCTGGGGCACCTGGTGGGCCGCTGTGAGATACTGGAAGCTGGACTAGATGGGCCTTTGGCCTGATCCAGCTGGGCTCTTCTTATGTTCTTATGGGCCCTGAGTGTCAAATGATATAGCTATGTCACTGTTGGGGGGGGTGATTGCAGGATTGGGGGCAGCAGGAGTGGGCATGCTGCTGGGGGGTGGATGTGGGTTCCCCCCATTTTTCATCTATATTAAAAGCCCAGGCATGCTGTCACTTCTGGAAGTGACATCATTTCCTGTTGTGGCATCACTTCCAGGGCATCATTTTGCCCTCGGCACTGATGCCACACAGACTCCGCTGGTGCCGTCTGTCACAAAAGGGCCCAGCACAGCTAAAGGCAGCAGCATTGGGAAGGCCAGAGCCTTCACGCGAGCACCAGCTGGAGCAGATGAGTGTGGTGCAGGGGGTTGGCTCGGAGCAGGGGAATGGCAGGGAGAGGTGAAACAGGGCAGGGGAAGATGGCAACAGGGCAGGAGTAGGTAGATTGGGCCCAGGAAGGGGGTGGGATCAGCTGTTCCAGCACACCATATCCTATCCCCCTTCCTAAGCCTGATCTGTCATTACGGAACAACAATATACCTGGCACAGGTCTGAGTTGATTCATTCCAGCTGTTGCTGGGCCTTACCCCAGGGCAAGGGACCAATGTCCCCTTACCTTGAGGAGACCTCTAGCTGCCAAAATTCCCTGTGGAGCCAACTCAACAGACCGTCATGCCTGTGAGATGCTGTGGAAGCTGCGCCAGTGACACTACATCAGCATGGAGGAACTTAGGTAGGACTGGACCGCACAAATCTGTATGGTCCAAGCCTCACTGATAAGAGCCCTGCAGCGGGTCGCAGAGCATCTTGTAAGCAGAGAATCAAAATACCAATTGAGGGCCCTTTTTGATGCCTGCGCGTGCGCGCAAGAATACATAATGGATTGGTCCTAATTTTGGGACAGGAACTACTTGTCTTGGCAAATACTCGAACCAGGACATAAAACAGAGGAGAGGGGGAGACAGCCCTGAAACGTCTTCCACCAGCCAAGCTGAAAATGGAGAACAAATTGTCCTATACAACAAAGGCCAGTTTACACATGCTACCTAAAGAACCTGCACATCTGTAAAAGCAATACATCTTCCTCTGGAGAACGTTTTGATATGCATTAAAAATATTTCAGATGGATTTCTACCATTTCTTGGCTTCATTAAACTAAAAACATTTCAGCCACGACAAGTCCCGTATTCCTGGAAGCGCTGAAACAACATTTTGAGTTAGGCAGCACCTGGTTGGGTGGAGGGGGAGCAGGGAGAGGAAATCCCAATCTAATTTGACGAAATGAACTTTATTTTGTGAATATGATTTACTTTTTAAAAAAATAGCCTCTTGTTTTTAAAAGCACCGACGCTATTTCACTTTCATAGGCATTTCGCACAACCGTTGAATTTACAGTCCCAAAAGAACAGAAGAATCACCGGCTCTGTTAGGGCTCAATCTTGAGCCCATTATCACCAGCAGTACGCTCCTACTGCCAGCATGCCCTCGGATACGGATGTAAGTGCCTGCTGTAAGGCAGGGTTGGCTCTAGGAGCGGTGGGGCCCAAGTCCGGTGGAGCCTCCCACCCTCCCCTCGGTGCCCCCACTTACCAAGAAAAGTGCTTGCGATGCCGCACGTGACCCCTGGAAATAGTTGATGGTGACATGATAACGTCACTGACAACTGCTTCCAGGAGGCCCATGATGGGCAGTTCGGAGGCAGAGGCAGGTGGGAGAGCCCAAGGTAAAATTGCTCTGCTCGCCCCACTGACCTGCAGCCTATTGAAATCCTGGTTGCAGCAGCAGGCGATCTGCTCACTGTGCTGGTGTGGGTCTCCCCAAAGTGCGGGGCCCAATGTGACGACATTGGTCACATTGGCATAAGGCCAGCCCTGCTGTAAAGCACATTTGTGGCACCCAGGGAGCAAGGAGCATCAGCGCTGAGCAAAGACAAATGGACAGTGCAACCGCAACAAGGGCCAGCAATAAGTACTCTTGGGGCAAGGAGAGGTGGGGATTGAGCAGAACAAGGCGGAGGGAGGGCAGAGGCGGGGGAGAATCGGGTCTACAAAGGGGGCGGGGATGGCAGCAGCCTCTGCCACCGAATCCTAAACCCCTTCCTGAGCTGGGCAGCCTGAGGGACTGATTGTCCCAAAGTCATGCACTGATTAGGGATTTGAATCCAGGTCTCCCTAGTCAAGAGCTCACATTTTAGGTACTACATCATCACTTGTTCTTCGGTGTCTTGACTTACCAAATGCATTCCAGAATGGAGTTTTCTGGGGACTTGGACTAGCAAGGAGTGGAGTAGCCTATGAAATCATTCAAGTAGTCACTATAGACCAGTCAAAGGGGCTAGGCAAGCCATCAGTTTAACCAAGCAGAATTGTTTTGATATAGGGATTTGTGGTCCTGTGAAAAATAGCTTTCAAATCTTGAATACAACTGGAGAAAAAAACAAAGATATAACTAGATAGAGATATGCAAAATATAATTTAGCTGGAATAATGTAACCTTAGGAGCAAACCAACACAGTTTTCAGATTTTAGCCAACATGTATTTGTTACACCCTACATTTAAAATGGTTGTCCCATGTGGACACAAGATATATTTTCCATATGTCCATGTGTTAAGAATTTCATAGAAATGCTGAGCGCATTATTTTTCAAGATAGTTCTGACAATGTATAAAACAAGCCTTAAAATATTATGACAGGGCCAATTTCCATGGCATTTAAAATCAATGATATGACACAATTTATTTTATATGTGTGGAAATATACATCATAAATATTGGGTAGTGTCAGAGTATTCTCTGTTTTATATGCCCCCAAATCCATTTTAAACATAGTATGGGGGGTGTATATTTTCTAAAATATAACTCAGTTGCAGGGGAAAAAAAATATTGGTTTGTATCCAAAAACCTCAATGTACGTGAACAGAAGGCACTTCCGGCCACACAAGGGAGGGGAAGGCTGCCCCCTATTCTGCATACCGTATTGTTCCAGGGGGTCTCCCAACCTTCAAAATGGGGTTTCAAGTCCTATGATAGACTGCTGGGAGCATAATCCTAACTGTGCTCTACGCTGGCATAAATTGCATGTGCTGCCCTCCTGATGTTACACTGTAAAGCACGTCTGAGCCATTTTGGAGGACCCAGAGGCTGGTGCAAGCAACTTCTGCTGGCCTCCCTATGCCCAGCCCCCCCTTGCTCGGCCAGCACCAGAGCTCAGGAGGGCAGCAGGAGGCAGAATGGGGCAGGGGGATGGGTGGGCCCAGGGACAGGACAGGACAAGGAGGGAGGGCACAAATGCCAGATCCTGCCTTCCTAGTCATCTCTGAGTAGGAAAATAAAGGAGGGAAGCTGAAAGGATAAAGAAAGATCTCAGAATTATAATAAAATTGAGTGTTGGGAGAGTTAGAACAGACAATAGAAAATATTTCTTCACCAAGCGTGTAATTAGTCTGTGGAACTCCTTGCAACAGGATGTCAGGATAGATAGCCAAGATGGCTTTAAAAGGGGATGGGACAGGTTCCTAGAAGAAAAGTCCATCACAGGTTACAGACCATGATGGGTGTGGGCAACCTCCTGGTTTTAGAAATGGGCTGTCTCAGAATGCCAGGTACAAGGGAATGGCAACAGGATGCAGGCATCTTGTTGTCTTGTGTGTTCCCTGAGGCATCTGGTGGGCTATTGTGAAATATAGGAAGCTCGACTCGATGGGCCTTTGGTCTGACCCAGAGGAATTCTTCTTATGTTCTTATGAATTGGCCACCCTACCGCAGCCAAACTCTTCCATTCTTTGCAGGTATGGATTACAGTAGTGTTATTCAAACTGTGGGTCAGGACCCACTTGGTGGGCCGCTCCCTAATGTCAGGTGGGTCGTGGAAAGCTGGGAGCAGCCATCTTGGCAACTGCAGACCTTATTCTTGTTCTGTTCCTTTTGTGGGTGTTAACAGTTTGAATTTTCAAGTGAGCGTTTTTAAATTTTGTTTTCAGTTCAGTACAGTTCAGTTCAGTTCAGTACTTTTACATAATATTTTGTTCTAATTTTGCTTTCTGTCAGGTTGATGTTTCATGGTTGTACAATTGCTACAGTCCAAGAATGCCAATTTGCATTTCAGGAGTGTCATTTTCTTATGTTACAATGACAGCGCTTCCTGCTTGATGTCACTTCCTGCCACAACATCACTTCCAGGTTAATGACATCACTTCTGGTGGGTCCTGGCGTGAGTGCCATTCTAAAATGTGGGTCCCGGTCAAAAAGGTTTGAATACCACTGGATTACAGGATCAAGGCTCGACTTCCACTAAATAGGACACTTCTCATACAAAGCATGTTTACCAGATCTCAGCATTAGGCCCAGAATTTTAGGGCAGTCGCCTCTTTTTTTATGAACTCCAAGGAAAAGAATCAAAGGATCAATAAAGAACTGGTTAAAAAAATAATCTGAGCCTCAAAGGGCTGCAATTTGAGGCTAATATTGAGATGCAGGAAAGAGGTATCTAAGACCCTAAGACTCGTACCAGGTTGTGATCTTTCCAGGAAGCAACACCTGAACAAACTCAAGACTTCAGATGCCCGTCGTAGGGCCCACCATGAACCCTCAGTACCCCTGACAGCACACCATCAGGGAGGGGGCCAATGGAATGTGCCATGGGGGGGGGCAAGTGCAGGCCTTTTTCCCAAGATCTTCCACTGCCCCAATTCCATCTACCCTCAGAAGGTGCAGTCCTATACACACTTACCTGGGAATAAGTCCCATGGAACTCAATGAGACTTACTACTGAGTAGGCATGCATTGGATTCTAGAACGATCCCATTAAGCAGCTAAAGCTTTGTTCTCTCAGGAAGCCAGTCAAGATTGTCAGTGAGCATCCCAGGCAGTCTTCTTCTTTTTCTGGGACTGACATCTCTGTTGAGCCACAATCTTGATACCTGGTCTCTACAGTGAGCTCATTTTTCAGGTCAATTTTTTTCTAATCACCTCAGGAATTCCCGCCTAGCCAACTTGTGCTTTGATGTACCACAGTTAATACCAGGGAACATTAATGAATCTTGAGCTCTGGGGCTCCCTCAGGTTGCAATATGTAGCACACTTAGATACCGTGGCTCAAGTGAAAAAGACAGAGTATGGCAAGTTGAGTCTAATATGGAAAGCATGTTCCACAGCAGTACACTGAACACTGTTCAAATGTATCTTCGGAGCAGCAAAGTTGTTCGATATGAAGTATGTTGCAACTGCCTTGGCATTGACCACACGAAGTACAAGCCAGCCCTTCACTGACTTGTAAATTGAAACCATTTCCCTTCGAGATGCGGGAGGAAATTCTGGACACAAAAGCATGGGAATTCAGTAGGTGGGCACTGGTCGCATTTCACAGAGCTGCAAGCCAAAGGAAAACTGGTTCCTGCCTGGAAAAGCAATAAGTGCTGAGAACGAGAGTCTCCCTGCGATCTCCAGCTGAGGCCTACTTTTGCTCTCGGCCTGCTTTCAGTCACACAATCAGAGGCCAAACCTTCACGGTTCCAGTCACTGAGATTGGGACTGATAAATTATCTTGAAGCAGACACTGTTGGGGGAGAGGCTCTGCTTCCTTTTTCAAGAATATGCTGTTTTTTTAATCCCATGTGTTTACAGAGTGCACCTTTTATTGCTATGCAAGTAGCACTCAAGAGGTCTAGAGACGAGGGCTGTGGTCTTACACAGTTCACAATTGGTAGGTTGTTTTCATAAGGGTCCCCCCTACCCCTTCTAATGTTTTTTTTTTTCTCTTCATTTGTTATTATTGCAATTTATTTGCCATAAAATATAGGTTATTTGCAATGGTAAAACAGACATGGGGTTCTGCTCACAGTCTTGCATTCCAGACAATTCTCCAGTCCAAATCACATCTCTCACAACGTCAAAGAGGCAAGGACTGGGGTGGCCAATACAGTGGCGTTCCCAGAGGGGGAGCAAAGCTTTTCAGGCACCCTGTGTAAAGCAGCCCCTGTGTAAAGTAGCCCTTCCCCTTCACCTTCAAAGCCATTTGCAGCCTAGCGTTCTCCTCCCCTGGAATGCCACTGATACAATACCTGCATTAAACTACATTCAAGACACTAGCCCAGAGGCCAGAACAAACCAATTTGCTGGGCACTCTAATAAAGTGGTGTCACCCAGCAGTGAGGGCTTCACATACACTCAGGGCACAATCCTAACCTGGAGTTAGGCCAGCACAAGTCCCTTGTACCGCTGCACAAGGGACCATCTGTGCACTGGCCTCCCTAACTCTGAGAGTGGTGCAAATGTGGTTTATGGCACATTTGTGACACTCCTAGGTCAGCACAAGGGACTTGTGCTGCCCTAACTCTAGGTTAGGATTGTGCCCTCCGGTGGCATGAGGTCATCAAATGAGGAGGAACTGTGGGAAAAATGAACTTCCTGAATGATCCTTTCAAGTGATATCCAAGCAATGAAAGACACATGTAGATTTATTTCTTTTTCCTGCAGAACAAGTGGAACTGGGAGCAACCATTTTTTATTTAATTTCCAAACGTCACTGCAAACCAGGCAGAGCTGGCTGTATCCAGCAAGAGGGGAACAGGAGGCTTCAGAAGAAAAAGGGGATCCCCTTTACCCTCCTTAAACCTCCCGTCCCTCAGTGAGTCACTTTGGCGCTGGCACAATTTTGCTGGCACAAATCTGAACAGAACAAGGGGGCAGGGGAGCTGCTGCCAAAGGGGATCAGATTTGGCACATGCTATCACTGCCAGACCACCCCCTTCTCCACCCTCCCCACCCCATTCCTTCTCCCCCAATCAGGTTTGTTCCCTTCCCACCCCTGTTCTGCCTCACCACCACCCTCACCTCCCCCGCTGACTTACCTGCTGCTATGGGTGGCCAGTGATCCAGCAACACGCATGGGAGAGCTCCAGCCTTTCTACCAGTGCTTGAGCAGCACTTTACTCAGCGCACTGCTGAAGTGTGCTTTACAGCTGCTTTTCAGCAACCAGCACTGGCAGAACATCCATTCTGCCAGCAGGGTAGCATTGGGCTGTAACTCACCACTCTTCTCTCCTGCAGATTGTTGTACACTTTTCTCTTCCTTTTCAATTCTAGGGAGCAGGAAGAAGAGGATCCATGGAGGCAACAGCTGGAACACTGTCAGGTAAAGGGAGCAATGCTGGATGAGCCATCTCAGGCACCAGGAGGCCTGAAGCTATTTGGTAGCCACGGCCAGACCCTGAAGTACTAGTTTGTCTTCTGTGCTCTTCAGCATTATGTAAAAGGTAAAGGTTTCCCCACGACCGAATGGTCTAGTCGTGACCGACTGTAGGGGGCGGTGCTCATATCCGTTTCAAAGCCTGTAGAGCTGGCGTTTTGTCCGAGGACAAGCTTCCATGGTCATGTGGCCGGCATGACTCTACGCCGTAGCGCACAGAACGCCATTACCTTCCCACCGAAGTGGTCCCTATTTATCTACTTGCATTTAGGTGCTTTTGAACTGCTAGGTTGGCAGGAACTGGGACAAGCAACGGGAGCTCACTCTGTCGCGCAGTCCTGAACTATTACAGTATGTAAGCATAATTATGTATTATGATTATAATTATAATCAGTATTATGTAAGCATGCACAAATGAAGACAAGACTTGCCAATGCTATCGCTTCTATAAATGGGTTAATGCATGGGCTAGTACTAGATCCTGTGTGGTTTAAGAATTCTCTTTTTACATACGGATGAAGGTTATGTGCTTTCATGAGGTCACTCCTAAGGTTTGTTTATATATGTCCAGTTTCTAAGGTCTGTTAAGAACCACTTACTTCATCTTAATCTCTCATGTGTTTGTATACTCAAGGAATTAATCCAAGGTGCACCTAAAGGGAAAGTGAAATAAAGAACCCCAACTTAATTAGAAGCTCTCGATTTGTCCATATTTCATATCAGGAAACCAAGTAAACAATATCTCATTGCACTGTGACTTGAAAATGACCTGAAAGGAATGGGAATTTAGGCTTAAAAGCGGGGTGGGGGTTCCATGATCATATATTCAAGATGGTGACCATTAAGCAACAACTTCTGATCTCTCTTATTAAGTGAACCATCCCCCACCCCTGGATAACACTTTAGATGTTATTAAATATGATTTCAGAGTAGTGCTGAGCACTGCTATTTGTTGTAACATTTCTGCAAGAGAAGAGATGGGAAGCCCAATCCTATGGTGCCTCTGTGCCCAGAGGAGCAGTGGTGCCAAAATGTATCCTATCGGTGCCAAGGCAGCCACCGGGGTCTCCTAGGGGTAAGGGAGCATTTGTGAGTAGAATGCAGCTGGAAGCAAAGGGTCTCCTATTTCCTATGGGCACAGAATCAAGGAGTGCTTGATTCTCCTCAACAGCAGACACAACAGCAGGATACAACAGCAGACATCTGTCGACATCTCCACCCACTTCTGGATCCGATCCTCCCCTCCCTTTGTCTTCCCCCTGCTCAGTTCTACCTCCTCCCCACCTCCCCCCTGTCCCAAAGGACCTTGCCGCTGAGCAGCAGCAAAACATATGGCCAGCCACTCCTTGGCAACATCTTCTTGGCACTGAGGTCAAGTGCCAGTGCTCCTTTCTTCCAGGGTGCCACAAAAGTGCTTTATGGCATGTTTGCAACACCCAGAGCCAGCAGTACACACATGCCATTGGTTGCCACAGATCATAAGACTGGGCCCTTACATATCAGGAGTTTGTGAATCTACTTGTTACAGTTATGGTAACTATAACTTCTCATTGTGCTTTTAAATTTTGGTTAACACAAACCAACGATCAAGAAATGATTTTGTGCTAATCAAAAGGATGGAGGTGTCTAATAAAGTGATGAGTAGATGACCTTTGTATTTGAAGGACATAACCCTAAGGGAGAAAGACCTCAAAGCTAACTCACATCGTCAGCGGAGGTTAAGGTTGGAAATTGGAGCTCAGTTCCTAAGAGCACAAACAATATTATTAGTCTGTGGAAGAACCATCTGTGGCATGGAGGAAGCCCCAGAAAGCCAGTAATGTTAAAATTAGGCTGTGGAGAGAGAAAAAATCAGCATTGGCAGAGGCAATGGACAAGATGACATAATCATCTTTCTTCGTCTCAAGTAGTAAAAAAAATAATAAAGCAAAACCATTTTTGGAAGCAAAAATGTACAGTAAGGCTCAGCTGTTGAAAAAATGATTGTGAATGAAGAAGGTTGATGTGAGGAAGTCTGAAATCATAGTATGTTTTGCCTGCAGTTTGGAGACAGTGATGGGTAAGGGATGTACTGTAACATCTGCACAAGACAATCATCCTTGAGGTATAGGGTAATAGAGATAGGAACCTCTACACCTTTTTCTTTTTACTGAATCCATTTATGGTGTGCCTTGTGATTATGGTTGTGGATAAGGCACACAATGCACTGCCAAGTTCATGGTCCATGAACCATAGCTTCTTTAGGGAAGTCTCACCAGCAGCACCACCACCATTTTCAGAGAAAGTGGGAAGAAAGAGACAGGAAGTCTAGGAAATATATACCAGTGTTATTCAAACTGTGAGTCGAGACCCCTTGGTGGGTCGCAACCTGATGTCAGGTGGGTTGCGGAAAGCTGGGAGCAGCCATCTTGGAAACTGCAGACCTTATGCTTGTTATATTCCTTTTGTGAGTACTCACAGTTTGAATTTTCAAGTGAGGGGTGTTTTTTTTTAAAAAAAAATATTTTTAGTTCAGTGCTTTTAAATAATATTTTATCCTAAGCTTGGTTTCTTTCAGGGATGTTTTATTGTTATGCAATTGCTGCAGTCCAAGAATGCCAATTTGCATTTCAGGAGTGTCATTTTATTGTTACAATGATGGCACTTCCTGCTTGATGATGTCACTTCCTGCCACAACATCACTTCCAGGTTAATGACATCCCTTCCAGTGAGTCCCGACACAAGTGCCATTCTAAAAAGTGGGTCCCAGTCTAAAAAGTTTGAATACCACTGGTATACACAACTCCCTTCCACACTGAAAAGGTGGGTCTAATGTTGCCTGTTGGGAGGAATGGTGGGTCAGGAAAGCTTGAAGACTCCTAAGTGAAAAGCTACCTGAAAATTTAGCACTGAGGCCTAAGTACTTTTTGATAAAAAAAAATATTAATGTTATTTTACCACATTAGAAAACCTGCAATTGCCAGGTTTTTAAAACCAAGCAAGGAAGTTCCAAATTTTCCAATAAATTTTCTCTCAGAGCTCTAAGCGCACGGATTCATTTCCCACTTAAGGCTGCCCTGGACAGTTTCCACAAGCAATATTGAGCGATAACACCCATGGAGCACTCCCTGTTAGCCTACCATATGCAAACTACATTCTCTGAGCAATTAGTGACTGCATCGATAATTCAGAAATTAGCGTTACGAAAGAAAGGTGAGCTTGCTCTTGTTTTCAAGCCGAAGAATCGCAAAATCGCCAAAAAGGTTCAGAAAGAAGGAACACTTCTCGGCGAATGTTTGTTGAGTGAAAAATAGCATGACTTTAGGCTTTTGTGGGAAGAGATTGTGAATCATTTCTGAATTTCTTGGAAATGTCTTCATTATTCAAAATAACTCACTCAGCCATTTGGCCGGTTGCCGAGTGCTTGAAGGGCGCAGTCGTCCATTATTCACAATCGGTGGTGTTTCATTGGCAGCGGAATATGCTTACTACCTATCTGATTTACTAAATGGAATACTGAAACTTTTCCTATCAGGACAGAGGATGATGAATGGCTAGTAATGAAAATGTGAAGCAGGGGACCTGTAATATTTTCATAACCACCTCGGAGCTTCTGGAATATTTCTCAAAGCAAATAATACAAAAAGCACTAACTATACACTCTCCCTCACCTTTAGCCTATTCATGTGAACAATCATTATTCTGCATCACTATGACAAATTGATTCTTGCAAGGAACACACTCAAGCAAGGACTGACCTAAAAATGCTATCTAAGGCATTCCTATTTCAGTCTGGTATAGAACCCAAAGATTAATGGTTGCACAGTGTCTTTTTGATAAGGACGTCTGTCATATTCAAGTGGTCTGTCACAGTGGGTTGACAAAATCCAAAGAGGGCCCCATTTGGTATCCAAGTCCTCCCTCAACATATTTTACTTGTTGAAAAACTTAACAGGCAGGTAGAAGGCTTGTTAGATTTTTTGAGGCAGGAAGCTCTTTGTGGAGCTACTGCTAACCAGAAGCTGAAATGAGGAAAAATAAAGTAAAGGGAAACTTGCTTACATGGTAACTTTAAAAAATAACAGCCAAAAAACCTTGGGATAATTATTTTAAAGGAATGGTAGGACTGACATCTAAAAACCTGTGACTCTGGCCCTAGGGAACAGAATTGTGGTATCCTGTCCTGGATTGCACTGTCAACTTCAGCTGGTGATGTTACCAAATTTGTGACCAGGTATGGAATCTTAGGCTCAACTGCATCACAAGTTGAGCACTACTTCACTGAGAACTTCTTCACTGGCTCAAAGTACTTATCACACAGATTATCATGTGCAGGTTGCAAGGACATCTGGGACATGATAGCATCTTAGTAAGGACATCAGGAACCCTGGAAACATACACAGCCCATGGATCCCTTACAGTCATGGATCACCATGATCTGCCTATACTACATTTCCCATGGTCCAGGGCACCTGGCACTGTATTTCAGACACAATGGACAGACAGAATCATTGCTACTACCAGCACATGTATTTTGGGTCTTTGAATGTTATGGCAGACCATGCCCAAGAATCTTGGAATTTCTAGGGCTTTTAAGGGTGGAGAAGCATTTCAGACTTCTTGTTCTCTCAGTAATACCAAACAACTGGGTTTTCATGTTTTTGAACACAGCTGTTTTGATTAAAAAAATACTTCGCATTAATCGAGCCCCGTCCAAACTGAGCCAAGCAGAGGTTGTCCATCACTGGGTTTTTATCCCCCACTGCTTGCAAAACAACAACAACACCCTTTTGTGACATGGGCTGAAATACAATTCAACGGGACGGAGAACAGTCAAGTCAGGAAGGCTTGCTAATCCGAAGTGCAGTTTAGAAATACAACTAAACCTTGAACATTCTACTTAATTGTCTTCCACATTGCCAAAGCTAAATTAAAACACTAAATTAAAAACCAAAATCTTTTTTTAATCAGCAATATTGTTCAATGCTGTTCATAGAACATTCCATCCCAACTATATTTTAAACACTGTACAGGATGTATGTTTGTGGGTCAGTTTTCAAACACTGCCAAAATATATCCCCCGAGATGTTGGAAACAGAGCACCAGAAACACCACACAGCTGTGTTTGTATTAAAGGATGTAGAGACATCCACATTCAAATGAAGCCAGATTTGGAATAGGCAGGATACAACTAGCAGGCTTGGGATTCAGTCATTCCTAGAGCAGAACATGGTCACCTGCAAAGCAGCCCTGTGACCTCTGAAAACATACAGATTGCATGTTTGCAATGTACAATGTGTTTGTACAATGGCATTGTACAATTTACTTTAAAGACATGACTGCCAGCCTCCTAGCAAATCTGTTCTCCAAATGCCCTGACCTCAAACCAGAGCTTCATATATGCTCTGGTGAAAGCATTAAACTCCTTGCAAAAACATCTCAACATTTTTAACCGTGGGGGGGGGGAGTCTCTGTGGGAGCATGTAGTTACTCTTCCCATTCATTTGAATGAATGGGAGCATGTCTGTGGGAGCATGTAGTTACTCTTCCCATTCATTTGAATGAATGGAGTAGCCCTTGAGGGCAAGGCAGTCATCCAGCTAAACAGTCTTGCAGGAGTTCAGGACAGAAAAAAATAGATCAATAGTTAACCTATGGAATTGGCTGCCACATGATGTGGAGAGGATGACAAGCTTTGATGGCTTTAAAGAGGGATAAGCCAAATTTATGAAAGAATCAGTTTCTCAATTAATCATGATGACCATGTGAAAGTGCTATACCCAAAGGCTGCAGACCTCAAAATACAAGATGGTGGGGAGGCAACAGAAGGACTCCTCATGACTGATTTCATGTCTCACAACTTCTGTGAGAATGACTGAACTCAGCAGCAAAAATAACGGTCGCATGGCACCTGAACAACTGGCTAGCACATGTCAGTGGTCCAGTAAATAAATAAGTAAAATGTATCCTACCATAAACATTCATGAATCATAGAGTCCTCATCAGATGCATGACGTATTTATTATTCTCACTTGACAGGTATCTGTATATACTGTACCTAGATGGAGACCAAGAAAGAATGAAAGCACAGCAAACTGTGAGGCCAATTGCCTAACCAGATGTCACATATAAAGAAAATATATGAGTCAGTAAGATTGTAGAACTGGATCTGGGCAGACAAGGATTTAAGAACTATAGCATTGCAAAAGCCCAGAGTGGAAGAAATTACATTCAGCAGACCTGTTTCACCTACAGGACAAGAGAGCGAACTCATAAAGCTATCTTCTACTGAGCTAGACGTAAAAACATAAAAAGAGCCCCCCTGGATCAGGCCAAAGGCCCATCTAGTCCAGTTCCTTGATTCTCACAGTGGCCCACTAGATGCCTCAGGGAGCACGCAAGACAACCAGATACCTACATCTTGTTTCCACTCCCCCACATCCGGCATTCTGAGGTAGCCGACTTCTAACGGAAGGGGGTTGCATCATGGCTTGCAGCCTACAATGGACTTTTCCTCCAGAAAATTCCCTCTAACCAAGTATTGTCTCCTCTACTCTCCAAGGTGTCAAGCAAGAGTCGATTCCATGCCTGCTATTCAAGGTCTTTTTTAGATATCTCAATTTGAACCTCAGTTCTTATCCACATAAGTACCTGCTCTACCAATGAGCTCTTTCCTTTTTCCTAAGGGCATGGAGCCCAGGTCCCCCTCAGCATGTCAACTGAATCCCACAACCTTTGCAACCCATTCCAAAAAAAAGCACCATTCTTGTCTCATCAACAGGGCTGGTTCATCTATGAAGCCAACTGAAGCAGTTGCCTAGGCAGCAGATTGGTGGGAGGTGGCTGTCTCTGTCTACCTAATTGCCTCCACTGTTTCTTCTTCTACTACTCTCTGGCTTGGAAAAGGAAGAGGTAGACAGAGAGGAAGCGGCAATGTTGAGGTAAAGAGGGTACTGAGCTAGAACATTGGACAGTGGGAGGAGCAGAGGATGCCCCCTTTGGGTAATGGGGGACAGCATTGGGGATGCTGCATCAGGTGTTAAGAAGTCTTGGGCTGGTTTTGCCATCGAGCCACAGTATACCTGAAAAGGGACGAGAACAGTGGTTAACATAGAAGCAGAAATATGCTGGGCTCTAACTTACCTTAAAGTCACATCTTTCTGTCCTGTACGCGGGTTGCGCCTTCATCACAGTTGCACAGTGATAGAGCACCTGATTTACAGGCAGGAGCAGTGGTGTCATTCAAATGATTTAGGAACAGGAACTCACTTTTGATTGGCACTTGTCAGGAACCCAGAACCAGCCACAGAGCTCGTTAGGATCCGGAACGCCCGTTCTGGTCCGTTCCCCCTGAATGACATCACTGGGCAGGAGGTCACAGATTCAAGGTAGGGCTGGAAAAAATCCCTGCCCGGGATGTCCAATAGCCTTTGTAAGTAACTGTAGATAACGGCAAGGAAGGAGGTCTGCTCTAAGGCCGCTTCACATGAGGGCGTAATCCTAACCTGGAGTTAGGCCAGCACAGTTTGGCCATCAAAGTTTGGCTGGCACAAGGGACACTGTAAAGTATGTTTGGACCACTCTCGGAGTCAGAAAGGCCATCACATGGATGTGCGCCATCCTCTCTGAATCTGAGAGTGGTCCAAACACGCTTTACGAAGGCCCTTGTACAAGCCAAACTTTGCTGGCCTAACTGTGCCAGCCTAACTCCAGGACAGGATTGCGCTCTGAGTAGCCAGAGTTACCTCAAGATAAGAGAGGGACAGTTTGTACGCTCTGAAATGCCCCCACCCTTGCTGCCGTTGCCCTGCATGTCCCAGGCCCCTGCGGAGCCATGGTGAGTCCTGCTGGCTCAGATTAGGGCCTGTAAGAGAGCCTGGTTTTGTTCATGCTCTCCTGGCCATCTCTCATGTCTTCCACTTGAATTGTTTAAGTTTCTCAGCTGCATGCATTTAGCTTTCTGGCTGCTTTTGTTTTTGGCTACCAGGCTTTTCTCAATCCACGTCTTTAAAACAAAACCCTTTCTTAAGCGTTTCCAGCCATGCCTGTCTCACATTGTGTGGCCGCTTCCCTCCGCTGAGTTGCCAGCCTCCCACAACCACTGTTTGTCTTACACCTCCCGCTGCCACGAGAGACGACTCGGATTCATCCCCGACTGTCAGCATAATAATGGGAACAAATATCCAAGTTTCAAAAAAAACAACCACATGCAATTGTGGCAAACTACACATGAAAACCAGCCCATTCCGTATGCATTTATTCTAGTTTTCTCAGAATGTGGCACGTTTCACAGCTGTAAGCTCCTTGAGTATTGGATGGGGGCCATTCAAGATCATCTAACATTGACCCAATTCCCCAGAAATCCAAGTCATACAGTTGCCCTACCTCTTACGTGCAAATCAGTCACAGGGGTCACTGAAGGGTCTAACTTCCTTCTCCACCAAGCAAGAATGATCCTCACCCCAGTGAGTGTCTTTTGTATTAATGTGGGCATGCATCATTTCAATGTGTACATATAAAAAACAATGTGTATTTTACCACCATGTGCA
Organism: Lerista edwardsae; assembly: GCA_029204185.1. Classification (NCBI taxonomy): domain Eukaryota; kingdom Metazoa; phylum Chordata; class Lepidosauria; order Squamata; family Scincidae; genus Lerista; species Lerista edwardsae. The sequence goes on along the minus strand of JAJKFI010000008.1, from coordinate 10,810,250 downwards.
TCAGCCAGCTGTCTATGCCAGGGAGCCAAGAGAGGCCGTCAGCTCTCATAATAAATGCATAGAATATTAAGCATGTATTAAACATGTATTTGCTGCTTTGAAACAGGCCACAAGTGCATGTTTCTCATGCAAGCACATATCATGCGAAAAGTTCATCCGGAGCAGAGATGGTCAGGGCGATCAGCAGCCTCTGATTCCCATCTTATGGACTGGCCATTTATCAGTCCTATATCCAGCAACAAGCAACAGAACTATGCATCACTGTAGTTCTCAAATAAGGCATGCCTATGTGATTAATCATGGGGGCTTGATTCCCTTGGCTTGGTTTAGAACAGACTAAGAGCACCATCCTAGGTGCCCTGTAGCAGCCTCGACGCTATGTGGTAGTGTTGACACTACCCGCAGAGCACCGATGCGGGGGTGCCAAGCGACACCCCTGCATTGGAGCTCTGACTCCGAGACCAGCGCTGCAGGCAGCACGGGCCTCAGAGCACCCGCACTCGTCTCCCTCTGCGCCAGCCAAGCCTGGTTGGTGCAGAGGTGTGACAAGCTGGGCCGAGGGAGGGAGTAGGCGGGGAAGGGTGGGCTGTGGGCCGGCCCTAAGGCTGAATCCAAGGCCTTATCCCAGGCCACATGGCCCCAATTCGGGCCATGCGGTCTCCTCGGATCTGCGCCTCCTGTTTAGCTGGCGCAGATCTGAGGAGTCCATGGGGGAGGCTGGCACCTCCCCTATGGCAAGGGCACGAATGTGTCCTTCCTGCGGGGAGGTCCCAGCCTCGCCTAAGCAGCACTGGATATGGTACTGGCCGGCCAGCCTTGCCATTCCAGCGCTGCTTAGGTGTGCACTGTAAGACCAATTTGGACTGGAACTGAGTCAGCTCATTTGAAGCGCAGGTCCATTTCAAACTCCATGTTTCATATCCATCTAGATTGGAATGCATCATGTATCCAGTATACGATGCCGTCTTCTTGTGAGCTCCACCACTACAGGCTTCTCCATCATTAACCCACTTACATGCCCCTCCCACTCCTTTTTTCTTTTCCACAAAATGTACCTGATACAGCGATGAATGGAAGCCCAAGCGCGCCCATAGCTGGTGCTGAAACTGCGTCCCCAGGACGTCACCCCGCCCCCATGAGTCGCTCCGACACACCTCCCTGTGCCTGGAAAAGTTCCATTTTGGAGCGTTACGGAGGCCAGGAAGAGAGGGAGGGCCAAAAAATGTGCTGTTTCAAACGCGGACTGTGCGCAATGGCGCCCCGCCGCTGCCTGGCGCCCATGGCTCGTGCCACCCCAGGCTACAGGTCAGATACACGGCTGACCTGATAGCAGTGACAATTAACACAAAGAAATCCTGCTGCAGTCGTGGTGGGCCCTGGGTGCAAAATGACCCAGCTACACCTCTGCTCTGCCCCACTTTAGGGATGCTACTATTCATATGGAAACTTCTGCTCAGGTTTTCATTAAAGGAACTTGATGGGAGAAAATAAGAGCGCAAAGGGAGGTCTTCTTTCCAGCCCACAAAAAGTTGCAACTATTTTCAGAGCAAATGGGGGAAAGGCCTAATGTCTGGACTGCTAAAGAGTTAAAAATTTATAGAAATCAGAGATATGTGTTGCCTGTGAAGTAAGCAGAGCTCGGGTGTACAATAACGCTACTGTATATCAAAAAGTACAATTATGCTTTGAGGCTCACCTTTCAGGCTCCATTTCAGAAACCCAAAGAGCTTTTTCATGAGCTTTTGAGCACTTGCGTGTAGGAAAGTCAGCCGGGACAACCTTTGGCATCAATTGGTACAAAGCTGTGTTGTTTAGAGAGCATCAAGGGAACAGATCAGCACTCATGTGAAGCGTACCAAAATTAAGGCTGCAATCCTATACATATTGTCCGAGGAGTAAGGCGTATTAACCTGAGCAGGCATGCGTAGGCTTGTGCTGTGGGTTGCCCAGAGCTAAAGGGAAACACCCTCTGCTATTCAGACAGAGGATTAAAGACTGTGGTTGTTTTGTATGGGTACACAGTAAAAGGTTTTGAATGTGTGCTTGTTTCATTATTATTGGATTGCCACAATCTGCTGAAGCTGCCTTGAGAATCCCAAATAGAGAGTGATCTGGGAACCCCAAATGTCACTCCCACTACGTGACTGGCAACTCCACAGTACCATTGCATGGAAGGTATCAGCCCACACATCACTGCTAGCCCATGAGAAAGCATGGTATTTTGGAACCAAGTGCATACCCTCCCTTCCATTACAGACTCCATGGTGGATACCTGAAACTGTGGGTAATGGGGACACCTTTTTAAAGGTAGGGGAACATCAGAGGTTTTGCTGCCATAAGGTAAAGATGTTCCCCTATCTTTTTAATAGGCGTTCCAGAATCCGTGGTATCCATGGTTAACTGAAACCATGCGTACACTGATTTGGTAATCAGTGGATACTGGGGCATGCCTGTATTTTTTATTCCAGAACCCTCTTTTAGCACTTGACATAGTCCTTGTCCCCAAATGGCCAATGAAATGGCAAAATGGTCACTATCTAGGAAGGCATCCAATGGACATTAGTAGAAAGGGCTCCATCAAGGGCAGCCTCATGGGGGGTGTAGCTCAGGACCCTGGCCCATAATTTAACTATCAGATTTCCTTGGTATGAATAACTAAACATGTGGAAAACAAAGAGTCCACATACAATGACCAACGCTTCATTCCTGATACTTTAACATACTGTAGGTCTTCACATTGTGACTTTTAATATGATCAGGAGAAAAAGATTTTGGCATGTTTAGTCATGAACACTGTCACACACACAAATCACAACCCGGCATGATCTCAGAAAATCTTCCAGGGTGCATTGAACAAAGCCATTGTAAGTAGTGAACTGGTGGGTGCTGGAATATTTACATAAATGGTTCAACACAGTCAAATTCACTGATGACCTTAAAGTACGTGGACTTTTACAACTCTCAAAGTGTTTGTACCACAGTGCAATCAATGCACCGGACGGCACCGGGGCCTCACAACCCTCACCAAGCCAAAGCCCTTTTCAGGCACAGAATGAAATAAGAGTGCCATTGGCCGCCATGATGAACAGGAGCAGCGGTGGGATCTGCAAATTGAGAAGGGGAACGCTGGGCGGGACTTACACAGGACTTCCACGTGATTGGCTGCCCGTCTGCAGCGTTCCGCGGCTGCCCTGGCCTCGGGGGGGCTGCCCCCGGTTGGCGCGCCCCACCGCTGCTCGCCCAGGCACCCGGCGCGCCCCCCACCTGTCCTCCGCGGCGAGCAGGAGCCCCCCCCCCC
>JAJKFI010000008.1:10768896-10806552 GCA_029204185.1 Lerista edwardsae | reverse complement strand
AAGTCCCGCGCAGCATTCCCCTTCTCAATTTGCAGATCCCATCGCTGAACAGGAGTCATTTATTTTTATTTATGTATCAAAGTATTTCTATCCCACATCTTGACCCTCAAGAGGACCCCCAAGGCAGTTTACAATTGACACAAACAAATAAAAATATATCATGGACCATAATTTAAAAAATAAATACAGAACAGGTCAAATAATAATTTCCCAGAACACAACAAATGCACTATGGTCCTGACAAAAACTGTGAGCACAATCCTAACCTGGAGTTAGGCTGGCACAGTTAGGCCGGCACAGTTTGGCTGGCACAAGGGCCACCATTTGGACCACTCTTGGAGTCAGAGAGCCAGCACACAGACATGCGCCATTCTCCCTGACTCCAAGAGTGGTCCAAATGGTGGCCCTTGTGCCAGCCAAACTGTGCTGGCCTAACTGTGCCAGCCTAACTGCATGTTAGGATTGCACTTTGTGTGTGCAAACTTGGAGCTAGGCTAGGAGCTCCAAGAAGCAAACCTGTAGCTGCACCAATGGAAGTTTCCCTCTGGAAGCTAATAGGAGCTCTGGTACACAATTTTTGTTGGGACTGTGGTCAGAAGGGGTTAAATGCCCCCCTGCAAAATTCTGAGGGCCCACCCCCATGGCTTCTATTTACAGTGAAAAAATAAATATCCATACCCCAACTGCACAATTTAACATAATATATATTTTGGCCTTAAGCAACACTTTAAAAATTCCTATTAGTTTCAATGGGATGGATTTAAGCACATGCTTAGCTCTCCCACTAAAATAAATGGGACTTAAGAATGCCTAATCATGGCTGGAATTTTTACACTCTGGAAAATTTATTTAAAAAATTACAGAACAATGTTATAAAACACAATTTTTTTTTTCCGTCTTGGCTAAGAGGCTCTGTCCTGCTGGAGTCTAGAGAAACAGCCATGCACGCTTTATGGTAAAGTTTAAGTAAATATTAGCGAAATAGAGAGAGTGTGGTCTGCCTTTTATTGCCAATTACGGATTTACAACGTTAGCCGGCAAAGGGGATATTCTAGTCAAAGCAGCATTCCGCAGCATCATTCAAAGTCTTACTGAGAAGGCATTTGTTATACAGGAGAACCTGTAAGGTCCGGACATCCTGAGGGACATGAAATGTATCCGCAGTAGCGGATATCCAAAATTTGTGACGGCAGAGAGACATAAAGTATTGATGTTCCAGTGAGCGGTGGGAACGCTGCCTAGTGCACAGAAGGCCCTAGTTATGGGAGGTCTTTTATATACAAGTATTTTATGACAAAAGGGGACGTGGTGGCGCAGCGAGTTAATCCGCTGTCGCTGGGCTTTCGACCGCAAGGTTGGGAGTTCGAGACTGCGTGACGGAGTGAGTTCCCATTGCTTGTCCCAGCTCCTGCCAACCTAGCAGTTCGAAAGCACCTAAAAAATGCAAGTAGATAAATAGGGACCACTTTGGTGGGAAGGTAACGGCGTTCCGTGCGCTACGGCGTAGAATCATGCTGGCCACCATGATCGGACAAAAACGCCGGCTCACAGGCTTTGAAACGGAGATGAGCACCGCCCCCTACAGTCGGTCACGACTAGACCATTCGGTCGTGGGGAAACCTTTACCTTTACCTTTTATTTTATGACAAAGGAATCTTTAGCCAGCACATTGAGGTACATTAGTAGCTTTATTACTGGCCTGCTTCCTTTTTCTGCACACAGTCCTCAAGGAATAGGCCCATGCTTTGGAAGGAGGAATCGTAGTATTTGCGAACAAAATGAAAACATTGGTCTCAGGGTCAACTAGGATGTCAGCTGTGGCTGTGAAAGTTGGTTGAACATATTCAAAGGGAGCTGCTGACTTTCCACTCCCCACATTCCAGGAAAACAGCATTTTTGGCAGGCACTTGTAAAGGTTTCAATTTATGGGAAAGAGGCTTGCCTCAAAGAGGTTTATTTTTCTTATTTGACCAAAGTTTGATGTTTTCCACCATTAGATCTTTCTGCTTTCAGAAAGTGTATAAAGAGCTTCCTTTCCATCCAGATAATTTTTATCCCTTTAGACCTTGTTCGAAAGGGGCTTCCAATGAAAAATGGGCGTCATGAAGCCAGGCTGATAAAAACAGCCATGAAGAACATTCATACCCTTGTGCCCCACTCCATTGGTAATGTGGGCATCTTCTGATCATGCAGATACTCCCCATAAGAGCACCCCTCCTGCACTGCATCAGTACTATTGATGCTGGCATCAGTCCATTTGATCAAAGTATACATCATGATTGACGTAGCATGAGAGCCAACCATAACTCATATTTATGTATGAGAAGTCTATTGCCCATTTTGGCTTGATATTAAGAACATAAGAAGAGCCAAAGGCCCATCTAGTCCAGCTTCCTGTATCTCATAGTGGCCCACCAGATGCCTCAGGGAGCACCCAAGACAACAAGATGACTGCAAGCTCTTTTAATAATTCCTTATGGGACTTGGTTTTTAGATCCCTTTCCATTTTAGTTGCTCTCCTCTGAACCCACTTCAGCTTATCATTCTCCACAAACTAGAGGTGCAGCGAATCACGTCAATAAGTGGTTACTTAGAACCCCAAATGCCTTTTAATTGACTAAAAGCAACTGTAGATGGTTTTATTATGATGGAGAGCTGAAGGTCACCATTTCTCATCGCACTGTTTTCCCACCAAAAATTCTGAAGCTTCTGTATGCTCCCAAAATGGTTATTTGCAGTGGGGGAAATGGATACTTAATATCAAGCCAAAATAGGCAACAGATTTACAACCCCATAACAGGAGTCAAGTTTTTATTGTGATCACCGCATCATAAATAATCAGAATGTATATAGTATATAGCAACTAAAACTACCTAGCATGCTTCACATGCATTGTTTCAGTGACCCTTACAACAGTAAAATAAGCAGGTTGTATTATCTCCACACTGCAGATGGGTGGCCTGAGAAAATAAGGGCTTGCTAAAAACCACCTAGCAAACTCAGTTCATGATCAAGAGATTATCTGAACTGAAGACTTCTCCATTTCTAGTTCCAAGGCTTAGCTTCTACATTACACCTGCAGCACAAGGCAGTAGGGGCTATTCCTCTTAATGGTCAGCCATAGATAAATTCAGTTAACTCTGTGGAGAACCTTCATGTACTAATTTCAGATGCACAGAGATTCTACAATGAGATAGACCTCAAAAAATGGTCCATTGTTGAGACTGAATCCAGAAATGGACACAAGGCAGGTATTAGACTTTAAACACTGGCACAAATAAGCAACCTAATCAGTAGTGTCATTCACAAACGAGCTGCCGGAATGCGAGGCGGGACTTACCGCTTGATTGACAGGCAGCCCGTGACGCGTCGCCGCCTACCCGCCTGCTGCAGGGGCTCCCTCCGGGTGGCGCGTCCGTCCGCGGCTCGCCTCGGCACCCCGCGCGCCCCCAGGCAAGCGGGCACCCCCTCCGAAGCCAGGGGTGCCCGTGCGGTGGTCAGGCAGGCAGCGACGCGTCACGAACGAGCAGCCAATCAGGCGGTAAGTCCCGCCTCGCGTTCCGGCAGCTCGTTTGTGAATGACACTACTGAACCTAATCCTAACTAACTTCCCACATGGTGACTCAGCAGTGCCAAGGTAGTACCCGCTATATCCTGTGGGGGGGTTTCAGCCTCCAGAGGCGGCCTCAGGATAAGCCTGTACTGGGCCACCAGGTCTACTCAAATCGGAGCCAGCTCTATATCTGGCACAGCTCTATCTCTATATCTGCATACAGAGCCGTTACAGACTCTAATTGAGCCTGGGGTGAGATGATGCCCCCTCCATCACTGCACCCCAGCACCACCACCACGCTCCCTGCGTCATCCCGCCATACCCCCAGCGTCTACAATCGCTCCATTTCAGAGCCAAACATACAGGGAATGGGTGGGCCAACCTACGCTCCAGCTTCCCCCCTCTTCTTCGCTGCCATTACTCTTCCCTGGCCACTTGCGCCCCACCGCAACCAGCGCCCAGAGCGTCTGCCCCTCCTACATCACTCAGAATATGCCTCTGTCTACATGGACCCATGTTGGGAAAGCCTCCGAACCAGCCTCTTCCTGGTCCCAATCCACCCATCCTCAACTTCCTTGCTTATTTTTGTTAAAAATGCATAAAAACACCAAACGTTGCCTTTTTGGTGTGAAAATATCAGAATAAAACAGGAACGCCGCATTTTGGTGCTTAAGGTATTTTCCAAAAATGAAAATAGATTACTTAATTTTTAAAATAAATTTTATAAAAAGATTTGCATAGTATGAAGACCCTACAAGGAAACCTGTGGTGACAGAAAATATAATGCCACTCCAAGCACCATGGCAGTCTTTTTTTCTTTTTTAAACTATACGCTTCAGGAGGTTGAAAGAAGAGTTGAAGTACAGTATATAACAGGAATGCATATTTATTAAGTGATTTTATGAAGTAAGAGAAGCTCCCCAGGTGATGTGCTGAGTGGACTTTCTGGACTTCCACATTGCTGGTCCATAAAACTTCAGATTTGGCAATGCAGTTGAAACATCTGCTGGAATCATGAGATTCTTATGTGCTGAGTTCAGAGCAATGAAGCTTGCACATAATCAGTGACACCACTATCCTCTTCCCTCTTCGGCTCCTCCTGATCATGCAGTTGTCATTGCAACCAACAGGATCAGACGTGAAAGTTGAATGAGACCTACTGGTACCTAAATAAGGAGATGATCTTAACTGCAGGCCAGGTGTCAACACGTTTGGGCACCAGTCAAGGGTCACATCCCAGCAAGGGGCCCACAGTTACCATCTACTTCTCAGCAAGTAGCAGAAAGTCTGAGTAGTGGTGGTGGTGAGGATGAGGAGGAGAAGGAAGAAGACAAGCAGCTGCGGCTACCACCGGCTTCCTCACCAGCTCTCTGTTTGGCAAATGAGCATGTGGCAGAAATTGCAGGGAAAAGATGCAGCAACAGCTGCAATGGGAGCAGGAAGGAGAAAGTAGATCCACTGAAAAGGGGAGTCCTCCCCCACTGAGACATGCAGCCCCAACTGAAGGTGTCTAGTTCTTGCCTCCTAAACCTGGGATCAGCACTTACATTTTGCACCCAACTTCTGCAGATGTCAAGTTGTTGAACGTTTATCACTGACATAGTGCCTTGGATGGTTCATCCAGTTGAGTGATGCTGAAACATTTCAGAGTTTGGGGAAATCCCTCTTGTTTTCCAAAATTTGCATTCAGTTGTGAACGCAGGTTGAGGCTTTCTCCAAAAGGTGAAAGAGATCTGGAATTCATCCCAAGAGTTTATCTTTGTTCCTTGGTATGTAGCAGACAAAATTCTGCATGTATGGCACATGCACGTCAAAGGCCAGGTGTCAAGGCACGGAAAGAAGGAAACGGAAAAGGGTACATAGGGACTCACCTTTACCACCAGTTATTTCTCATTGAATGGATCCCCAGATTTTGGGACCTGCATCTGTCTTCCTTCTGTGTTGCACCCCAGTCATCCTGTCAAGGAGCAGCCTCAGCCAAATTTGGTGACAAGGAAAAATGGCCATCATCAGAAAACAAAAATTATGTTCTTTTAGTAAATGAGTAATACGGTATGATAAAAAAGAAAGATTGCCGGGTAGCTGTGAGGAGTGTGAGATGAATGGGTGTAAGTTGAGGATAAGTGCATGCTGCATGCATGGTGAGTGTATCTGTCACTCGCTGGACCACCAAGAGATTGGTATTTCTTGTAAAAGCCAGATCCTCGGAACCTCAATATGACTTCTATTACATACAGAAACTGTTAAGATAAAACAGATTCTTTTCCACAGGCACGGATGATGACAGCAAATACATACACCAATTATATGATGGCCCCATCAGCGAGCACTAACGAGAATTTGCTGGGTGCCCCATGATGGAGCCTCTCAAAGTTTGGAATTCAAAGTTCAGGGGTTTAATTTGGGAGAGTTGATATTGATAGTCAGGCATTACCTTTTTGTAGGCGTAGGAAAAGCGACTCTGTTTACATAACCAGAAAATATACTGGGTGCATTATTAAAATGAATTAGTCAGCAGACATGTGGGGGGGAAATGCACTGATATATCTCCAGAGTAGTAAAGTTTGGAATCATTGGTACGGCCACTTTGCTATCAATGGCCAACTCACATTTTGGTACGATACAACTTGTTTTAACAAAGATCAGGGCAACTAATTCTTTTCTATGCAACAAGAAATCACACAAGTGTAGTCTCTTAAAAACAAGAAGAGATTGTTCTCTTTCATGTTCTAAACCAGGAGGCTCCAAACTCTGGCCCATGGGCTGGATCCGGTGCCCCTGTTTTCCTTCCCTGGCATGAGCAGAGGCTTTGTTCTGCTGTGGAAGGTACAAAAGACCCCTACTACGACTCCAAGGGGTCTTTGCAGCCAGGTACTTCCGGGGTCTGCTGCCCAGTAAGCCATGCGCCTGGTACAAAGACCCCTGCAAAGACCCCTGGTACAAAGACCCCTGGTACAAAGACCCCTGGGAGTTATGGTAGGTGTCTTTCACACCGTCCCAGGTGGAACACAAAGCGCTGTTTGAGCCAGGGACGGGTTTCCCCGCTGCAGTTTGGAGACTGCTGCTCTAAATGATGAGATTTGTTTCAAAGTTGCTTCAAAAAGTAGGCTACTCCATAGTTCCCAAACTGTGCTTTGTGGCACCCCTGCTGCACCACAGTGGACCACTGTGGACTCACAGTGGACTCACAAGGGATATTTTACGATTTTGAGGAAAGTACAAAATACGATGGAAGCAGGATGATACTTATCTGGCCTGCGGGGCCTTGAAAAAATTACTGAGTCACTAAGAGGGTCGCGAACCAAGAAAGTTTGGAAACCTGTGGGCTAACTTATAAACCAAGAAAATCACAACATATAACTGGTTGAGCAAATAGGGCTGGTTGTCCTATCATGGAAAGTGCGTGCTCCTTAGTCAGGATATGGATGTTTCAAGAACTCTGCATACAATATTAATGTTAACTGTTTCCATGCATCGTTTAACGGCTCTTTTAGTCAATTCTCAGAACAAGTGCCAAGATGAGAATAGTATTGTAGGGTTAAGTTATTGACTAATAACAACTGGATTAAGTTATTGACTAATAATAACTGTCTTGTACCTTTGAAAGCCAAGTAAAAGTGACTCTTAATTCTACCAACTCCCCAAACTCAAACCATGAAGTTAATCCTACACAACATCCTTTGCAATGCAAAACATCCTGTTCCGAAACACACCATTTGGGGAATTGTATGACAATTACTGTAAAAACCTCAAGTCACTTAAGGAGCTAGGAACATCACTGGCAGCATTGGTCTTCATCCTTTCTTCCCTTCTCTCGCCAGGCCCAGAGCACTTAAATTCAAGCAGCATACAACACGCAGCTGCTCAGGAACGGATACCAGATTTTTTCTTCCATAAACATGGGATGTAATACGAAAAGTTTCCAGTCTTTAAAATTCTGCTTCCCAAAACTGGACTAACCGTGACATAATAAATACCCTGGAGAAATCTATGGTTCTGGAAACCCTGACCCTATGAGCATACGTTTGCTGGGATCTCTGCCATCTTCTCAGCGAAACTGGAGGAACATTTTGTCCAATTATTCAAAGCAGAGGAGATATAAAGGAATTACAACCTAAAATCAGCAGTGTTGAAAGAAAGGAAAAAAGCCAGGACTATAAACAAGATTGTTGTTAACTGAAGAAGCAGAGAAAATGTGACTAAGTTTGCACACAGTTATGCATATGTGCCTGTTTCTTCTGGGAATGATTCCTTCCTGAACCCAAAGGGGTATCCCCCCTTTCTTCTTAAAAAGGCTGCTATTATAGCAAACTTTTTTAGACAGGTCCATATACCAAGTCCCTCGAAATAAAAATTGCAGACCACTGTTTTAAGGCAAATTTTGTTGCTTGTATGGAAAGGACAGAGAGCACAAGGCATTTGTGAAAGGCTGGTTCTCCACCCCAAAAATATTTTTCCTGAGATTTGGGGCACCCATTGGAAGGGGGTGAGATGAGGGGGCTGCAGGGGGAGGAATTTCTGAAAACCAGGGAAAGGCATCGTCCATCAGTTGTCGTACCTTGACCTTCTTTAAATACAAGCCTGTATTCAGGGGGATGTTTATTTTTGATGGTTCTGCATTATCAGTGATCAAAAATCCACCTCATTCAAATCTGCTTTTTCTTCTGAGGTGGCGGGATGAGATAAAACTGCCTGCATTTTTTCCCCATAGAGCAAACATGGTCAGTTAGGTCAAACATGGTCCAACATCTGCTAGGGTTAGGTTCCTGAAAACCCTAGCGGATAGCAAATTCACAAAAAATGAACCATTGAACCTATGGTATCAATGAAGTTAGGTGCAACAGAAGCTTCTGCTGGCCATTTTTAAGGTGGGAAGGGGTACCCTTACCTGCTATCAGAATAACTCCAGCAGAGGCCCTCAGGAAGCCAGCAAAGTGAAGCAGGAAGTGCCAAAAGACCCCTGAATGCCGCAGGGACCTTAGGATGCCCGCAACCAGCTCAGGCCCCTTAAAAATGGTCAGCAGAAGCTTCCATTGGCTATTTTAAATGGATCCATACTGGCTGCAGGTACCATTTTCAAGGTCCCTGGAAGGTCTCTGCATAGGAGATAATGAGGTGCAGATATATAAAGAGAACTGACTGTAGTATATTTGATTGGCATGCAAAGTGGAAAGGGTTGGGGGGAAAAAACTGTCTCTTTCTCTAGTCAAATGAGCAATATTCCCCCACCCTACCCCACTGCTACATATACTCTATGGCTAAAGTTAGCGGGGGGACCCAAACATCAGGCGTGAATTTCCTGGAGTAGTGTGTAGTTGACTCTGGGTTTTTGCAGGAACTTTCTCTGCAACACCAGTTTGTTCTGCAGCAGTGCCATAAAGAGATTTGGGAGAAAGAAAGAGAAAGGTGGAGACAAGAAACATGGAGATGACTCAGCAGAAAAAGGAGGCTAAAATGCCCCCCTCGACTTCTGGTCCTGCAGTCCGAAACTTGTGGAGCTATAACCTGGACAAACTCTCCTACGATCGAAAACAGAAAGATCCCAGCGGTACAGGTCATTGTCTCCACCATGAAGGAGCATGTTGACAAAACTGGTACACACAATCACTCACTACACCTGCTCAGCAGATGTTGTGTGATGCTTGTCCTGGCATACGTTTGGCCCGTTTATTTTTCCTGGCATCCACAAAGCATGGCCTTGGAAATATGGCTCCTGTATTCACCGCTTCTCCCAACTCCTGTTAACACTGCAATTGAAAAGTTGGCAGGACTTCCTATGCCCACTCTTCGACAGTTCGCATAAAGAGCAGCTTGTTTTATCACAGTGAAAGCACTGTTTTTCCAACTGTGTTCTAAGGAGCACTGGTGTTCCTTCTAACTTTATCTCCATGAGCATCATGCAGGTTTCCTGAAGGCAGTTTGCTCCCAAAGGCCAGTGTGACCTTGTGATCCTCAGCTGCAGCAGTGTTGGGCGTGTTCTAGCGCGCAATCACTGTCAGGGCTGGCCTGACCAGTGCAAGGAGCATCTTCAGCATTCTCCTCCGTTTGCTCAACTTTGAACTTTGCATTACATTTGTGACCCCTTTCATGACTTTGATGCGCTATCCTGAATGCATGAATTATCCTGCCATTGACGATGAGAAACATTATATGTAGAATCGGCATAGCTGTATTTACTCATGCCATATATAAACAAATTTGTTTCCTCTGATCTCTCGTATAGAACTATTTTGTAATTTACTGAAATAATTGAAATGCCATAAGTCCACCGCAAGATGTGCACATGCATGCATATGTGCGCACACATGCGCACAGAGAAAGAGAGAGAGAGAGTTTCTTGGATCATCTGCCCTAAATTCAGCTCTGATCACAGTTCATGTAGACTGACATTGGGATGAAATGCCACTGCTTTTCATAAATGAAACCTCCAACCTGAAATGCTTCCTAGGACCCTGTGCTAGTGCCGTAGCTACAGGGAGATGGAGTGTTAAGTACTGCAAGTGCCACAATGCGCTGTATAAGTGGCCTCTCCCACTTGCTGTCAGAGCCATTCTGGGCAGCGATGCCTGCACATCGCTGCCTAGAATGGCTCTGATGGCAAGTGGGAGGGGCTGTTCACATGGCATGTTGTGGTGCCTGCAGTATTTACCACCCCACCCCCCACCCCTGTATCTTTGCCATGCTCTGTGCCATGACAGGGGGTTCCATGGGAGACTTACAGGGGTCCGGTGGGAAACAGGTTAATGTGCAGCCAGGCTTCCATGCATGTCAAAAGCGTAAAAATCTCTGAGCTCAACTGTTCAGGCCTTAACCTCATGACACAAATCTAATTTCAAAGGGTGACATCTGCTTTTATGCACTCCACTGCCAACATATTCTTAATGTCAGTTCATGTTCTGAGAAGTCAAGTGTTTCTTATTAAGAACAGAGAGATTCCAGGTGAAGATTTTCCAAATGTGTTGACAAATGCCAACTTTCCTCTCTCCCCGCCCCCATTCTATCTTTTCTCTTTTGTTTTGGCTTTTTTGTTTTGTTTTGTTTTTTTCAACATTTGATTGAAATAATTGTAACCTCCTTGGAAAAATGAGAAGAATGTGCTTGATGTGGTCAGTAAGGAAAGGAGCGCTAGGGATGCCAGAATGAACACTTTTCGGTGAATCACTGTCTAGTGATTCTGGGCAAGGCCAGAATTGAATTTATTCACAGCTTGCCAAAAGCAAGACACTGGAAATTGGTGAGGCTACTTCCTCAAGGAGCACTGGCCCAGGGTGTGCTGTCTCAGGGGCCTCCTGTTCTGGGATCTCTGGTTTCAATGTCTCCAGCTTAGGGTCTACTGGCTGGTGGGCTCAAACTGAGGCTCTAGGCTGGGGTTGGAACCAGGGACAGAGTTGTAGGCCGATCCTTCCAATCTGACTGTTCCTCAGAGTCAAAGCTTCAGGCAGGAGCCATGATACCCTGCATCTCAACAGGATACCTGTGACTTGAGTTGTGACTTCAAATATCTTGCGCCCAATGGCAGGAAGAAGGATGTCAAAGAACCCCTACAAGTCATCCATGGAGCTTCTGACGGCTGTAAAGGCCCAGAGTATGCAGCAAAGGGTGACAAGAAAACTTATCCACATAGGCACACGCAGACTTGGGGCTTATGGGAAATTTCCTTTTGCATATACATCCTGCCCTTTATATAGCACTTCAGAGCATTCATTCATTGTGCCTAGGCCTACTGAGGGCTATTAACCATAATAGCTGCCGAAAAACTCTATGGTCAGCTGCAGTGTTGTCATCTCCATGCCTGGTCTGGGGGTGCTGCAGGCCTGGGGTGACTACGATCGAGGGGTACCACAAGAGTTACCTGCGAGTCGGGTAGAGGTTTGACACGTCCGATTTATTCGCATCAGCGATTTGACATTCATGGGGGCCCGTTACTTCACAGGGACCCCCCAGTAGTCCATACAAATTGCAGTGCCCGCCGGGGCTCAGGGTCCAGTCCAAGAGGGCTCATTCCTTTATGAAGACCCTTCCTCCTCAGAGGAGCGGTGGCAATGTGGGCAGGTTGAGCCTGGTCAGAGTCTAGTGCCTGTGGGGTCCCAGCCAGTCGTGAGTCCCTCGGATGGCCGGAGTGGGGCTGGCCTAGCCACTGGCAGGGTAAGGTGGTTGGCGCTTGCCGAGGTCAGGCCCAAGGACCTCGGGCTGCCTCTCGGGGGACGCCGGATCCGCTGGGCAAGGCCGGCTGACTGCCTGGAACTCCAGAAACTCCAGGGCCAGTGGACCCCCCAAGGAGCAGGGCTTGGGCTGCCCCATCAAGGCTGGGGTAAGCTGAGGGCCAGAGCGGTGCAATCTCCCACTCGGGCCTGGTCCACCCCTCCACCTCCCTTCTCCAGCCCTCAGAGGTGCAACCTCTCCCTCTGCTGGCTGAGCTCCTTCTGAGCTCCTCACCAGCCTCTCTGGGCTCCTCCCCTTCCTGTCTCATTGCCAGGCCCAGTTCTTGTGAGACTGGGCCTGTCCTTTGCAGGATATCACCCCTACTCAGAGAGTCGCCCTAGGCTGCCTGCATGTTCCCTGAGCTTGGCCAGGCCTCCTTGTGCCGGGCGTGCTGCCTTCGACTCTCCTGGGGCTCGACACCAAGCTTCAGGCTTCTTAGCAGTCAACCCGTGGCCCCCCACAGCCAAGTAAGCCCCCCGTCCCCAGTCCAAGCCAGCAGGGCTATCGTGGGGGTGACAAGTGTACTTCTCATTAGCAGATGCTTATATAGACAGCAGCCTATGAAAAGTCCCCCGTGCCCTATTTGTGGGGTTCTGCAAGCATCTGGCATGCTGCTGTTGGTGACAGAATGCTGAACTAGGTAGACCTTTGATCTAATCCAGGAACACTACTGTATTTTTCTGATTTTGATCAAATCAGCCCTCAGGAGAGAGAGACCACAACTACCTTGGAAATCCCTGGCCTATGCTACCAGGCATCTGATTTAAGCTCTGCACACAACATTCCTCATCAGTGTATCCAGCCCAGTGATAAAATCCAGAGCGCAATCGAGAGGGCACTTAATGCCGGCACAAGGGACTTTACCATCCCTTTGAATATTGCATAAAGCACATTTGCACCATTTTTTGAACAGATCAGCCAGCGTACAGACATGCTCTAGCCTTGCAGAGCCGGCACCTGAGCCTGGAGGCTCAAAGGTAAGCCTGGCCGTGCAAGGTCAGCACAGGGACTCTAGGCAGGTGGTGGGAAGTGGAATGGGGCAGGGAAATGGTGACGAGCAGGTGGGCCCATAGGCAGGCTGGCCCAGGAAGGGGCGTGGAGGCAGTTCCCGGGCCAGTTCCCGGCCCATGTGCCCCCGATTTGGCTGCTCAGAATTATGCCGCCAATTTCACTGGCACAGCTCCAAGTAGCCTCATTGGAGCCGCTTTTTTCCCCTTTCCCTGGGTAGAATGGCAGCAGCTCTGAGCCCCAGGCTGGATATGGATCAGGCGTATCGGCCTGCCTCTTCCAGCCCAGGGTTAGGATAGCACTCTGAATTGTTTGCTCCCATAATATGCTAGTTCTATGCTAGAATTCCATCCATCCATGAGATGTGAAAACCAGCCTACAACATAGCACGGATGATTGAGGAAACCATGGAAGAAACCAGTTCAGCAGAGTGATGCCTTCCTCTTGAGAAGTATTTCAGTGGTTGTTGTTTTTTTAATTTGTTAATGTGCCGACTTGGCATCAGGTACCATTCATGTTCAATGGAAGCACACGTCTGCATCACATGAACCTTTCACAAGCAGGGGAGCTTGAGAAAAGCAGCTTAATTGAATTAAACTGCCCAGGAGACATAAAGAGTGCTTGAATTGACATGACAGAATGTAACAAACTGGAATATGTCTTTACAATCCCTCTATCAAATGAGATTCATTTTATACTGACCATGGCCAAGGCATATAATACGATGTGACGGAATGTAACAAGTGTCAAGTTCACTTTGGTTTATCAGTTTGTAATTTCTGTTTCCCCAAATCTAATAAAGTGCACTAACATGCAGTTATGGTGTATGACTGGATAGTGCATCGTTCCTTGAAATTAAACCAAACAAGACAGCTGGATGCACACATAGGATTTGTAGTACCTTTTGCTTGCTGTACCAATGTCTCGTTCTTCTAATGCAAGCTAAATAGCTTTAATTTGGGGGGGGGGTGTCATTCGAAATACAATGTAGCAACAAACCTGAGTTTTATGTTGAGTGTAAATTTTACAGGGAAGGTCTTGTAGATGTCACAGAATGCCCCAAATGGCTTAGGGTCAAGATCCCAAAAGGAACACCTTTCCCCATAAGAATCTGCATCTTCCCTTGGATCATCTGTTTAGGCTAACTTGTGGGCTTTGCTGCCTTTGGAAGTCTGATTGATGACAATGCATAAGGGGGCTTTTTTCATGGTTGGGCCTAGCACACGGAACTCTCTCTCTCTCTCTCTCTCTCTCTCTCTCTCTCTCTCTCTCTCTCTCACACACACACACACACACACACACACACACACACACACACACACAGGGAGGCAACCTCCCTGCCTGTGTCCTGCTAGTGCCTAATAACTTATTTGTTTCAGGCATTCTAACCTTGGTGGCATTCTCATATTCTGCACTGCCAAATTGTATTTGCTGTATGGAATGTCTTCAGTGTGTCTCTGTATGTATAACTGTCCATATAATTGTAGATAATGTGCCTTCTCTGCACAATTCAGTACCCTAAAAAGTCAGGTTTCCCAATCCATTGGAAAGAGCTCCACTAACTCCATGAGCATATCGCTAGTGTACCACTTGGGGGCACCACCACATCACGGTTTACTCCCCTGTTTACTCCCACTTTTTGGGCTTCTCTTTTAAGGCAAAAGAAGAAGAAGCGCTCAGAAAGCAATCCTAACCCAGAGTTAGGCAGGCACAGTTAGGCCAGCAAAGTTTGGCCAGCACAAGGGCCACTGTAGAGAGCATTTGGACTACTCTCGGAGTCAAGGAGGATGGCGCACATCTAGGTGCTGGCCTCTCTGACTCTGAGAATAGTCCAAAAGTACTTTACAATATCCCTGGAGCCAGCCAAACGTTGCTGGCCTAACTGTGCTAGTCTAACTCCAGGTTAGGATTGCGCCCGCAGAGCTTACATAAGAACACAAGAAGAGCCCTGCTGGATCAGGCCAAAGGCCCATCTAGTCCAGCTTCCTGTATCTCACAGTGGCCCACCAGGTGCCTAAGGGAGCTCAGACAACAAGATGCTTGCATCCTGTTCCCACTCCCTTGCACCTGGCATTCTGAAGTAGCCTACTATTAATGTAAGGAGGTTGCACCACCCATCATGGCCTATAGCCCACAATGGACTTTTCCTCCAGAAATCAGTCCAATCCCCTTTTAAAGGCATCTAGGCCAGATGCCATCATCACCTCCTGCGGCAAGGAGTTACATAGCTTAATTGCCCACTGGGTTAAAAAATATTTTCTTTTATCTGTTTTAACTCTCCCAACACTTAATTTCAGTGGAAGTCCCCTGGTTCTGGTATTGTGAGAGAGGGAAGTAAACATCCCCCTATCAACTCTATCACTCCCGTGCATAATTTTTTATGTCTCAATCATGTCCCCCCTCAGGCACCTTTTTTCCAGATTGAAGAGCCCCAAATGCTGCAGTCTTTTTTCATAAGAGAGGTGCCCCAGCCCTGTAATCATTTTTGTCGCTCTCTTCTGCACCTTTTCCAGCTCCACTATGTCCTTTTTGAGGTGCGGCGACCAGAACTGTACACAATATTCCAGGTGTGGCCTTACCATCGATTGGTACAATGGCATGATAATATTGGCTGTTTTATTCTCAACCCCTTTTTTAATTACTCCAAGCATGGAATTGGCCTTCTTAATTGCTGCCGCACACTGGGTCGACACCTTCATTGAGTTGTCCACCAGCAACCCAAGATCTCTGCTTGTTTCTTTTGCTTTGAACAAAAGCAAAAAGAGCAGGCACTGCTGCTCAGAGCAGTGTGCAACCTCTCTGATGTCATCACATCACCGCAATTACTTCCAGGTCAGGGGGTGGCATTTGCATTTCTGTCTCCCAAGCAGCAGAGAGCTAGGAACGCCCCTGGAGTGCTCTCTGCACAAATGCTTGGAACCTTTGATGTTTCCAGCATAAAAATGGATTGTTCTAGATACAGGGTCTCACAATTGGTATCTGAAAAGCTTCCATGGGTACTTTAAGCTCAGCTTAGGCCCAATACTTCTGGACCTGTCAGTTATAGTACAGACAGCCTGCATCAGCATGTTCTTTTCTCTTCCCAAAAATGATTCCGTTGCCCATTGGCAGAGAGAGGAGAGAATTATGGAGTCTCTCTGTTCCAGGGAGCTTAAGAGCCCCCTTCAAATGTTCTCTCTCCATGGACAGTGAGCATGTGAGGGGCTTCCAGGATCACACCATGTAGCCCTATGGCCTGCTGATGGAAGTGTGTAAGCTAGCCGCACCTGCTCCAGCTCCCCACCTGTTTAGTGTCTGGCTACAGAGACAAACAGAGAGCTTCTCATTCTTCCCACCTTGGAATGATAAGAGAAGGGACATGGTTGACTGTGGTCTACAGGCTCATCCCAATGTCATGAAAAGCCTTGTGTTTCCTTTTTGACAGGAGGCAGAAGCACGGCAATAAAAAGGGATGTGGACCTCATGAAAAAGATGACATATCATACCAGATTTGCCTCTCATAAAAGCTATTGCCTGCCTCTAGCCTAAGTCCCGACTGCCCTCTTCCCAATCCCTGAAATGTATGAATTGGCTGAAGGCTACTTGGACACAATTCCTGATAGAAAAGGGAGTTAATAGGCTCCTCTATCCATATGTTTCAAATACAATAACCAGTCTGCCATCTCACTTCATGGCCGTAGGATTCTTCTCTCTGAAAAATATTTTCATCGGTGGAGCCCTGGATATTTTTACTTTTTCCACCTCTAGTGAGGAATGTTATGATAAATTTGAGACCTGGCCTTAGATGAATCCATTCCAGAGACACAAGAGTTTATTCAATTACAGGAGCTCTACTTGTTTGGGTGAATTTCTAGGAATGGGAATGCTTGGATTTGAAGGGTGTGCTATTTCTGAGAAGCTCAAATCCTTTGGGGGAACTGGAACTTTAGGAGATTACTAGTTCAGTGCAATAAACAGAATAGGCATGTCCTGCCACAGATGGAATGGGAGGGTAGCAACTGTGCAATTGTCTATAGACCTGGACCCTTCTTAAAACATCAGTTTGGCAGCATGTTAAGGCTCACCATATCCTCTGACAAGCACTCCATCCTAGAAGATGAGTTTCCAAGAAGGGTAGCAAGCTCCCAGAATGCCTCAATGACACTGCGACATGAGATCAGTCATCACAGAGACATTTGTGACACCATCAATATAAGACTCACAGTGCAATCCTAACCTGGAGTTAGGCCAGCAAAGTTTGGTTGGCACAAGGGACACTATGAAGTATGTTTGGACCACTCTCGGAGTCAGAGAGGCCAGCACACAGACATGCACCATCCTCCCTGACTCCAAGAGTGGTCCAAATGTCCTTTATGGTAGCTCTTGTGCCAGCCAAACTTTGCTGGCTTAACTGTGCCAGCCTAACTCCAGGTTAGGATTGCGCCCTCAGATGAGAAAATTAGAATAGGTTGTGCAGAAGTGGTATTATTTAGAACAGTGGTTCCCAAACTGTGCGTTAGGACCCACCAGTGAGTCATGAGCTAATTTCAGGTGGGTTGCAAAGCACTTAGAGAAGCCAAATTGAAAATAGGGAAGATGGGATGCTGGAAAGGGGGAGGGCTGTATAGTTGTTTTGCTTGTGTTGTAAATAGGCTTTTTTTCTTCCTGATTCACTTTGCTATTAGAAAATGGCTGAGCAATAACCCAACTTACTGCTGCGTTCTCAGGAAAGCAGCAGGTTCTGGAATCACAATGACAGCACTTCCAGCCATGACATCACTTCTGATGGGTCCTGGACAGATTTTCATTCTAAAAAGTGGGTCCCAGTGCTAATATAAAAGGTTTGAGAACCACTAGACTAGAGGCAATCATTGCAATAGGACCTGAGTGGATGGTTTTATATGGAGAGTTATTCCACCCAAATCAAACCATCTTGTATACAAAACAGATAAATATATTTCACACCAAGATGCACAGAAAGCAGCAGTTCAGACAAAACTTTGAGACACCACGTCTAGAAAATTACAACCTGATGGGTCATGATGGGTATCTTCCAAGCATCTGTCAGAACACATACTCAGAGCTTCTGGCCTGCTTTCTTTGCAGGACAGTCCAAAGGAGCGAAGGAACCAAAGGTGGAAGGAGAATTAGCCAACAGTTCCCTTAATTATTCTCTACACCCCCTTAATAGTCTTTTTTGCAGCATATGTTGCCGAGTGATAATTAATGTTGTTTTAAGCTTCTGTTCCCAAGATGGGCTGGCCTGCAGTTTCAAAGGCTTTCTCATGATTCAGCCAGAGGGTTAGCTCAGGGCCTAACAAAGTGGACCAGTGAGGGCTACCCCAAAGGCCGTGTGTGGGCAGCATTCCTGCTCATTTGACCTCTTTTCCACCGAAACGAGAGGAAACTGTGATCTGAAGCTGACATTTCCTTAGAACATTGCTCAGCCTTCCGAATGTCAGTGCCACAATTCACTGATAACACAGCTTTGAAGTACCTGGAGTAAGGCCAGGAAACATTGGACATATTCTTCAGAGAGGATCTGGTTTGGATTACATCAATTTATAGTATGCTACACATGCTAACTTTAGCTTTTCTTTTGCCTTTTAAAGCTTTTCGTCTCCAGGCCAACTGATCCTCAGCTTTTTCCCCTTTGGCTCAGTTTAGATAGTGTTTTCTTGCCCAAGCAACACATTCCTTTTCCCTCTATGTGCCTTTGGACGTCCTTCTTGTCCTCCAACCAGTTTTAATATGTGCACAATCAGTGATGTCATCCGGGCGCGCCAGGAACTGGAACGCCCGGATGATTGGCAGCCCTCCGCCCCTATGGCGGAGGCCAGCCACGCCTCCCTGTGCCCGGAATCGCTCCATTTCAGAGCGATTCGGATGCACAGGAGGGCGGGCGGGCCCAGGAGTAGCTCGCCCGTCCTCAGGAGAGGTGGCGCGGCCCGGGCCCCTCCGCAGAACTAGCGGAACGGCGTACCAGGCCGTTCCGCCAGGATGACACCGCTGTGCACAATGCTTTTGCAGGTGTTGAAGCAGAACACAGAACAAACATGTTGTGTTGAATTAATCGAGAGACATGCAGTTTTTTCTGTTCTAATACTCTTGTCATTTCTAATGTCATGTCCTGGACATTTTACATTAGAATGTAAAATGGCACAATCCTAACCTGAAGTTAGGCCAGCAAAGTTAGGCCAGCAAAGTTTGAACGGCACAAGGGACACTGTAAAGTATGTTTGGACCACTCTCACAGTCAGAGAGGCCAGCACACAGTGGTGTGCCATCCACCCTGACTCAGAGAGTGATCCAAACACACTTTACAGTGGCGCTTGTGCCAGCCAAACTTTGCTGGCGGAATTGTTAACACCAGGTTAGGATTTCGCCCTCAATTTATCTTGAAAATCTAAGGATACAATCCACAAGCCAGTGACTTTGGAAGACAGTGAGCCTATTCCATAGAAAATCATTTGACGAATGCAACATGCATTTTATTTTCTGCACTCAATCTATTATTTTGACTGATATCTAGAACCCACCCTAGAAAGTTACTGTTTCCTACATTTATTTTGTATGATATGATAGGAGACAACCGATAACAAAAAAATGCTAAAGCATGAAAGAGTTGTGTTTGCCTACAGCTTAAAAACCAGAATGGTGAGCAACCTGCCACGGAATCTCTGAACGCACATCCCAGCTTCAGGGTTGTTTGTTTTCCAAAATATGTGTAGGGCTGACACCAATTCAAGAAAATCTTGACTGATCATATAAACTGTATTACATTTGCATAAGAGAAAAGGCAATGGTTTGAAAGAAAAAAATCCATTATTTATGATTGATGCACATGTTCGTTGCAGCAGGAATTCCTTTAGAAGGACTAGGTGGAATGCCACTTCCTTCTGGATTGTGGTCCAGTTCTGGTTGCTACATCTCAAAAAGGATATAGTGGAACTGGGAAAGATGCAGAAGAGAGTGACCAGAATGATTAGTGGTTAGGTTAACCCAGTCAGTCCTTGTTGCAGAGGCTTTGGCAGAGTGATGTTCTCCATTGCTGCCGATTGGCTCTTCTTGCTTCTCTACCACCTGGCCAATCATTTATCTCAGACCCTCTGCAGGAGTCCTGCATATTTCGTCTTCCTTTTGCCCATCCCCCACCCGCCAAGCCAATTAGGTCTGGATTCCTTTCACTGAGGGCGCAATCCTAACTTGCGCTGGAACAGCAAGGCCAGCAGGCCCGTGCCGTATACAGCGCAACTTAGGAGCTGGCTGGAGCCTCCCTGGGGCAAGGGCATGTTAGTGCCATTGCCTTGGGGTAGGAGTCAGCTGCCCCAATGGGTTTGCTTAGAACTGTGCCTGCCCAACGGCTGCATCCAAAGGCTCGGCCCCAGGCCACACAGCCCCAGTGCGGGCCACGCGGCTTCCTTGATTTTAATTCGATTTCACGGGTGCAGAACCAAGGAGCACATCAGGGAGGCTTGCCCCAGGAAGGCTCCAGTCGCCTTCGAAGTTGCGCTGGATACATTAGCCTGCCTGCTCCAGCGCAGCTTCGGATTGCACGGCCCAAAACAAAGGAGGATCATTTTTTGCAGGACAGAGGGAGGGAGGGAGAAGGGGGTTGTGCTTTGTCAATTGCTCTTCATAAAAAGCCCGAAATCGCTGGAGCTGCTCTGATTCTTTCACTCTTGCCTCACATCTTTGCAAACTCCCAGGCAGTGCCCAGCATCACGTCTCTGGGCCCAGTACAAACTTGGAGCCCCTCCCCTCTCCCCCACCCCCGGGAAATGCCTTCTGTATCTTAGATCTCTATGGGAAGATCAACTGAGGCTTTTTAGCTTCTTTTGGTTAAAGCTTATTACAGGTCAGATTGCCAGATTTGCTTTTGACTGGCAGTGTGACTGGCAGTGTGACTGGCAGCGTGGCATATACATCTAGTAGCTGTAAACACGTTACAGTAACCTCAAAATGCCTGCGGATCGGTTACCTCTCCCTGGAATCTAGTGTCAGTTCTTCTATGCAGTCTGGGGATAGGATATCTGGCTAACAGCACAATCCTAGGCACATCTTCTCAAAAGCCCCATGATGTTCAGTGCAGCTTTCTCTGAACAGCAGCAGCCAGGCAGTTCAGGATTGGGCTGCCTGCTGCAATCCTATACCCTTACATGGGAATGAGGCTTATTGAAGTCATTGGGACTTATTTCTCAGTCGATATGCATAGGAATGTGCTGTAAGGAACTTTGAGTCTTTTAGTTCTTTTAGAATGCAGGTGCCCTAGGGTTGATGTCACCCCCATGGCTGCCTCGTCTCTCTCTGGGCCATGCTGGTGCATCGATCACTTCCATCCTCATGCAGGCTCCAGCACAATATCGGGAAGTCTAGAGGCCCAGCCAGTTGCACCAGCCTACCTAGACCCAAACTCGGCCTTGTCTATGTCCCTGTCTGGGATCTGGCTTACTTGATGGGGCTACACACTGTGCCCTGGCTTCTGGACTTACCGGCAGGGCTGCAGGTGCTTGTGAAAGTGAGCAGACAAATGGGTAGGTGCACTGCGGATTACCCAGGTGGTGGGAAGTGCCCCAGAAGGTCTTGTCCAGGAGTCAGGATGTGGGACACGGCAACAACAGGCAGAGGCAGATCTAAGGGAGGGCAGAGCTCTAAGTTTTGCAAGAAGCCTTACCTTGCAGTGGAAATCACTCCTCTCCTGCACCGTTTTAGCCAATCCTCACAGGGAAAAGCAACATCTTGGCATTGCTTACTGGCTACAGCAGCAAGGGAGAGGAGGGATTTACATGACAGGGTAAGGCTTCTTGCAACACTTAGAGCTTTGCCCTCCCTGTAGATCCACCTCTGACAACAGGTAAGCCAGATCCTAGAGAGGGACACAGGCACTGGTGAGTTTGGATTCTGGGTGGTCCTGAGATGCGGCATGCCAACCAAGGCCCCATTGCCTGCCCACCTCCACAAGTAACTGAAGCCATGGCAGGAAGTCTGGGAGCCGGAGCACAGCGCAGCATGTTGATCTCCACAAGCAGCTGCAGCAATGGGCACTGTTGCTGCTGCTGCACGGGTGGGGCAGCATGCTGGAGCTTCTCCCCACTCCTCCTTCAGCCCCAGAGAGGGCTGAAGATTGCCAAATGAAGGCTCAAGGTATCACGTCACCCTCTCCCCACTGAGGCTCGCACCCAGTGCATCCCGCACCAGCCACAACCCTGCAGTGACACCACTGTCCACATCATATCACCCAGCATATCAAGAAGGAGGTGTAAATATCAAACGTGATGGTTTCATGGCAGCCCTATGTCAAAGTTTGGCATTTCAGATGATATACAGAAAGCATCTTTTAAAATGTACCTAATTAAAAATATATGTTTGTCCCCATCTTATGGTTCAGATCCAGAACTGAATTTAGTCAAACACAACAGCAGAGAGGAAGCCAAGGCCACATGATTCCCTCAAAACCAACAAACTTGTTTCATCGTCCCATTGTTAACCAGATCAGTTCAGCCAATCCAATTCATTTTCAGATCTGTCTTTTCTTTTCCTCTCCGTCAAAGCGATGTTACATTTTAGCTAAATAACCTACACAGGAGCCGACCACAGCACTGCTAACATGAAAGCAATGTTGTCTGCTGCAGGCTTTGGCCTGGCCTGATTTCACACAAAAAAAACCCACGAAAGTTGCCAAGACCTCATAGCCAATCCTCCTATGTATTGGGGGACTTGCTTCAATTATGATGGCAGCTTGTTCCTGGAAAGGGAGTAGGGGGAATTATCCAATCAAATCCTCCTGCCACTTGCTTACTTTCATCACCTCACGTGAAAGTTCTGCCAGACTCCCCCACTCTCCTTTTTGCTTCCTCATTTCTGTCTTTCCAACTCCTTCATTTCCCACTGAGCCAAGCAGAACTTCTGCTACTGTTATAGAAAGCAGCCAGTCCTTCAGGTCATCCCCCTCTCCTCCAAACTCTTCTTCTGCCCTCACCCTTTCCCCCCCCCCAGGCGAGCAGGCGCCCCCTCTGAGGCCAAGGATGGTCACGGGGCAAGCGGAACGAAAGCAGAAGTGCACGGACGGGCTGCCAATCAAACCGTAGTCCCGTCTAAGTCCCACCCTCCGTTCCCCCAGGTCGTTTGTAGATCCCATCGCTGACCTGCTGCACCCCAATCCTCCCCTGTGCTTTCTTCCTCATCTCACTGGCACTCACACTCATCTAACAAAATGCTTTTCCCCATGGCAGTTTTGGTGCCTCTCTTTAAACCAAGGGTGGTCAACCCACAACACATCATGTGCTACTTTTGATGTAGAAAATCTTGAAGGTGCCACTCCACCGCAATGTTAGCGTCCCCTCCCCTCCCAGGGTTGTCAGAAATGATATAAAATTATGCAGTTACAAATTATTTCTGCACATCTTAAATAAACTATTGGAATAAAAAAAGAAACATAGTTCTAACGTAAATAACTTTCACTGTTTCTTAAACTCACAGAAAATTCCAAGTAAAAAAACGTGATTCTGAAGGAGTCTCTCAGCCAGCCACACTTTGCTCTCTTCCCCCACCCCCCACCCCATTGCTGAAGCTGAGGAAGTGCATGCAGGGGGAGGGAAGCTGCTAAATCAGAGAGACCCCAAAGAGGGCTATCTGGGCCCCAGGGAGGTAAACACCACCCCAGCAGAACTTCAGCCTGTAAAGTCAGGCAGGCCTAGCAGCAAATTAGGTGAAGCCCTCACCCACCTTACAAATGGTCTCAGTCAGTCAGTGAAGAGAGGGCAGGAGGCTACCTCACGTTAGTTCCTTCTCTCTGGGGTTTGTCAGACGTCTACCAATAGCCCAGGGCCCCACTGACCCTCTTCACAGGCCACTGGGGTTTTTAAAGGCTGTGGCTGTGGCTCTGCCTCTCCCTGGCTGGAGCTACTGTGTCAGCTGCGGCTTGTCCCCCACTCTCCCAGCCTGCCTGCCTCCCGAGTAGTCCCTCTCCCTGCTGGGGCTGCTGTCCTGCCACTCGGGGTGCCGCTCTTTGCCTGCTGGAGTGAGAGCCTCTCCTCTGAGGCCCTGAAGCGTGCCTTGGGCTGCCTGGCCCTGGCATGGGGTGCAGCTGGGGAGGGTGAACGTACCCATCACTGCCTGTAGTGTGCGATGGACGTTTCCTCCATGAATATGTCCAATCCCCCTTCAAAGGCACCTAGGCTTCCCCTCCCTACTTGGGCATATTCTCACCCTTCTGCAGTCCCCTGGCTGCTGGATGCAGAGAGAGTGAGAGAGAGCAAAGTACTGAGCACACATGGGCTGGGCGCTGCTGCTGCTGCTGCTGCTGCTTTAACTTTTGGATCTGAAAAAGATCAGCCCAGCTGAATGTGAGACTCCGGCTGCCCCGCCAAGTCTCACCAGCCTCCATTCCCAATTCCATTCCTGAGATTACAGAACAGCTCCCCTCTCCATTCACACACACTCATTTCGGAGCTGAAAGTAGCCCAGCTGAAAAGCCTCCACACTGCATGCTGCCTTACTTCTCTGTTGACTCCTGACTTCCTAAAGCAAAGAAGCACACACTGTAGTGCTCCTCTCAGCAGTCTTTGGCTGGCCTCCTCGTCCACATGACCAATCAGGCAAGGAGCCCGAACACTTTAGTGCCCCTCCCATCTCTGCTCAGCAGTCTTTGGCTGGTCTCCTTGCTTCCACAAAGCAAAGCAGCATCACTTTAGTGTCCCTCCCACCTCTGCTTGGCGGTCTTCCTGATGAGCAACAAAAATGCATTTTAAATGGGGTCCAGGGCAAACCAGGATACACTTCAAACTGGGCCGAACACTGGGACAACCTCCCTAAACCGGGATAATCCTGGTCAAAATGGGACGTCTGGGAAGCCTACCTATAGTCAAACATAATTAGATTACTTGAATTTAGGTTCTGCATTGATTTGCTGCTCCTTAAGACCTATTTATTACAGAATATGGCTACATACTTGCTGCCTTGTCCCTTTCCTGTCCTTCCTCACAGGGCTGTGTCCCCATTTCAGGGAGCCCTCAAGAAACTACTCTGTTGGCTCCTTCTGAACTTGGTGGTTTCCCCTTTGGTTTGGGGTGGGACTTCCCTGGATGGATGGAGTGGGAGAGAGGGTTTCTCGGAGAGGGGGACAGAAGTGACATTTACAGGCCCATAGAAGGCCTTCCAGAAGGCCTGAAACTGTAACTTTTCAGCATTTTTAGGCCTTCTGGAGATCTGCCGACACAACAAATGAGCAGAGGCAACTTGGGGGGGGGGCTGCGTTTTGTGGTCCTGGACCCAGGTGGCACAGGGTCCAGAATCGCAAATGCCCTACCTCCTCAAGCCCCCCTTCATTAGTAAATCCCCTCATTATTCATTTGGGAGTGCCCATATTTCCCTCTACCTTTGACCCTGCAATGTAGATCACAATGCTGTCTGAGTAGGCCCTATTTCTAGACACAGAAGAGCACCACCTCATTCTTTCCACCTCAGGAAAGAGACCAGCAGTGGCTAAGTGCTTGCCAACGTCAATGGCAGTGGGACTTTCTGCTTGCTTGCTTGCTTGCTTGCATACATACTAGCTATACTTATATGCCACCTTCCTTCCAACTCAAGGGGGTTTTCTATCTAAAAGGCTTGACTAAGAGGCATGATACAAAAGGAGAAAAGAAGGAGGGAGGGAAGAGGAACTCAGCAGAATCAGATTCCACAACGTTCATGCTTTTTCATAATGGGATGATAGATAGATAGATAAACTTTATTACGGTCAAAAGACCAGCCCATATAATGGGATGACAAAATGACCAGGTGGACAGGGAGGAGTTTGTGGGAAGAGCCAAATGGCAGCTGGTCCCAGGTCAGTCCAGTCAGGGGAGGACTCCCCACCGTGTCACCATTCCCTCTGCCTGTTCTGTGCTTTACATTTGTGACCTGGATTCTTGATACATTTGTGCCCCAAGATTCTGATTTGGGGAATCGAGACTGAAAGAAAGCAAAGTGACTTGCCCGGGCTACCCACTGACTCTGAAGCAGGTTTAAATTCTCCCAGGATCCAAACATCTATCCAAAGGCCCACATTCTTGACGATGCAGCAAGTTCCTGGGATCAGCTACTTTATTACTCCCAAGATCGCACATGAACCAAAGGTCCTTTTCTTCTTCTCCTTCTTCCTGGAATCCCTAACTGGAAAGCAAATGCTAAGATGACAGTGTGCCGAAAATGGCTCCTTTGTGCATGGTTTTTGCTGGGGCTGGGGGGGGGGACCCTTTATCAAAGGGGAGGCTGAACGATGACACTTTCTTTCAGACCTGGAGGAACAGCCAGAGCGGTTCTTCCCGACACATCCTTACCCCCACATATGTTGGGAGAAGAGCTGTGCAGTGTTTAGAGGTGATCTATTTCAGCACGCCTTTGCTCCCGACACCTCTGGTTCACGGCTTGACAACTGATTGATGCGCTCTCCTTTGTGGGATAAGAATGGCTGACCTTTTTTCCTCCCAGATTTCCATAACGGACCCGGCCAGGATCCTCTTTCTTGGCCGGATGCCATGGGAAAGGCAGGAAGCAAAGACAGCCTGAAGCCTGATACATGCATTTGGGAGGTGGGGGGGAGGAGAGAGAGAGCTCTGAAAGATATTTGGTGTGATTATGTGCATGCTCAGTCTCGGAGAAACATTTTTATCTTGGAAGCCATTTCTCCCCCTATCTTTGCCCCGGTTCTTACATACCGATGAGCCCAGCTCTAAATAGACGTCTCTGACCACATCTGGTTGCTAGGATTTCTTTCAAAAGCCTTTGCCACAGGGGTCAATTTCCAAAGGGGATCCATTAAGCTCAGGGCAGAGATCCTCCCCCACACAAGTCATTAGTTAAGTTGAAAGGATAAATTACAGCTCTTGCTGTGGGCTTCCCCAAGCTCTTAGTATGCGCTATCTTGTCAGAGAATCAGATGCCTGTGGCATTACTATGGTGAAGTGGACCTCCCCAAAAAGAGCCGGACAAACAGTGATTCAGTTGTTCTACCTTGACCAACAATGAAAAGGAATTATGTGACTGTTAGGCCCAGGGAATTGCATTCGAAAGCCTGAGACTTGCTCTCTTTAGAGAGCTGTCTGCATTTTTGAGGATGTGGAGGGCTATAATTCATCCTTCAGTTCTGCCAAGGGAGAACATCCCACTGTCCTCTTGCAAGGCTGGAAGTTGCCCAGAGGATTGAGTTGAAGAATCAGGACATGTGCCAGTATTTGCCCAGTTCCCAAAAAAGTCAGTGTGTTGCCTGATTCACTCTAATTACTCATACAGGCTCCATTCACATACGGTTACCAGGCTGAATGCATCACAAAATCTGGATTTCTTGGACAGGGCCTGGTGATGCCACAAGATGGGCATATCAATGTCACAAGGCTGCCAGTGCTTGAAAAATGGGGAAAATATATGATCCTGGCTCAGAGTTTAGCAACACTCCCAAAGTGGCTTTGCTTCCCTCCCCATAATCCATCAATTGAACACACCCCTTTAAATCCCAGTGAGGAAGGAGTGTTTAACAGGACTGTATATAGCTGCCTTATGGGGCTGTGAAACACAGGCCTGCAGCAGGGTTGTTGTTTTTTTCCTAGCTGGAGGCAAGAGAGGGAAGGGGGAGGTTTGGACATAGGCTGTACTGATGGGGATAGTACATAAAATGAGCAACTATAAGAGAATGTATAGTCAAAAGATGTGGTGATGGCAGCAGAGAATGACAAAGCTACAGTTTAAGTCCAAACAAGGTTTATTTTTGTAAACGCATCATGCAGTTCAATTGCTGCCTCATCCAGGAGCAAAGTCCTGGTCCTCCAAATCCCCTCCTCTTCATTTCCTGTTTCTTGTGCTGTCACGCTACATCTCCCAGTTTCAACTCTGTTGTTTACAGGTAATACTAAGCCAGAGTATGCAACCTCCACCTTTTGGCCTAGAAATGCCTGCTCCCAAGCACTTTACAAAAGCAATTAAAACAGCAGTCAAATAATTCCAAAATCAAATACAAAACCAATACATTCAAATTCCCTTTGTGTAGCACAGCCAAAGTTCCAAGCACAAGATACCTGGAGAAAACAAGGAAAGACATTTTATTTATATAGCTTTGTCGTTCTCAAAAGAAAGTGGGAGAAAGTGTGTACATTATTACAAGAGATGCTGAGATGTTTTGTCCCATTGCAACCGGAATTGTTTCTTTTAAATGTTATACCAATAATATACTGACCTTTAGTAGAAATGTGAATACAGAAAATATATGAAGCAGTTGAGATGGATATATTAACGGAAAGAGTTAGAAATGGTGAAGTAAATAGAATTAAAAATATATGGAAAATATTTTATGATTGGCTAGATGAGCAGGTAGTAACAATATGAAGTTAAGCTAGTTTAAATTTTGTATTTTAAATGATTATAAAAAGGTAATTTTTACGTATGTGTTTAAGATGGTATCCAGATGTGTAGCTTAGAAAATGAAATTTGCTGTTAACCGACAGATTCCTAAAGTATTAACCTTTGTATCCCCTACCTATGTAATTTCTTACATAATCCCCAACTGTAGATGTAGATATTAATACAATATGTTTGAAAAAGAAAAGCTTTAGCACTGGGACCTACTTTTTAGAATAGCACTTGTGTCGGAACCCACCGTTAAGTGACATTAACCTGGAAGTGATGTCATGGCCAGAAGTGATATTACCTAGCAGGAAGTGCTGTTATTGTGACATAATCAAATGACATTCCTAGAATTGCAAACTGGCATTCTCAGAGTGCAGTAATTGCACAACCATGAAATATCCCCGACAGAAAGCAAGATTAGGACCAAAAAATTATGTAAAAACACTAAACTAAAAACCAAATTAAAAAAAACTTACTTGAAAATTCAAACCGTTGATGCTCACAAAAGGAATACAGCAAGGTCTGAAGCTTCCAAGACGGCAACTTCCAGGTCTTGATGACCCACCTGACATCAGGTTGTGACCCACCAAGTGGGTCCTGACCCACAGTTTGAAAAACACTGATATAGCTCATTGTACTCATTTTTTTTAAAAAGGAGAAAATGCTGGATAAAGATGAAGAATAATACTACTACACGGTCCTTGCTATTCAAGACACAAATATTCTAGGTTGCCAAAATCTGGGAAGGAAATTGGACCTTGCTAAAAGAGCTGACAGCCGGTCTTTGCATATCCTGTAGAGACTTCCACTTTGGTGAGTGTTTCTAAAATAGAACACCTATGGAACAATGTCATGTTATATTTTCGGTTCATGGTGATCTATAGGTCCTCAAAGCAAATGTGCATAAACATAAGTATTGCTATAATAAAGAACATACTGTAAAATTATTTTTAATAAAACTAAGTAATTCTAAATGAAAAGTAGTATTAGCAGCAAGGGTGTGTAATAACATAGCCACTTAATAGTTAGACCCTTCCATGATGGGATGGAGTTGGACTCCATTCTTAGACTTTTCTTTCTTGTTCCTTTCTGTTTCTAGTTGTGTTCTGCTACATGATAAAGATGTGTGTTTTATGGCAATAAACAGTAAGAGTTATTTCTCCTGGAACATAAAAGTGTGGAACAGTACAGTGTTTGAGATGTACAAAATGATGTAGGGGTGCATAGAGGGATGTTCTTTTCCCTCTCACACAACACCAGAACCAGGGGATATCCACTAAAATTGTGTGTCGGGAGAGTTAGAACACAAAAAGAAAATATTTCTTTATCCAGCATGTAATTAGTCTGTGGGACTGCTTGCTACAAGATGTGGTGATAGCATCAGGCCTAGGTGCCATTAAAAGGGGATTGGACAGATTTATGGAGGAAAACTCCATCACAGGTTACAAGCCATGATGGGTATCTACAGTCTGAGAGTAGCTGGTTGCTCATTATGAGGGCCAGGTAGAAATTTTTCACTGTTGTCCAAATTGGCTGTGGATGGCAGTTTTTGCACCTACTCCAAACTGGCAAGGGAGAGACAGTGTGTTCAGTAGGTTTGATGTTTTAAAAATTGGTCATTTGAGTTTAATAAAGTGGCCCAAGTTAAACCCAAGCCTCAGTCTGGTGTCTTAACTGGGGTGTGTGAGGGTAAATAGGCTACCTCAGGATGCCAGATGCAGGGACGAGACAACAAGATGCAAGTATTTTGTTGCTTTGTGTGCTCCCTGAGGCATCTGGTGGGCCACTGTGAGATACAGGAAGCTGGACTAAATAGGCCTTTGGCATAATCCTGCAGTGTCTTGTGTAGGGTGGCTTGAACAAAGGGACCCACCACCTTCCCACAATGAAGTTCAAGAGCTCTGGTCTGCTGGAAAGTGGGCAGGTTGCATGTCTTCCTCATGTGCTCCCAGTGCAAATGCACAAAGGGGGACCAGTGGACAAAGCGTTGTCCAAATTGGCCCACGAGAAGAACTTCAGTTACAGATTCTGATCTTCAACTGACATTTATGTTAACGGTGCTTAAATAAATTGTGCATAGTGAATCTAGTGAAAGTATACAAGTATTTGCCAATATAAAGAGACAACACCTGTGGGGAAAGTAGCTGTTCTGGCAAGGTGATTTGGACTGGGAAAACTTCAGTGCTGTAGCTGTGACCCCCATCAGTGGCGGGGGGGGGGGGAGCCTGCATTTATCCTTTCAAAAGAATTGGGGAATCCAATCCCAGACCACCACTATCTTACCTAATTTATCGGCTCATTCATGTATGTTCAAATTTTCAGTCTGATGAGTGGCTTGGTGATAAGTGTGCTAAGATCAGGAGTTCATTACCATGCTAAGATCATCAACACAGATGGTTTGCTTCCCAGCTGCCTAGAACGGGCATGCCTCCCAGGACAAATGTGCTTTGGTCCTAGACAAAAGGGCATCTTGGGCCAGTCTGCTAATGCATACCTATGGCTCAGCAATTGAGGTTTCTCCTGCGCAATAGAGCCTTGAGCATAAATGCACCAGGAGTTACCTTTGGCATTCTTTCAACAGCAGCTGAAAGAGGCCAGACAACCAGCATTCAAAGTGGTGCCTTATGCATTTGCGCCACCTAGTGCCTGGAAAGAGAACAGCGGAGGCAGCACCAGCTTGTCCTACATACACCCCACACAACTGTGGGGACTTCTCAGTGTGAGGCTAAGTCACTGCTGCAGCATTTCCTTACTTTGTTCTAGGACGGAAAGCACATTCAAACACCGAGGCAGATCATTGTCCCGTGTAGTCAAGGACTTTTACTGGGAGCAGCTCTCCAAAATCCTAGACACATCTACTTACCTAAACATTATTACTCCCCCCCCCAAGAAAAAGTAGGCTGCCTGATTGATTGCCTAACATTAGATATGAGCCTCCTCACACTGGTGCCCGCTTTATAGTGGGTGCCAGTCTGAGAACAGTCATGGGGCCAGCAGGCAGAAAAATGAGGGGTAAGATCTGGCGTACAAGCCGGATCCACTCCTCCTTCCCCCAACACACCCCCTGGTTCCTCCTCAACACACCCCATTACTTCCCCTCCCCACTCACATCCTGCCCCGGAACCAACTTACAAGCACCTACAAAGCCTCCGGGAGCCAGTGCCGTATACTCCGCACCACTCACAACTTGTGGCAGTGCCCCGACAGCACAACAGTGGCCTGGATTTTTGCACTGCTGTAAAAATGCCAAATCTGGCAGCACAAGCTGATGTGACTTTATGCTAATTTACCTAATTTATGCTGACTTATCAAATCCATCAACAGTATTTATATACTGCTTGTCCAGGCTGTGCTCCGGGGCTCTGCTCACCAGGCAGGCACGAGGCGGCCAGGATCCCGGCCAGCACACTTTCCCA
Organism: Lerista edwardsae; assembly: GCA_029204185.1. Classification (NCBI taxonomy): domain Eukaryota; kingdom Metazoa; phylum Chordata; class Lepidosauria; order Squamata; family Scincidae; genus Lerista; species Lerista edwardsae. The sequence continues at coordinate 10,775,013 of JAJKFI010000008.1, read as the reverse complement.
TGGGGACCACGGCAGCAGCCCAGGGTCTCCCTGCCCCATTGGCAGGTCAGGACGTGAGAAGTGCCCGGCACCACGGCAGCAAGGACAGGCAGCCCACCCCTTCCCCCTCCATCACAGTCAGGCTAGTCCAGTTGCGATTGAGGGAGAAGTCCACCCAGCCCGGGGAGGCCAGGAGGAGGTGAGAGAAGGCCCCTGGCTGCAGTGGCCAGAGAAGGCAGTTGGTAAGTGCTGGCCGGATCATGGACCTGGAGGGTTGTCAGCCTGGGCTTATGGAGCCTGGCTGGGAGAAAGAGGTGGAGCAAGAGGGCGGGGCAACTCGATACTGTATAACCACAGGCAAGCCGGGGAGGAGGGCAGTCTGGAAGAGGCTGGTTAGCAGGCAGGGTGTTGGCCAGCCCGTGAACCCGAACAAGGCTGCTGGAAGGGAGGAGGACCAGTGGGTGAAGGAACCCCTTGCCTACCTCTGAGGCTGCCTATCTCCGAGCCTTAACAGGTTGGAAGGCTTGGAGGAGCCCTACCCCACTTGGTGTCTGCTCCTGTTGCTACCTCTTGCAATGCTCTAATGTCGGCTACTGTGAGGGCAGGCCCCTCTGGCCCTACAGTGCAGACACTAAGTTCACAAAGCGGTTTACAGGCAAATAGTAAAGTTAAATGGCTTTTAAAGTTAAATGGTTAAATTAGTAAATAATTTACCCAATTATACTAATTTATGCTAACTCCCTTTGGGGTTCCTTTGGAAAAGGGTAATGTTCAATGATAGTGATATAATATATCTCATCAAAACATCTCAGCGGCTCCTCTAGACAGCCTAAATAATGGGCTTCTTGTCATACGTGCTTTTGGAGGTAACAGACTAAAGTGTCAAAGCAATTTGGTGCTTATTGATCCCAATAGTGTAATTATAAACTGTAAGAGTCCCCAGAGAGGTCGGTCTTTTTGACAACTATCCACAAACTGGATTTTCAGTGCTTGCCTACTCAGGATTTTAAGCTCTATTGAGTTCAATGGGACTTACTTCCAGGTAAGTGTGTATATATAATGTTGCAGTCTTTGTCCTGTGAAGGCCCCTGAAGTGCAAATTGCTGTGAAACGCTGCCACCTAGTGGATAATGAACATTTTACAAGAGCTTCATGGAAAGTCACTTTATGATTATGACCAACTGAGCTAGATTATGCAGCTTATCGCATTCTTATAAAAAACGAACTGAATCAGAATTAGTTAATGAAGAAACCTAACTGGACAAACTCAAGAAATTTGAATTATTTTGAAATTAAATTTATACATATTATTTGTGAAATTTGAAACTTTCTGGAACAAAAATTCAATTGCTTCTTTAAAAAAAAAAAAAGCTTCTGGCTATGACTGTAGATATACTTGAAGGTACTATACAAGGGCAATGTTTAGCCAGAGAGGTGGCTGAATCAGATTCCCACTGATTAAAGCCTTAAAGGCCTACTTGACCCCCTCCCCCATCATAAGTAATAAAATGACAATCATCCAAAATAGTAAAAATTGTATAATTGATAAGTCATATCTCAAGTTGTTGTTGTTGTTCAGTCACTAAGACGTGTCCGACTCTTCGTGACCCCATGGACCACAGCACGCCAGGCCTCCCTGTCCTCCACTAGCTTCCAGAGTTCGCCCAGTTTCATGTTCATCGCTTCGCATCATTATCTTCATCGCTTCATCACTATCTTCATCGCTTTGCATCATTCATCGCATCACTATCTAACCATCTCATCCTCTGCCACCCCCTTCTCCTTTTGCCTTCAATCTTTCCCAGCATGAGGGTCTTTTCCAAAGAGTCCTCTCTTCTCATGAGGTGGCCAAAGTACTTGAGCTTCAGCTTCAGCATTTGTCCTTCCAGGGAGCAATCAGGCTTGACTTCCTGTAGGATCTCCTTGCAGTCCAGCAGATCTCAAGTACTGCTTCATAAATGGAAGAAGTTCAATTTCCATGCAAGAGGAGAGGGCAATTTTAACTGTTCCCCCCCCCCACCTCTCCGCAGTCAGTGTTCCATGAAAACATGTCTCTAAGAATTGCAGGACCCTCAGGAGCAGATTTTCAGGGGGTGCAGGGAGAAGCAGAGAGAAAGCACTGGCACAGTTTCAAGGGCCCCATGTGAGGCCAATCAGCCAGAGCCAGGGGATTGGATCTGGCCTACGTCAACCAGGACAATCCCACCCCCTCCCCGGGCCAGGCTGCCCACAGGTATGTCCTCCCCCGCCCAATCCACCTTAGTTCTGCTCTCCTTCTGCCCTCCCCAACCCTCCGCACTGTCCTCCGTCAGCCAGCCTTTCTTTCCCTGTGCAGGTCCAGGAGTCAGCGCGGGGAGGCCAGCGCACATCCTTGCACTGGTCTCCCTGCCTCCAAAGTAGGTGCAAATGTGCCTTCTGACAATTCTGCAACACTCCTAAGCTGGCACAAGTCCGAGCCAATCTAACAAGCACTCTGGATTACACTCTGAGTCATTTTATTACAAGATCCTACTTGTACCATAATCTAGAATATAAACCAGTTCAACATGGCCCACTCGCACCATTTTTTAAAAAAATTATGCATTGCTATGCTTGAGATGCCATGAAAATATTCTTCTGAATTCATCTTAAGTTCAGTTCCTAGCCATTTTAAGCACCAATTTGTTCTTGGTGGTCTAAATTTGATGGCAAGCTCACTAGGCAGTGCCTGCCTTCTTGCCTGTTTTTCACAGCACCAAGTTCTTTGGTACAACAATATCAAGAAGAACAAGAATAATAAAATGCAAGCCAAATCTCTCACACAGCTGGACTTGAATCCAAAGTTGGGGAGTCATGTCAATATAGGTCCATAGGAGAAACATCTGGGACTCCATATGGACCTATATTGCTCCTCATACATCATACTCCCTATTTTGCTGCCCCACTCCTACCTTCCTGCCCATCTGACTCATGAGACATAAGTATGTGGTGAATTAATCACTGAAGGACAGTGCACAGTCCCTGAATGCTCACTGAATGAAATGTTCTTCCCTCCTTCTCTCCAGTGTGTGTTCCCCTCCTTTGGAGAGAAGAAATTTCAACCATAAAGGAATTATTTTCCTTTGTCAGACCCCTGTAATTTATTGGCTGATGCTTGCAAATGTTTTAGGTCCCTGTCCAAATTTGGAATCTCCGCCTGACAACAGAAGTTATGATGCTTCTCTGTGAGGGCACAGTGCCACTGGTGGAGACATCTCCATAGGCACGATATTTTTACCCCAATCAGCATAGAGGAACGATGCACAGCAGGTGAAGTCTATGCCCACCTCCATGGCATGTTCCAGGGAAGGAGAACAGGGCTGAGCCCCTCTTGAGTCCTGGGGAATCTCCAGGTCCATGATGGCACATTAGCAGCCAGCTGTCTCTTACCTGGCAGTGATGGGTGCAAGGTTAGGAAAGAACCACCACTGCTGTCATCCACTGCTGTCACCCCTGCCTTGCTCCACCATCCAACTCCCTGCTCAGCATCTCAAAAGGCATAGAGGGTAAGTGGCGAAGGGAATGAGGAAGTGGGGCGAAGAGGAGCCACTCTAGACCACCAGACTTCTCTCCCTACTTCCATCCCCACTCTTTCTGCAGAGATTGCAAAGCTAAAAAAAAAAAGGAGGAACAGCAAGTGCTAAAAGCAAGGGGTGAGTAGGTTGAGGGTGCAATCCTAACTGGAGTTAGACCGGCACAGTTTGGGCAGCACAAGAGACACTGTAAAGTATGTTTGGACCAGTCTTGCAGTCAGAGAGGCCAGCACACAGACGTGAGCCATCCTCCCTGACTCCGAGAGTGGTCCAAATGCGCTTTATGGTGGCCCTGATGCCGGTCAAACTTTGCTGGCCTAACTGCCCGCCTAACTCCAGGTTAGGATTGCGCCCCTAGTCTAATATTTTAAAACAAGTATTCCAGCAGCACTAGGCACTTTCCAGCTATCACAAAAGGCAACCCACCAGAAAGTGCAGCCTGGTCACTGCTGGAAGCCGTGAGTGGCTACCTCCATGTGCCTGCAGCCGCCGGACACCTGCCAACATAGGTAAGTGTGTACAGGGGGCAGAAGGTATTAGCCAGCAGAAGACAAACGTGCGGCTAGAAAGAAGACTAAATCCAGAAAGATCCATCTGTTTGTGTTGTTCTTGTAAGATAGAACGTTTCTGTAAAATTGTAAAAACCTTCGGGTTTATGAATAAAGTCTGCCCATGTAAACCGCCTTGAGTTACAGTCATTAGAGTAATCTAATGACCTAAGAAAGGCGGTATATAAATACAAAAAAAAAAAAAGGTAGTGGGGGCAGAAGGTAGTGGGGAGAGAAAGGGGTAGGGCCAGTGATGTCATTCAGGGGGAACGGACCAGAACGGGCGTTCCGGATCCTAACGGGCTCCGTGGCTGGTTCCGGGTTCCCAACAAGTGACAATCAAAAGTGAGTTCCTGTTCATAAATCATTTGAATGACACCACTGGGTAGGGCAAAACAGAATGGCAATGGGGGTGGGGAAGCAAGTGGATCAGGGCCCAGAAGGGAGTGGGTTTGGTGGCAGCAGCATCCACTGAATCCTAACCTGCTTCCCAGCCTTGATCCCCCAACCAGGTCTACACAGACTTGCATCAACTATAGAACTGGTATAGGTCTGGGTAGATCCAGTGGCCTAACACAGGCTTACCCTGGGTCGAGGGAACAAACATTTCCTTACTCCATAGAGACCTCTGGGGGGGGGGGGAACTCCCCTGCAGGATGCAGCTAGTACTGTAATATAATAGTGCTGCTGCATTGCCGCATGGGGAGTGAGTGAAGATTGGGCTGTTGGAAGGACTTAAAGGTTCCTCTCCTCTGATAAAGGAAGCTTCTTCCCAACCGAGGAAGCACTTTCTGTCAGGGACAGAGGAATGTCGCTCCAACCCATTGTGTTCATTTTAATCAGCTTCCCAACTCACATACATCCTTTCGGTTTTGCCAGCATACAGCCTTCCAGTGTGGCTTTCAGTTTAGCTGGTGAGGATGTCTCCCTTTCAAGTCCGCGGCCTGGTCGCAGCTTAGCTAGGAGCAATGTCAAGGGAGGAGGCTGCCCGGCACAGTAATTACTGTTGCTGTTGTTAATTATTTACACCATGTCGTAGGTGTGCATGGCAATACATCATTTCGACAGGTTCCTACCCCGAGGATTTCACATTCTAATCTGGATGGACACACTACAAGCAATTAAGGGATAAGAATGGGAGCATGGCTTGCTTGGTTGACTCCATACGGTCGCCGTGACCGTGGGACATGTTTGTGCCTTTGGACACCCAGTGTTATTGGCTGACCCCCTTTTAGTCAGAGTGCAGTGCAGCTAGGTTTCTCTTAAATGCCTGTGCACATGCTTTAAGTCTAGGTTTCCCAAAGTTGGAGTATTGCAGTGTATACCCTTTTTTTAATTGCATGTGCATCTCCCCTTCATCAAGAAACTCAAGGTGGCATACATAGAATTCTTTAGTAGTCACCCATTCAGGCACCAACCAGAGCTTAAACTGATTTAGCTTCAGCAAAATGGTTGCCACACAGCCCATACCAGACCCTGAATGCAGACATCCATGTGAAAATTCAGGTCGTAGGCATAAGAAACATTTGTGTTTTCTCATTTTTCCAGAGCATTCGTCTCCAGACAATGCTGGTGCCAGATAGCAGGAAGCTATGGAACAAAGCCCTGCACTGGGGGCTCATGGTACCCCAAGGTGCCCACTGACAACACTATGGGTGCTTCCTCTGCCACCAGTACTTAGAGTTCAGGGATTGGTTTCAAGAGAGGGACCACTGATGGATGTTGAACCTCAGCCACTGAGGTCCAACTGAATAGAACGGGGGCAGACACTGGGAAAATTTACTAGCTTGATAGCCAATTGCTAGCAAGTAGCAGTGCTAGCTGGGTGGGAGCAGCAAGATGACTGGCCATTACGTAGTAGGATGGCAGAGTGTTAGAGTGCTGGGTACCATGGTCAGCAGCAAGGTCTGCAGGACCAAGGACAGCTCCGGCAGTAGTGAGACACAGCTTTGACATACACCACATTTCAAATACACCTCCAACATTTCATTCAGAGAGAGAGAGAGAGAGAGAGAGAGAGAGAGAGAGAGAGAGAGAGA
>JAJKFI010000008.1:10741448-10760809 GCA_029204185.1 Lerista edwardsae | reverse complement strand
CACACACACACACACACACACACACACACACACACACACACACACACCCAAAAGGCAGTATCATTTTTAGGTTTTTGTTCCAAAGGTTTGCAATCCACCAGATAAGATAGGATTGGGGCTGAAAAAAGGGCTGGGTGCTGCCTATAGAGTACATAATTGAGAGCGCAGTCCTAACCTGGAGTTAGGCCGGCACAGTTAGGCCAATGAAGTTTGACCACACATCTGTGCGCTGGCCTCTCTGACTCCAAGGGTGCAATCCTAAACTGAGTTAGGCCAACATAAGCTAAGTCAGTAATGTTTGGCCAGCACAAGGGACACCGTAAAGTATGTTTGGACCACTCTTGGAGTCAGAAAGGCCAATACACAGACGTGAGCCATCCTCCCTGACTCCGAGAGTAGTCCAAAAATGCTTTATGGTGGCCCTTGTGCTGGCCAAGCTTTGCTGGCTTAGCTTATGCCAGCCTAACTCCAGTTTAGGATTGCACTCCAAGAGTAGTCCAAAAACACTTTACAGTGTCCCTTGTGCCAGCCGAGCTTTGCTGGCCTAACTGTGCCAGCCTAACTCCAGGTTAGGATTGCACCCAAAATTAAAAAATGGATTTATTTTCGTATCACTTTACTTTGCTTACTCCCTCACTCCTTTTAAGCACCCTGTGAAATTCCCAATGAATGAGCAGAGACAATCAGAATTCTTTCAAGCCCACATCTTAATTCATTTGATCATTTTTAAAGCAAGAGCATTCTGGGTATTTGGATCAGACTGCTTTATAATGAATTTTGCATGACACCTGACTTTTCGGATCACTTTCAATAAATGGGAGGGGGTGGACATAAAAAGCTGTTTATTTAAGGAAACTGTGTTCTTTTATTTAAGGCCCAGACATGTTTAAATAGGTGAAAGCTTCTGGACCTGAAAGCCACTTTTATTTATCTTAAATATTTTGACTACTAACAATTCATAGACAGGAAGAGCCACTTGGATTACTGCTATTTCAGATAGTGATGATGAAATCCTACACTCTACCTGGGAATATTACATACTGGCAGCCCCATCTAGTGAGGACAGCTAGCTAAAGCTCCATGACACATCATACAAATTGTACCCTTTCTCCAGCAGAGGGATCTATTTCCTTACATCTGAAACCTTTTATGCCATCAGCAGTCCCCTGGACTGCAAGGAGATCCAATCCGTGAATCCTACAGGAAGTCAAGCCCAATTGCTCCCTGGACAAATACTGAAGCTGAAGCTCAAATACTTTGGCCACCTGATGAGAAGAGAGGACTCCTTAGAAAAGACCCTCATGCTGGGCAAGATCGAAGGCAAAAGGAGAAGGGGGCGGCAGAGGATGAGATGGTTAGATAGTGTCACCGAAGTGATGAACATGAAGTTGGGCGAACTCCGGAAGCTAGTGGAGGTCAGGGAGGCCTGGCGTGCTGTGGTCCATGGGGTCGTGAAGAGTCAGACACAACTTAGCGGCTGAACAACAACAATGCTGTCAGCAGCAGAGGCAGATCTAAGGGAGGGCAAAGCTCTAAGTTTTGCAAGAAGCCTTACCTTGCAGTGGAAATCACTCCTCTCCTGCACCGTTTTAGCCAATCCTCACAGGGAAAAGCAACATCTTGGCGTTGCTTACTGGCTACAGCAGCAAGGGAGAGGAGGGATTTACATGACAGGGTAAGGCTTCTTGCAAAACTTAGAGCTTTGCCCTCCCTGTAGATCCGCCTCTGGTCAGCAGATAAGAAAATCTTTCTTCTTTGCAAGATTTCAACTAAAGTTCCTGTGATTCAGGCAGGGCACAATCTTAACCAACTTTCCAACACTGGGGGTAATGGAACAAACATTCCCCTTACCTTGAGGAGAAAGATAAAATCTTGAATGAAGCAGGATCATGCCTGGCAAATTTTACCCTTCAAATGAACATGATGTGGCTCAACGGTATTTCGATTTACCCAAACTCGGCTGAGTTCACCTTTATCTCCGCACTTGGTTGTAGTATTATTGATTACATTTTAGTTTCGCTCCCCTTGTTGAATCTGGTGGATGGATTTTCGGTGGATGACTTGATATTGAGTGATCATTTACCCCTGAGGGTCTGGTTTAAAATCAACGTGCAGGCGTGTACGACTTGCCCTCTGCACCCTGACAAGGGGCCTATGTTATTTAAACTTCGCTGGGATGATAATACCCTCCCCAGGATCCATACTTTACTGGAATTTGAAGTGAATAAGAAACATTGTACTAGCATGTTAGCTGCCACGAATTTTGAGATGGTTGTGCGATCTTACGAATTATTTTCTAACCAAATGATTGATAGCCTGGGTTCTCTACAATCGACCACAGTTAACAGAAAAGGCCTCTTGCGTTCAAATTGGTTTGATCAGGAGTGCAGGCAGGCGAAAGCCCAAGTGCGGACAACTTTTGCCAAATTTAGAGCTCAGAACACCCAAAAGACACTTAGGGAATACTTTGAGACAAATGTCGCCTTTAAAAGCATGATTAGAGAGAAGAAAAAGGAATTTTCTAAAGACCAATGGCATAAGTTGCATTCTGCTATAGTTCAAAATGATGTTAAAGCCTTTTGGAACATCACGCGTGGGAGCTTTAGAAATGCCCCAGATCCAATAAGCAATATAACAAATCAATCCTGGATTGACCACTTTGCCAAATTACTATCTGTCATGGATAAGGAGGATGTACCTAATGTCTCCCCAGATATAATAAATCTACCGGCCTGGCCACCGGTAACCGAGGAGGAGATTTTGCCTCTTATCCAAGGCCTTAAGCTGGGTAAAGCTGCTGGTGCAGACGCTATCCCAGCGGACTGGATTAAGGCAGACGCGCCTTTTTGGACTCCTCTGCTGAGTAAACTATTTACTGCTGTAAATGTCACGGGACTTTTTTCTAAAGCATGGCTCAATTCCTTACCTTGAGGAGGCCTCCGTGACTGCCCCCCCCCAATTGCAGGATGCAGCACATGCCCACATTGGCACAGCTGTGTCAGTTCTGGAAAGTTGGTTAGGATTGCACGTTCAGTGACATATTTTACAAAGCAGCACCTGTTTCCTCATTATACATGACAATTCATGATGTAAACTGACATATCTATTTTTTTTTGCTGATTGTGTTTTTCTTTTATAGATGCTGCTCTGTGTCACAAATACATACAACTATGTGATTATGATGCGGCTCATTCTGTGTGTTGGTTCCATCAAACAGCGTACTTTAGTTAGTTGGATTTGCTGCAAATTGTGCCAATATTCCTTCCTCTATTGAGGTTTTTTTTTTCTTTTCCAGTGAGACTGATAGGCCTGCAGTATTGTGGGAATCTTTCCCTTTGGTACAGACAAGAGTCAGTTTAAACATGAGAATAGAACACTTTCAGCTAGCACTTTCAGAAAGCGATGCTTTCAGCTAAACCTAAAGCCCAATCAGGCTACCGGTCTGGAAAGGAGTATCATTAGCCTTGCACAGTCTTCTAAGAGAACAGCAACCAACAAGCCACTGAAAGGCAGGAAAGCCCTAAAAGAAGTATAGACAAATATTGGATTCTTAGATCCCAGTCGATATAGTAGCTGAAAACTTAGATTGCTTAGAAGCTTTGAAGCAGGAGGTGTGGGTTGCTGGTTGAGCTGCTGGTACTGTCTGAAGCTAAGCAGGTGAATCTGTGGATGGGAGATGGAATGCCAGGCTGTGACAAGCTGCGGTACTTGTTGTAGCAGAACGGAGCAGCTGTGGAGCAGATTAGCCATGCAGTGAGAGAAGCGTGAAAATGTGTGAGAAGGCCAGCCAGGAAAAGAACGGAGCACAACCTTGAAGACCTGTCCAGGCTTGACTTACGATTGCCTGCTGAAGCTCAATGGCGCACAGCCAGAGGAGAGAACCACACTGTGAAGGCTACATCTGGGATTGAGGATTCAGTGAATCACAGAATACTGTATATTTGTTGTTTTTTAAATTGAAAAAATGGTGCCCATGTAAGCCGCCTTGGGCATTTGCTTTGGCATGGGAAAGGCAAGATATAAATTCTTCAATTAAAAATAAATAAAAATTAGATTTCATTAGGATTTGCTAGAGTTATACATTACTAAAGGTTTCCTAATTGCAAGTAATAGGATCAAGTAATAGGATCCTAACTGCAAGTAATAGTAATAGGATCCTGATTGCAAGCTTCAGGGTCTGGGTCTAACTAGATTTTCAGGCTGCAGCCATGATCAGGAGCTTGTTTGTTCATCTTCAGCTGGTATGCCGCCTGCACTTTCTCCTGAGGAAGGCAGGTCTGCCCACAGTAACCTAGGCCCTAGTTCAGCGGTGTTATGCTGCCGGAACGCTGGGCGGGACATCCGGGTGATCGACAGCCCGCCCGTTGCGTTCCGAAGCGTTACGCCGTTTGCATAACCAATTACGCCGCTTGCATACGTTACACAAACGGCGTAACGCTCCGGAACGCAACGGGCGGGCTGTCAATCACCCGGATGTCCCGCCTAGCGTTCCGGCAGCATAACACCGCTGCCCTAGTTACATCATTACTGGTCCACTGTACAGTACTGAACTCCATGCATGCTACACGGGGCTGCCCTTGAAGACTATCCAGAACCTTCAGCTGGTTTGGCGTGCAGCAGCTTGCGGTTTTTCACACATTAGTCCGGTGGCTTTTCATCTAAACTAACTGTCTGATTTCAACTCAAGGTGGTGGTTATGACCTTCAAAATCTCACATTTTTAGATTATGGGCTCAATCCTAACCTGCATTGGAACAGGCAAGCTGGTCGGCCTGCACTATATCCAATACAGGTTGGGAGCAGGCTGAAGCCTCCATAGGGCAAAGGCAAGTTGCTCCCCTTACCCTGGAGGAGGCGCCAGCCATCCCTCTGGGGTTGCTTGGATCTGTGCCAGCTGTATAGCAGGTGCAAGTCCAAGCACACCATACAGTCTGTATCAGGTCCACACAGGTCAGGGACAGGGGTTTGGATGCAGCCTGATGGCCACATCTGAGCTCCACCCCTTTGGGCTGCCCCTCCCAGCCCACTGGCAAACCCTTCTCTATGGCAGTACCATAGCCAGAGGAGGGACGACATGGTAATTACTGCAGGCACTGCAACGTGTCATGCAAGTGGCCCTCCCACTCACCAATGGAGCCATTCCAGGCAGCAACTGCAGGGCACTGGAGACACTGTTTGGCTTGACAAGCACCTGTGCATTGCTGTCCCTCCCCATAATGGCTCCAACAGTGCAGGGCTGGCCATGCTTTGGGGGGCCCTGCACCAGTGCAGTGAGCATATTACCTGCAGCTGCAGCTGGGATCCACATGGGCTCAGAGGCGGAGGGAGCCTATGGCAGCAGAGGGCACGAGCCCTGGGGCGCCATAAGGCAGGGGGCGCCATTCACATGGTGCGCCCCACCCCCCAAATGGCGCCTGCCCTGCCCCCGCAACTGCCCAGGCCCACCTTTTCTCTCCTGGCCGCCGCTGAGTGGGTTAAAGTGCCCGCTCGGCGGCGGCCAGGAGAGAAGCCACCGTGTGCCCTGCGAGCTGGGGGAGAGATGGGAGCTTGCCTGTGGGCGACGGAGGCTCAGCAGTGGTACGCATGCCCAGGCAGCCGCTTTGCCTTTGCAGCTCTGACAAACTGGACTTCAAGTCCCAGAAATCAAAGCGGCTGCCTGGGCATGCGCACCACAGCTGAGCCTCCGTCGCCCACAGCAGGCAAGCTCCCATCTCTCCACCGGCTCGCGGGGCGCACGGAGGCGTTGTCCTTGGAGGCAAGGATCTCCCAGCCTCGGCGCATCTCCCCCGACTTCAGGGGAGGCGCGCCCAGGCTGGGAGAGCATCCATGCGTCTCCCCCCGGCTTCAATTGAAGCCAGGGGGAGATGCACGGAAGCCCCGCCTCTGTCGCTGATGTCATGACGCAAGGTGTCATGACGTCACGGCGTGGGGCACAACACGTGCCTTGCCCTGGGCGCGGGCAAGGCACGCAATGCCCCTGCATGAGCTATAAGTTAGTGGGGCAAGCAGAGCAGCTTTAGCTTGGGCCCTCCCACCTGTCCCTTCCTCTGAACATCCCAAAATGGGCCTCTTGGAATTGGCAGTGATGTCATCATGTCACTTGCACAAAACGTGGCACCAGACATGTTCATCTTGGCGAGTGGAGGGCCCACAGGGAGGATGGGGAGCCCTAAGGGACTGCCCCACATTGGGCCCTGCCATTCCTGGAGTGGGCCTGTGACAGTGAGCAGGAGGGTCTGCTTACACCACTGGTGCACCTAGGGAGGGGTCTAGGTGAGTCAGTGCCCAGGAGGCACACCTGCGGGAGCAGCACCACACTACCATCTGCCACCCCATAGCGCTCATTCGGGCATGTGCACTGCCCTGAGTGGGTGCCCACTTTTTAAGCTTTATTTTCAAAGCAAAAAAAAAGGGTGGCTCTCAGAGCAGCAAGCAACTGAGAGGCTGCTGGGCGGGGTGGCAGGTTGATTCTCTTTTCTGTGACCGAAATACGAGCAGAGGCCAGTTTGCAAAGTCAACAAGTGACTAATGCACATGTATATGGTGATTCTTCCAAAGTTTTCTTTACATACAAAGAGCAGTTCCAAGGTCCTGTGAGTCACCAAGGAAGAGGTGCCAATTGTGAACCCAACTTGCAAAGGGCATGTGGCAGTTTCAAAGGATGTTAGAGCAGCATAGACCATTCCTGCCATCCTCCTCTGATGGCTGAACACAAAGGGGCTAACAATGTACATCAATGTTAGCTGTGTAGGCTACCAGCATGTTGAAGCCTCTTGCCTACAAAATGATCCTGATTCTGTTGCTACCCTAAGAGTCTTTTTTTTCCATCCAAACAACTGGAAGACTTTTGCAGTTTCTATTGTCTACTTCTCAATCACAAAGACAGACAGAGGCGTTTCTACAGGGATGGCAAAGCTCTAAGTGTTGCAAGAAGCCTTACCCTGTCATGTAAATCCCTCCTCTCCCTTGCTGCTGTAGCCAGTAAGCAACGCCAAGATGTTGCTGTTCCCTGTGAGGATTGGCTAAAACGGTGCAGGAGAGGAGTGATTTCCACTGCAAGGTAAGGCTTCTTGCAAGACTTAGAGCTTTGCCATCCCTGTAGAAACGCCACTGAAGACAGAGGAAGAGTCCTTGTATAGATTCTCATCCTCCATCCTCTTGGTTGTCAGAAATAAAACCTGGGGCTTTCTCAGACCGTTTTAAGGGAGAAATCATAAGCATTTGGAAATAAGGCCAAGAGCAAGCAGAGGAATTCACTTCTAAGCATATCGAACAAGTGTTGGGCAGCAAATCTGAATAGATTAGTCATTGGCTGTGTTCCTCATTCATCAGTAGCATTCAAGCCATCTGAAGCAGTGATGTGATTGTACATCTTGAAGTGCAGGAGCTTGTTGTGACACCCACACAAACAACACACACACATCCTACAAAGACAACACAAGAAAAAAAATCTATACATTTTTGTTGTTAAGAGTGTCACTATCAGAGTTCTCCTACCATGTATTCCTGCTTTGAAGCATACTAGACTTTATTAGCAGCCCAGTCCTATGCTTCCTTCCCCACCCCACCCTGCTGATTCAGCTGCTCCAGCCTCCAATGTGTAAGGGGGGGGGTCTACTTGGACCAGTGCCAATCCAGGTCCTTGCACCAGCAGTCCAAGTAGAGCAGGTTCATATTTTTTATTTTTTGCCAGCTGATTCCTCTGTACTCCACTCCTCCACACCAACGTAAGCCAATGTGATCAATGTTGTCACATTGCGCCCCACACTTTGGGACTCCCCGCACCAGTGCAGGGAGCACATTGCCGCCCACTGCAGGCAGGATCTCTATGGGGTATAAGTCAGCGGGGCAAATGGAAAGACTGCTCTTTGGGCAATTCCACCTGCCCCTGCCTCCAAACGGCCCAACATGGGCCTCCTGGAAGCAGTTGGCTGGGATGTCACCATCAACTATTTCCAGGCGCCGCACTTTGCGTATAGCACCACAAGTGCTCTTTTTGGTGAGTGGGGGGCCCAGCAGGGAGGGTGGGGTGGAGCCACAGGAATGTTCCACGTTGGGCCACGCTACTCCTACAGCCGGCCCTGCTCCTCACAAACAGTGGCCTCGGCCTCCCACCCAAGAAACTGATCCTGCTTAGCTTTTTCAGGCAAAGTAACAGCTCAACCTCCAGACCACAGCTCCTACCCTTCAACTAACTAGCAACCAAGTTCTTTAAGGTTCTCTCCTTAAAGGGGAGAATGAAAACTGTATTTGTCTAGTGTTGATAATCGTGTGCGTGTCCCAGCCACTGCCTCCCTTCACTTTTCATGCTTATTCCTTTTGCCGCCTCATCCCTGTCTCATTAGCTGGAATTTGCTTTGAGAAAGTCTTCATGGTTGCTGCTCCCCAGCCCTGGTCATTTCCCACACTGCTTTGGTCATATTTGATGCCTGGAGATCATATAGGAGCACCCCTACAACGGGGACAAGTGACATTGACTTGAGAAGTAGCCACATCATCATTCAAAACAGTATTGATATAAAACTTTTCAACAAAAGGTTCACAAAGCGGTTTACAGGCAAATAATAAAGTTAAATGGCCCCTCGTCCCAAAAGGATTCACCATCTAAAAAATACAGAACACCACCAGCAACAGCCACTAGAAAGACACTGTGCAGGAGTGAATAGGGACTACTCTCCCCCTGCTAAATATAAGAGGACACCACTTGAAAAAGTGCCTCTTGCCCAGTTAGCCAGGGTTTATCATTGGCCCTTCCCGCCTGGCCTTTAAAATATTACAAAAGTGATGAGGAAAGTAAGAAACCATGTGGGGAGTAGAGCAATGCAACTCTTGTTGATTTGAGAATCGGCTTCCATTTTGCCTGCTGGAGGCAGTGAGTCCTCCCTGAGCTAGCCCAACTCAGCTCTCTCTCTCTCTCTCTCTCTCAGAGCTGAACAAATAGGTGACCAGGGGCAATAGCAGTGGCAAAGGTGTCTGGACCAGGGACAAATGGCACCCCGAGTGCGCCCATGGCAGGGCGACGAAACCGCGCCTCCAGCATGTCGCCCCACCCCCGTGCGTCACCAAGCCACACCTCCCTGCACCCGGAATAGCTCCATTTTGGAGCAGAACGGACGTGACGGAGGGCGGGTGGGCCAGACAGCGCGCGGGTTAGTCCGCGGAGGCCGCACAATGGCACCCTGCCGCCCCGCTGCTGCCGGCGCCCATGGCTCACGCCACCCCGGGCTACACCCTTCCTCCGCCTCTGGTCTGGACAAGCTGTCAATGACTTCCAACCTGACACTCTAAGTAGATATCACATTGATCGTCCAAAGGGCAAAACAGGCTAGACCTGGAGAATTCCCACACAGGTTCTGGAGAATCAGGTGAGAATCAGGTTCATTACCCTGACCAAGCAAAGATAGGGAAACAGAATCTTACCAGGCTCTTTTCTAAGAGTTATCAACATTTCTTGGTCTTTGATTTTTCCGTATCTCCATTCTGACGCACTTCTTGCATCAAAATGTATGCAAATGTTTCAAATCAGAAGAACTCTGCTACCTGATTATTACTTACTCCAATTAAAAAGTGATAATCATTAAAGCTGCTAGACTGGGTTTTTTTGTTTCAAAACACAGAATCAAGGACATACACACAGTAGTGACCTCCTATACATTTATTGCTGTTATACAACTTTGGCAGAGATAATAGACGAGAGTCTATGCTTTGAAACCTGCAGGACTGTACAACAGACTTAAGAAGAATAATTCTCAATAACTGTACTCATCATGCTTGGCTAATTCAGCCTGCAACATGTTTCCATGACATCAGTTATTTTGAGGTATCTTGACACTATCTGGTTTATTGGGGATATATTGGCATAGAGCAGGCCTTCATTCCACTGAACTATGTACAGTGGCATAGCAAGGTGTTTGGCAATCCCCTGTTAAATGTCAGCTATCATGCATAGAGGCGACAGACCTAATTGGCACAAAAAGCATCTTTTTCAGTAGCATGATGGATTTCAGAATGGCGCATTGAGACATAAATGCTTGCCTGGCCATAATTTTCATTAGATGTCCTGGAGCATGTTGCACCAGGTGAGACTTATCTCAGCATAAGGCACTTTTGGATAGCTTCTGGGGGCCAATCACATTGGGGGCTCTGTGGCTGATTTCTACTATATCACTTGAGCTTCTCAACCACACCAGCTTTGCACATCAAAGTCATTAAGCATGACACCTGCTTCCTGTCTTTCAGGGCACAATCCTAGAGCTAGGCCAGCAAAATTTGGCTGGTACAAGGGACACTGTAAAATATGTTTGGACCACTCTCGGAATCAGAAAGGCCAGCACAGATGTATGCCATCCTCCCTGACTCCAAGAGTGGTCCAAACGCGCTTTATGGTGGTCCTTGTGCCGGCCAAACTGTGCTGGCCTAACTGTGCTGGCCTAACTCCAGGTTAGAATTGCACTCTCAGGTTCTGGGTGCAAGTTTACTTCCAACATTAGCACCCTTAATACTACAGTTTTCTCTTCCTGTAATATTCATCTTGACTTCTCACCACTTGTCAATAACCCCACACATTTGGAAGAAATGGATAAGTTGCCAATCACCTCTGCATTGTGAGGAAAAGAAAAAACCTTACCAAATTCAGAAGTTAGCTTTTCTGTTTTTTCACGAAGCTATGCTTCGTGTTCAGTTAACGTCATTCTTTTTAGCTAAAGAAAATCTTGGGGTAAAATCCATCCCTCCTTACAGACACATTGCTCATGCTCCAAGCCAGGGTGACTTCTACACCAGTGCCGGATTAACATAGTCAGAAAAGTAGCATATGCTACAGGCCCCACATTTTTAAGGGCCCCACACTAAATGCTTACAAGCTAACTGGTGAAATTGGCATTTTATGATCTGGTCACGTGTCAGGGGAGCTGTATCCTGCATGGTACACAATCATTACGGACCTCATGAATAACATAACATCAATTTTGCTCAAATTTAACTTTACGGTGGGCACAAATCTATTGTGCCTCAGCGCTGGCAAATGTGAAGGACAGTTGTGACAGCAGAAAAGTTTGAGGCGCTGGTGGGAATGCCTTGGACATTCGAAACTGATACCAACATTTAAGTTATACTATCACCAAAGCATCAGTCATATTTGTCGTATTATCTGACAAATTATCTCCTATTATAGCAAATGAAAAAAATTGGTTTACTATGTAAGAAAATAATGTATGTTTTAATATTTTAATGTGTGTGTGCATGCGTGCACGTGCTTTAATTTAGGGCCCCCTTAAAACATACGCTACAGATTCTGCACTAGCTTAGGGTCCAATCATAAGAACATAAGAACATAAGAAGAGCCCTGCTGGATCAGGCCAAAGGCCCATCTAGTCCAGCTTCCTGTATCTCACAGCGGCCCACCAGGTGCCCCAGGGAGGCATGAAACAACAAGATCCTGTTGCATCCTGTTGCCACTCCCTTGCACCCGGTACCAGTAGCCCACCACCTTTGTAAGGAGGTTGCACAATCCATCATTGCCTACAGCCTATTATATCCAATTGTCCAGCACTTATGCAGCCACAATGCAGCCCTGAGGCAAAGCAACGAACATTTCCTTACCTTGAGGAGGCCTCCATGACTGCCTTCCCACCGCAGGATATAGTGCACACCACACTGGCACAGTTGCATCAGTGCTGGAAAGTCGGATAGGACTGGGCCCTTCATCCAGCCCTGCTCTACATACAGTGAAGTGCAGCCACATTGATCTACGTATGAATGGCACCTATAGGCCCCTTGTAACTGGTAATGGCTATTAGCCGTGTTTATTTGCCCAGTGAGGGCCAGTCTCTCATGAAAAAGGGGAGGGGGGAAGACTCCATTGAGTGGAATCTACAGGTAGGTTTATTTGCCTTAAGTAAACTTGAAACATGTTGGCCTATTGTTATTTTTCTTGCCACAAAGTGATAAGTAGCATTAAAACCAAACTGAACAAATGATTGGATCCTCTTTTCTTCAGAGAAAACAGGGAAAACAAAAGACTTGACAATTGTGTTGGAGAAAGAAGTCCACAAACCTGAAGGTCTTCTGGAATATTCCCTCATGACTTTGTTTTTATCTTTAAGCAGAGCTTTATGGATGGTGGACGCTATCACCTTGTTTCCACCTTTCTATAACACAGTATGTGATCATCTCTGCTTTTTTATGTGCAATTTACCTCATGGAAATATAGGAGTCACTGGGTTTGTTTTTAATACCTTTTTTTTTTTTTTTTTTTGCCTTGCGGTCACCTGTAGCAATGCTTTGAGATGGATCATTCCTGGATCTCATGCTGACAGGATTAAAAAAACAACAGGTGACTTGAAGCGTGGGTGGCAGAAATAAAAGAGAAAGTAGAATAATTTTCTCTATATAACTATTCCCTTTTTCCACACCACTTTAAAAAAAAAAAAACCCTCACACTTTCTAGTTCTCCAAGCATTTCTTTTTATATATATACTAGCTTTTTGTTACCCGGTGTTGCCCGGGTAACAAAATGATCTTCCAGAGTTTATGAGTTTTGCACCCCTTCTCACCCCCCATGCTGATGGGGGCCGAACCCGGACTTCAACCGCGTCAGGAGCATCGCCACTCACCTCAGTGGCCCCAGAAACTACGGTTCCGACGCTGATTTTGGCCATTTTTGACCATTTTCACATGGGGCCCCCTGCGTACCCCACCCCCGGGTGTACTGGGGGGCCCTGACCCCCGCAGTGTTTGTCGCCAGGCCGCAAGGCACGTGCTTGCCGAGTCTGGCGCCAATCGCTCCAGGCGTTCCAGCATGGCATGGCAGACATCTTGTTTCGCACCCCTTCTCACCCCCATGTTGACTGAACCCGGACTCCCACAGCGTCGGGAGCATCGCCACTCGCCTCGGCGACCCCAGAAACTACGGATCTGACGCCGATTTTCAACTGTTTTCATGCGGGGACCCCCCTGTACCCCCACCCCCACCCCCGGGGGCGCAGTGTTTGTCGCCAGGCCGCAAGGCACGTGCATGCCAGGTTTGGTGCACATCGTTCCAGGCGTTCCAGCACGGCATGGCAGAAGTTTTGTTTCGCACCCCTTCTGGCCCTCCGTGCCCGAACCCTGACTCCAACCGCATCAGGCACATCACCGGTTGCCTCGGCGACCCCGGAAACTGTGGACTCGATGCCAATTTTGCCCGTTTTCGACCGTCTTCACTTCAGGCCCCCTACCTCGGCCCCCTGCCTCAGGCCTCGGCCACCCCGGAAACGATGGGTCTGACGCTGATTTCGTCCGTTTTTGACCGTTCTCTCGCAGGGGCTCACGCGCACCCCACCCCCGGGGACAGTAGTGGGGCCTGACCCCCGCAGATTTTGTTGCCAGGCCTCAAGGCACGCGCGTGCTGAGTCGGGCGCCAATCGCTCCAGGCGTCACAGGGGGGCATGGCAGACATCTTGTTTCGCACCCCTCCCGCCCCCCACGCTGAGGGGGGCTGAACCCGGACTCCCATGGCATTGGGAGCTAGGGGTGCTAGCGGGGTCTGACCCCCGCAGTGTTTGTCGCCAGGCCGTAAGGCATGTGCATGCCGGGTTTGATGGCAATCGCTCCAGGCGTTCCAGCGGGGCATGGCGGACGTTTTGTCTCACACCGCTTCTCACCCCCCACGCCGAGGGGGGCTGAGCCCGGACTTCAACAGCGTCAGGAGCGTCGCCGCTCGTCCCGGCGACCCTGGAAACTATGGATTCGATGCCGATTTTGGCCGTTTTCGGCCGTCTTCACACGGGGAACCCGGGGAACCCACCCCCGGGGGCGCTAGGGGGCCCTGGCCCCCGCATTGTTTGTGGCCAGGCCACTAGGCTTCTGCATGCCGGGTTTGGTGCCAATCGGTCCAGGCGTCACAGCGGGGCATGGCGGACGTTTAGTCTTGCACCCCTTCTCGCCCCCACGTCGAGGGGGGGCTGAACCCGGACTCCGACGGCGTCGGGACCGTCGCCACTCATCTCGGCGACCCTGGAAACTGTGGACTTGACGCCGATTTCGGCTGTTTTCGGCCGTCTTCATGCGGGGACCCCCGCGTACCGCTGCCCCCGGGGGCGCTGGGGGGGTCTGACCCCTGCAGTGTTTGTCGCCAGGCTGCAAGGTGTATGCATGCCAGGTTTCGTGCCAATCGCTCCAGGCATTACAGCGGGGCATGGCGGATGTTTTGTTTCGCACCCCTTCTTGCCCCCACGTCGGGGGGGGGGCAAACCCAGACTCCAATGTCGTCGGGAGCGGCACCGCTCATCTCGGCGACCCCGGAAACTGTGGATTTGACGCCGATATTGGCCGTTTTCGACCGTGTTCACGTGGGGACCCCCATGTACCCCCACCCCCAGGGCGCTAGGGGCCCCCGACCCCCGCAGTGTTTGTGGCCAGGCCGCTAGGCTTCCGCACGCTGAGTTTGGCGCCAATCGGTCCAGGCGTCACAGAGGGGCATGGTGGACGTTTTGTTTCGCACCCCTTCTGGCCCCCCACTTCGGGGGGGCAAACCCAGACTCCAACGGCATCGGGAGCGGCACCGCTCATCTCGGCGACCCCGGAAACTGTGGATTTGACGCCGATTTTGGCCGTTTTTGACCGTTTTCACATGGGGACCCCCGCATACCCCCACCCCCGGGGGTGCTATGGGGGCCCGACCCCCGCAGTGTTTGTGGCCAGGCCGCTAGGCTTCCGCATGCCGAGTTTGGTGCCAATCGGTCCAGGCGTTCCAGCGGGGCATGCGGACATTTTGTTTTGCACCCCTTCTGGCCCCCCACATTGGGGGGGGGGCAAACCCAGACTCCAACGGCATCGGGAGCGGCACTGCTCATCTCAGTGACCCCGGAAACTGTGGATTTGACGCCGATTTCAGCAGTTTTTGACCGTTTTCATGTGGGGACCCCCGTGTACCCCCACCCCCGGGGGTGCTAGAGGCCCCCGACCCCCGCAGTGTTTGTTGCCAGGCCGCAAGGTGTATGTGTGCAGAGTTTCGTGCCGATCGCTCCAGGCGTTGCGGAGCCTATGCGAGACATACATACATACATACGTACATACATACATACATACACACACACACACCCAGGCTCTTCTTTATATATATAGATAAATTTTTATTGTATAATTTTATAGTTATGGGTTGGGAAAGAAAAAACATAGGGAAAGGGGTACAAGGAAAACACATTAGGTATCCGTCAGTCTCAGCAATTTTACAATTAAATTTACATATCAGATTATTACATCTTTACTTACTCCATATACTTCTGTATCAGTCAAAAATCTAATTCTAAAATCAATAGTTCAATCCAAAAAGAGCGCGAAAGAAAAGCATTTCAGCTAAGATATTATCTAACCATACATAAAATACTTTCCAAATACTAGCTATTCTATATCTATATCTCCATTTCTCATTTTCTGTCAGAATATCCATTTCTACCAATTCAAAAGTCTTCTGTAATAAAATTTCTACTGTTGGTGTTTTTACATTTTTCCACATCTGTGCATACACAAGTCTAGCTGCAGTGTTAATATTTACTATAATATGCTTAACTTCTTTACTAAATGCTGATGAGAAAATATTCAAAAGAAATGATTCAGGTTCAAATGGGATAATACAGTTTAACATATCTTGTAATATAGTATGTACCTTCTCCCAGTACTTTTTTGCTTTTGCATTTGTCCACCACATATGAAAGAAGGTCCCTACAGAGTTATGACATTTCCAGCAATTATTATTTGTTCCCAGGTACATTTTAGCTAATTTATCTGGTGATATATGCCATCTATACAACATCTTATAAATATTTTCTTTAAATGATGCCACCTTGGTAAGCTTAATATTTACTTTCCAAATTTGTTCCCAACTTTCTAATGATATATCGTGACCCACATTCCTTGATCATAGTATCTTTCACAACTTCATCTTCCATATTCATATCCAGGAAATAGTTATACATCTACATTATATATTGGCCCTCATCTACTAAAAAGAGTTTATCAAAATCTGTATATTGTGTATAAAAACCCATTTTTTAATCTTCCATCTTGATCTTATCTGCGTTTCAATCCACCAATCCAATACAATATCTCTATTTAGTAATTCTGTTTTAGAACAAATTTCCATATTGTCATTTAAAAGCTCTTCCTATCTTCTATTTTGGGTTCTATCGATCCATTCTGGATTGGTCACAGCTTCTAATGGTTTAACCCGACTTGGTATTTTAGTGTAAATCTTATATCTAATTTGTTCCCATACTCGTAAGAGTGGCCTTCTTAATATGTGCTGTTTAAAATATCCAAAATATTTTGCCTTATCATACATTAAAAAGCATGCCTAGGATCACTTGTAAATCACTCTAATTTTATAAGTCTTTGACTGTGTGAGTTTACCCATTCTTTAATCCAACTCAGCTTGATAATATATTTCCCAATTTGGCAGACGCAATCCAGCATGATCTTTAAGATCCTGAAGAAGTCTCATCTTAATCCTTGCTTTTTTCCATTGCCACACAAACTTTGCTGTTATCCTGTTTAATGCTATTAAAAAATTCTTCTTTAAGGTAATTGGAATTGTCTGAAAAAGAAACCTCGCTTTTGGTAATACATTCATCTTTATGGCTGCAATTCTTCCCATCAACGACAGTCTATTTATGCACCCAATACAGCACAGGAGACCTTTTTTAAGAAATTAAATGACAAGCTAGAATCCTGGAGTAACCTGGGTCTTATTTTAATTGGAGATTTCAATGGAACATTTGACCGAAGCATTGATAGATCTAGTCCAAGGAAAAAAGGGAAGAAAGCTGGTAACCTTCCAAGATCATTTTTGCAGTTGGTTGAAGAATTTAATTTGATAGACCCTTGGAAAATGCAAAACCCTCGCAAGAGACAATACACCCATTTTTCAAATAGGCATAAAGTCTGGTCTAGGATTGATATGTGTTGGATATCTGCAATTTACAAAGGTATTGAAACAGAGATTTTACCAAACACATTTGCAGATCACAACCCGATTTCTCTGAAAATTAACAAATATAACAAAAGAGGTATGTGGAGACTAATACTACTTGTTTGAAAGAAAAAGAGTTTGTAGACTATGCCAAAGAAGAAATGTCCTGGGTTTTTTTAATTAATACGCAACCTTCGATTAAAACCCAAATAATTTGGGATACTAGTAAAGCATATTTTAGAGGGATAGTGATGAGATATATGGCCGAAAGGAGAAGGAAACAGAATTTAGAGATTATTCAGAATTTAGATAAAAAGGAAAAGGAAGCACAAGAAAACCCATCTAAGAAAGAAATTAGGCAAAAAATATTAAGATTACAACATAAGATTAAAGTAATTCAAACAGAAGAAATAGAAAGGAATCTGAAGCTCACAAAACAGAATTTTTTTGAGAATGCGAATAAAACAGGAAGATGGTTAGCGTATAGACTTAAGAAAGAGAAAAATTATATAAACTTATATAATTATATAAACTTATCAAAGGATGAAAATGGAGTAGAAAGAGGTAAAATTCAAGAATGTCTTTTCCACATGTTCTCTCTCCTGTATTTCTTTGGCTGGTGGATCTTTTTACTTGCTTCCTAGCAAGAAAAAAATAAAACCAAAGTAGAAATTTGTTGTCTCATTTGGGTTGACCAGCGAGTGGCTGCCGTCGTTATCTGGTTGTCCATGGCAGAGTGGGGGTAGGGCAGAGATAACAGAGCAGGCTGTTTTGCTAGGAATCTGGAAAGGGACAGTACAGTGCAATTTTTAAAAGGTACATTCTCCTCGATCCATTGTATAGGTATGGACTTATCCATGTGTTTCCTTCAACACCTGCTTCTTTATCACCATTTGCTGCTGTTGTGAATATTCACTGTGTTTCACTATGAAACACATTTAGGTTTCATAGGCTGTAGGTCTTGCATTTCATAGCTATTTGACTCCACTGCTTACGATCTTGTTTGTTTGTTTTCCGTATATCCATACAATATATATGTACAGGTTGAATATCCTTTATCTGGACGGCTTGAGACGGGAAGGTGTCTGGATTTCAGATTTGTCTGGATTATGGAATAATTGCATAAATATAATGAGCAATGCTTCTTCTTGTTCTTTTCACTGTACCCATTTGGGTGTCTGCTTGCCTCTTTCACATTTTTGGCACACACACACACCACAGAGCATAGAACTTACAGCCTGTACGTGGTTATGAGCACAAGACCTTCTAGTGTTCCCATTAGAAATTAGTGAATTTTTTTTTAAGCCTTGGACAAAAATGTCTGGATTTCGGAATAGTCTGGATTTCAGATGTCAGGATAAGAGATAGTTTACCTGTCATGTATATACCTGCCATGCCAACTAGGTAATACTTTGTGCAACTTGTAGTCCACAAAGTTTATGCTACTGGTCTCCAGGCAAATTTCCTTCAGAGCCATGCTCTGTATTCAGAGACTGCATCTGTCCCTATCTGTGAGAAAAATGTCACTTTGGAGGAGTCAAACCTAGCCTCTTCCTAGTATCATAAGCTGGTCTGGCTTTTTTGAGTCAGTGGAGATGGGGACACATTGACAATGAGTTTTGCTGAGTCACCCTTGTCAGAAGTTGTCCAAAACTACAGATATGCTGAGCTAAAGTGCTGATTGATCTGATCTGGAAAAAAAAATGGAAGAACAGAGGAATGGGAGAAAGAGAATTGGATGAGGCTGGATGGTTGGCTGAATTCTGAAAGATAAAACCTTTGCACCATTTTGCACCATTCCCTAAGCTTGAATCAAGATCTAAAGGCATCAAAAACAGCTCACAACATGAAGAAAAACGCTATAAACTAAAAACAAATAAAGCTACAATCCCATGCATACTTTCTTGGGAATATGTTCCATTGAACACAATGGGACTTACTTCTGAGTCCTGCATAGGCTTGGGCTGGAAAAAAAGCACACCATACTTTCCCTTGGTAGTTCCTGCACCTCCCAAAAAAACAGTGCCTAAAGGCTGGGGTTCTTTAGGCACCCTTTGGATGACAAGAGACGCAGGAGGCACACCAGAGCTTTTGTTGGGAGAAGGGAGCTGGTCTTCTTCCAGCTGAATATATTAATCAGCTCATTGGCAGTTATGCCTAACTTTATCAAGGTGTGGCTTTTTTTTAAAATTATGTCCAGTGTGGAGAAGGAGAGGTCATTCTCCCTCTCTCAGATAAGTTGTTCTCCCCAAACTTGGGGGCATCTAATCAAATTGCTTTGGCAGGAGCAGAAGCATAACTAGACAAAAGAGCATCCGGGGCAAGGAAATATGTGCAGTGCCCTTGAGTAATGAGAGGGGCTTCCATATAATAATAATAATAATAATAATAATAATAATAATAATAATAATAAT
>JAJKFI010000008.1:10721428-10741438 GCA_029204185.1 Lerista edwardsae | reverse complement strand
ATAATAATAATAATAATAATAATAATAATAATAATAATAATAATAATAATAATAAATGTATTTATATACCGCCTTTCTTAAGATCACTAGATTTCTCTAATGACTGTAACTCAAGGTGGTTTACATAGGCAGACTTTTATTCATAAACCCGAAGGTTTTTACAATTTACAGAAATGTTCTATCTTTCAAGAACAACACTCATACAGATCTTTCTTTCTGGATTTAGCCTTCTTTCTTAGCCACCCGTCTGTCTTCTGCTGGCTGATGAGGCTTCCCTGCTCCCACCAGAGACGCAGCTGACTTCAGCACACTCCTCCTCCCACGAGGCAGCTGGAACTCAGCTTTTAATCAGCCGCAGTTTGCAAGGTCTGCCGCTCACAGAGACTTCCGGCAGTCCTGAGATCATGACCTTCAGATCTTCAGCTGTTATCTTCGGGCAAACAGAGGCATTAACCCTCTCGGCTAAATCTTCTGCCCAAGAAGAGGATTTATAACCCAGAAGAGGCAGAAGGAACCTCAGAAAACTGCCTTGAGAGCCCTCCACATTCAGCTGTTTTGCTGTGCAACAGTTGGGGAAGCTATATGGGGCTTTTTTTCTTTACTTTTAAACATGTTTTAAAGTGGGTCTGCAGGAAAAATTGCACCCCCCCCCTTGGTGTAGCACCCTGGGGCAGGTGCTCCTCACCCTTGTTACTCTCTGGGCAGGGGATAACAAAGCAGAACAAAGTACAGTCAATGGAATTTGCTGCCACAAAAAAGACATGGTGAGGGCCTCTAGCTTAGATGGCTTTAAAAGGGACTAGGCAAAGTCATGGTCTATGGTCTATTCTGCCTATTTATGAAACAATGTATCTCTGAAAATCAAAAGCAGGGAAGCAACACTGGGAGAGGGCTATGGCCATCATGACATTAGATAGAGGCATCTGTGTAGTTTCTGTGAGACACAGGATGCTGGAATAGCTAGAATTTCTGTTTGACCCAGGAGGGAAAATGGCACAGTCAAGTTCCCCTCTGACAGAGAATAACCAGAACCACTGCAGTAACCAGAAACTGCACAAGACCACTCCTGTTAATTCATGAAGGGGTGTCCTTGTGTTGTCCACCACAGGGACCAAAATGTCTGGGACCAGCTCTGACAAGAAGTTACGAAGAGAAACTAACTCCCTGGATAATGGAAACCTGGTCATCTCACCAAGGAGAACCAATGGCTAACACCCATTTTTCTCCAGTTAACCTATTGAATAAACAAAGCCACTGGAATGTTAAAATGATTTTTCTTTAGATTGAATTTGTCAGCGTTATGTAGCCATCCATAAAAGGAGGGAGAAAGTGCTCATTGACAGCATATGCCCTCACAATCACTTTGGTAAACAGTCTTGAGATAGTCATACCATATAACATGGGAGAATGAGTTCAAAACTGTAAAACCTAGAAACGTTTTACCATGTGAGGTAGGTGTTACTGGCATCAAAGTTATAACGTTGGTTGTTATCAATCCTCATACAATCTCAAAGCGATATAAAGATGTGAATTGACCGAGCTTGTCCAAGAACTACTGCATTGGGACTTGAACAATCTGGATCTCTTCGGCAGCCCATTTAACACAGGAGAAACAGAGTTTACCCTCCCAGTTCAAACGTTATGGCCTCATGAAGGGCCAACCAATGAGGTAAGCAGGTGGTGGTGTGTTGACTTGCAAACAAGCTCTGCAGTTGTCTCTATGCTCAGCACATGTCTGCAGAGGCTACAGCACTGATTGGCCACTGTCTCACATAATGGAAAGACACACACATACCCCGGGCACAGTGTTTGGCAATGCAGACAAACTCTGTAGAGGTAGGGGCTTTAGGATCATGCTTGCCTGGGGCACATCTTTCCAGAGCATTCTCGCTCCCCATCACCTTTCCACGCAATTTAAAATGCTTGCAAAGGGCTACTTTCTCCCCACATTCTAGAACTTTAGCCAGTCAGAGTTCAAGAATCCCATGAGCATTCTAGCATTCTAGCATGGCTACAGAGCACAATCTTGCACTGCCAATTTCTTTCCTGAAAGCATATTTCCTGCCATTGTTGTGGAATTGAAAATAGGTGGGAATGTCTTGGAACATCTGAGAAACCAAAGGGGGCTGAGATGATCCAAAGGGGGCTGAGATGCTGTGATTTTGTGATCAGGACCTCCATGCCTTATAACTCCTTCCCTGTTCCCATGGTGATAAAAAAAGTTGTATCATTGTGCAAAATAGATATATACAGTACATGTCTGCTAAATTTGCAAATTTATTCCATGAATTGTCTGACTCTTGTAGTCTACCTCTCACTTGAATTTCTGTGGTCCACTGATGTATTTTACATTTACAAAACAAGAAAGCATGCAAAGATCTTATAAGAGTTAAGGCAGCCTGTGTTAAGTTGTCCTAAGTATACAGTCTGATCATGACAGAGGCATACCCAGTAATGGCATCTAAATGATTTAGCAACAGGTACTCACTTTTGATTGGCACTTGTGTCGGGGCCCGCCCACCGGAAGTGAGGTCATAGCCAGAATTGATGTCGTGGCAGGACGTAAGGTCATAGCCGGAAGTATAGTATTCCACAGCACCCCCAGAGCATGTTAAGAAGGCCTAGCATCATGTTAAACTGACCCAACAGTTGCAACAGTATTCCACAGCACCTCCGCGTGGGCTACCAATTCCCTCCCCCAGGAACCGCCACGCCTCCTCAGGAGGGAGCCCCAGGCAGCCTACCTGCTCACGCTGCTGCTGCCGTCGGTCGGTCTCCCTCGCTCCGCTGCCTGCCTGCCTGCCTGGCTCTGAGAAGGTGCAGGCAATTCAAACACTGCAGGGGGTGGAGCGCTGACGGAGTCGAAGAGTGGGCGGGCGAATGGGCGGGGCCAGCCCTAATCCTAGGAATGGGTACTCACGTACCCCCGCGTACCCGCTACATGACATGTCTGGGCATACCTACAGGGGGACCACAGCACTACATTTTGCAAGCAACTTCTTCCCCCCTCTTCTTCGAAGCCATTCTCAGAGGCTCTTGCAAAACAGAGGCTACATTGGCTATGAATGGCTCCAAAAAGGAGCGGCAGCGGCTGCTTGCAAAACTTAGTACTGTGATCCACCTC
This sequence comes from Lerista edwardsae, assembly GCA_029204185.1. Lineage (NCBI taxonomy): Eukaryota > Metazoa > Chordata > Lepidosauria > Squamata > Scincidae > Lerista > Lerista edwardsae. The sequence continues at coordinate 10,738,314 of JAJKFI010000008.1, read as the reverse complement.
TATGTATGCCACTGGATTGTAAGAAAAGCAAGACTGCAACCAGCAGATGCAGAGTGGTCAAAGGCGTTGCGCCCATGCGGTGTGGTGATGCGCCTGCCGCGGGCATCGCCAAGGGAGCTGGGTGCGCTGGTGCGGAAAACCCACACAGGCCCTCTCACTCACTCTTGCCTCCAAATCGCTCTGAAATAGAGCAATTCTGGAAGAAGAGGGCATGGCAAGGCTACAAGGAGAGCTCTGGCTCTGGGAGTGGTTCATCAGAAATGGTTGTGTGAAGCATGGTCGATATTCTATGTCCACCTTTGATTTATATAGATTTCAAAGTTTAGCTGTTTTCTGACCCCCTTTTTTAGGAGTGGGGGTCTAACACAATTAAATAGATTCTAGTCCTCTTGACCACCAGCACACACCAAAAAGTTACTGTCCAAAGCCTCCCCGCAAATTGCTGGGAAGACGGCTGAAGATCGATAGCCTCTTATGGGAATCTTTTGGATGTATGGCATCACTGCAGATAAAAGTGTCAGACAGTTTAGCCTATGATTTCAGGTGCCTAAATCATGGCTTTTTAAGAGAGAGAGAGAGAGAGAGAGAGAGAGAGAGAGAGATGCATAGATGGATGGGCAAGCAAGCAGTTTAAGAAAGGGATCTTTGTGAGAGCATCACAAAGCAAAGTGTCCTCACCATATTTACTCTTTCTATTACTGAGAAACAAGAGCCACTCGAGAGGTTCACAATAGCAATATGGTGACAAAGCTGGCCCCATCTAGAAAGATACAAGGCCACACCCTGCCTGCAGAGAGCTGATTGGCAGCCCAAGATATGAAGTGAAGTGGTGAGCAATGAGATTAGGGAGGCCAAGAGTGACTGAGTCAATTTATGACCACCACAGATACGCAGCTTTGAAGGACACTCTGGGACCATGGGTGGGCACAAACACACATCAGATGCTTGGGGGTTCCATTTACTGGAGAAACAGGACTTCTGTGATAGTAATGATCTTCCCATTGATGTTTCATGAAGAGAGCAATATTTTTCTCCTTATCCCTGTTACTTGTTCACATGTGTTTCCCTTGTTTCCCTTGTTCCCGTTGTATTTAGCCAGACGTACTCTCAGGTGCCATTGTTCCCTTATTAATGTACATGAGTAACATACTGTTTCTCAGGCAGCATTTGCAAAAGATTATGGCCTAAATGTTAATATGTGCCCCCTAGGCAAATTTCTCAGTTTGCCTCCTGCTGAGCCTGATGCTTAGTTTCAGCTAAGATCCTTTGGGGGGGGGGAAGTTTCAAAGGCAGAGTGTGCAGTACCTACACACTTTTGCTGATAACATCACTACTCCTGCTGCAGGAGAAGTCCTGACACTTCATTCCTTCTGACTACACCTTTTGTGGAGGACTGAGCCTTTTTAAAGAAGTAGCAATGCTACATTCCCAGTCTATGCAAACCTCTCTGAGAAATCAATACACTCTTTGCCTGTAACAGTTAGTGAATTCTTGAATTATCTTTTTTTTTTTTTTTTACACAGAATTGATACCAGCGTGGACAAAAGTATCCACTGAGGGGCAGTGCTCTGCAGGTTTTATTAATTTCAGTGGGATTTGTACCTATAGAAGCAGCATTTGGGAGAAAGGGTGCAGATTTTTTTTTCCTTCTAGACTTGGCATTTCCATACAGTACAGTAAACCATCCTTATCCACATGTTTGGAATCCACAGTTTTAAATATCCACGGATGCCAGGCTCGCAGCTGCAGAGCCTCAAAGCACTTCCCGGATGCAACGGGAAATGCCTTCCAGGTGGGTCCTGGAGGTCTTCTGAGGAGTGGGGAGGTTGCACAGAAAGGCTAAACTGGAAGTGTCTTTCAGATGTGTCCATGGATCTGAGTATCTGTGGATGCTGAGCTCGCAGCTATAGGGTCTCAGAAGACTTCCCAGACACCACCGGACGTGCCTTCCAGTCGGGTCTGGGAGGTCTTCTGGGGTGCAGGGAGTTTGCTCATGGCCTCCCCCCACCCCACAAAAGGCCTCCCTGGTGCTTCTAAAAGGCACCTCCAGTTTGCCAGCATAGGCCCCCTGCAGATTTCATTATCCACGGAATTCTGTATCCATGGGGGTCCTGGAACGGATTCTGTATTCACTTTCAACACTCCCTTTGCCTTTCACCTTCAGGGACGTGGTGGTGCTGCAGGTTAAACCACTGCTGCTGGGCTTTCTGACCAGAAGGTTGGGAGTTCGAGACCACGCAACAGAGTGAGCTCCCATTGCTTGTCCCAGCTCCTGCCAACCTAGCAGTTCGAAAGCACCTAAAAATGCAAGTAGACAAATAGGGACCACTTCGGTGGGAAGGTCACGTGTTCCGTGCGCTATGACGTATAGTCATGCTGCCCACATGACCACAGAAGCTTGTCCTCGGACAAACACAGGCTCTACAGGCTTAGAAACAGAGATGAGCATCGCCCCCTTCAGTCGGTCACAACTAGACCATTCGGTCGTGGGGAAACCTTTACCTTTTTTTCACCTTCAGAACCAGGTAGTTACACCCTGTGGAGAATACTTTGAAAAGTGGGACTGGAGGCCAGCAGTCTTTCTCTGTTGGTCAAGCAGCAGGACTAGAAATCCTGACATTCAACACCATGAGACTTCAGAGTAGACAGGATTGTGTTGTTCATTTTAACAGCGCAATTCTATACATGGGAGGATCTGTGGCTTCTTATATAAACTGAGCTGAGCCAGAGCATGAGGGAAACCTACAACAGAAGAGCTTAGGAAAGAGAAAATCAGGGATTCTTCCACAAGAAGCTGAACTGGAAAGCTGAATCTCATACGGACATTGCTTTAGCCTGGAATCTAACGACAGGAGGGAACAAGTCTCATTGAGGTGAACAGGACGCATTTACCTCTGGATTTTTTTAATCCCATGTGCTGCCACAATATGCATGTGTGTTTTGTCAACTCTTTAAAACTGTTTTTCATGCAATTGAAATCTCCCCCCCCCCCCGATTTTTAAGAAATATTTATTCTGTTTTGTCTGCTTTTGTTTCTGAAAGCTTGGGTTGTTTTCCTGCCCCATGCCTAACAGCCAATCTTACTCTACCCAGTCACAGTAATAAGCAAAGTTTCCCCAAGGCAGCGATCTGCTTTTGCTGGAGACAGCTAAACAAAGAATGTCTACCTTGTGATAGCAAGGATGTCTATAGAAGGGGAGAAGTAAGGAGAGGAGCTAAGGATGTTGTTTTTGGCTCACCTGCCCTCCTGCTCAAGGTGCATGCCACTGCAAGACCGAAGTATAAACTGAGAATCAGGCCTTATTTTTATTCCCCACAGATAGTAAGCATGACCCAAGATGTTTATTTTAAAAAAATGCTTTTTTATTTACAGCATCTAGCCTTTTTTCTGCAACAAATGAAATAAACTTGGCACATGAAGAATGTATTCACTTGGTTCATAAACAGCACACTTATGGCTCAAAGTTTGCCACTACCTGCAGATTCAGACTGTTGGAACATCACTGAATTGGCATACAATGCGCTGTATAAACAAGTGGCAACACTGTATAGACAGGATGCAACATACAGTATACTGTATATGTAGACAGGAGGTAACACCACAGATTGTATAATAAACCTGCACAGAATGAAGCTCTCCAAAGGTTTCTTTGCTTCTAAAGATTATGTTTAGCTGCTTCCAAGAAGTTCATCCACCTGCACTAAGTCACACAGAAGCCACAACCAACGGAGTAGGACAGTAGTTGGGCTGTGGCTATATTTGGCAGACTGTAGAAATCTTCAGAACGTTTGGTTATGATTCTGGAAGGCTTTGACTATCGCATCTCAACATTAAGGATAAAAACTTGCCATATAGGATTTAGCTGTATTTTTATCATCTTGATTGCATCTGGCCACAGTAAAGCAAAAAAAAAAAAATGTTGGCATCTGACTGTGTGTGTGTGAGGGTGGGAGGGATTTCAGGTTGGCAAACGCTCAGCAAAAGGCTTATGGCAAATTTTAAGCAGCCCAGACTACCAAAACCTTTTTCTTGGCCAAGTGCCACTGCAAGAAAATTGAGTTTATAATGCCATGCCATAAGTACAGCATATAATTATTACAATGACAAAGCATAATCTCATGGCTCTTTTCATCATGGATCAATAGAAGATGGGTCCCAAACTAGATCTTTTTGCCAGGATAAACTCCTCTTCATGCAATGGAATACATAACAGCAAAGTGATTCATATAAAACTAGGAGCCATATATCTGCCAAAAACAAACTCAGGATCATAGGCACCATGAATGGGCCTGAAATACTGTAAATTAGAATGAACAAGACATTTCTTCCCTTCCCTTTTAAAATATCACTGAAGATTTCTATAATCCCTGGTGTTTATCTATCAAAGATGGGAAGTTTGATGCAAAATTGCAAATGAATGGCTTCAGCATATATTTGGGTAACAAAATACAAGAAAACAGAAATAATTGTGATCCACATGAAATGTATTCATTCATTCATTTATTTGTGCATTTGTTGGAAGTAAAGGTGACACATACAGTGAAAAAAGTACATTTCTTAACATCTGATAGCAATATTTTGGAGGGTGGGGGAGTCTTCTATACATATTAAGGCAATATAAATAGATTGGTAATATATATTAAAAAAAAACATTTGCCACAACGTTACAGTGATACATACTGAAAACGCACAAGAACAGCCTCAACTGCTGCTACAAAAATATATACATTCAGTGAAATGATGGAAAACTATATACAGCTAGAGATGTATTCATGTTTCAGTGCAGCTTTCAGGAAGTGCCAGAACATAAAAAGTCGCTTTGGTGCTCTAGTGGTTGACACTGGTTCCCCAACGTATGGAGATCAAACTTATGGATGGCTGTGTCAGAGCTTTTGAGCAGGCACAATACATACTTTGTGGTGTTAGACAGATCTCCACAACAGAACTGGTGTGTATGTTGGGGATTTAGTATACACACAAAGTTCACTGCCAATAAATCAGCTTTCTGGTTTATAACGAACGATCCAACAACTCTTAGAATATAGGCCTCTAAATCATGCACTACCTATACTCAGCACAGACTTAATGGTATGGTATAGCCCTGCTCTCAAGAAAGAATGGAATGGTACAGGCACATCTTAAAACTCTGTCATGGCCCAATCTGATATTGCTGCACTGGACTGTCCTCTAAAATACAAAAAAAAACCAAACCACATTTCATTAACACTGACCATTATGATTTTCATAAGCAATGAAGTGCATATCCAAAATTTCAGAAATCATGATATGAGCATTGCATACCATTCTAACCTACTTTAGCATTCTTAAACAAGAGCTACATTTTGGCCATCCTACAGAGTCAGGATGTGAAAGAACAAAGAACAGTCATTGAAAATAAAAATCAAGTCAAACGTATTTAAAATTGAAGTGCAAAATGGGATGGGAAGAAAAGAAGTGAACACTCTTTACAGATGAATTCCAAGAAGAAATCAGTCAGAAATTGTTCAATAGTAAATGGTGGAAGACAGCTGCAAGAAGGATTGTGTTTTTATAAAGACAACAATAAATAGCACCATATGAAAAGCATAGAAACACAGAATCCTGATTACTCATGGCACAGTGCAATCTTATGCATGTTTGAGGGCGGCCTGATTCATTTAGCACAATGGCTCTCAAATATTTTAGCATTGGGACCCACCTAAAAAAAAAGGCCACTTTGCTAGTTGCTCAAGCCTCTGTGGCTATAACAATGATTGGGCAGCAGTGATTCCCCCAGTAACAAGTTGCTTAATTCTTGATGCACATAGCCTAATCTACCCTATCAATTTCAAGAACCGCCAAAAACTGGGCTGTAATCCACTAGTGGGCCACAGTTTGAGAACCACTGATTTAACATAAACAACAAGCTACTGTATAATTCTGTAAGGTATTGAAATGGCAATAATTTCTACCTTCCATAGCAAATTTGATCCATGAAAGTTATTTGTTGAAAAACAAAAACAGTACCACTTTTAGTAACTATAGCAGAAATATGAATTTTATGGGAACATTGGGAAACCAAGGGGAGAATAATATCCTTATTTACACTGCTGTTTTATCATCATTCTCAGTTTTTGAGGCTGACCCCTGCAATGGCATGTGATTGGTTCAGAGGGCCGCCTTCTCTCCACCTACTTCTATCAAGCACAATGGAGGCAGCCGTATTGCTCCTTCTTCTCTCCATGTTAGCTGATGCTAGGAGCCAATGTTACCACACCTGGTTCCTCATAGGTTTTCATTTCCCTGGGTCCCACTTGTTATTTAACAATTCTGTGGATCTATGCGGCCTCGTGCCTTGCCCATTCTTCCTGTCATCCACTTTTGGCTTCAGGTAAACAGAGGTTTTCTTTTTTAAGAATACCTGGAACATCTCCCTTCCTTCATTCCTTCACCACAATACAGCAAGCCAGCACAATTATGAGATCATTCAGATCAGCAGCCCACTTGAGGAAATAAGACCAGAGACTCTGGCCACAAACCATTTATGTCCAGAAGAGAGAAACACCAAGATGTTTCACTGAGAACAAGAATTGCACACCATCGGGGCAAAAAATCGCACTGGACATTTTTGGTAAAGACAGTGATCCAAACACCAAAAGGCACTTCTGCTCACCTGGAGGGGGAGCATCTCCAGTAAAAGCTGCCTGTCCCCTGATCCCTTGTTCTCCTAAAACCTGTTTCTAGAATTCCTCCAGAGCAGCTTTTCATGGGGGAGTGAAAACATGGACAATTAGTGGAAGTGCCTTCCACTTTCAAACTGGGATCTTTGGATGCAAGTCAACACAACTGCTTTAGTGTCGATGTTTTCTGCACAGGCTTGGGAACCCCCAGGGAAAGACAGGTTTCCAGGATTACTGCAAGCCATGCCAATGACAACTTGCATTTGAGACCTATGGGCTTTGCCCAGGAAAGGCCTTGCCCTAATAAGGGAAAAGGTACACAGCACAAATTGTGTCTAAAACCGTGTACTACTTTTGTACGGCTTGGTCTCGCCTGAATCTTTATAACTGTCCTTTGCACAACTGTTCTTTTTGACCACATCTTCTGCCCACATGGGCTCGACGGGAATTTCCACCACATCCTTTTTGTGGAAGGCTTTCTGCAGGGTTGGGGAAAGGCTGCTCGTCTGTCCACTGTAGCCATTCACTTGAGCCAGGGCGATTTCCTGCTGGCTGCAACACAACTGGGGGTCGCATGACTTGGAGATGCAAGGGGCACTGCACAGGAACTCCGGGCTCTTGTGGTCTGTGTATTCGGGCTGGATGGTCACCGAATGGATCCCCGCTTCATGGAACACCTCTCTCATTTTGTAAGAGGAATCGAGGTAATCAGAGGTGGTGTGGCATTTGACGTGGAGGGTGGCAATGTTCTTCCCACTGACCAGCTGCCAGATGTGCACTTCATGAATGCTGCTCACCCCTGGCACTTCGGAGAGCTTGTTTGCTAGAAAGAACACAACAAAATTAGGATTCAACAGAGAGTCCGGCTGTCACCAATTAGCCGGCACCAAGGAGCAGTCTAAAAAAGCAGAAATCCTTCTTTAAAATTACCGGTATGACATTTCATAGCAGAGAAAGAGCCTGATCCATCACTACCCAGTGCTGTGCAATAAGGCAAAAAGCTGCCAGTGACACATGCACCAGCCTCAGCAAGCATGCCTACAGGCCCTAGACATTGGGAAAGGAGCCTTGCTGCCCTTGGCCAGAACTTGTTGAACGTGCTCATGCCCAAAGCCCAGCTGAGAAAGACCCCTATCTGAAATCCTGGAGAGCCAGAAGCATACAGAATTCTGAGCTAGTAGATGAAACAATGGTCTGACCAGGTACAAGGCTGCTACATATGGCTGCAGGAAAACAGCACACAGGAGTTGACCTTACTAATGTCACACAAATGTGGGAGGATACACAAACAGAAACTTGGGTAATCCTATACATGTTTACTTGGGTGTAATTCCCACTGAGCTAAATGGAATTTCCTGCTGAACAATATGCATAAGATTGGACAGTTGATCACTTTGCAGAACCAATGCTTTTGTGAGACTGGGGGCACAATCCTAACCTAGAGTTAGGATGGCACAATTAGGCTAGCAAAGTTTGACTGGCACAAGGGCCACCGTAAAGTATGTTTGGACCACTCTAGGAATCAGAGAGGCCAGTACACAGATGTGCTCCATCCTCCCTGGTCCAAACGCACTTTACGGTGTCTCTTGTGCCAGCCAAACCTTACTGGCCTAACTGTGCCAACCTAACACCAGGTTAGAATTGTGCCCTGGGAGAACTTCTTCCGGCAAAGTTTAAGAAGCTCATTCAGGAAAACTGCAAGTGGTGTCAGAGTCTACCATATTCCATACCGCAGATGGATTAACAAATACATCTACCTTCTGTTAACAATTAACAGGCTAGGAACTTCGATAAGAGTTGCACAGTGAATCCAGACAACACTAAAAAAAATCAGCAGCTCGCAGTCTTCTACTTTCATGTATTGGGGGGGGGGGCCTGTGTTCTCAAACAACATGCTTTCACTAATCCACCAAGATCTGAGTCATGTTGCTAGGACACCACCATGTGACTCAGTTTCTCAGAGCTCTTGAGAATTTAGAGCTGGTTTGAGTATATAATCCAGCAATAACCTGCCAGAAATAACACTGGCTTTAAATGCTTCAGAAGCAAAATGCAACTTACTCAGCATTTGCATATTAACATCCTTGGGAACCATCTGCAGCAAGATGGTGGCTGTCTCCTTGATGAGTGGGAAGGCTGACGACAGGATGATGATGACCATAACGATGGTCAGGCTTGGATCAATGTAGCACTCCCAGTTACATGGGGCATCGTTTTCCAGAGGAAGTGCATAGAAGATGGAGGCAGCAATTACAACCACCACTGAGCCAAGAGCATCTCCCATCACATGCAAAAGAACACCTGAAATAGAGGACAGGGACATTTCGTAAAGATGGAAAAATCCAGGAGCAGAGTTCATGATGGAAACTATGTCTGAAAATTAAGGACAACATTCAAGACAAAGGTTCTATTTTAACATGTGGCCAACAAGGCCAGAATTGCTGGTGTACAGAGTCACAGAAATGAGGCATTCACACATGCAAAATGATTTGAGAAATTAAAGGAACAACTTTGAAAACACAAAACTAAATGAATAATAATAATCAATCAGTCAATCATAGTATTTATATACTGCTTTTCAACACAAAGTTCACAAAGTGGTTACAGTCAAATAGTAATAATAATAAAGTTAATAAAGTTAAATGGCTCTCTGTCCCCAAAGGGCTCATGATCTAAAAAATGCAGAACACCACCAGCAACAGCCACTAGAAAAGACACTGCGCAGGGGTGAACAATTACTCTCCCCCTGTTGAATATAAGAGGAACACCACTTGAAAAAGTGCCTCTTGCTCTGTTAGCAGGGATAATAATCCCATAAAGTATGAAATTTTATCTATATGGGGTGTACATCAGTGTAAGAAAAAAACCCTGTATACAGTAGTGGTTCCCAAACTGTGGGTCAGGACCCACCAGTGGCCCACGAGCCAATTTCAGGTGGGTTGCAAGCAGCCATATTGAAAATATGGGAAAATGGGATGCTGGAAAGCGGGAGGACTGTGCCATGTTTTGCCTGTGTCAAGGTTGTAAAGGTTGTCAAGGCTTTTTTTCTTTCTGATTCACTTTGCTATAGGAAAATGGCTGAAAAATAACCCAACTTCTTGCTGCATTCTCAGGAAAGCAGCAGGGTCTGGTGTCACAATGACATCACTTCCAGCCATGACATCACTTCCGATGGGCCCCAGACACGATTGTTATTCTAAAAAGTGCGTCCTGGTACTAAAATGTTTGAGAACTGGTATACCATGAGGCATGAAAATCATCAGATCATGTATCAAAGGCATTTCCAGAATTCTGGACAGATCCGATATCTGCAGTGCAATACCTCTGATATTCAAGGCTTCAGACTTCTTTTCTTTCTTCTGTGTCATTTCCTCTTCAGGCTGTTTTTGGGTATTTACGGAGTCACCTGCATTCAAAGAAGAAACGCTGTGTTGTGTATAAGTTCTACAAACAGAAAAAAAACACCAATCTTTTCAAAACCAAATTAGTCTCAAGTAATCAAAACCAAACTGATGCCATCAGCTTTATCGAAGGCTACCTTTTGTTTGCACATGGCATACATCCTACACAGCACAATTAGAAGCCCGCAAAGGGAGGTGCACAATTGTACCTGGCAAGTCAAGTTGGACTTTGTGTCAGTGATATTCAGAGGAAACAAACTTCAAATAAACTGAAAAATAATGGTGTATTTCTTTTATTTGCATTTAAGGTCTTTGCCAATCCCAATCCTCTTCATAAAGCAAAAATAATAACATTAAGTGCAGAATGAGCATAGTGACATCCTAGTGGCATTCCTAGAGGGGGAGAAATGCTAAGTTTTTCAGTGGAGGAAACACCTCCACTTGAAGATGTTCAAGTGGCAAGGCAAGGGGGAGGGGTCTCTTTACACAGGTGTTCAGGAGCCTGAAAATTTTTGCATTTTTGTTAAAACATTAGGAAAGCCAGTATGACATCCTAAAAACAAAGTTGTTAAAAAATATTTAAAAAGAGGAAGAAATTAAACAAAAAATGTTGTTCGGGAAAGAGAATTAAAAACATGGGAGGAAACAGATGAGGAAGGAAAAAGTGTAAATGGGGAAGAAAATAGCTGAAAGAGAAGAACTAAATATCTAGAAAGTTTGCTGAGCTGCCTTATCCAATTATTTAAAGGTAGCATTAATTAAATCTACCATACTCTTGGCAGTGTATAGCAGTTAAATATGTATTATACATATGGTATATAGCATATATTATGTAGCTGCTTGTCTGTTATGGAACCACATTCAGTACAACAGAGATTGTATAAAAATAACAGAGGAAGCAGGTGAGGAAGGGAGAATTTATTTATTTTTTTAAAAAGGAATTGGGGAAAGAATTTTAAAAATAAGAAGGGGTAAATGCATCAGTTAAAGAAAAGGTAAGATAAATTACATGTAAAAGCAGAAAAGAGATGATAAAGAGCAAGTGGAAAAATGAGTGAAAACGAAAATGGGTGGGGAGAGGAAATAGTCAAGAGACGGAAAAAGGGGAGAGGGGAAGAGGAAAAAAGAAAGGGGAAAGGAAAGGGGAAAGGAAAAAAGAAAGGGGAAAAGAAAGAGGAAAGGAAGGAAACGAGGCGAGGAGGGAAGGGGCAAAGGGGGGGGGCAACCGAGAGGCACCTGCTGCGCCGGAGCTCTGCCCCTCCTCCGCCCGCCCGCCGAGCTCCCGGGTGCATCCCGAAGTCCCTTCGAGGGCGGAGGAGCCGGGCACGGCCTGGAATTGGCCATCGTCGAGGCTGGCCTGCGGCGGGGGCGGCTGCCGGGGTCTGCAAAGGCAGGGGCAGCAGGCGGCCCAGTCCTGGAAGACGAGGAGCCCCACCACGTTGACGGCGAGGCCCAGCGCGCCCACCACGAGGATGAGGAAGGGATTGCTGATGGCCTCGGGGCGCGCCAGCCGCTGCAGCGCCTCCACCAGGATGGTGAAGTAGAGCGCGGCCAGGAAGACGGCGTTGCACAGGGCGCCCACCACCTCGGCGCGGCCGTAGCCGAAGGAGGCGGCGGGGCTGCGGCGGCGGCGCTTGGAGACGCGCCCGGCGCAGATGCCCACGCAGAGCGCGATCAGGTCGGACAGCATGCTGAAGGAGTCGGACACCAGCGCGATGGAGTTGCCCACGTAGCCCGACACGATCTCGGCCACGAAGAAGCCGGCCGTCAGCACCAGCATGAAGATCAGGCGGCACGTCTTGCCCGTGTAGCGCCCCATGGCTGAGGCTGAGCCGAGGAGGGGCCCGCCCTCTTGCGCCTCGGAGCTGCTGCGCCTTTGGACCGGCGGGCAGAGGCTGCGGCGCGCCGATAAGCGCACCCTCCGCAAGTGCGCGCAGGTTCTGCTCTGTGACTCTGCACTTTGCTTCGCCGTCCGCCCTTCTTTATAGCTCCCCGGAGACTGCACGGCTGGCACTGTTCGGCCTCCAAGGGCGGGCGAGCGGGGGCCACCTTTTTTGCCTGCCTCCCTCCCGCAGCAGGATTTCTGCGCCTGCTGAGTTGTCCGCTTGTCTGCCGACGAAACGCAGCAGGTGAAAGTCTGCAGCTGAACAGCGGAAAATGCTGCACCTGTTGAATTTCCGCTTACCACGCAGTGGGGGAGGCACGGCGACCCTTCAGCATCCGGACTTAATAATTGCCCAGCAGGAATACAGACACGTCTGTTTTATACATACTTTGATCTTACAATTTTTGTGTGATAAAGGGGCAAATCGACCAAGAGTTGGCAATTCTAGAATACACTTTCATGACCCTGGACCAATTCTCATTTTACAGTCATAAGAACATAAAAGCATAAGAAGAGCCCCACTGATCAAGGCAAGGGCCCATATAGTCCAGTTTCCTGTGTCTCACAGTGGCCCACCAGATGCCTCAGGGGGCACACGAGACAAGATACTTGTGGCTCGTTGCCACTCCCCTGCATCTGGCATTCTGAAGTAGCCTACTTCTAAAATAAGGAGGCTGCACCACCCATCATGGCCTGTAGCCTGCGATGGACGTTTCCTCCAAAAATGGTAAAAAGGTAAAGGTAAAGGTTTCCCCACGACCGAATGGTCTAGTCGTGACCGACTGTAGGGGGCGGTGCTCATCTCCGTTTCAAAGCCTGTAGAGCCGGCGTTTTTGTCCGATCATGTGGCCAGCATGGCTCTACGCCATAGCGCACGGAACGCCGTTCCCTTCCCACCGAAGTGGTCCCTATTATCTACTTGCATTTTAGGTGCTTTCGAACTGCTAGGTTGGCAGGAGCTGGGACAAGCAACGGGAGCTCACTCCGTTGCGCAGTCTTGAACTCCCAACCTTGCGGTCGAAAGCCCAGCAGCAGCGGATTAACTCGCTGCGCCACCACGTACCAAAAATGGTAGTCATGGGTTTGGCTTCCCCATTGCATTCCCTTATCTAGTAGAACCTACCTGTTGCTGCAACAACATTCAGGTCACAATCCTAAGGGCGTCTTTGGGCCGATGCTAGCAGCAGTGTCAGCCCAACGGCGCCGGCCCAAGGCCATGCTGCTCATGCGCCAGCCGAACCCGGCTGGCGCAAGAGTGGTTCTGGGAGTGGGAGGGCAGGCAGGCGAAAGGAACTGGGGTGGGTGGGCGGGCTGGGAGGAGTGCTGGCCTGGGGAAGGGGGTGGAGCTGGGATGCGGCTGTTAGGTCGCATCCAAGCCTCCATCCCCACACTGCGTGGCCCCAATAGCAGTCACAGATCCAAGGAACCCAGAGGAGAAGCTGGAGCCTCCCCTGGAGCAAGGGCGCAAACGTGCTGTTGCCCCAGGGAGGCTCCTCAGCGCCCCAAAGCTGCGCTGAATATAGCGGAGGCCCGCTGGCCTAGCGGTTCCAGCGCAGTTTAGGATCACACTCTCAGTGTCTCCCTGTCTCCTGCCAGTGCTCTTCAGGATGTGGTACAGGGAAATGCCTGCCATTGCAACAAACCGTAATTTCTGTTAGACATTACAGCAGGGGAGGGGGGGAGCAGTGGTGTTCCTATAAGAGGGGCAACATGCTAAGTTTTGCAGGAGCCTGAGCTCCTAACATAGCCCCTCCCCCTTGCCTCCGGACCCATTCCTGGCTCAGAGAGCAAAGCCTCTGAGCCAGGATCTCCGGATCTCCAAGCCATGAATGGGAGTGACTGGGAGGGGCCGTGTTACACAGGAGCTCAGGTTCCAGCAAAACGGGAACCATAGTTCTCCATAGCTCTGGCATTGTCCTCCATGTGATGAGCCCATCCATAAGGTGGATGGGTTTCAGTTTCACATGTCTTACCCACTGTGTGGTGGCTGAATCAACCATGTACAACTTGCACAGCCTCCCACTTGTGGTTTGCTCCCCCTAAGACTAGCAGGTTCCCTTTCATGCTGCAAATACTATCTAAAATCAAGCAAATGGTAATAACGGCCAGGAAAAAAGTCTTCTAAGGGTGCAGTCCTAACCTGCATTGGAACAGGCTAGCCAACTGCCCTGTGCTGTATCCGGCGCAGGTTAGAGCAGGCCGGGGCACAAGTCAGAGTTAGGGGATTTTATTCCCCTTACGGTGTCACGCGCCAACCAGACCTAAGGGGGTATTCAGATCTGCAGCCGCAATTTCGCGAGCACAAATTCAAGTTGCCCATGTAATGCTGGTCAAGTTGGGGATGGCGGTTAGGGACTGGCCTAAGTCACCCAGGCCAATCCCAATACATTACCCGGGCCCACTCTGCCTCCTGGACTGTCCTCCCACACCTTCTATTCCCCTTCCCCAAGACAGCTCCATGCTGCCCTTCTGCCACCCTCTCCCACCCCCTGCACCAGCCTTCCCAGGGCCCAGCCTGCTGCAAACAACACATTCACAACACTCAGGAGGCGGCACTTGTGCCAGCTTGGGGAGGGGTGTAGGATTGCGCTGCCCATCCCACATGCTTTACCAACTAAGAATCTACCAAAAATCTAACAGAATCAACCTTCCACCTACAGCTTCACCATCCTGGGCAAACAGAAACCGCCTGCCATCAGCCTACCATTTACTTATATTCTTAGGTAAACATATTTTTAGTTTATGTTTTTCACAAATGCAACTCCTGCATAAAATGAGAGCTTGCCATTTGTATATTTAAATTATACATTAAAGTAAATGTCAGAAAGATATTTCCTCTGTATTATGTCAGAAACCTAGACAGGCATCTCTAGAGGATGCTTAGACATTCTTGCTCTTGTGGTCCTATACAGCTCCAGGATTCTAAGACATTCAATAGTTTGTAAAGTTTATAATGCAGTTATGATATCAGTTTCCTCTTTTATCAGTCTCACATAATAACTTGGGTGAGATTGCTGTAATCACATACAAATATATGGACTATTCTGTATTTTAGAGCAGATTCTCTTGTCATTTACATGCATCAAGTTATCAGTACTCAAACTGCTAATGGCCCTTCAACAGCAAGTTTTCTGGATTAGATTGGGTTGTTAACATACTTTTCTATTCTGGGTTATTAAATGATGCGAGATTCTGAATAGGAAGGAAGCTTGCCCAGGAGATAAGGAAGATGTTGCAATGGACATTCAGAGCCAAAGAGAAATCATTCAAGATTTCTGGACTTAATTGAAATTGCATGCCACATATAAGTTATATGCAAGTGTGCAACTTCCCCCCCACCCGCAAAAATGTATACATCATTGTGTGCTGTAGGTTACAAAAGTCAAATATCTGTGCTCTGAGTCTTCCTGTTTATAGCCAAGCACTGCACCCACCAAAACCCAGATTCAATACTGCAGCTGAGTTTAACAGTGTCAGTATTTCACTACTGAAAGAGATAATAAGCATGTGGAAACTCTCCTGTTTTCTTGCATGAAAAGAAAAAGTTTAGCAAGCACAGAATGCAATGCACATATGGTATTCTCTTGTTGTAGAAGAGAATGGGATGTTTTGTGCCGTGTCCTGTGATATAGAGGTGTGTGTGTATCAGATTCACACGCTGGAAACAAATGTTCCCAAAGCTTGAGGAGGCCTCTGTAGCCACTTGCCTACTGCAGGATGCAGCACACATCCCATTGGCATGACTGCACCGGCATTGGAAAATTGGATAGGATTGGGCCAGTAGTGCTATCCAGGGGCGTGCGGGAAAGCGGCGTAACACGGCGTGATGCAACGGGCGGACTGCTGATCAAACCTAAGTCCCACCCAGCATACCGGCTGGATAGCACTACTGGATTGGGCCCTGAGCCATGTGTTTACTGAACATTAGGATATACCTAATTCTGCATTTATAGGGTCTACACAGCTGGAAAGATGCTATAGAGAAACATCTGGAATCTGTGCTATGACTTGGCTTACAGACTCTTTATTTCATCACCATTTCTAGAAGTAGAAAACTAATGTAAGAGAAAAAAAATAAGTTCTCAGTAAAACAAAGAGTGGAAGGAAAAATGTGCCCTGGCTGAGAGCTGGTGCAGTATAGCGGCTGAGAGACTGAGCTGGAAATCAGAACTAGAAATTCCCTAGTTCAGTTCTCATCTCTGCAATGAACTCACCAGATGAGGATATTTGTCTTAACAGGGTTGTAGTAAGAGTTACATCAAGATAATACACGCAAAGTGTGTGAAAATATTATTTCGAAAAAGAACTGAAGGAGAAAGGACTTAGAAGGTAATTTTTCACGTCGTGTATTGGAAGAGTTGGCTCTAGGTTTAAGGGGACCTTTCACAAACTGTGCTCCAAGATCCCTACCCGGTTGGGTCTGAAGGGAGTTGCTTCACTACCCCAAATTAAAGCTGTGCTATGAGCACAGAGCAGATAGTAATTTCTGGGCACTCAATAGCTGGCTGAACAATGCCAACCTTGAGTGTTATAGACTTCCAATTATACTGGAAAATATATAAATGCTCTATTTCCAGGATTGCGAAGATAAAATTATAATATTTTATCCCCAAAATAACAGTCAGACACTTCCAGCCCCATTTTGCATGGAACGCACCTGCAGAATTTAGTGGAAGGACCAACGGCATAAACAAGGAGCTGCAGACTCCCTAGCAAGTGAGCCTACATCATATACACGTTTGCAGAGATGCTCATTGCATTCACATGTTTAAGTATACGCAAGTCATTTTGGTGTATGAATGTGAATAATCAAGCCATTTAACTTGATTATTTGCTGTAAACTGCTTTGTGAATTTTCTGTTGAAAAGCGGTTTATAAATACTGTTTGTTTGTTTGTTTGTTTGTTTGTTTGTTTGTTTGTTTGTTTGTTTGTTTGTTTG
>JAJKFI010000008.1:10671788-10721418 GCA_029204185.1 Lerista edwardsae | reverse complement strand
TTGTTTGTTTGTTTGTTTGTTTGTTTGTTTGTTTGTTTGTTTGTTTGATTGATTGATTGATTGATTGATTGATTGATTAGGCCCCATCACAGCTGCTCTGAATCCTATAGTTGTTGTGCAAGCTGGCAAGTTCAGTATTATGTCAGTTATTAATGTCAATGTATTAATGTCAGTTCTCATTATTGTGGCTGAAATGCAAAGCTAGCTAAGTGAAATCTCTAATCAGATTATTAATTGCTAGAAAGTGATAGCAATAGGTCCATTGACGTCAACAGACTGAACAGTTATCACTAAGGGCAGAGTGTGAAGACAAGTGGATTACATAACTTGTGGTACGTTCTTTCAACTCTGAGTCTGCTACTTCTGAACTGAGGAGAATAAGAGGAGGATCACATAGATTCTCAGGAAACAGCCAAGTCCAAATCAATCAATCAATCAATCAATCAATCAATCAATCAATCAACCAACCAACCAACCAACCAACCAACCAACCAACCAACCAACAGTATTTATATACCACTTTTCAACACACATTTCTCCAGCAGGTGCCTGCCAAGCCTCTGCTTGAAGATCTCCAGTGAGGGAGAATCCACCATCTCCCTCTGCAATTTGTTCCACGGCCGTACTGTCAAGAATTTATTCCTGATGTCCAATCAGAAGTTCCTCCCTTGCAGTTTGTACCCATTTGATCCACTGAACATGTTTCAGAGGGTTATGGGGCATGTTCATAAAGGCCTTTGGAACTTCATGTTTGTCTGGCATGGACTGAGCACGTGCCTTACAACAATTTTGGTAGGCAAACTACCTTCTCAGCAGGGCTGTATGATCCATAAGGCTGACTGCAAATTAAAATAAATACTCTTGACACAAGCTATGAATCTGTGAACTAGGAACATTCAGCAAAACAGAAAGAGCTGTACATGTTGGGACAGACCCTTGCTTGTTTGAAGGAATGGCAGAGAACAAACCATTGGGGTATAGATGTTGCATTCTTTCTTGTTGGTTTTAGAACTCACTGAGAGAACTGGCAATATAAATTTTGCAAATTGCAGCAGATTTTTTTTTAAGGCCTATGTATGTCTCTAGGAATCAACGATCCTATCCAGTGTTTGGCCTTCTGTCAGACATGGGAAGCCCAATTCTAAACTCCAGCGGCACTAAAATGGCCACTGCTGTGTCCAGTGGGGCCAGGGGCAGCTGCCAGTGTCTTCTCCCTTACCCTGGATAGAAGACAGCCCACAGCAATGGGTCTCCTGTGCTCTGCACCTGTTATTTTGTGGGCGAACAACTGAGGAGGTCTATGCAGGCCGCTGCAGCTCGAAAGAGGGCGTTGGATTCGGTGGCAGAGTCTGCTGCTATCTCTGGCCCCCTCGTGAGCCCAGTCCTCCTTTGGGCCACCCTTCCCACACCTAGTTCCATCCTTCCCCACCTTTCCCCCCTTCCCCGGAAAGCCTCTCCACCTGCCTGCAGTATCACTCCTGGCCACTCCAGCAGTGGGTCTTTCTAGCACTCAGGCCCAGCACCAACTGGCAGTGGCCTCAGTGCCAGTGGTACTCTTGTTCTGCTGGCACCAGAGTTCCTTATGGCATTTCTGTGACACCTGGCACCAGAGATAAGAGCGTACTACCCATGTTAGCGTCTTTAGGATTGGGCCCCTGGTATCCCTTGGGATGATCCACTCAGGTTTACTGAGTAGGTTATTTTGTTTCAACAACAAGACAACGTCTTCATCCCTCCCATCACCCCAAATAAGCAAAACGTGCAACCAGTGGAACTACTTAATATGTAGACTTTCAGACACTTTCACACAGAAATGTTCACCCACACCTAGAACAGTTCTGCTGATTCCATCTGTGCATGCTGAAGAAGGTGTATTTCAAAACTCACCCAAAGCAGGAAAGGCAGCGTTCCCTGGACTCTCTTTACAACAGGAGCCTAAAAACACAAAGCGTGGAAAGCTATGTTAATATTCCCTAAAGAATGGATGAGATGAACAACATTGCAGCAGGAGAATATCCATTTAGAAGCTACCAGTCTAAATGCATTTAAAGTGACAGACCCAACTGAGTAGCCACAACGCTGGCAAAGATGGTTTTAAGAAATCCATAGGCAGCCAGTTTCCATCCCTGGCAGCTAATGTTGTTCAGAACTGAGTGTGCCGCAGCTGACAATGAGACCCTTGGTCCAGAACACGGCTGGTCCAAGCGCCGTCATTATCCAGCTTCACTGATTCTTTGCACATGATGCCGAAGCAGAAAAAACGGTTGTGAAAGTTGTACGACTGCTTTTCCATGCTCGTAGCATTATGTCCAAAGGAATAAGCTGTGTGCCTCCTCCCTAGTATATTCTGTCCCAGCTTCCAAAGTAATTTTCCCCCCTGTATATTTCTCGCTTCATGTAAAGTCACCTCAGGCTTCCTCATCCCAGCTCCATATCTGCTAAGCCCAAGCCCTATTTAACTAGCAACCCCATTGATCTGAACTGCTTCTTTCTACCTAGGTAACAAATGTGGGTTTTACACAATTGGTCAATAACAATACTAAACATAAACCTAAAGGTTGGGAAGACCAGACCCTTTGACTATACAGCTGCTTTTGTGTAACCAAATCTGATGTTTATCTCTAATCCCATAAACTTAAAAAAAATGGTCTTAAAATCATAATTGAAAAGTGAGAGATATTTTGTTTTCCTGTTAAAGATTTGTGTACTTCCTGACACATGGTCAAAAAACTGAGAGCAGATTCACACAACTGCATAGATATCACATTAGAAAGGACATTTCCTTAACTAGTGGTTCTGAGCTATCCATTCATAGTCAATGTGTAGTTAATTCACAAGCTGAGGCTGGAGGGTTTGACTTCTAGTGCCAACGTAACAACTAGTAAGCTGAGAATCATTAGCTCAGTGATCAAACCATATCTTTTTTTTAAAGATACATTTTTTAAATGACATGCGGGGTGTGTGGGGGATCTCTCACCAACACCTGGTGAGAAACTGTGATTCCATACTTGCAAATATTAGTTATAGAGACATTAGAAGAGTTTTTCTTAAATTACTCACCTGTTTCCACATCTTGGTCAACCGAGCCATGGCAGTAACAGCAGTCCATAAAGACCAAATAGTTGAGCAGATTGAAGAACAGTCCGACAACACCAACTATTAGAACGTACACAGCTTGTTCGGTCTTCTGAGGGCTGAGGAACCTCTTCACGGACTCAAGCAGGATGCTAAACATCAGGGCAGTGGCAAAGACGGAATTGCCAAAGGCGCCCACGACATCAGCCCGGGGAAAGCCAAAAGTGCTGTTCTTGTGCCAGCTGATGCGGCTGACCCGAACACCGAGTAGGCCAATGATCATGGAGATCAAGTGGGACAGGACGGCAAAGCCATCCGATACTAGAGCTAGAGAGTTGCCCATGTACCCTACGGACATTTCTGCCACAAAGAGCAGGAAGCTCACGATGCACATAAAGAACAGCCTGCTGCTTCTTCCCGTGTAGCGGCCCATGGCTGCAGCCTTTGGGGCTTGTCCTGCAAGGATAGTGGCGTGTCTGCAAGAAGGAGCTTACTAGCGTTTGCAGGTAACGGTCTATGGGCTTTCCCCTTTTTATCGTCTCCTGCTGCTTGTGTTTAGAAGTTAATTTTTATAAGATGCACTAATAAAGCCCGTTTAAAGGGCAATTAAGCAGGAGCCTTATCACGTGAAGGCCACTAGCCAAGAAGTGCATAAAGGAAAATTCAGTCTGCCCTTCCCCTCCCCCCCCCCAATGCTGTAGTTCCATGCTGGTAGTTTATTACTTGTTATAGCCAAGGTCTAAAATTAAATCATTGTTTGTTACTATAAGATAGTAATAATAGCTCCTGTCATTTCCCTTTGCCTCATTTTCCATGGCAGTCTTATTTTTGAGATTCCCATAAGGTTATTAATTGCGGGTACTGGAGTGGATTTGCACAGTGCCCTGCCCAAGGGTATTTCTCAAATTTTCTAAATTAAAACTGGATGGACAATCTCACAGATCTTTTAGTTTTTAAAAGTGGAGTCAAAGTTACCAAGTTCATGTGAGCCCACCACCTGTGTTATTGGATGACCTCTTGTTCGAAGCATGCCTCCTGATTGGAAGGAGGCAAGCTTAGAGCAGAGTCTACATGCAGAAACACAACAGGCAGCCTCCTGGGAGAGCGGGCCATTCTGCTGGGCATCTGCCTTGGGATAACTGAATGAGCCAATCTTATCCAACACAGAGATGCACAAGTTACTTGCCCCCCCGCCTCCAGTGGGGACTATTTGAAAGGTGGCAGGCCAGAACAGTGACTCTTGAAGAAACCCATTAGCTAACCTCCTCCAGGGATAGGTATTTTGGGCTCGGTGGGATTTCACTTTACACCAAGGCCGGCTGGGACAAACTGACATTGTTGTTCGCTGGGATTTTTTAAAAATATAAAATCTTGCAGTTACTTCTATCTGTCACTAGCTCTCATCTGAATTCAGCCTGGCCCCAGATCTGTCAGCATTTGAGCTGGTTAACCACATGCTGGTGCCCTCATATGGCCACCTTGCCAACTCTAAGTAGAACTAGGACTGGCTTATGCCTGAGAATCTCAGCCGTGCTACCTGCAGTTCCACGATAAAAGAAAAGGCAGAATGTAACACGATTGTTTCAAGTAGGAAACAACACATTGTAACTACTGGGTATTATAACACAACATGCACTGGAAAAATGAAACTTGCATAAAGATGGAGGGGAGGGGTTATCCCTGCACCTTGCTGCTCTATCCCCCAATCAGAGACCGATTTACGTGACTAGCTCTATGCAGACATTACATCCATAGAGAGTGAATGCATGGCTGGGAGTGAGGACAGCACATCGGCACACCTTGCTCCCATATGGTGAGTTTCTCCCAGTACTTGCCACACTGGTGGTGTTTGCCGGCATGTTCTGCCCACCTTGTGACTTCATTATCCAGGGATGCAATGACCAAAAGCATCTCTGAGGGATCTCCCTCATGCCTGAATGCCATCTGTGTGTGGCTTTGCTTATCTATCTCATGAGGTGCGCCATGACTATAAATACCAATTATCTTCCATGCATTACCAGACAGGAAAACACCATCTCCCTTTTTGACTAAATGTTTTATCTGCTTTATGAGCATGCCATCATCAGTGAGATAATGAAGAATCTCTGCCATGATGGGCATGAAAAAGATGCAGAAAGGGAACCAGGTTGGCTTCTGCGTCCCTATAGCTTCAAAGAAACAAATGGCAGATTCAGAACAGCGCCATCACTATTTCATTGACTTCCTGCTTCTTTTGATCAAAATGACTAATAAAAGAAATGCGACCCCTTTGATTTCTGTTTTTAAGAATTGGAAGGCTGTAACGTATGCAGCAAGATCAAAAGGATGACAGAATTAGAGAAAAGGAGACCTGAAATCTTCCCAATATATGGTACATAAAGTACTTTGATGAAGGAACTGTACACATCTACATCGTTAAGCACTTAGGGGGCCAATTCCAAAGGCCCATATTGCAGGCGGTATGCATGTACCGCCAGTGAAAATGTTGTGAATGTGCCATAAAGCATGTCCGCGATACATGCAGTGGCGTCATTCAAATGATTTAGGAACAGGAACTCACTTTTGATTGGCACTTGTCGGGAACATGGAACCAGCCACGGAGCCCGTTAGGATCCGGAACGCCCGTTCTGGTCCGTTCCCCCTGAATGACATCACTGGATACATGTATGCCCGCACTGGGGCAGCGCTCATTCAGTGCCAGGCCCCAATGTGAGTGGGCAGCCAGCTGGAGTTACAACGGTGCCGGCCGCCGGTAAGCCCATTTGGGGCAGTGGGAGGCAGGGAGGGGGAGAAAACGAGCAGGAGGAAGGGAGGAGCCAGCCGTAAGGGGGTGGGACCTGTCAGCAGCTTCCATCACCAGATCTTATCCCTGGCAGGGGCTCAGGCAGTCCGACACGGGGCTGCTCAAGTCACCACTGGCAAAATAACTGGCAGCGAGCTGAGGAGCCCCATTGAGGGCCACGGGGCTTTCCCTGGGGGAAAGGGATGAACGTCCCCTTCTCCCGAAGAGAGTCCAGCAGCTGCCTTGCTGCTGCTGGGTGCAGCAGTCACCTGTTGCTGCAGTAACCTAGTAACCTTTTGCTGCAGTAACCTTTTGCTTACCATTGCTCCTGCAGCAGTTAGGTAGTTCAGGATTGAGTAAGCTGCACTGCTTTGCATCAGAAAAGTGAAGCACATACTTAATTGGGGACTTCTAATGCTCCATTTTTTAAAATTGGGATCAATCAATCAATCAATCAGTATTTATATACCGCTTTTCAACCCAAAGTTAACAAAGCGGTTTACAGGAAATAATAATAATAAAGTTAAATGGCTCCCTGTCCCCAAAGGGCTCATAATCTAAAAAAAAAATGCAGAACACCACCAGGAACAGCCACTAGAAAAGAGACTGCACAGGGGTGAAGAGGGACAATTACTCTCCCCCTACTAAATATAAGAGGAACACCACTTGAAAAAGTGCCTCTTGCCCAGTTAGTAGAGATACAATGGTTCTTAAAGTTGAGCTGGATTATTACTGCAAATTCATCAACTATTGGGGAGGGCTGGTTTGCATTTTATGTGGCAGAAGAATTTGGTACTTGCCGACTGTGTGTTTCTTCCTATAACGTTTGGACCCATGCCCATACAAATGGTTCGTTCATAAGAAATGAACATTTGGCTGTGGCTTCTCAGAGTGCTTTCTTTACACTTACGAACATAGACAAAAAGTTTTAGATTGTCTGGTTTTGCTAAAGCAAACCAAAGCCTTGACCGACACCATGTTTGTCTGACCCCCCCCCCCCAGAACCCTGCTGAATTTCGCTCACAACTGGTCATTTGTTACCAAGAGTGGCGTAAGCCGGGTGTGGGAGAAAGGAAAGTTGAAAAGGAAATTCAGATGCTTTCATTTCTCCATCTGGTCATCTGATGGAGATGGTCATCTGGGTCATCTGGAGGCTCGTAGATAAACCTCCGGTTGGAAGGCAGGGAGCGCCATCTTTTGAGTATTCCATCATACCCCTGATGGCAGAAACCTGTGTAGCATTCCATGTATGATGCTTGCATTTATATTTTAACGAATGACCCAAAAGTGGGGTGAAGGACTGCATTCAAGGAGGTGTACCAGATACCTTCCCAGAGTTGCTCTTTGGATCACCAATTTGAATGTGTCGAACACACTCTGTGCTTTACCTCTCTCACAGACATCTGCCCAAATTCTTCTGATAATTCAGCCAAGACATAGAAACATAAGAACATAAGAAGAGCCCTGCTGGATCAGGCCAAAGGCCCATCTAGTCCAGCTTCCTGTATCTCACAGCGTCCCACCAGGTGCCCCAGGGAGACATGAGACAACAAGATTCTTGGATCCCATTGCCACTCCCTTGCCCTGGTACTCTGAAGTAGCCCATCACCAATGTAAGCAGGTTGCACAATCCATCATTGCCTATAGCCCACGATGGACCTTTCCTCCAGAAATCTGTCCAATCCCCTTAAAGGCATCAAGACCAGATGCCATCACCACCTCCCGTGGCAAAGAGTTCCACAGATTAACAACCCGCTGGGTAAAAAAAGTACTTCCTTTTATCTCTTTTAACTCTCCCAACCCTCAGTTTTAGCAGATGCCCCCTGGCTCTGGTGCTTTGAGGGAAAAGAACATCCCTTTATCGACTCTATCCCTTCCGTGCATTATTTTGTATGTCTCAATCATGTCCCCCCTCAGGCGCCTTTTTTCTAGGCTGAAGAGCCACAGACGCTGCAGTCTTTCTTCATAAGGGAGGTGCCCCAGCCCCGTAATCATTTTCGTCGCTCTCTTCTGCACCTTTTCCAGCTCCACTATGTCCTTTTTGAGGTGTGGAGACCAGAACTGTACACAATATTCCAGGTGCAGCCTTACCATCGATTTGTACAATGGCATGATAATATTGGCTGTTTTATTCTCAACCCTTTTAATGACCCCAAGCATGGAATTGGCCTTCTTAATTGCTGCTGCACACTGGGTCGATACCTTCATTGAACTGTCCACCAGCACCCCAAGATCTCTCTCCTGAGCTGTCACAGACAGCTCAGAACCCATTAGCCTATAGGTGAAGTTTTGGTATTTTGCCCCAATGTGCATCACTTTACACTTGTCTACGTTGAAACGCATCTGCCATTTGGCTGCCCATTCCCCCAACTTCTGGAGCTCTTCACAATCCCTTCTGGTCTTCACCACCCGGAAAAGTTTTGTGTCATCCGCAAACTTGGCTACTTCGCTGCTTATCCCTGTCTCCAGGTCATTTATGAACAAGTTGAAAAGCACCGGCCCCAAGACAGATCCCTGGGGCACTCCTTTTCACCTCTCTCCATTGTGAAAATTGCCCATTGACCCCCACTCTCTGTTTCCTGGCCCTCAACCAATTCTGAATCCATAAGAGGACCTGCCCTCTTATTCCCTGACTGTGAAGTTTCTTCAGCAGCCTTTGGTGGGGGACTGTGTCAAACGCCTTCTGAAAATCCAGGTATATGATATCCATAGGTTCACCCACATCCACGTGCCTGTTGACCTTTTCAAAGAATTCCAAAAGGTTCGTGAGGCAAGACTTACCCTTACAGAAGCCATGCTGACTTTCCTTCGGCAGTACTTGTTCCTCTATGTATTTTAGGGTTTTATTTTTGATGAGGCTTTCCACCATCTTACCCAGAACAGATGTTAGGCTGACCGGCCTGTAAGTTTCCAGGGTCCCCCCTTCTCCCTTTTTTAAAGATTGGCGTGACATTGGCTATCCTCCAATCCTCTGGCACTGTGGCTGTTTGAAGGGACAAGTTGCATACTCTAGTTAAGAGGTCAGCAACTTTGTTCTTTAGTTCCTTAATAACTCTTGGGTGTATACCATCTGGGCCTGGTGACTTATTTATATGTAGTTTATCAATTTGATCTAAAACATCTTTATTAACCATTATCTGATTTAATTCCTTAGTTAGAAAGGGCTGTTCAGGCTGCGGTATCTGTCCAAGTTCTTCTGCTGTGAAGACGGATGCAAAGAATTCATTTAATTTCTCTGCAATCTCCAAGTCCCCTTTTATCTCATCTTTCCCTCCCTCAGCGGGCCAACCGCCTCTCTCGCAGGTTTCCTGCTTCTAACATATTTGAAGCTTTTATTATTCCCCTTTATGTGGCTAGCCATGCGTTCCTCAAATTCTTTCTTGGCCTCCGGTATCACCTTCTTGTCTTTTGCCAGAGTTTATGTTGTTTTTTATTCTCTTCACTGGGGCAAGACTTCCATTTACGGAAAGAAGCTTCCTTGCTCTTTACAGCTTCTCTAACTCTAACTTTAAGCTCTAACTCTAGCTTCTCAGCCATGCAGGCACCCTCTTGGACCTTGTCAAACCCTTCTTTCTTTGCGGTATACACTTCTGCTGGGCCTCTACTGCTGTTATTTTAAACAGACTCCACACACCCTGGAGAGATTGGACTTTTTTTACCTTCCCTTTCAATTTCTTTCTAACTAGCCTCCTCATCTCAGGGAAATCTGCCCTTCAAAAGTCAAGGGTTCTTGTGTCAGATTTGCTCTGCACTCTTTCCTGGACATGCATGGCAAAACCAATCGCAGCATGGTCACTGTTCCCCAATGGCTCAGTAACACTTACATCCCTAACTAGGTCCTGAGTACCACACAATATTAAATCCAGAGTCACCTGTCCATTGGTGGGCTCCATGACTAGCTGCTCTAAAGCAGTCATTCAGCACGTCAAGGAATCCGGTCTCTCTTTCTTGACCAGGGCACCAGTTGACCCAGTCGATATAATTGAAGTCCCCCATGATTACAATCCTGCCTCTCTTGGTCAACACCGATTTGTTTCCTCATTTCAAGGTCACCTTCAAGTTTTTGATCCGGAGGACGATAGCACACCCCCACTATTACATTGCTCTTATGGCCTGGTAGTTTAACCCATAGTGACTCTATGGTGGAGTCCGGCCCACCTTCAGTTTCTACTCTGCTGGATTCTATCCCTTCTTTGATATAGATGGCCACCCCACCGCCAACACGCCCTTGTACATCAGTTTGTAACATCACCTTAACATCAGCTTGTACACTGGTTGCTGACCTCTGTCATTCATAAATTCATCCCAGGATATCAAATAAATCACATGACCAGGTACTAAAGGTAGTACCACCCTCTTTTGCTTAGGTGGCTTTAAAAAAGGGATTGGACAAATTTATGGAGAACAGTGTATTCGTAGTTACTGGCCATGACTACATGCTTCCTAGAGATTCACAGGCCTGATACGTCTGAGCATCAGCTGCAAGGACTCCTCTGCAGGAGAGAGAATCCTATTTGTGGGCTTCCCAGAGGCATTGAGTAGGCCACTGTAGGGAACAGGATGCAAGATGATGGGCCTTTGGCCTGTTCCAGGCAAGCTCTTCTGATACTCTAGCATCTGTGATCGTACTGAACAGATGCTAATAATATATAAATATGGAACATCAGGTGTGATCTACCAGCTAATATGTTTCAGAACACCACAATAATTCTTCCACACCCACTTCTACAACTTAGTTCATTTGTCATCTACCACACAGAAAATTCGGCCTTTTTCTCCATAAGCAAAAGCAAGCTAAATGACAGCTGACAAGACATATTTATTATTAGAGGTGTCATATACAGAAAAGTCTGTGCATTACTGCTAGTTTGACTGAAGGGGTATGACTATATATGGCTTTATTTGTTGCTGTTTTAAAAAGTAACAAAAACTTGATAGATCTGGGAAGATTTCAGTCTTTATTTTAAAAAGTTGACAACTTGAAAGGTAAGGAGCGTGGTGCTTTCAACTAGCAGCTTAGTAACTACGGCCAAAGAGGGTGTAGAACTTGGCAGGATTCTTCCCGCAGACACACTTAGCCCCATTCTGCAGCTCACACAGAGGTTTGAAGGGTATGCAGAGACCTTTTGCTCCCATGGACGGGGCGCCTGGCTCAAGGTCTTGATCTCTGAAACAAAAAGAGGGTTTGCGTTTAATTTCTAATCCAAATTGCCACACCCCACACTTGTGAGCCAGAAGACAGCATCATACATACATACTTCTGAACAGCGGAAAAAAATCCCATGCAGAGAGCGAGAGTGAGAGAGAAGACTAACAAGAGAAGGACAAGTCTATGTTCTACCTATCCAGGCCCAGAGTATGGAAGGATTTGCAGCTGAAATTGATGGCAAACAGAAGTCGTTGAATTACAGCCTTGGAACCCCGGAGTCGTTTGGCACCTTAGTACACATTACATCAAATTTCTGTTCATGCTTCCCCTTCCACCCATGACCACTACTGGTATCCTGGAGGCTCCTGTAAGTGCCAACTTCAAGGGCAAAACTCCAGGGATCATAGGAGCTAATGGCTACTGTTCTACAGAAATAGAACAGACTGACCCTGCTAACTGACAAAGAAGCACTTTTTCAAGTGATGCTCATCCAATATTCAGAGTTAAGTGGGGTGCCCCTCTTCACTTCAGCAGTGTCTTTTCTGGTGGCTGTATGCTGATGTTTCGTCTGTGTATTTTCAGATTATAAGATCTTTTGAGACTGGGATTTAGTTAGTTGATTTTTCTTTGTAAGCTGCTGTGAACTTTTTTTGTTCAAAAGCAGTATATTATTATTGATGTTAACAGTAACAATAAGGTACATTGTACATACTGTGCCGATATCTAGTTGATACTTGAGTCTCAGACTAAGACTTGTATCAATTAACACTGGTCAACAATATTTACAATTTTTGTTTGTCGTTCACTGTGTAGTTTGTATATATGTAGTTTGGAATACTATAAGAAGCATGCCATTCTTTTCTGATGATCATGCTTGCGAGCTGGACATTTATTTATTATTTATTTAAAGAATTGGAAGAATTTATACCCCTGCCTTTCCTATGCCAAAGCAAATGCCAAAAGCGGCTTACAATGTAACCATAATAAGTAAAACATTATTATTATTAAAAATTTTACTTTTTCTTGCATGCTACCAAAAATATCTAAAACCATATATATTTCACTTATACATATGTATGTTTTTACCTGGCAGTGGTTTTCTTGATCCAGTCCTCACACTCAATTTCCCCACAGAAAGGAATCTGCACTATCTGAAGTGAGAAGAGGAAAAACATTCCTGAGTCTTCATAATTAGAAAATCTTACCTTCAAAAAAGAAACTTTCAGCCTCCACAGTCAGCTATATTTACGGAATTATATTTACAGAATTATAGGTTGAATACATTCTGTCTACCAGAAGACAACATGGTTGAAGTAATACAATTGGGGGTGAATGTATTTAGAATTCTCAAATATTCAGTTTTGGCATTTTGAAGAAGTAATATAATTGTCCTCATCCAAGATGTGTGTACAGTAATGTGTGACAGTAACTATGATTCATGACCCTGATCTCTTGGTTTCCTTTTAGCTGCCCACAAAAGCCTGCATTCATATAGTCCACAGGGAACTAAGGTGCTTGGAACATTGTGCTTTTCTGGATCATGGCCATGCACTCTGCTCATTGTGCAAACGAGAGACCTTTTATGTTCAGCCTGTGTGCAGAAGAGCTAAGCACTGGCTTTCCCTTTGCATAAATTAAATGCGCATATCCCACCCACCAACCCACAAATATACTTGGTATGTAAAGGACTTGAAGTAACAGCAACAGAGTCTGTAACAAGTCTTGGACATGCAATTAAACCTCTTTACAGAATCTCTCTGTAGGATATCTCTTAAGGACGGAAGCATGTGTTTGATTAAAAAAAATTTTTAATGATGCTATATCCAAACAATAAGATTAAATTTGAAAATCAATTATTCCTCTTCAAAACCATTAATGAAGCATCTGTGTTTACAAGAATTGTTCTGTGATCACATGTGCTGAATAATGGAATCTTTTTGGCACTTTAAAAATCAGGGGGATGGTAGTATCTATGAATCAAATTCTTTGTATTTATCAAGAGGGGAAAATTGCTTCCACTTTTCAATATTGCTGAATCCAGCTTAGATGTTTCACAGAATCAAGCAAAAAACACCACAATAGAAAGTCGCTTTTTGGTGGTAAAACTCAGTAAAAGCAGCCTATTAACAAAGGCAGTACATTATTTGACACTAACCAGATTAATTTATTGAACAAAGCACGATTGTTAAATGTGCAATTCAGCACATGTAGATCTGATGCATATATTCTGGACTTGCCCACGTATAGTGAAATTCTGAAAGAGGATTGCAAATTAGCCAGTTCTGATATGTTTAATGCTAGATTGGTTACAGCATGTAATCTAGTATGTTTAATGCTAGATTTGTTACAGCATGCAAAAGGGACAGCTTTGAGTGAAGAATTAGTTCTAAATTTGTTAAAAATTGCATGAACAACTATTGCCACTTTATGGAAGGAAAATGAACCACCATTGGTTACAGACTGGTTAAAATGATTTGGGGACACTGTTTACACATGCTCAAGCTTACATACTGTAAGAATCTGAAAAACCAGCTGATAAGTCTGGGCAGAATTGGATTTTGTTTACACATAATTGGAATACTATTTTTCAGAATGCCTATCCATATTGATTGCTTTCATTACTATCGGACATGTTTTTATGGATTGTACATCAGAGTTTTGAATTGTATCCTATTAAATCTATTGTAGAATTTAAAGAGCTAGCATCCTGAAGTTTGGGTTTGGGCACACAAACATGGGGCTGCTCCAGTCTCAGCCAGCAAAATAGCCAGTGGAGACTTGAGTTGCCCCACTGTGGGGGCCGTGGTTTTCCCTAAGGGGGAGGGGATGAATGACCCCTTCCCCTGAGGAGACTCCCATGGCTGCCACGGCTCACACAGGATGAAGCGGTAGCAATTCTGGTACCACTGCTCCTCTGGAAGGTGACCATCTAGAAGGAGTCCTCTGGAAGGGCTGTCTGTTGTTTATTTTCCCAAGTCGTAAAGACTTTACAGGCATATGTTATATTTGAAATTTAATGTAAACCAAACCTACACATTTAGCACGTAGACAGCACATTTAGCACGTAGGACGGTTAATAATTTCTCAGAATGCAGCATCATTTGCTTCATTCTGACCCACATACAGCTTTATGTCTACAGGAGAAAGAATCTTTGATTTAGATTCCAAGTGCACAGAAAGTAAGTCTCTTTTCTTTTAGCTCAGTGAAAGATCAAGGGTGCTCCTCTTAAACAGGAGCTTTTGGGCAGAAGGCTGCTGAAAAAGAAGCAAAAAAAAAAACCCTGGTAGTTTGACCTGCCTAATATAGCAGAATACTGACCAAGCATTTCAACCACAGAATTTTAACAAAAGCAGACACAAGTAATAAGGCTATGAAACAATCACACAGACCCTCAAAAAAATGTAATAATTTTTAATAGTTATGTAAATATTAAAAACATGTCAACTGCCTCTCTGGTGTTTTACAGAAAGCACCCTGGCAACACAAGGCTACATAAGAGCCCTGAAGCAAGGGCAGCAATTCCAATTCTTGGGTATTTGAGAGGAGCAACCCTAATCCATACCCAATTCTTGGGTATTTGAGAGGAACATGGTGGAAAATGTCTAGTCCTGTAGCTGAATTTATTTCAACACTCATCACAATAGGATGATCAAGTTGTATTTGTGCACACAAGTAGCACACCGTAACTTTACCATTAGCCCTGGCGGAGGAATATGGGAAACTGACCAACTTATCTTGTTATCAAAACTAGGTGAAGGATGCCTTACAATAATACAATGAAATGCTACTGCAGAAGCCAACAATATGGGCATAAAACACTCCTGTGACAATCTGAAAGATTTCACGGCAATAACAGTACTTCATATCAGCTCCAATAACTGCATGTCGGGCAACCTCTTTGCATGCACTTGGTGGCCCCAATTTAAAAAAGATAGGAAAGAATTCTTTGACGCAAGCAATGTGTTCTTTGAACTGACACACGCTAGTTATATTGTTCAGTAATTATTTTACAATTACTATCATTGGAATAATTACAGTATCTGATCTATAATTTGACATGTTTTTATTTATTAGGACTGGCGTTATTTTCTGCTGAAAAGGCAGCCCAGTTGACTGAAAGTATCACTTTCCCCATGTAGAACCACGAATGAGAAATACTTTTATATAAAACTTGTTTTCCAAAGCATAGAGAGAACTTTGGACAGAACTCGTTAACCTGTGCGGCATGGTTGCGTTCACAAAGTGCTTGCCACAGATTTTCTCCTATGCTGCACAGGTAACATATTGATGTTCTGGGTACTGTTATTGAGCATGAATGCAATATGTGTGAGTGGTCATATGTGAATACCAAGAGGGCATACAGCCTAGGTCAGATTCTTGTCTTCCTTGACCAAGACTGTTGCTAAAGGAACTTCAAACCCACAAGCCATCCCACAAAACGCAAACTGTTAGCATTACTAGCCTCCAAACACTTCCCCCACCCCTGCACCCAGCTTGCTGGCTCAAGTTCCGAGAGTTGTATTTATTGCGCTTTTTCAACAATGCATGTCCTGCTGGGGCAGGCTCTAAACAGGATTGGACCATAGACAGATATCTTGCCTCATCACTATATTCCATCTCCTTGCTTCCCTTGTCTTCATTGCAACTATCAACGAGTCTCATCCTAGTGCCTGCCAAGTCCCCGCAATTTGTTGTACAACCTCCCTTGCTGCCTTCTTACAACCCGGACAAATTGCAATTAGATCCTTATTTTACCAGTTTGTATTATTGTGCATTTATTTCCCTCATAAGTACTGGTGTGCATGAATTGATATTTGTATCTTTAGCCATTTGCCAAAGCCAATATTTCACTGAGTGTACCATGAGTCAACGGCCAAAGACCCAAGTTGTATGTGGGTTGGAATACTTTTGTGAAATATCCACGTGTCCTGAACATGAGTTGTTACAGAACAAACCTCCCCAGCCAGTTCTGATGAAGGAATGCCAGCCTGGAATGTATGCATGAGAGGAAAGAAGCCAACAAATGGAGGACAAGTTTTCTAGTGACAACCCTGAAGTATGTAATAATTGAGATTTCTAAAAACCGTAGACTGCACTGCATGTCAATACAGGCATGCCTTGGTATCCGCTGGGGTTCTGTTCCAGGACCCACCGTGGATGCCTGAAACCGTGGATCCTGGGGACGTCTTTTTAAAGATAAAGGAGACATCAGCAGTTTTGCTGCAACAAGGTTAAAAAAAAAGAGATTTGCGTAATGGTCCCCTATCTTTTTATTAGGTGTCCCCGTATCCATGGTATCCGTGGATAACTGAAACAGTGCCTACTGAATCAGTGGATACCAGGGCACACCTGTAAATGGAAACTCTGTTCCACATAAAAAGAATTTTGATGAAGTACTTGACTGTCTTTGAAACACCAATGCTTTCAGACTTGTACAAATGATAAGGTGACCCTGAATTAAAAAGGTAAAGGTTTCCCCATGACCGAATGGTCTAGTCAGTAGGGGGTGGTGCTCATCTCCGTTTCTAAGCCAAAGAGCCGGCATTTGTCCTGCGGACAAGCTTCCATGGTCATGTGGCCGGCATGACTATACACCATAGTGCACGGAACGCCGTTACCTTCCCACCGAAGTGGTACCTATTTACCTAATTGCATTTTTAGGTGCTTTCGAACTGCTAGGTTGGCAGGAACTGGGACAAGCAACAGGAGCTCACTCCGTTGTGTGGTCTTGAACTGCCAGCCTTCCAGTCCACAAGTTCAGCAACAGCAGTTTAACCCGCAGCCCCACCACGTCCCTAACCCTGAATTAGCCAATGGTTAATTGGGCAGAAGATTTAGTCGAGAGGGTTAATGCCTCCGTTTACATGAAGAGCTGAAAGATCTGAAGGTCGCCAGTTCGGGACTACCGGAAGTCTCTGTGAGCGGCAGACCTTGTAAATTGCGACTGATTAACAGCTGAGCTGACTTCGGCTGCCTTGTGTGAGGGGGAGTTGTGCCGAAGTCAGCTGCTTCTCTGGTGGGAGCAGGGAAGCCGCTTATCAGCCAGCAAGAAGACAAACAGGTGGCCAGAAAGAAGGACTAAATCCAGAAAGATCCATCTGTATGTGTGTAGTTCTTGGAAGATAGAAAGTTTCTGTAAAAATTGTAAAAACCTTCGGGTTACTGAATAAAGTCTGCCTATGTAAACCACCTTGAGTTATAGTCATTAGAGAAATCTGGTGACCTAAGAAAGGCGGTATATAAATACAAGTATTATTATTATTATTATTATTATTATTCAAAGTATGCTTGTATATGGCCTCAACTGCTAGAAAGATCTGCAGCCTAATTCTGGAAGCAAGTAATAGTATTTTCAATATAATATGACCGTAAGAGTGCACAGGACTATTGTTTTAAACATATTGCAAACTCCTTACCTTTCCTGAATCAAGCTCTTTCTGAAAGTTTTCCATGGTATTGGCCACCACCATATGACTCTTCAGGTCATCAGCAGCTCTGAGAGAAACAAGAAATTCAGCCGAGGTAAATAGGCACTGCCTAAAAATATTTATCCTCTCAACAAAATCTTTGAAGTGTGAGAAAAGTCAAACAAATAGAAAACAGATTTCTCATAATCATAACAATATTTTACGCAGTTTACTACCTTCGTCTCCAAGAAAAGGAATTCTGTTGAATGCATCTAAATTTATATGGTTGCACTTTTTCATGTACAGAACAGACAGCATCAAAGAACATAAAAAGAGTCCTGCTGGATCAGGCCAAAGGCCCATCTAAGTCCAGCTTCCTGTATCTCACAACGACCCACCAGATGCCTCTGGGAGCACACAAGACAACAAGATGCAGGCATCCTGTGGTAACTCCCTTGCACCTGAAATTCTGAGCTGTGTTTATGCTAATTAACTCACATC
This sequence comes from Lerista edwardsae, assembly GCA_029204185.1. Lineage (NCBI taxonomy): Eukaryota > Metazoa > Chordata > Lepidosauria > Squamata > Scincidae > Lerista > Lerista edwardsae. Next base: position 10,703,503 of record JAJKFI010000008.1, on the reverse strand, counting down.
AGAGCCCTCACATGCAATAAGCATTGCAAAGTCTTATTTCTTCTCCCCAAGCTGTTCTACAGGTACAGACCTTTCTAGATTTTTCAAGGCAGCCGATTGTTTCCTTGTAAAGGAATTTTATGCATGAAAAACCATTCACAAGATTTAAATCCAGCTATTAACAAACCAAAACTTAATTCTGGTATTGGGAGCAAATGATACTTTACCACCATCGGCACTGTCCTGGAACCCTTAGGATTCAGCGGTCGCCACTTAGGCGCCAAGGTGTTCCGGATTGGGCTGTAATTCACATTAACACCAGGAAATTTGGAAAAGGCACTCCCATGCCCTTAGGCATGTCTAGACTAGCTCTCTGGACCCTAATGTGCTCTGGACCACAATGTGCTCACTGTAGGTGCCAAACTGTGGAGATGGATGTAAGAGTAACTGGAAGTAGAAGGCAAAGATAGGATATTCTATCTTTGATATGAGAGAAAATATTTGGAATAAAGCCATAGTTAAATTTGGTGGAAGGATAACGGTCCAACCAAAGGAATACTAGTTACCTTCTTGAATGTATATTGTCACTGTGCAGTTCTGTTTGAATTCTCATGCCTACCCTGTACTTAAGTGACTGCTTATTTTTCACCCCAGCTCAATGAATTTGGTGATGAATCCGATTGACAATTTGCCAGATGCACAGTAGAGGGAAAAATGGTGGTCTGACTCGGTATTTAAAGGCAGCTGCCTGTGATACAGAGTTTTGTGTATTTTTCACTCTGCACAACAGAATAATACCGTATTTCCCCAAGTATAAGACGCACCTTTTTCCCAAATAAACGGGGGCTAAAAATTGGGTGCGTCTTATTCAAGGGGTGTGCCGGGCAGAAATTTTTCAAATTTCTGGCCCCAAAATTAAGGTGCGTCTTATACTTTGGTGCGCCTTATACTTGGGGAAATACGGTAAATATTTTCCTTTAGTAAACTGTGAAATCACTCAGACCTGGCCACGGTGACCCAGGCCCTGGTGACATCAAGATTAGATTACTGCAATGCACTCTATGGGGGGGCTGCCTCTGAAAACAGTCTGGGAACAGCAACTAGTGCAGAATGTGGCAGACCAGGTTGTTGCTGGAGAACGTCGGTTTGACTCAGTCAGGCCACTGCTTCAGCAACTACACTGGCTGCCAATTCAATTTTGAGTTCCTGAATTCAAAGTACTAGACTTTTAAAGCCCTTTACAGTGTGGGTCTAGGGTATTTGAGGGGCCTTCTTCCATATAATCCTACCCGTTCTCTTAGGTCATCGGGGGGGGGCTTCTGACTATGCCACCACTAGGAGAGGTGAGGGTGGCGCTGGCCAGGTACAGGGCCTTCTCAGTAGTGGTTCCCCATTTATGGAATGCCCTTTCCCGTGAATCAAGAACGGCTCCCTCTCTTGAGACTTTTCAGCGGGGCCTCCAAACTTTGCTTTTTAGGAGGGTGTTGGAGTGATTGGCTGGCATTTTTTAATGAAATTGTTTTTAAATGTTGGTGCTGATTGTTTTAATCTCTTTTTATTCTGATTTTTTAAATGTTTTTATTTTGTTTATTGTAAGCTGCCTTGAGTCACCTTCACTGTGGGAAAAGGCAGGATAGAAATCCTTTAAAAAATAAATTTGTAGACTATAAGAACAACGTGTCTGTTAGGCATGACAGAAAATAACTTTTCTCCAAGTTTAACCTGTTGTAAAGGTTGACATGGATCTCCTCCAGAATGCGTCTGAGATGATTCTCTGCTTCATTTTCAGCAAAAGTATGTTTTTCTCCTGTGTCGCGCCTGACAGCTACAAACTGACGATTTTTCATATCTCGGGGCCCCACTTCAAGCCTGATTGGAACACCCTGAAAATCAAAGGTCATGAAAAAACGTTACGTGTCACTGTGTCCGTTTTCCTTATTTCCATACTCTTAACAAAGTAGGAATAAAATCACATGGAGGGGTGTCATTTTTGGTCCCACTATCAGAAGAGCTTAATTCATCCATAATATTGAGAAAAAAATCCCAAGCATTTTCAGCATTAGCTACTCCTCTTTCCCAGATTGTGTGTACTTGCAAGCATATAGATACTGTCAGGTGGACACTTAGACCACATGAAGTAAATGTGGTAAATGAGTTGCCAGAATTAGAAAATAAAGACACATTCCTTCCACAATAGCAGAAAAATGCATAGACACGTGTAGACAAAGTTCATAGGACACAAGATCTATGATCTCCGATATGTTTGTCCTGCTTATCTTCTTTGTGTGTTACCTCAAATTACATATATGGATAAAGTCTGCCACTGAGGGAAAACCAGCCAAAGTAAAGCAGGATGGAATCATTTACCTTGAGCTCCCAGTGATTGAATTTCCAGCCAGGAGAATAGTTCTCTCTCAAGTCAGTACGGGCACGGATGCTGGCGCTGAGCAATCGCTTACGGTATTCATTACACTTCGCCACAAGAGCCTCCCTGTCTTCTTCTGAAAGTGCATTCGTGATGCCACAAGGAATAATCACAACCTGAATAATGATGCAATGTTCATAAAGTTAGGCACCTCAGGCACAATTCAGAGAAGAGCAAGCAGAGGTTCTGCTTATGCAACTGGGCTTTCATGTCCCCTCCTCTCCACCTACCACTATTAATCCCCCTCCCAGGACTAAGTTATATAGGGTCAAGAGACCCTATATAATGCATGGGCTGAGGCACAGTAGGCTTCACTGTGATGATCTTTTCCAACCAACTTTTATTAACCAATATTAGACTTCCATCATGTTATGTAGTTTACTGGAAACATTTAACTTACGTGTCACAGTTAGGGCACTTGTGCTATTTATTATTATTATTTATTAGATTTTTATCCCGCCTTTATGCCCAAAGGCACCCAAGGCGGCATTACAAAGAAATATAAAATTTAACATTAAAAAACAATATAAAAACAATATAGTAAAAACAAACTTAAAACAAAACAATAGAATTTAAAAACAAGCCCTGTGGATCATAAGATATAAAATATAACACACCAGCCAGCCAGCCTGTCAACAATTAAAAGCTTTTTGAAATAAAAAGGTCTTCAGCCCCCGCCGAAATGTTTAACAAGGAGGGAGCAGTTCTCAGTTCTAAGGGGAGGGTATTCCAAAGTTGGGGGGCCACCACCGAGAAGGCCCTCTTCCTGGCCGCCACCTCTCTCACTTCTCCTGGTGGCGGCACAGTCAAAAGGGCCCCTCCAGATGATCTAAGAGTACGGGTAGGATTATATGGATTATTTGCGGTCCCTCAAATACCCTGGACCCGAGCCATAAAGGGCTTTAAAAGTCAAAACCAGCACCTTGAATTGGGCCCGGAACAGAACCGGCAGCCAGTGTAGTCGCTGAAGCAACGGCTCGACAGAGTCAAACCGAACAGAGTCAACTAGAACAGTCAAGTTGAGTTGCCTGCGCTGTAGCCAGTGCAAGATCGGTTCTAGCTGGAGCACAACTTGGAGTAAGGGGATACTTTTCCCCTTACCCCATGTTGTACCCTATGAGGCTACTCAGATCTGTGCCAGCGATTTTGCAAGTGCAAATCTGAGCAGTCTGTGTACCGCTGGTTGAGCTAGGAATAGGGGTTAGGATCCAGCCTGCGCTGCTGTGGCTGGCCCAACTCCCTCCTGGGCCTGATCCACCTCCCATTCTGACCACCCCCGCCCAAAACCGCCAACCCCCACCTCCCTTTTACATCCCACATGCCCTGCAGCAGCCTACCCAGGCCAGCACAAATTCATGGCATCCGGGGCTAGATCTGGCCTTGTTGGGCTGGATGGGCCTCCGTGATGGCCTTGCAGTCTCCCAAAATGGTTTTATGTCACATTCGTGACACCCAGAAAGCAGCGCAAGGGGCCTGACCTGGCTTAAATGTCTGTCAGGATTGCATCAGCAGCACATCAGTTTTGCTCACCTGAACACAAGCTACCCTGGGTGGTAGAACTAAACCCATGTTATCTCCATGAATCATGGTCATTACACCAATGGTCCGAGTTGTGAGGCCCCAGGAGTTCTGATAAGCAAACTGTTTCTCTCCCGGCATCCTGGGATCTTCAAAGACAATCTCAAACATCTTTGAAAAATTCTGTCCCAAGTGATGAGATGTTGCTCCCTGAAAAACACAAGGTAGAAAGTCCAGATCCCATCTTTCTATACAAATGAACTGCCCTGCAAGTGTGTGTGTAACAGTTCACACCTGGATAGCTCTTCCACTGGCAGATATAAAAGCCTCTACAGTGGTTGTATAATCTCCACCTGCAAACTTCTCTTTTTCTGTCTTTCTTCCTTTCACGACAGGGATTGCAAGAAGTTCTTCATACACACGAGCATACAGATCAAGGATCTGCAATACCTGGAGCAAGAAATAGAAATGGCATTAGAACATGCAGCAACTTCTAAACTTTAGAAGTTCTTTTGTACCACAAAAATATTATTTAAGGCTTTGATAGGATACTGAGAAATCCAAAAATTAATTTCTGTAAGCTCTGAGCTACCGTAATACCCACCAAGTCCTACTGGGCAAGCAATGGAAATTTTTAGATAGATCCAACAGGTTGGATCCTGAGTATATTTTACGACAAACAGAAAACATTTGTGTTTGTGCAAGGGGCAACCTTCACCAATCCAGCCTCTTTCTGTCCACCCTTCCATGCCATATGCCGTTCTCCTCTGGTGGGTGCCCCAACCTTAAGAAGACCTCTCAGAGAAATAATGGGAAAGAGGATTCAATGGAAATCACTCCCTTTTGTACAAATGGAAGTGTCATTCACAGAAGTATTTTGGATCCAGCCTAAAATTCTTAGTTTGTGAATCTGATAGTCTGGCAGTTTCTTATTTTTCTCACATTAAATAATTACACTTCTTGTCTAGAGCTTCTATCTTTAATGTACAGTTCTGAACCACGCTGATAACTCAAGTGCCAACAAAAGCAAGTAACTATTAGCCCATGGAAAAGTCAAATCCAGTAGAATTCAACACTGCATTCATTCCAACTTGTCTTTTAAAAATGATGAAAGGTGAGCAATACAGTCAGTCAGCCAGCAATATGGGCCAATACGTTGTACCTCTTCTGCTGCTTCCTCGTAAGTTGAAAATGCCGTGTGCCCCTCTTGCCACAGGAATTCACGAGTGCGCAAGAACGGTTGTGGATGTTTGAACTCCCAGCGCTTCAACAGAAAAACAAAACAGTCTGTCACACAATAGTGAAGTTAATTTTATTTTTTTACAAAAATGGATGAAGATTGTATCATGTAGCTTTGGTCATGCATCGTGATATATACTTGAAAATTAGATTTTACTTGATATAGTCCTAGTCAAAAAAGGAGCCAAAAGGATTTGAATTACGGTTTGCTTCAGCTGGTTGTACCCAGGGTTGAATGAACCTTGGCAGGAATGCAAGTCCTGCCTCCTCCTTGCATATCAGCCCCACCTCCCTAAAAGCCTATCCTGAGGGCCTGGGGACCCTCACGGCAGAATTGGGGCAGAGAGGACTATAGCCAGAGGGGGGGGGAAACTGGACAGAGTCTCTTTCTGTGTGTGAAGTTCTGCAGTCTGATCTTGGTTTGATTTAACAAGTCACAATTCCCCAGGTTCAGACAGAATGCAAATGATGTTATTTCAGTTTAAAGTAAGTCCACTGTGTTCAGTAAGACTTACAGCCCAATCCTAAGCTGCCCAGACCCCTTAGGAGCAACAGTGCCAAGACAGCTACTGTTGCATCCAACGGGAGCCAGGCAGCCATTGAAGGCTCAGGAGAAGGGGACATTAAGCCCCTTCTCCTGGGTAAGAACGTTGGCCCTGCAATGGGCCTCCTCAAGTCTGTACTGACTATTCTGCTGGCACAGCCTGACCTCCGTGTTGGGGAATGTGGCCTGACACGGAGGATATAATGCAGTGGAGGCCACCACGGTCCTACCCCCCCCCCACCTGGGCCTGCTCAGCCCCTCTCCCATCCAGTTCCACCCTCCACACACCCTACTCCCATCCTAAATAGGTACACTGCTGCCAGCGGTTAACTTACCACTGGACAGCATGGCATCAAGTCCTCCTGTAAGAAGTGCCTTACAGCACTTTTGCAACGGCAGCAGTGATGGCTCACCGCTAGTGCTGGGCCACACAGGACTGGGCCCTTAGGCTGTAATCCTGTCTCACTCAGCAGAAACAAACACCTCTACTTATAATTACCAAAGAATATACCCACCATGTATTCTTGTATAACCTTAACTTACCACCACATTACACCATTGATTAAGTCTGATTGGCAGATCCCTGTGTGACTGAATCCACTTTGCATAGGCAGGATACATTACTACAAAACAAAGAAGCAAAAAGAGGACATTTTGCATTCGTATATAACTAGCCTTGCAGCTATGTGTTCTCATAACCGGACCAGGTGTAGCTTTTGTTCACAAACGTAAAGTGACAGTGCAAACTAAGTTTTAGCAGAAGCTTTTACAATTAAAAATGCATTTTACAAAATACAATTTAAAAAATACTACAATTTCTAATTCATCTATTTCCAACTGTTGGTCTAAAATGAAGATATTCTTCAGTTTTCAGCTCAAAATGCAGGACAACTGGTTCTTAGTAAATCCATAATGGGGAAAATATCGGTTACTTTACTGTGACCTTCAAGCCTGTGGTCTTACCTGTTTCACTTGTGGGCCGTACAGCAATCGGTTCAGCCAGCTCAGTTTTGCCAGACTTTGTAACCCAGGCAACCTGAAAGATACGAATGAATATACTTCAAAAGTGTCACACTTTTAATATTTCACATCACTTGCAGTATGAATCATTAACCCATTTTTAAAAAACCCTTTGTACATCTTATGTTTTTGCTTTTAGGATGATCCAATGAGAGTTCTTGGAGGGTTCAAAATACACGTGATCCAGACCTGTCCATGTGTGACTAGGGTTGTAAATGAGCTTGTCCCCCTCCCCTCCCAACAGGATGTTTCCCTTCTTCTAACTGCATGCATGTGATGGTTTAGACATTCATGGACTATCCGATAACACCTTCACCACACTGCACAATTAGGAGAAGGGGAACAGTGCACCAGGAGGGAATGTAATTACATGTGGGTAGGGCTAGTTCAGAAATATTACCCAACCAGCCCTGTGGGGCAGGAGTGCCACTGCACATATGGGGCTCTATGCATACAAAGTTTCCCTTTTAATTCAATGTCTAGGATAATTCCAAGGCGGCATTCACAGAATGGATAGAGATATCTTTCATCCTGGCACATGCATAAACTCCATATCTTTGCTTGGAACTAGTTCCTTTGCCTGTTTTCCAGTTTCAAAAGAAAAATCCCAGATAACGTTAGAAAGCAAAATCAGAGTTTACCTCTGGGGCAAAGTCAGCAATGTGTGTCTTCTCCTTTTCTAAGGCAGCCTGGGACACGAACATAGGAAAATAGCAGTTTTCCACACCAAGTTTCTTGATTTCTGTATCAAAGAAATCCTTGATGCCTTCCCAGATAGAAAAAGCCCATGGACGAAGAATGTAGCAACCGCTGACATCATAGTATTCAATCATCTCTGATTTTGTGATTACCTTTTCAAGAAAATAGGAATGTTTCAGTGCCAGTATCATAGCTATATAATGCAATGTTAGCAAGTTAAACAGGTATTAGGTATCTGAGTTCAATAAGACCATTTTGTAAAAAAGGAGAGATTAAGCAAAGAAAACCCACCAAAAAACATCAGATGATCTAGTTAGAGGGGTTTGTTTCTGGTGAGTAAGTTAGGATTACAGATGGGCAAACCAATCCTGAGCTACCCACATCCTGTAGGAGCAGCAGTAGCAAAATGGCTACTGCTGCATCTTGCAGGATCCACCAGGATCTCCTCAGAGGAAGGGTATGTTTGTTCCCCTCCCCCAGGAAAAGCCCCTGCCTTGCAATGGGACTCCTCAAGTCTCCACCAGCTATTCTGCAGGCGGAGAATTGAGCAGCTGCCTGGTCTGAGATGGGCCGTTGGATTCAACTATGGAAGCCACTACTTGGTTCCACCCCTGGCATGGGCCTGATCCTCCCCCCCACCCAGTTCTGCCCCCTCTCCCCATGCCCTCCAAACACTTACTGGTTGCCAGTGCTGCTAGAGCACCAGCGGCTTGTCCTTTCAGTGCTGAGGCCAGGTGCTAAGTAGCACCAACCCAGCGCTCGGTCTTCCCAGGGTGTTGCTTTATGGTACAGTCGTGACACTTTTAGCCAGTGGTACACATGCACCGCCAGCGATAAGGACCTAGGTTTTGGATCAGGCCCTAAGTTTTACTGAATACAACTGGCTTACTTCTGAATAAAATAAATAATGCCATTTTCAAATACCTGTAGATTAGTGGCGGGTCGCGACCCACCAGCCAGGGAAGCACTTCTCAATGCCCCGTTAAGGGGGGGAGGGGGGAAGGTAGCTACGCGATTCCCAGGATCATGCTGCTGCCAGGGATAGGAGGGTTTCTTACTCTTACCAGCATCCAGCGCTGTGGTCCTGGAGGTTTGGGAAGCCCTCTGGGGGGGCTCCCTAAGCCTCCAAAGATGTTATAAAAAGAAAAAAGTGCAATAATTTTTGTTGCCCAAAAAGTGGGCAGGAGGTCTAGTTGAAAGGGTAAAAGCCATCGTTATGCCCGAAGATAAGATCCGAAGGTTGCCAGTTTGAGAGCACCGGAAGTTTCCGTGAGTGGCAGACCTTGAGAATGCGGCTGATAAGATCTGAGCTGAGCTGTCTCCAGCTGCCTGTGGGAGAGGAGTTGTGCTGGGCCAGCTGTTTCTTTGGTGAGAGCAAAGAAGCCATTTATCAGCTGGTGGGAAGGCGATCGTGCGGCCAGAGGGAAAGACTGGACTGTGAAAGTTTTCATCTGAATGTAGTAGTTCTTGAAAGATATTTGTGATTTGTAAAACCCCTCAGGGTTAGAAAAAAAGCCTGCCTATGTGAACCGCCTTGAATTAAAGTCAAAGGAGCAATCTAAAGACCAAGAAAGGCGGTATATAAATACCGGTATTTATTATTATTATTATTATTATTATTATTATTATTATTATTATTATTATTATTATGCAGATTTATGTAGCAAAAGAAATAAGATGACAAATCCAAGTATCTGATTTTAAAAGGTGCCTTTTTATCCATGTTGATTACATTTTTCTAAACTTGATTTGTAGGCTGTTTTTGGTAACACTACAGAATGGCATTCCAACAGACTAAACCAAGGCTCTCTTTACAGGTTCATCCCATTTTACTGCTTCCCACTGATTCCAGAAGTTTTTTTTATTTATTGCATGTTTATTTTATTTATTGCATATTTCTTGCTTCCAAGTTGCTAAGGGTCTGTATATGATTCTTCCTACTCCGTGGTATCTTCACAACTAACTGGTGAGGTAGATTAAACTGAGAGATAGTGACTGGCTCAAAGCTGCCCAGTAAGCTTCACGGCTGAGGAACTGTACCCCAATATTTCCAGTCCCAGAGCGCTACTATAATCAATACATCTAATCAATACAGCTGGTTCTTAAAATACACCCCTTCTATAAATTATTCTGAATTGCCCCAATGTCAGTTTCTATTTCCACAAGGTGGATGTGGAAAATTTAATTATGGATTTCCTCCCATTTCCCCCCCTTATTTAAAGCAATAATGTTTAGTTCTATAAATAGAGAACAAGGGGCAATTACTAATACCCCAGCGGGGGCAAGCAGGGATCAACAGGAAGCAGTAGAAAGGGAAGAACCTGCAAGCAATACACTTTTATATTATATGAAGTTGGCAGGACCTTGGCTTTGAGCTTACTTGAGGGTAGAAATTACAAAAGGATCTTCACCATGGGAAAAAGCATTTTAGTTAAGACAGGACTATATTACATTTTGTTTGAAACTTACTTTTTAATTTCACTTTCTGCTACTTGTTAAAAGTAGCTGAAGTGCTAAAAGGCTTTAGGGCGTAATCAATCCTAAACAAGATTTTAAAAAATCATCCACGACGTCAGCAATATGGTTTATTACAACATTTCTGGTGATTTTGAAGAAAGGGATAGGTGGAAATATGGGCATTTCGCCATGTTATCTTTTAAAGATGGAACTGAATGTCTGCTGCGTAAAACACAAGTGTAAATCTTTGTTTTAAGATTAAACATTTTAAGCTGGTAATTTGGAATAGATAATTTGGTTTCTTATATGCATGCGTAATATTGTTTGCTGCCTTTAATATGATGATAGAAAGGTGGGATATAGGATCAATCACAATAAAACAAACAAAAAACCGAAACAAGTGAAACTTGCTATATACTTGCCTGAGAATACCAATCTGCTAGATTCTCTTCTTTCTTTGCCTCTAAACCCAACCTGTAATATTGTAAAGCGGGAAAAATGAAGTCTTAAGACTTTTATTTTGCTCCAAAAACAATTACTATTACTGAATTTATAATAAAACACAATTCACTGGCTTTGGGCTCAAAGTAAAGCTCATTTTCCCTTAAAAATCAAAATATTGACCACATTTATATCAAGTGAAACTATCAAAACACGTTCTATATAACTTTCACAAATATTTTATGTGAATGAGTTTTCCAGTTGCCATGTTCCCTCCCTCAAAAACTAACGTGTTTAGTGGAATGAAACTATTTCACATTTGTCACTTCTGCTGTGCTTCTTCCCCTGCCTAAAATATGTCCGTGCCTTTTCAAGTCCATAATTTCCTTACACCATTACCTCAAGGCCCATTTCTGTCACAGAGCTCTACTCTCTTATGGAATACCACAGCCACATGCATATCATGCAGTCTGTTACAAACTTCATGATTTTGTTATCAAGCCCTCACTTGATCTGTGCTATAAGTTGGTGGGATAGGGAGCATGTCATGTGTGAATTCTACAGAATGGTAGTAAGGCGAGGACTAAAGAAAGGTTAAGCAAAAAGAAGAAATTCCATACCTGCCACTGCTTAGAGAGCATGGGTAAAACTACAGCCCAGAGCTCAAACTATCGGCAAATGTTTGAAAAGGCTGTGCACGGCTTAAAAAGGTCCGACTAAGCTGTTTCTGATTGGACCGCTGGACTGTCAAACAGCTTCTAACGTATCTCCTCCCACCGCCAACAAAATCCCTCCTTCCCTGCCTTCTACATTGCCTACTTAACTACAGAGGCAAAAGAGAAGGGGGAGACAACATGGACACTTTTTACCGCCAAAAAGAGACCCTCTCCAAGATAAAAGAAAGATCCTCAGGTGGTGAGGGAGGGGCCGACTGGAAATAACGTGCAGTCTTCTACTCAAGGAGACTTTGTTAAGTCAGCTGATCATTATGGACTTGAGAGCTATCCCCTCTAGTAGAGGAATTTCCTTTTCCTGTACCAGGGAATAGTTACAGTGAGAATCAGGTGAAACACAAAGTAAGAAAACATACAGGGAAAACCAGCAATCCAAGAGAGATTTCTTGCTGCCAGACACATCTTTCTTTCCAGGGGCACATGATCCATTTCAACATTTAGCTCTTCCCTTCATCACGCTGTTTAAACAATATTGTAGGCACGTAATCTTTGTACCTGGTTTGTTTCTTAGGCCCTTGACCTTCCCCAGGTCCATTTGAAGAAAGGTTGCTGCCTCCACCTTGGTCTTTCTGTGGCTCTTTCTTCTGGCCTTCACTCTGTTTCTGTTGCTTGTTCTGCTTTTCAGACTTGTTCTCTTTCTCCTTCTTTTTCTTGTCTTTGTCTTCTGCACCAGTTGCAGAAACTGGTTTATAGTCTATTCCTGCCAGAGACTTGTACTGCGCCTTCAAGCAAAGGAGTTCTTGCACGGCAGCATCAATCTTATCCTTTTGAAGGATACAACATCCACAGAAACACAGGCAACAAAAGCAAAAGCAAATAACGGTTAAAATCACAAGAAACTGTAACTATTCTCAGGAAAACCACACAACTCTGATAAAGGGTTGGTTATACACAACTCGTGGTTTTTGGAAAACCATTGTCAACCACTATGACTAAACTATCCAACTAGGACAGGGAGCCAAGGTCTGATCCTGGTTTTCAGGGCTGACATAACAGCAAACTTTGATTTGCCAAAATTCAACAAGGTACTAATCAAGGCAAAACTGCGAGGAAGGGAGGACTGAATGAACATGTAGTGCCACACCATGATTTGCTATTATGTTCAAACTTCTCTGAAGACTTTGAAAAGTTCAAAGAGGACAGCTCTTTCACTAATTCTGTACCTAACTTCTTGACAATCATCTGGCTGATTCTCCAAAGCGACTAAGCGGAAATTGTCTAGAATCCAGTAGAACTCTAGCTATCTCTGTGGGAGGAGCTCTTGAGGCTGTGAAAAGCTGAACAGTGTTCAAAGCCCTGTACAGGTGGTCATGGAACCCCCATGAATACTGAAATCTGCTAATATTCAAATCCATGGATTTGGGCCCCCTGAACGAGACCTGAGCTGCACTCCAGTAGTGTCCGGAGGGTGATCTGAGGGTCAGGGAGGCAGCACATGGCCTCAACAATCCTCACAATCCCTGTTTCGGGCAAAAAAAAAAAAAGTGCCAAGAGCAAATGTTCAAGGCGGCAAACAATGTAGAATCACAAATGAACAACACATAAAACAATTTTACAAAAGACAAAGGGGGCTAATAACGTTTTTATTTAGAGGAAGACAAACTACAAAAACCAAACTATAGAGACAACAGAAAATTCTGCAAGTTGAACTCCTATTCTGCAGCCAGTAAATATCTAGCTCAGTGATAAAGTACATTCTTTGCCTGCAGAAGATCCCTGGTTCAATCCCCAGGATGCCTAGGTAATAGAATCTTAGGTAGGAGGACTGGGGGGGGAAAGAGGCTTATTTGCTTGAGACTGTGGAGATCCACAGTCTGCCACAAGACAAAATGGGCTAACAATCTGACCAAATACAAGACGAAATATGCTCGTCCTTCGCTCTTTAATCTCCACGACTGACCATCTTTAAACAGTAAGCGCCTCTGAACAGGGGACCCAGAGTTTTCTGCTTATACCATTCTACAAAGTGATGCATATGTTTACAACACAAATAAATAATGTTGAAGTAAAACAGAACTTCTACAAAATGGCATAATTAGGCCTAGATACATATTTACACATTCCTTTCAAGGAATTAGGGGTTTTTGTTTTGTTTTTTGCCTTTTTTAAAAAAAATTCAGGATATTGTAGGGCAAAGTGATGTGAACACTGAGAGTGCAATCCTAACCTGGAGTTAGGCTGGCACACCGTAAAGTGTGTTTGGACCACTCTCTGAGTCAGGGAGAATGGCACATGTCTGTGTGCTAGCCTCTCTGACTCGGAGAGAGGGCCAAACATACTTTACGGAATCCCTTATGCTGACCAAACTTTGCTGGCCTAACTGTGTCGGCCTAACTCCAGGTTAGGATTGCACCCTGAGACAGAGGAGACAGGCTAAACTGCAGGTGCTTAAAGACAGTTTTAGTTTCTTTGTGTCAGGAGCCTATTTTAACAGCAACTGCCAGCCTTGCTGCTTGCCCTTCTGGGAATCCAGCAGGTTTCTGTAGGGGTTCTATAAAACATTATTGGGTTCTGCAAGGACAGTCTGCAAACATTGCCAAATTCCAGAGGAATGTCTGCAGTTATAGAACTGCGGGATATATGTCTTTGAACAGATGTCACCTTCCAGTCATAGAATGAGATGTCAGCACAGATTGCAAGTAAAACTGAACACACTGCATCTCACAATCATCTCAAATACACAAAGGGCACAATTACCTTTTCTGCCTTCTCTGCTTTAAGTTTCCGAACTTCATCTCCTTGGAGAGCAACCTTGCTAAAGAGAGCTTTTGCTTCTGGTGAGTCAGGACCACCAACATTTGTGCTTGCTAGTTGTTTTGAGACAGGTGCCTGAGTTGTTATTGGTGCTCCTGGTTTATAGTCCTGACCAGTCTTTTCTTTATATTCCGCTTTAAGGGAAAGGAGGAGTTTAACAGCCTCATCTATTTTATCCTATGGAAAAACATACCAAATATCAGAATATGAGACAATTACAAAAGGTACATACATCTAGTCTTTTGACTGTATATGCCAAGGATTCTCAGAAACAGTTTTCAAATAATGATTTTTCAAGATGTATGCAGTTCTCTTTTCCTAGCTATGATTAGATAGGTTCACATATAAGAGACTATATAAAGTTATATATTCAGTTATATAAAGTAAAGAAGCTCCCTTGCTTCTGAACGTTCAGCTTGCCAACACACACTTTTAGCCCTGATATTTGGTCTGAATATAGAAGCCACTCATTCAGAATGGCTCTGTAGGAAAACGGAACACACTCGGAGGGGAAGTCACGGTGCCAACAACATCCTGAGTGGAATAGTTACAGCAATGCAGATGGGGGCATTATTGTACTTTTGAACACAACAATATACAGGCTCCTAGAACCCAACACGTTTATAAGTAGCTTCTGTAGTAGAGGTCTGATCCCTAGAGAGCAGTGGTTCTCAAATGCCTTGGGAGTTTTAGAACCATTGTAAGTTCTTGCAGGGAATGGGGTGGGGGAGAAGGCAGCGATGCGACTGGGAAGATTGTGCTGTTGCTGGGGGGTAAAAGGTCTTTTTTAGTACTTACCCTATGCAGTGCTGGACTCCTGGGAGGGGGTTCCAGACCCTTCTGTAGGGCTCCCCATGTTTCCTAGCAGCTAAAAAAAGATTTTAATATTGCCACTTTTCATTGCAAAATTGGACGTGACAATTTTTAAATCTTTTTTTTCTACTATTAGAAAGCATGAGGCTCCCTGCAGAGAGGACTGCAGGCTCCCCAGATCTCCAAGGAGTCTGGCATTACATGGGATAAGTACTAAAAAGACCCTCCCCCCCCCCACAGAACGATCTTCCCAATTGCATTGCTGCCTTCCCCCCACCACCCAACCCTTAAGGGACAGGGCTTCACAAGCCTGGGTGTCATCATGACACCTAACCCTAGTTTAAAAACCTCTTCTATAGAGTCGTTTTAAAGTCCCCGTCAGCAATTGTCTTCTCACCAAGACGTTGTACACATGTACATAATTATACCTTAGAAATCTTTTCCGCCTTGAGTCTCCGGACCACCTCGCCTTGTTCAGCTACCTTATTGTATAGAGCTTTGCTGTCTAGTGGACTAGAAGATGCCAGACCATTGCAGGATAGAGGAGAGGGAGGAGAAGGAGAGAAAGGAGAAGCCGCAGGTGGATTTCCAGGTTTATAATCATGACCTGTCTTTTGTTTATATTCTGCCTTTAGAGCAAGAAGCACTTTCACAGCAGCATCTATCTGATCCTGAAGCAAGGAGATAATGGAAAGAATGAGGATGAGGAAAAGTGTTTTTGAAAACCAGACAGACTCAAGGCAAGAGCAGAGAGGTACAAGGGACAAACTGAAACTAGCATGCTGCTGTAACATTCTCTTGTCTTCTTCAAAAATTATTGTAAGTTTATTTATTTATTTATTTATTTATTTATTTATTGTAAGTTGCCTTGTATATTTTTAATATACGAACACATTTTACATAAAACAAGGCAAGTCAGGCTTCTCAGAACAGTGGACATCTTGCTTAGCACTAAGGACTTGACTGCTTTTAATGGGTGGCACGTTACAGTTTACCTTCTTATTGCCCAACTCTTAAGCGGAAAGACAATTAGTGTGCCTCTTTCTCTTGTGCCCTTGTTCCAAACTGTTCATATTTTTCTGAAATTGGCATTTGCTGCATAAAGGCTAGAAACTGGGGAACCAAATCACAAGGATCATCTCTCAAAACAACTTCCAGAGAACTTAATGGCAACCATACGCTGAGACCATCAAAGTGCTATCATTATTATATGCCCTGTCCATTTGAGAGCTTATGCAAAGTTTTTTTCCAATATGAACAAAGTGAAGATAAATTGGGTGAATACAGAAGCAAACTATAACAATACATGATCGTTGCCACCTGAGATTAATTTTCACACATTTAATTGTCACCATGGTAACACTGTTTCTCTGCTTAGACCACAAAACGATTTGCTTTACATGCGATAACATAAAAATACAAATATTACTCTACTAAAAAAACTTTTTACAAAACAAAGGAAGACAGCATCATTTAGCTTTTCTAAACATTTCAAGGGCCCACATCTTAAAAACATACTGTATAGGAACATTTTGACTTTCACGGCCATTATACCTTTGATGCTTTCTCCGATTTAAGTCTACGAACCACTTCCCCTTGCTCAGCTACTGTATTGTAAAGAGCCTTGCTGACTACTGGGCAGAGGGTTGCAGCAGGAGGAGTTGAGCTAGGGAGGACACTCTTTGGTGGGTTCCCAGGCTTGTATTCCTGGCCTGTTTTTTGCTTATATTCTGCTTTCAGAGCTAAAAGCACTTTCACAGCAGCATCTACCTGATCCTAAAACATGAAGCGAAAGAAGAGTTAAAGGAAAAGACAGGAAAGGGAGAACTTGGCACAGAACAGCAGAAGTCATTAGCATGCAAAAGGTCACGTTGACAAAAGGGAGTGATTCACAAAGAAGCAGAAAGCATCATTTGCTTGTCAAAGCTATTAAAATGTAACCGACAACTAAGAACAAAATGTTGGTTTGTACAAGGGATCTATGATTAAAGGACATGTTTGTTACATTGTCTTTCACCATGACAATGTATCCATGATACTCCTTGTTAATCAAAGGAGGATTCTCAGAAATCTTGGCAGTACAGTAGTCCTGCCTATGTTTGGGCCCCAATCCATGGTCAAGAAAGACATCTTTACATGATTCCCATGCCTCGTTCACAATGTTACTCCTATTTAGGCTGAGTTGACTCCTACCACTGCTGATTTTCCCATAAATTTCAATCAAGATCTGTTCTCTTGTTTGTTTCTCTCTTGATACCTGAACTACAGATTATCCTTTATGTCCATCCTCTCTTAGAGCCCTAATACAATTGGAATGGGTTTCTGAAGTGACAAGGAAGAATACAAGAACTGCATTAACTCACTTGCCAATTGTGTAAATTATTTAGAAAAACAAGCAAGGGAGAGAGTGGGAAATCAGGGTTGTGCTCACCAGCAAGAGTCCTCCTCTACAATATTTCAAAAGTCTTTAAACACTCTAGATCCATTAGTTAGGGTGGAGCACACTGTGCTCATACCGTCAGTTCTGCTACAACAGTGTTTGTTGCATATAATGAAATCAGCTTTCCTCCTCATTTGGCTGAAGACAATAGTGCCATCTAATGCTCATTTAAAAAAAAACAAACTGTTCCCTGGGCTTATGCTCTGCACATACTAACCTTGGATGCTTTTTCTGCTTTCAGTTTTCGGACCACTTCCCCTTGCGCAGCTACACCGTCATAAAGTGCTTTGCTGTCTGGATTAGTGGAAGGCTGGGCTGGAATTGCCACAACTGGAGGATTTCCAGGCTTGTAGTCTTGACCAGTCTTCTCTTTGTAATCTGATTTCAGGGCCAACAGCTGTTTCACAGCAGCATCAATATCTTCCTTTGCTGCCTTCTTTGATTTCAGCTCACGAACTATGTCACCTTGGGCAGATACTCTGTTGTAAAGAGCTAAGTGCCCCTCAGCTGAAGAAGGGACTGCTACAGGAGGAACATCAGCCAGATGTGGAGCAGAGGGTCCCTTCAGTGGAGTATTTGACTTTCGGAAAGAAAAGGAAATGTGAGCACTTAGGTAAACTGAATGACAATGCAGAGTTAAAATACATATTGTACTAAAACAAAAAGTAACTTACACATTTTCAACTACCGCCCCAACTCTCAAAGTCGCAAAATACTATAAATACCTGGAGTTTGGGAGAGGGTCATATATTAGAAGGACCATTGGGGGATGTGATCAGCAGCGGCATTCAGCCAGTACGCTGGGCGGGACTTACCTTTGACGGGCAGTCCGCCCTTTGCATAACGGCGCGTTACACCCCTTTCCCGCCCGCCGGGGCGGGCGGGAAAGTGGCGTAACGCACCGTTACGCAACGGGCGGACTGCCCGTCAAAGGTAAGTCCCGCCCAGCGTGCCAGCTGAATGCCACCGCTGGATGTGATTCCCCCTCTAGCAGCATGGTGCGCCTTATCAACTGTCACAAAAATTGACAGGGTGCTTTGACCATTTTAGTGCCTTGTCAGTGTGCCGTGAGATGAAAAAGGTTGAAAATAGCTGCTATGGACACTAACAAGTAATGGAGAAGAAAGCAAAAGGATAGCAACGATTTGTTCAAGGTCCAAGAAGTGGGAGAAATGAGATTCTAGAACACGAATGCTCAGAGTATTGTCTGGCCTAACAACCACCCACATAAACCAGGGGATTACTGGAGCACGTTGGTTCAACTCAGTTGGGCTGCTGCTCTGGCCACCACCCTGGCTGCCAATTCGTTTCTGGGCTGAATTCAAAGTGCTAGTGTTGACTTTTAAAGCCCTTTAAGGTTTGGGTCGAGGGAATTTGAGGTACCACCTTCTTCCATACAATCCTACTTGTCCTCTTAGGAGGGGCCCTTCTGACTGTGCCACCACCAGGTAAGGTGAAGAGGTGGCAGCTAGGAAGGCAGCCTTCTTGCTGGTGGCCCCTTATATAAGGAACTCCCTGCCCCTTGAACTAAGAAAGGCTCCCTCTCTGGAGACCTTCCAGTGGGGCCTCAAGACTTTTCTTTTTTAAAAGGCATTCAAGTGAATGGTTGGCTGACGTTTTTTAATGATGTAGTTTTTTAATGTTTGTGCTCCAGGCTGTTGTTTATAACGTTGGTTTTTACGATATTATTTTAATAGTTTTATTTACCTTTGTAAGCCACCTTGAGTACCCTTTACTGGGGAAAATGGCAGGGTAAAAACTCTTTTAAATAAATGAGATATCCTTACCTCTTTCTTTGCCGTTTCTGCCTTGGTTTTCTCTTTAGATCCAGATGTTGGCATTTCTTTTGTATGCCCATCAGGGATATAAATCAAAATGCATGGGGCTTCTTTACAGCTGTATGGGCTACAGATAAAGATTAAATCAATGAAAGTTCTTCATGATAATCTCAAGATAATAGGAACAACAGAGAAAATACAGATGGTGCCTATAAAATTCAGGCAGATGCTTGAATCCCACTGATCCAAATGGGGGAAAACCATTAAAGGCTGACAGGCCACGTCGATGGTGCCAGGCCCCCATAGCAGCAGCGGTAGCAAAATGCTACCGCTGTAGCCTACAGACACTGTGGCAGCCATAGGAGGCACCTCCGGAGAAGGGGACACTTGTCGCTGGCCCCCAGGTAAGGACAGTGGGCCACCAATGGACCTCCTCAAGTCGATGCCAGTTATTTTGAGGGTCTCTGTGTTGGGCCGCATGGCCAGACATGGATAAGATTTGGCGGTGGAGGCCATCGCCAGACCCACCCCACACCCCCCCTCCCCCCTCCCAGTTCCAGCCTCCCCTCTGCCCCAGCTAAGCTCACTGCCGGTGGTGGTGGGACTTTCTATGGGCCAGTTCTGCATCAGATCCTCCTGGTGCTGGGTGGGACCTGGCACCACCCCAGTGTCAGCATTAAGCCTTTACTGCTGGCTCTAGAAGTGCCTTTTGACACTTTCCCGACACTGGAGCCAGCAGAAAGGGTTTACCGCTGGTGCTGTTGTCGACTGGATTGGTCCCTTAATCTCCCTGCTGAGATTAAGTGGGACGTGTATCCCAGTCCTATGCATGTATACTTGGATACCATCCATTGAGGAGGTGCCAATCCACACCCGCAATGTTGAAAAAGCGGCCTTCAAAAGGCCTTAGAAAGGCACTTCTGGTTTTAGTGTTGGTCAGCAATGAAACGCCCAACACAACATGGCAACAGAGGGAACACAGGCGTGGTTGCTTAGGTAACTAGGATGTGTTCCTCTTTCTCCCACCATAGTAGCTGCAAATTGGGGAAACAACGGCTGTGAATAAGTACAAAAAAAATGTACCAAAGAGTAGAAGACAATGCTTACAAAACTATGGAAATCTGCCCAAATTAACAGGTAGCTTAACTGAAAGACAAGGAGGTTTGTAGTGTGATTGCAAATATGTTAGTTTCACATCAGATGTTAGTACTGTGAAACTTAGAAATGACCATCATTAGATTTACCAAAACTATGACACAAAACTTCGAACGGGCAATATAAGGAGTGAGTTTTCAGCCACTCACCTAATGGGCTCATATGGTTGATCGCAAATATAAAATCCTCTTCTCTGAAGCTGTATGATGTCTCCTTTTTTCAAATCTTTAAGGCAAGGATCACCTAACATCAATTCTTCTTGCTGCAAACCATTAAAAAGCAAGTCAGCACTACTTCCTAGGAAATGCACATAACACATGCGAAGAATAAATAAAGCTGAACTGAAATAAGGTTAAGCCACACTACTGCACTGAAATAAGGAGGACTGCCACACTAAGAGGAATCTGGCTAGTGCTATTAACTACCTGGATAAAACCAGAGGCTGAAGTAAACTATGCCAGGTAGCTGTTGCTTCTAGACTTTCTCCCAAAAAGCAGATTGTGGCAGAGGAACACAGTGCCAGGACAAGGCAGCAAACGGCAAGACATAAATATCACTGGAATGTTAGTGTTCCGTTTCCTCAAGTTTGAAAGTATGGCATAGAAACACATTCTCTAAATCCCAAGTGCCCTGCAGATGAGCTGAAAAACCAGCACTGCAAACCTCCAGTTTCCACTGCAGTAGCTCACAGGAAAGCTATGGTTGTTTTTACAAATCCTTCTGTAAACTGCTCCAAGCTTTTGGCAAGACAGTAAAAAAAGAAGTGAAGAACAGAACATGACTTGTCAACTACCTTGCTATTCCTGTTGACGTACTGCTTGAAATCTTCATCTTTGCCAAGGACAGGTTTGCTGATCAAATGCTCATAGTTGACACAGACAGCTGGGGTAAAAGGACTACGAGGAGTTTCTGCTAGCCAGGTAATCTTAGTCGTTTTTTTGTAGTCCTTATTCTCCAATTTTAGCTTTGCATCAATTGATGCTACTTTGCCAGAGGAATTCCTATAAAGAAAGGGAAGACCCAGCAATTTTAAAAAGGTGTTTCTTCAAAAAAAGAAAAAACAACTGAAAATATACCAAGAAAGCGCCACTGATATGTAAGTATTTTTTTCAAGATACAGAAAGGTGTTAAACTCTACAGTTATACAACAGTGTACACTGTTCTACTGGATTTGAAAAATCACACACATACCCCAAAATGAGAACATCCCAATGTTTCAAGGCTCAAATACTTACTTGTGTATTTTGGTGATGATGAGGTTCCCCCAGTTAATAAATGTAACGATCTCGCCTTCCACCAACGTCTCTGCATCCCCTCCTTCAATCAGGACTTTGGAACTGTACCACACAGCCTTCAAGCCAACTTCAGCATTCTAAATAGTAACAAGAAAATGATGAACTGATCCAGTTACTTTGCTGAATGTAGAACTGCTCTGGACAAATTATAGTTTTTTTGTTTCAAAATAAAAACAATCTAGCAAACCTTTGGATGTTTGGCCACTTCTTTCACTTCTTCTTGAGCTTCGGGAACATTCACTGCGACTACTTCATCCTTTAGCAAAGCAGTGTACCGAGGTGCCACTGGATCTATAACCTATATGCCAAGGAGAACCAGAAGTAACGGCAATATTCAGTAATCCCAGAATGGGTAAAACACAGAATGATGTGAACTAAAAATATATATGTATATGTATGTATGTATATATATACACACACATCATTTAGGAATATTAACTGGTATTCTTTGTGTTACTGCATCTTTGACTGCAATTTAAATGTGTGACATTTCATAATAGCAAAGCAAGCAAGAATAATAATAATAATAATACATGTATTTATATACCGCCTTTCTTAAGATCACTAGATTTCTCTAGTGATTACAACTCAAGGCGGTTTACATAGGCAGAATATATAAACTCAAGTCACAATACTTTTGGCCTTATGCAAAAACAAATCCTCAATTTATAAAGCAGACACAGTGGCTGACATTAAAAAAAAGAGATGTTGTAAAAATGGCATCTCAGCTTTGGAGTAATTAAAATTTAATATTACAGAACTTGAGTTGGAAGGTAAAAGTTAGGGCAGAACTCAAAGCAAGGCTTCCCAGCAGCCTCAACTGAATTTAAATACAGATGCAGAGGATTGCAGGTAAACTCTACATTAGCACAAGTTCTTGTCTGTCATTATACTAGATCTACACTCTAGGAAAATTATCTATGCTTCCCTTTTAACATAACATTCAGCACGTAGGATTTTGAAACAAGCATATGTACATGTAAACATCACATCAAAATTTGTTGCCAAACTAACTTTCAGGAGTAGGATCCAAGATTTCCCCAAGATGATCTCTGCGGATCCAAGAACCAACTCTGATATTTGCGTGTATGCAATTGCAGGGAATTTTAAAAAGTGATCTTGTGTCTAGTGTTACAATGAAATAAGTCCCATCTTAACCCATAGGTAAGGTTTAGTTTTTATCAACATAGGACATAATTCCATATTTTCCTTTCCATCACACCCATTCCCTGCACCACACCAGTGAATTTCTATCAACTACAGATTTTCAATGAACTGGACTCTAACATCTTGCACTTAAGTACTCTGGGATTCCTTCTATTCAAAGAAGGAGCTCCTTGTCACAGTGTTGCAACACAAAAGGCAAGGATTCAGCCCTATAAATTAATTCAGCTAAGTATGTTGTCCAACACAATAATCATTTAAATACATCAGCATTAGAGCACTATAATAAGGCAACATCACAGCTCTGAACACAATAGCCTCTTGCCGACCTAGTTTCATGCCCAATCTGATACTCAAGAATACCCTCTTCCAATGATTTTTTTTCTGTTCTCTCTACATCCAATCTTTTGGCTTTTCCAAGCTTTCTTCCAATGCCCTACTGCTTTGTACCAAATTTATATAGATTAATATTTAATATTTATACTATAAATATGTGTACTAGTATAGTATTTAATCTAAGGCTGAAAAGCAAACATACGCATACATCACTAGATTAACTGGCAAAGAAATCTTACAATAAAGTCAAATTCTGTGTGCTTCTGTGTAGAAAACAGCTGCATTTTAAAAGATTCTGCCTTCTCATCTTTCCACTACCATAAGAATATCATCACTAAACAATGAGGAGACAAACACACTCACTACATCCTGTTTTGCACCTGAACCAAGTAAAAGGAACTGCTTACGGAACTGAAAGGGACATTACATTCTTGCAAATATTTCTCTTAGAAGCATCGCTCTTGCCTCTGTCTATCCAGCACAAACGTGAGCAAACTCCTGCCTCACTGATCTGTGCACTTTAGCATTCAAGTTCACAAAATTGTCCCAGTACATCAACGACAAACATGTAGCACTTTTTGTGAGCCTGCAAAAGAACAAAATTCCCTTATGTATAGAACCTGGAAGAAAGCTCTGACAAAGTTGGGTCCCTTTAGGGAGAAAGATGGGATAAAAATACTGCAAATATATAAAGTTCAAGCTTAACTAAAAAACCAAGACTTAAGTCAGCCTCAGAAGCATGAACTCTCCCCCTCTGCATGAAAAGGGAAAGGACTGAAGGTTTCCTCTGCCAAACTGTATTCATAGTACAGTTTCCCATTTTGTCAGAGCTCAGGGTAGTGTGGTTTGTTAAGAATCCTGGTCCAATATGATGGCTTGTTAAACTAATCGTGTTTTGAACAAGCCATGGTTTCCCAAGTTGGAAGAAATACAGGAAACGACAATTTGTATCAAACTGTGGAACAAGGCTTTCAGTCTTCCCTTACGAAGGGAGAAGAAAGCACACATAATTTGCTGTTACGTCTGAATGCCAATTACCTAACTTGTTCTTGGCTAACGGGCAATTGGATTTACCGCACTCAAGAAGATTTCTTTGGGTACCCCTAAAAATTATCCAATAATGGTTGAGTGTTGCTTCTTGCTGCTGCTACTGACCCATTCATTCTGCACATCAGATGACTCAAAACTTGTTTTTCAGAACTGTACAACACCTTCACTCTTGCCCCAAAGAGTCTGCATTGTATAAGGAAGTATACTGTGCCATGAAGCACAGTATATAACATATCATCAAGGGCTGTGGTGTCTTATCAATCTGCTACACACCCACACAAAGTCAATCTATGCAGCAACAGAAAGAACCAATTGATAATCCTTCATATAAATGAAGAGAACAAATAGAAAAGGCTATAGGAGAATACAAGATGCATGCCAGGCAAGCAAACACTTACATCTGGGAAAGGCCTCACTGAAAACAAGCAAGAATCCAGAAGCAAGTTAAAAGAACAGGTACAGCCACAGAGTTGTGCAGACAGACACTAACCGTTCGCCTTATTATAGTGTCCAAGCATCTGCTGACCAAAAGCAACTAACCATGTCAAGATGCAGTATTCCTTATTTGGCACTGAATTAAGAAACATAGTGCTTCACTGGATATGACAGGGAGAAAACAAAGCCATCAATAAATTTATTGAAGAAAAACTGTGTAGCCAGGATCATAACTCAGAGTGATTCTGTCTTCTACACTGAGAAGTCAGATTTTGATTCCCCATCGGAACAGGAATAATGCATTTTAAGATGGAAACACACAGCTCTTGTTAATGAAGCAAATGTAATTGGACTATGAGAAGCTGCAGAATGATGGCTTATGCTATGTATGCTTACAGTACTGTAAGCTATATGCTAAGGCAGAAAAAGCATTAAGTAATACCTTCTTACAGATAGCTCGCAGCTTGAAAGCAGAAAAATGAAATGCAGAGTTTCACATCAGATTGTCATCAGCAAAATATCATTACCTTCCCACACAATCCAAACGAAACCATTCATGTTGGTTGGGCAAAAATCATTAAGATTAGTGCTAGCCCTTATAAGCAAGAGGGGACATTCCATTTTCCTGAAAATTAGCCAGATGATGCAACATACTGCAATTGCTACTTGTCGAAGAGCATTCCAAAGAATGCTGGATTCGCTACCAGCATAAGATAAGCGTAAGGTGTCAACCAGAAATGTCATCGAACGAAAATGGAGGCATATGTACCTTTTTGTTAAATGACCAAATTTTATCCCACTCCATATTTACAACTGATCGAGAGGATCCCTGTAAAATATTAGAAAAGGAAGAGACAAGAAATCAATTCCTGATAATTAGACATTGATGGATTTATCAAATACACTGCCTCAACTGATAGTTATTGATAAGAATTATGAAATTTCATCTCAGCCTTATGTTATAATGTGAGAATTACAAATACAACGTTATTTCTGTAAGACACAAAAAAATGTAAAGCACTCTGTGTAGGCGAAGAACTACATTAATAACTAGCAAAATGGTAAGGTGTATATGGAGGGATCGCTAGTATATTTTACAGATGCCTGGTGCACAGAATGCAGTGAGATGAACTGCACACCTCTCCAGGTGTCAGAGGAGCAGATCAGTTTTACTTTCCATGCAACTATGTCCTCAAGTGCAATTCTAACTTAAAGAACTACAAAACAGAACTGCTAGGACACATACTTAAGTGATAATATTCAAACCAAAATATCAGTAGAGGTCCAAAGACAGAGACCCAAAGAACCCACATCCTATACAAAATCAGAAAAATCCAACATGCTGAAAGGAGGGCTTATTCCAAATGGCCATACAAAACACTTAGGCCACAAGGTAAGGGAACAGCCCCACGGACATGGCTGCATCAGTGCTAGAAAGCTGGATAGGACTGGGCCCTAAATCTGTTCTCTATCCTGATGACCACCACTATACAGACACTCAGGTTTTCGTTCTGGAGCCTGAAACTATGGAACTGGGCTGTGAAAGAGGAGCATGCTCACCATTCACCTTGCTATGGAAGCCGAGATGGTTCCCAGCACACCCCTCATTTCTTCTTTTATAAGAGCCTGCACAAAGGAGATTACTGCGTTCCGAACCTTGGAGCACAGCTATCTTGCCCTTTCTTCCATGTGGGCTCTTTAGAAGAAAGAGGAAACACATGGTGCGCTAGGAGTGATAGGACTCCGCAAGCTGAGTGGTAAGCTTTACAAAGTGGTGAGGGGTCAGCATGGGTGACTCCTCTTGTAAAGCCCAGACTTTAATGCAGACTCAAAATTATGTAAGTCAGGTTTACGCAAGTCAGGTAGCATCTGTAAACCTGACTTCCTGCTGCTTAGTCTGAACTTTGGTTCAGAGGCAGATTGTTTGGCTGGCACAAGGGACACTCAAGTTTGTTTGGACCACTCTTTGAGTCAGAGAGGCCTGAACACAGATGTGCGCCATCCTCCCTGACTCCGAGAGTGGTCCAAATGCGCTATACTGTGGCCCTTGTGCCGGTCAAACTTTGCTGGCCTAACTGTGCTGGTCTAACTCCAGGATTGCGCTCTAAATCAGATAGAGAGAAAATAACTGATGACTATAAAATCTAGAGTTAAAGCAGATCTATATTCTGAGGTTTTTATGAAGCAAATTATTTCACACAAACCTCTCTTTTCATAAATATGGAAAGACAGACATGTAGAGATCTAGACATCCAAAGAATCAGAGCCATAAGATGCCCCAGAGGCTCTAGGTGATTATCTACAATCTTTTTCATCTCACCGCACACTGACAAGGCAACAAAATTGTCAAGGCACACCAACAATTTTTTGACAATTGACAAGGCTGGTGGGGCACTCACACTCCTCAGTGGCCCTACTAATAAATGACTCTTCCCCAAACTCCAACAACACACTCACATACATAGTACATGAGTATGCCATGGCACACTGGTTGAAAAATTACCACTAAGGAAAGGATGCCATCAACAAAATGTCTACGAGTCACTCCAGTAATGGTGGTGCAAGAAAAATAGAAATACTACACTTACCTGTGCAGCAATGAACTGCTTCAGTCCTTCCACGGTCATGCCTCTTCTCAGTACACCACGCACAGTTGGAAATCGTGGGTCATCCCTAACAGAAATAAATTTATTAAACAATTCAGAAGTGTGCCTGTTTCAAGAAAAAAATTTACTTGTATGAACTTGGCACACAGGTCATCAACATACTCTTATAAAAATCTTGACTCTTGAATATCCTAAACGTTTGCACTTTATTCTGCAAAAGTTATGATCTTATAACTACATGTTCAGAAGCTAGTCTGAATACACTGCTCATGACTGTACCTGGTTCAGGTACATGACTGAACCTGCCAGGATATTCTCAGAACTTGCTCACAGATATAAATCAATAATTTTGAACCCTGATCAACTGGGTTTGATAAATCCAATGTAGGCTAGTTAACTAACGTTAAATAAAACATCTTAGCTAAATAAAAAGCCTGATGAAAATATTTTAATAACATGAAGAACAAAAACACGGGTATCTAACAAGATGTAAGCTTGTTTTTTCTTTTTTCTTTTATTTCTAACAAAAGTGTAAATATATGTGGTAGAGGACAGTACATTTTATCCAGGGCCGGACTTATAGTCCTGGCCAAAAGTTTTGAGAATGACACAAAGATTAATTCACACAAGGTTTGCTGCTCCAGTGTGGAAGATGGCAATGTGCATATACTCCAGGATGTTATGAAGAGTGATCAGATCCATTGCAAAGTCCCTCTTTGCCATGAAAATGAACTTATTTCCACTGCATTTCAGCCCTGCCACAACAGGAGCAGCTGACATCATGTCAGTGATTCCCTCATTAACACGGGTCAGTGTTGACCAGGACAAGGCTGGAGACCACTCTGCCATGCTGATCGAGTCAGAACAACAGACTGGAAGCTTTAAAAGGAGGGTGGTGCTTGACATCCTTGTTCTTCCTCTGTTCACCATGGTCACCTGCAAGGAAACGCGTGCAGCCATCATTGCTTTGCACAAAAAGGGATTCACAGGCAAGGATATTGCTGCTACTAAGATTGCACCTACATCAACCATTTATCGGATCATCAGGCACTTCAAGGAGAGAGGTTCATTGTTGTGAAGAAGGTATCAGGGAGCCCAAGAAAGTCCAGCAAGCGCCAGGACCGACTCCTAAAGGTGATTCAACTGTGGGATCGGGGCACCACCAGTGCAGAGCTTGCTCAGGAATGGCAGCAGGCAGGTGTGAGTGAATCTACACGCACAGTGAGGCGAAGGCTTGCGGAGGATGGCCTGTTGTCAAGAAGGGCAGCAAAGAAGCCACTTCTCTCCAGGAAAAACATCAGGGACAGACTGGCATTCTGCAAAAGGTACAGGGATTGGACTGCTAAGGACTGGGGTAGGGTCATTTTTGCTGATGAATCCTTTCCGATTGTTTGGGGCATCCGGAACAAACCTTGTCCGTAGAAGATAAGGTGAGCGCTACCATCGGTCCTGTGTCATGCCAACATAGTAAAGCATCCTGAGACCGTTCATGTGTGGGGTTGCTTCTCAACCTAGTGAGGGAGTGGGCTCACTCACAATTTGGTCTGGGAACACAGCCATGAATAAAGAATGGTACAACAAATACCATTAAAGAATAAATAAAGAATAAAATAAAATAAATTTTATTACAAATAAATAAATAATAATAAATAATAATAATAAATAATAAATTACAAATAAAGAATGGTACAACAACATCTTCCAAGAGCATCTTCTTCCAATCATCCAGGAACAGTTTGGTGATGAATAATGCCTTTTCCAGTATGATGGAGCACCTTGCCATAAGGCAAAAGTGATAACTAAGTGGCTTGGGGACCAAAACATCGAGATTTTGGGTCCATGGCCGGGAAATTCCCCAGACCTTATATTAATCCCATTGAGAACTTGTGGTCAGTCCTCAAGAGGCAGGTGAACAAACAAAAGCCCACAAATTCTGACAAACTCCAAGCATAGATTATGCAAGAATGGGCTTGCATAATCCCACAGCAAGAATGGGCTGCCATCAGTCAGGATGTGCCCAGAAGTTGATTGACAGCATGCCAGGGCAAATTGCAGAGGTCTTGAAAAAGAAGGGTCAACACTGCAAATATTGACTCTTTGCATAAACTTAATGTAATTGTCAATGACACTTACGCAAATGCTTATACTTCAGTATACCATCATAACACCTGCATGAAGATCTTCCAACACTGGAGCAGCAGACTTTGTGAGAATTAATCTTTGCGTCATTCTCAAAACTTCTGGCCAGGACTGTAAGCAAATATGACCAATGTTGCCACATTGGGCCTCCCACACTGGGGGCCCCAGCACCAGCCCAGAGAGCATATTGCCTGCTGCTGCAGCCGGGATTTCTAGGCACTGTAAGCCAGTGAGGCAGGCAGAGCAGCTTTACCATGGGCCCTCCCACCTGCCCCTGAACTGCCCCAAATGGGCCTCCTGGAAGCAGTTGGCGGTGATGTCATCGTGTCACCACCAGCTATTTCCAAGTGCCATGCACAGCACCGCAGGCACTTTACTTGGAGAGAGGGGGCCCCACAAGGAGTGTGGGGGCCCTGTGGGAATGCCCCTCATTGGGCCTCACCACTCCTGGAGCCGGCACTGATTTTATAAAACCCAGCTACGAAGCAACTCTCTAAGAACTAAACTTAAAATAACCTGATCACAACTCAAAAGCAAGCATGCAAATTACAAGTTGTATTTTTAAGGAGCACAAGTGCTTAGGCAAGCTATTTCCCCTCTCCCAGAGCAGCCCATTCCCAGAGGTGTCCAATTCCTCAGCAGTGTTCTTTTCTATTTTGGGGAAGAAAGGAGTGGCTGAAGAACCTGCTGCAGGAAAGACAGCTTGCATGATCATTGTTGCATTCACATGCCTTAGGATACAGTCAGTTATGGTGTACAAGTAAACATCTAGATCGTTCCTACCGAAATAACCCCTTTTAACATACCAGCCATCCACTAGCCCTTCATTGACAAACCAGGTGAGTTTTCTTTTAGATAGTACTGTGTTGTTCAGATTTAAACGGCTGTACTCCCAGATATATGGTTTTCTTATCCCCAAGGCTTCGATGATCCAGTAGAACTGCTCATCTCTGTCATGGTATTCTGTTGTTCTCAATGCATGGGTGACACCTTCAATGCTATCAACTATGGGGCAGGCAAAGTCATATGTGGGGTAAATACTGGAACAAAAACAGAAAAATAATTAAACATTATTTGTAGTCCATAAATGTTGAACATTGAATATTCCTTTAATACAATTAGTAAGCAATCGCTACAGCAACAAGAAACATTAGCATGCTATGATGCAAGTGGCAATGAAAAACGCATATCCCACTGTTTTGAAAAGATAGAGCACTCACGTTTTGACATAGGGCACTCATGGTGACTATTCACGATGAAATATTAAGGTTTGTGTGTTCTTGAGCAACCCAAGCATTTGGAGAGCAGAACCAGCAAGCATATGGCTGTAAAACCATATACATAGAAGGAACACAGTGAAATATATGCAGGGTTAAACTCAGTGGTGTCATCCTCAAACGATGTTCCGGAACGCTAGGCGGGACTTACCGCCTGATTGGCTGCCCGTCCGTGATGTGTCACTGCCTGCCCGCCCGCCACACGGGCACCCCTGGCTTCGGAGGGGGTGCTCACTTGCCTGGGGGGGCACGCCAGGTGCCTGGGCAAGCAGCGGAGGGGCGCGCCAACTGGAGGGAGCCCGCACAGCGGGCGGGCAGGCAGCGACACGTCACAGACAGCCTGTCAATCAAGCAGTAAGTCCCGCCTAGCGTTCCGGAACTTCATTTGAGGATGACACTGCTGGTTAAACTGGTGGTAGGAGGGATACTTAATCCCCTCCATTGTTTACCAGTTCTCCCACACAAGCGAAGAGATGGGTTCCTCACCTCTGGCACAGCCTATTTCTAGTTGTGAAGCCCAGATGAGGGGAAACGATTAAGAACTGTATAGGGGGACATAATGGGGAATGACATATTAAGCCTCCCCCCCCACCAGTTCTCCCCAGCAAGTACCTGCCACCCTGAAATAGAATGCTGTTTTCTTTATGATGTCTCTGTAATGTAGTTTCATTAGAATGAAACTACATTACAGAGGCATCAAACTATTGATGCCTATTATCAGACAAGTATTGTTGTTATCAGACAAAGCACAATCAAAAATAGCAATGGTTCCAATTGGTTAAACATCATTATCTTGTGCTTTGAAACTTATAGGTAGAGTTAAAAAGAATTGCGCTGAATGAGATTTTCTTCTACTCAATTTATCACTAAGAATGGCTAGAAGGAGGTGCTTTACGTTAATAATCAGCTACGGCCATTTGTCATTAGATAGTCCGATGTCTGCACTCTTTCCCCTGACTATAAAAAGCACAATCCATTTAACCAATGTGTTCACAATGTGGTCATATAATCTGGCCTGAAGTTAAGATATCAGAATGAGGAAATCTGCTATGTAGGGGATGCTATGTAAGAGGGAATCATATGAGCCAATTTATGAGCTTAACAATGTACAGTTGGCCCTCAGCATTTGCAGGGGATCTGTTCCTGGACCCCTTGCATATACTGAATCCCACAGAGAAGCAAATCTGAGGGTTGGCCATGATCCAACTTCCCAGCATTGATGCAGTTGTGCCAAAAGGGTGTGCAGTCAGGAGACAGCAGTCACAGAGGCCTCCTTAAGGTACAGAAACTTCTGCTCTCTTACCCTGAGCATGAATTGTGGTTGCATTTGGGTTGGAAAGTTGGGATAGGCTTGGGTTTTTAGTGAACACACACACACACACACACACACACACACACACACACACACACACACACA
>JAJKFI010000008.1:10648539-10671778 GCA_029204185.1 Lerista edwardsae | reverse complement strand
AGAGAGAGAGAGAGAGAGAGAGAGAGAGAGAGAGAGAGAGAGAGAGAATTATACCTAATCATTTTGTGAATTTTTGTTGAAAAATGGTATATAATACGTAGATATTTATAAATAGTTTCTAAAGATACTTTCAAGCCTTTATTTTTGGAAACAATGTACTATTCAGAGAACAACTGGCTGTACCTTATGAAAGAAGAAAAGCAGTTTAAGAAAGACCTTTCTGAAAAGAAGAAGGTAACATACTTGTATTTATTTCCAGTGCGTGGATGTGGCTGGTTTTTACAACGATAAAGTGTTGGATCCCTCATACATCCATTATTACTACTCATGTCGATTTTTGCTCGCAGACAACAAGTCTGTCCATATTCTGTTCCCTTTTTCATTTCCTCCCACATCTGTAGATTCTTTTCAACAGCTATTAAATTGCAAACATTGAGTTCATATAATATGTTTTAACAAGACAGCCTGGATATTTATTATACTATACTAATGTAAAACATAAATATTAGTTCTGATTTTTCCAAGAAATGATCCAAGAACTTTTTTTCTTTTTACCCAGCGGGTAGTTAATCTGTGGAACTCTCTGCCATAGGAGGTGGTGATGGCATCTGGTCTAGATGCCTTTAAGAGGGGATTGGACAGATTTCTGGAAGAAAAGTCCATCATGGGCTATAGGCAATGATGGATTGTGCACCCTCCTTACATTAGTAGTAAGCTACTTCAGAGTGCCGGGTGCAAGGGAGTGGCAACAGGATGCAAGCATCTTGTTGTCTCTTGCCTCCCTGGGGCACCTGGTGGGCCGCTATGAGATACAAGAATCTGGACTAGATGGACTTTTGACCTGATCCAGCAGGGCTCTTCTTACGTTCTTAAATTCTTTGACATTAAATAAGAAAGCTTGTTATTTTCTAGTGATTTTTCACTTGTGTTTTCCTGTGACTTCTTGACTTTTTGTCAGACATCAGGTATTATATGCAAAAAGATCAAAAGGAATGCCATAGTAAGTCCAGATTTTAAAATGCCAACCATTATATCAGGAGGGGATCGAGAAATGTCATGCATTTGGCCAATGCTGGCAATGTGTTTTGTCGTGATGGTTGTTGACTAAATTCAACACAAGGACTTACAAAGCTCCCTTGTACCAGGCCAGGCTACTGCCTCCTCTGGAGCAATTCTATCTACAGGCATGCCCGCCCCTATGCTGGGGGTTCTGCTCCTGACACCACCATGGATAGCTGAAACCGTGGATACTGGAGACACCTTTTTAAAGATAGGGGAACATCAGTGGTTTTGCTGCAACTAAGTAAAAAAAGAATTTGTTTTGTTTAATGTGCGCCTATCTTTTTAACAGGTCTCAATATCCATGGTATCCGTGGATATCTGAATGTGGATACAAAATCAGTGGATACTGGGGCAAGCCTGTACTCTTGACTGAAGGGGGTTCTCCAGGGATTCAGGCAAAGATCTTCCCCAGCTCTACTGGGAGCCGTCAGGGATTGAACTGTGACCTTCTGCCTACAAAGCAAAATCTCCTCCACCTCAGGATCCTTTTCAACACAATACTGGGTGATTCGTTAAGAGATAACTTGCCATTACATTCTCCAACACACAAACAAGTTCTGTTGTGGGGGCCTGCCCAGAAGTCAGAAGAACATACAAATAATATCAGAAAGCACCACAAAGGATGCATTATGCAGCCATCAGTAAGGCGGATGTCAGTAATTCAGAGAGCAAGCGTACTTTCTGAGAACTACATCATCAACACTACGGCTATTACAAGGGGCAATGAACACTCCGACAGTTTTACACAATGGATTACTGAATTTACTTCTAATCACATGCTCAGTATCTGAACACTTCTGCATTAACCGTGCTATAGTACTTGCCAAGCAACTTGCGGTTGAGAGGGATTTCATTAACTAATCAAAAGGCGATGGAAGCTGATAAAGAATCTTACGGTTATTTCTGTGCTTGGATTCGACTCTCTGCTCCCGCTCCATTTTCATTTGTTCTGCTGATGTGTCATCCACATAAGCCTTTCCATCCTGAATTAGTTTCTCAGCATACTTCATTATCGTTTCAAAATGATCAGAAGTGTATGTAAATTGATCAGGTTTTATGTGCAGCATTGCAACATCTTCCAGGATAACCTGAAATGTAAATTTTCAAAGGACCAATTTGTCATATAAATATTCCTTGTAAACGAACTTTGAAATCCAATTCAGACCATGTCAAATTTATTTTGTTTTTTCCAAATGCTTAGGTCTGCAAATGCTTAAGCAACCTCACCTGGAAGTAAACCACATTAGACACAGTGACATCTATTTCCGAATAAACATTCACAGAAGAAATAAGAAACCTTGAAGTTCTATTTTGTGAATGAGCATCTAGACGAGAGAATCTAGAATCAAGGCTAGAAATTATCATGCCATTTCAAAGCACTGTAAAGAGTAGTGACCAATAACATCAAGTAATGCTGTTACAAGTGATACTTTCCTTTTATTAAGCTAGTGGAGGACAGGGAGGCCTGGCGTGCTGTGGTCCATGGGGTCGCGAAGAGTCGGACACGACTTAGCAACTGAACAACAACAAAAATTCTTTGTGATGTATTGGTTTGTATTTATGTAATCCATGAATAATGGACAGTATTTCAAATTCTATAATTTATGCCTAGTAGCCCAACTCAACTCTGCTTGCCAGTTCACAATACATTTTGGATTATTTTCTTGAAATCTGTATACATGCCGATGAACTATAATATAAACTATGGACACTGCTCTTTAGGAACTTAGATTGGGCTCTCAAAACTCCAGCTTGACCTGTTTGCTACCAAGATGCCATGTCATGCAGGTTGCATACAATGGAACATAGGAACAGCCCCGCTGGATCAGGCCAAGGCCCATCTACTCCAGCTTCTTGTATCTCACAGCGGTCCACCAGATGCCTTAGGGACCAAACAAGACAACAAGATACTTGCATCTCGCTGCCACTCCCCTGCATCTGGCATTCTCAGGTAGCCTATTACCCTTGCAACACTGGCTTGGTTTAGCTTTATTAAACGCAAGTAACAAGGAGAAGGAGGTAAGACTGCAAATTGCCAGCATAATACTCTTCCTGTTGGATATCTGCATTTTAAGTACACTTACAGCCAAATCTTAACCAGAATATGAGCCACCTTCAGGGCATCTAAGGGGAAATAGGGCTCATAAATACACTAATATACTATGTGAGTGGAGAGTCTGCAAGAAGCTCATTCCCCTACTAATGTGTCCGGAATTTTTTAGTGAGACTTCATACAGACAGAGGGTCAATATTAATGTTATTTCACACTTATCATGGTAAGCCTGCAATCCTAAACTTCCAACGAAGTAAATCCCATTAAACATTAACACTTCCTTCTAAACAAACTTGGTGGAAC
The DNA here is from genome assembly GCA_029204185.1 of Lerista edwardsae. Classification (NCBI taxonomy): domain Eukaryota; kingdom Metazoa; phylum Chordata; class Lepidosauria; order Squamata; family Scincidae; genus Lerista; species Lerista edwardsae. The sequence goes on along the minus strand of JAJKFI010000008.1, from coordinate 10,668,360 downwards.
CGCGTGGGGTGGGGGGAAGGTCGGAGCACAGGCCGGAAGGGGGAGGGGGGTGGAGGCAGGATCTAGCCTTTGGACTGGATTCTAACTTCTGTTCCTGGCCCGGATGACCCTGATTCAGCTGCTTGAAGTTGCGCCGCCAATTTCGGCAATGCAGCACCGAGTAGTATCATCCAGGCCACTGCGAAGTACCCGGGGAAAGGGAATTATTCTCCTTTCCTTGGGTAGCACAGCAGAAGCTCCAAGCCCCAGGCTGGAGCTTGGTAATGCCTCCTGGGTCACTGGAGGTGGCTAGTGGCCAGGAGGGGACATCATCCTGCAATCCCTTGGGGCAGTCTGAGGTTCCGGACCCCGGGTATCGCAACATATCCAGCCTCTCAGCCTGCCTATTCCAGCCTGGGGTTTGGACTGTGCTGTCAAAGGGCACAATAATGTACTTTAAACACCAAATATGTTTATTTTCTTCCTCATGTTTAGAAGAACTGAGCAAAAATCAAGCAGTTAGATAACTGGAATGTTTCAATTCTGCACACACATGATCAATCAATGGCTCTCCCAGTAATCTTACTCTACCTTTTCAAAGTCTTCTTTTTCTTTTTCTGGATTTGTATCATCAAACCGCATGATCAGTTTACCCTTGAAATTAACTTGGTAGTGCTGATTAAGCAGAGCAGCTTTCGCATGGCCAATGTGCAAATACCTGGAACCAAAAAGCATTGGAGGGAACAAAACCATTTCATGCTTAGGACAAGAGGTAAAAGAGACAATGTAAAAAATAGCAGCACACAAAACAAATGGGGCAACAGAACAGCATTTTCTTGCTGCAATATTCATCATAAAAGTCATGCATTTCATTTGGTAATATAAAAATAAAGCCCTGGGGGTGTTTAGGTTTCAGTCACAACTAACAGCATTCCTAGCAGTAAAATCCAATCATTTTTTGCAATAACACAGGCCTGAGAAACTGAAGGTTAGAAAATCCTCTTTCAAAATGTTTGGCTGTTTTGTATGAATTTGGGGCGCCGATTCCAAAAACGCCATCAGGTTTGCCCTATAACATCTAGTTTTGGAGATACAGCATAGCCTTATTAGTGCATGGTTCACGCAGCTTTCTCTTCAGGAAGCCATGGCATAGGCTTCCTCACGAGGAGCTGCTTGACCCATTCACGAACTAGGCTATGCTGTATCTCTGAAACCAGACGTGACAGGGCAAAACAGGTGCCATTTTTTTTTAATTAGCACCCCAAATATACCCAGGAATAGGTCTAACTTTTAAGACAGCAAAATGTGTGTTGGCCTAGGCAATTTATAGTGCACTTATCATTAGTCCCCCTTAAGTCTGGAAAGCAACAGTTTTGGTGTTACTCACATAAGACAGATTTCTTTTTCAAAAAAATCATCCTAAGATTAAATATCTATAACAACTAAGAACTGCTCTGACACAAACTATCATATAGCAGATCTTGACCTCAACAATGGCAATACCATTTTTTTAACGCATTTGCCAGAAATAAATTCATGCTAAATTAAATCTCAGTATAGATACAAAAGCAAGCTTCTGATTCAGGTTCCTGCCTTTGGATGGTATCTTTGCCTTTTGTGCTGTGGCACTCCATAAACAAGAGCTCCTTCTGTAAGCAAGAGGAGAGCTATGGGCAGAAGATTTAGTCGAGAGGGTTAATGCCTCCATTTGCCTGAAGATAAGAGCTGAAGGTCACCAGTTTGGGACTACCGGAAGTCTCTGTGAGCGGCAGACCTTGTAAATTGCAACTGATTAACAGCTGAGCTGTCTTCGGATGCCTTGTGTGAGGGGGAGTTGTGCTGAAGTCAGCTGCTTCTCTGGTGGGAGCAGGGAAGCCGCTTATCAGCCAGCAAGCAGACAAATGGGTGGCCAGAAAGGAGGACTAAATCCAGAAAGATTCATCTGTATGTGTGTAGTTCTTGGAAGATAGAACGTTTCTGTAAAAACTGCAAAAACCTTCAGGTTTCTGAATAAAGTCTGCCCATGTAAACCGCCTTGAGTTATAGTCATTAGAGAAATATGGTGACCTAAGAAAGGCGGTATATAAATACAAGTATTATTATTAGTATTATTAGTATTACTATGTTCTTGGAGTTTGGGCACTCCTGAAAGCAGAAGGTCGTGACACAGAGCAGTACAAAAGGACTTCCAAGGAGTTCCTAGTGTGAGAGGAAGAACTTCCACTCACCTAGGAGGTAGACGCCAATTTCTACTGACATGCTCAGCTGCAGCGCTTTGCACTACATCACAAACCATTCATGAGGGTTTCCTAACCCTCAGGAGTAACTTTTCAATAGGTGTAAAAAGCTGCAGAGAGAAAGAGAGTGGGAAGCCCTGTGCAAATTCTTTGGATATAAGAAGAACCAAACTAACCCTAAACACATAAAATATGAATATTGTGAATTTCTATGTTTTCTAAAGTGACTGATCAATTAAAGTGATACATTTTTGCCTTAAACTTGTCTTCCCTAACTCAAGAATTCGTAGCAAAGCAGAATGAGTTACTGAATCTAACACCCAACATATCTGAAACATTTTGTTTGCAAGTGCACAGAAGAGACACTTAAAACATAAGCTATTTTATAGGAAAACACAAACTTTAAATGTCATATACTGTGCACAGACTAGGTTTTAATAAGTCTCCTGTTTTTTATGAAAATTGAAATAAAAGTGTCTTTTCATTCCATCATGAAACTCCATATTCTTTCATTTTATGAAAGGAATATAGATTTTTAAAATATGCAAATAGCACGTAAAATCTTACCCGCTTGCTTCTGGAGGAAATCTGACAATGACCTTCCCCATTTCTGCTCCAGGGAGCTCAACAAATTTTCCAACATCTTGTTTCTTATCTGTTGCCTTAAAGTGAGAACACAATTATTAAATCACAAACAGCATGAGAGAACAAAGAAATTCTATTCTAAAGAGTGAGTAGCAGTTCAGAAATTAAACAATGACCTAATATGAATGTTGTTAATCTCTCATCATAGTACAATATCTTAAGGTACGTTATCCTATTATTTTAGAGCAGTCTCAAGTCAAAAGCTTAGAACCTAGAATAAGTAACTGGATGTCAGCTTTATGTTTGCTAACATCTATAACTCAATTGCTCAATTCAAGCTGAACACATCCATTTCTTTAACAGATAGCCCAATCCTATTGGCACAGTGGGGCTACATGGCCCATGCAGTATCCAGTGCTGGAATTGAGCAGGCTGGATGTTTCCTCAGGATAAGGCAGAGGCGTCATCCTACCGGAACGGGGTGGTACCCCGTTCCAGTAGTTCCGGGGAGAGCGGGAACGGAGCAGCAGCGCGCGGCAGACTCTGCGCACTTTTTTTGCCCTCCCGCCCGCCCCTGCGCCTGGATAGCTCTGTAAGAGAGCTCTTCCGGGCGCAGGGAGGTGTTGCTGGGCACCGCAAGGGGGCGGGGAGCTACAGCTCACCTGTCCATCCCCGCGGCATTCCGGATCCTGGCACCAGCAGCGTTCCGGTTGCTGGCGCCAGTGAATGACGTCACTGGGATAAGGGGTAAGAGAACATGCGTTGAACCCTAGTTGGCCCAATGGGGCTATTCAGACCTGTGCCAGTGAAATCGCAGGTGCAATCTAAGAAGCCTGATGTATGACTTCCAGGGCCTCCACCACCGATCTCTTCCCCCTCCTAATCCTGACCAGCCTCCCATTCTGGCCACCCTGTTGCAGTCGAAAAGGGGTGGGCCATTAATTTTATTGCACTTTGAGCACTATATTCAGTATAGATTATACTGTATATAATGACAAGGCACATAGGTAGCAATGTGGGGCCACTGGAAAGTTGCCTTTGTGAGCAAGCTTTTCAGTTCCCTAGAATTCATCTTTAGGGTGGCTAAGTCAAACCAAAAAAAGAGGGAGAACACAGGCATTTTAGCGCACCTCTCTCCCCTTCTTGCCTCTCCTCTCCTCTTTTTTTTTTTTTTTTTTGGTCTTACTGTAAAAGAATTCTATGGGATTCAAATCAGAACTATGTGTAAAACATATGTACATACATGCAGGACAACTGGCCACTGCAACCCTGCAGTCTCATTGGTTTATCTGGGAACTCAGAGGACATCGCTGACTCAGTTCTTATATGCCTCCATAATTTTCAATTATGCAGCAGACAAAAGCGTCCTTTTCTGCTCAGCACTTTGCAGAGAAAATCACCTGCATCCACATGCCAGAATTTTGACAGAATCTGAACCAGAAATGGATGCCTAATCAGCAAAAATAAATACATAATAAAAATAAAACTTACCATTTTAGTTTTGGGAAGAGTTGTGCCCACAGTCCACCTGGTACCTACTGACTGAAAAATACCCTGTGCCTCAAGAAAATTGTACCAGCGCTTTACATGAACTGGAGCATTGCCCTGACGTAATTGCTCTTGCCATGCATGGCTGCCTATTGGAGAACAGAAGGGCATAATTACAAACTGAGACGCGCACAGTTTGACAAGATAGATTATTGACATGGCTCACATCACTCACACTAAGCAGCCCTGCTTAATACCTGTAGCTTTTTAAAGAACCCTAAGGGGGTTGGATTTAGAGGGGGGGAGCAATATACAACTCACAGTTAGCTGACAAAAACTGCAAGAATTCAAACTATAATATAATGAATCTTTTCTGTGCGTAAATGAACAATGCAATCCTATGCTTAATTGCTCAGAAGTAAATCCCAGTATGCTCAATGAGGCTTACTCCCAGGTACGTGCGTACAGGATTGCAGCCTTAAAGTGTTTAAATATTTTGTTTTCCAAGGGGAAAAAAGCCCAGCTCCCTCTACCAGAAGAAAATATGCTCTTCATAATATGTTTACTGACATATTAAACATAATATGTTTACTGACATACTAAAAAATAGGTGCACGATTAAAAGGAACCAAGGCTATAACCCTATACAGCCTTTCCTGCAGTAACTGCTGTTGAACACAAAAAGGTCTTACTTCTGAATAGACATGCCTTGGATAGGGCTGTGAAATCTCAGGATTTTTAAATATATCATTTGTGTAAACCTACTTCCTGATTTGCTCCAGTGAAATAGCTCCTCATTCATGCATCAAGATACAATCATTTTGGATACTGTATTTATTACCTTTTAGTGTTGCCCAGACAGTAAGATCTGCAAGACTCAAAGAGTTTCCAACCAAGTAAGTCCTCAGAGAAAGAGAGTTATTGAGTTCTTGAATTGCTGACGCAAAGCGGGCTGAAGTAGACAATTTTGTGGTGCTGAATTCCAGCCAATGGTCAATCTGTGACAAAGAAAAGGAATAATATTTTAAAAGAAATGACTGTAGCAAGTTACATTAAATTGTTGATTGTCACCACCAAGAACTGATATCCGCTATTGCAAAGAAATTAATTCAGCACTATTCAAGTCATGTTTAAAATATGGAAAAAATATTCTACCCTAGCAGATTAACACAGTCTCTTTTAAAAAATTTAGGAATGTATATAGACAAATTCCCTTCCAATTCCCCTTTTCCTGCATCCCCCTACCTTCATCTCATTCTCAGTGATAACTGTAGTAAGTTACCCTTATTTAGCTAGCAATTATAGGTGTGCAGAAAAGATATTTGATAAAAGATGAAAAATTAATTCTCACTTCTACGGCAGCACAGCTCATTAAAGAACAGCAAGTTTGTATGCTTGAAAGTATAATTTCCACTAGCTTTAATTGAAACAATGGTTGTCCTGGCCAATCGTCAATTAAACACTTACTGTGTGACGATCTTGCATGGACAGTTAATGATGGCTATATTGCACAAAACGAATTGGCATTTATCCTAGCTCATGTAATTTCTCCTGTTAACATTCTGAACCATTCTGAGAGCTCATAATTTGATGACTCAGAGCCCTGTCCTATGGTTCACAGCTCCAGTGACCTGAAATGGCTACCACTGGATCCTATGGGAATTGGGACACTGCTGGCAGTTTCCTCAGGGTAAGGGAGTGTTTACGCCCTGACCCCGGGAGCCTGTAGCTGGCAGCAGTGGGTCTCCTCAGCTCTGTGCTCACTATTGAGTGCCCACCACTGAGGAGGCCTGTGTTGGGCTGCCCAGCCTAGGAGGAATAGAAAGGATATGGCAGCAGAGGCTGCCACCATCTCCACCCCCTCCCAGGCTTGATCTGCCCCTCCCCTGCCCTCCTTCCTTTTCCAAAAAGCTTCCTCTGCTGTCAGCTTCCTATTAGCATTGCTTTGCAACAAAGCATTTGCCAACAAAGGGAGGTGTCATAAGTGCAACTGGGGGCGGGGAATTTGAGAACCACAGATAATGGAAACCAAATCCACAGATACAGAAGGCTACTGGTGCATAATATTGCATAAGGTTATCCAACGATGGGAAAAGGTTTGGCATTTTTCTCTATATATTCATTTCTAGGAAATACAGAAAATAGCTTCTCACCTCAGTGTGCTCCAACAAATTAGATCCATATAATCCAGCAGATGTGGCAATTCTGGCCAGATACCGAGCTATGGAATTCACGTCAGTGAATGTAACTTGACTATAATATATAAAATGAAATATGCATGAGTTTGAGTGCACTTTAAAAAGAAGGATTGCATTAGAATGGATTATAAAATAACCCTAGCAACTAGCAAAAGATTTCTAGCTGAATTAATGGGTGTATCTCCAAGAAAACAAATCCATCAATAAATGGGTGTGCACATTTTGAAATGGTTAATCGTTTCGGTGACTGAGAAGTTGAAAAATGTAGCAATTTCCAACGAAACAAGCAAGCAACACTGCTGACAAAATGAAGAGGCCTTCCCTAGTTTGTCTTTTTTTTTTTAAAGGCACTACAACCATGTCTGAAGAGCTCTTTACTTCCATTCTTGTTAATTTAAAATAGCACAGTGTTTAAGATTAGTCTAGGTCCCCCACTTAGGGATGGCCATGTCCAAGCTTTCACGCAGGTGCTCTCTGCCTGTTCTGGTGCTTTCGAGTAGCCAATACAGCAGCACTGTAAGCTGGCAAGAGCTGACATATGTCCATTCTGACTTCCAGACAAACTTTCAGATTAGAACCAGGACAAATGTTAGGGACTTAGGGCACAATTCTAACCAATTTTCCAGCACTGACACAGGTGTACCAATAGGGCATGTACTGCATCCTGCAGTGGAGTAGTCACGTAGCCTCCTCAAGGTAAGGGGATGTTTGGAGCTACATTGCCTTTCCCAATGCTGGAAAGATGGTTGCACCCTTAGTGTATCTGCTTGGAAGAAAGATAGGCAGGTGCTGCTTAATTCTGGTCCATTTTGGGTAATGGGGATATTCTCACAACTGGATTACAAGCAGGCATGCATTTCTGTCCACCCACATACTAAATATGAAGAAGGGGCCAATGGAAAACAATCCCTTTGTTTTAGCAGGTTATAAGTGCACTTGCTATAACTAACCATTTTTATGAGTGTTTCTTTAGGGGAGAAAAGCAAAATACAATTTGCAAAACTGATTCCAATAATGGCAACAATAGCATTTACTATATTTATTATGAGTGTCTAAAAAATAAACACTGAGCAGAACAAATCAGAAAACCAGTCCTATCCTCCCAAAAGTATGAGCTTAAATGACCATGCAAAACAATTAAAAACTAGAACACAAAAATGTCAGAATTAATTTTCACAACAGAAAATAAAGTCAAACTGTTTAGTTCTTCAGAGGTCATATTGACCATTTTGGGCAATTTAGTGCAAAAGGGGTAATATGTGATGTCACAAACTGAAATTCTGAGGTCAAGTAGCAATTTCTGAATTGAAGTGTGCAATACTGTTTGCGATCAGCTGACATAACAGCCCAACTTTGAACTGCCCAGCTGCACCAGCAAGAAGCGCTAGCCAGGCAGCCGCGGGAGGGTCCACGGGAGGCAGGGACATTTGTCACCTTTCCCTATGGTAAGGGCGCGGGGCGGGTGAGCAGTCTACTTGATTCCACTCCGGCTATTTAGCCGGTGTAGCGGCAAGGGCCTACATGTCAGGTCACACTGAGGACGGGATCCTGTGGTGAAGGTTGCCGTGAAGGAACTGCTTGGGACCCTTTTGGGAAGGCTCTAACACCTTGGCTACTGGTTCTACCTAGCAACCTAGCACCACTCAAGTCAGTTCCACAACACGGAATCTCAACAGAAGATTTGCCAGAAATCTTGCCAGAATGACTGAAAACTGAAGATCTCAGTCATTCTGGCAAGTTTTACTGAAATACACTCCGCAGTCATGTTAAATGTTGAACTTGCCGGAATGCCTGAAAAAGAGCACATAAGGGCGCAATCCTATCCAACTTTCCAGCACCAGGGTAAAGGCAATGCAGCTCTGAGGTAAGGGAATATTTCCTTACCTTGACAAGGCCGTAGTGACTGCCCCCCTCCAGGATGTAGCACATGCCCCATCAGCACAGCTATGTCAGTGCTGGAAAGCTGGTTACGATTGTGCCCTAAGGCTTTTACAGAAAATACAGTAATAAAAAACGGTAAAGAGTAGCATGTCTGAATGTATATGTAACTGAAGGGAATACTGGAATATCAAAGTAAAGGGCAAAAGATATCAAACAAGAGTCAAAAATGAAATGGTTCAATAGTTACCCATTCTACATCTGATCATTAATCTTGTGGTGCTATTTCTTTTGCTCTTTGCTAAGGCACATCAATGGACTTTTAAAAGCCCTGGCAACAGAGATACAAGGCACTTACTCAGATACTCGAAGGATGGTTTCTTGGCCTTCTTCAACAGAAATTTTAATGTGATCCTTCACATGCTCTGCAGTCAACAAGGCTCCTAAAAATACAATACATTTACTGATTTTTTAAAAAGTACTTTATTTTGTAGTTATGGCAGATGAATGCCCAACACACACACACAAACAATAACTTGGCACTTTTTTCCTGGCAACTACGATACTCAGAAATCAGTTTTTACAAAAAGAAAAAACACATTTTTAAATGGATGCATTTAAGAGAAAACTCATCTAGATAATGCATCAACAAAGGGCATGATCCTAACTATACTTATTAAGGTGTAACTTATTCATTCAACTTATTATTGAGAATATTTTTCAACAATGTACAGTATTCACAAAGGGGTTTACAGAGAAAATTAAACAAATTGAATTAGCGAAACTAATTTCTGAGTAAACATGCACAGAATCAAAGTGAACATCACCAAATGTGGGCATCTGTGCATGTCTACACATGTGTATGAAACATCTCATCTACTTTTAACAGGTAATAGTAAATTATCCTTTTTTAAAAAAAAGTTACTTAATGTAGAGTTTGCAGCAGATTATTAGCAAACATTTATGGTGTGCAAGATGATCAACACTTAAAACGTTGATCAACTTGAAGTGCAAGTTCAACATTTAAAATTACTGAGGAGCATATTTCAGTTCAGGCAAGTCTGCATTATTCCCTACTGTCTATACTAGAGTAATTTTGAAACAGGATGACAAGCTTTAATTACAACAGAGAAACTCTATGACTGAGCACAAATGAGTCTGAGCTACACACCACATAATATTTGCATGATTTGCCTTGATTTAACAAGGAAATATCGGGTCCAGAACCACCAAAACAGGAATAGTTGACTCCAATGGAAAAGGGGGATTTAAACCAATGCCTTCCATTGTATTGAAACATCTACAGTACTGTACTCCTCAAAACATACACCTCATTAACCCAGTAGTTCCCAAACTTTTTCGACTGGTGACTCCCTTGACCTACTGGGCCACTGGCCACAGCTCCCCATTAGGACTACAATCCTGTATAGGGTAATGGATTTTCCACAAGGATTTCACAGTTCCCCTGGCTGGTTTCCGTGGATCCCCAGGGAGCCACAATGCACCGTTTGGGAACCACTGCATTAACCTTTTTTCTCTCTACGTTATGTGAATTTTCAGGCTCTTCATCCACTAGGTTTACTTTTCTCCATGACAAGGACACAGCAGCTCACTAGAGCCTCTGATGCGGCTGGACAGGGTGAAGCAACTGCAGCCAAGTCCACAGAGACACAATGACAGCAATGCACCTGTCTGTCCCCTGTGCAAACATGTGTGCAAATCCGCATGATCGCTAGCCAGGGTCACCAACCAGCTTGCGGGTGTGCCCTCACCACTAGGTCGAGTGGGGCTCAGAGCCCGCGCTTCGTTTATAAGGAAAGCCAATACCGTCCACCAACAAACCACCCCTTGAACCGCCGCTCTGTAATCACCCAGGTGATTAAAGGGCTTTAAGGGATAACTTTAAGGCAGCGCCACAGACGCGCCTGCCCGAGGAATGCCCCCGAAAAGCCTCCAGTCCCCGGCAGCTGCGCCACGTGTCAACACCCCCCCTCCGACCCTCCTGCCTGCCTGGCCGCCCTCCCGCGTGTCACGTCTGCCCGCCCCGATCCTCCCCACGGAAGCCCTTCCTCTCCCGCGGCCCCCACGCACAGCGGCGCCTTGCCGGACCCAGCACCCGCAGGGGCGCATCGCCCTTCGGCCCTGCCTCGAAGCGTCTCCCTCGGCTCCGGCCTTGCGAGGAGGCGGCGGGCGCGGCGGATGAATGGGCGCCGGGTCGGGGCTTCAGCCGCACGCACCCCGCCTGACGCAACATGGCAGCAACGCTGACGCCCCGCCTCGCTCGCCCGGCCCCGGGGAGGACCGACGGGGGAGGGGGCGCCGCGAAGGGCACGAGGAGGGGGGAATGGCGGGGGCGCGGTGGGGAGGGGGTCTTGAGGGGAGCCGCGCCGGGCTTACCGAGAGGGGGGTCCCCGCAGTTCACCGTCAGGCTCAGGGCCATCGCAACGGAGCGGCAGGCACGGCAGCTGCGCGGCGGCGGCGACTCACTGCGAGGCGGAGCCAGGCAGCCCTCCCCTTTCCCAGCCGGGCCTCGCTCGCGTCTCGGCACCGCCCTCCGGCCGGCTTGTCAGAAGGCTCGGCGCCGCCTACGCCAGCGTGTAGCCCTGCTGAGGGGGCCGCTGCTGCGAGTCTTCCCGCTCGCCGAACAGCCCCGGGCTGCTGCTTCCCTCGTGGAGGGGGGGGGGCGCCTCTTCGTCCCACGGCCGCCTACCTCACTGGCAGCCCCCTGGAGGGAGGGACGAGGCCTGCAAGGTCACGGCACAGGCCGAGCCCCTCCGGGCTCCCTCGCAGGGCGTATCTGGGGGCGAGGAACCCTGCCGGCCCCTCGCCAGCATGACAGCAGCACAGCTTTGGTGGAACGGCCACTGGAGCCCCCCTGCCAGGCTATACAGTCTGTCATCCGAATTCTGGTCTCTCCCTTGGCAGCGCTATGCTGTGCTTGGCTGCTGCTCTGAGATCTGTGCCCACGTAGACTTGCCAGGTGCCCCTTCTTATAAGGGACTTCCTGTATTTAAGATTTAAAAATAGTGTCCTGTATCAATGTTGAACGGGACTTTAAAAAGGCCATTCTAAAATGCTGCTGCTTGCTGCTGCCTCGCCGCGGCTAACTGCATAATTTTTATATTATTTCTGGTAACCATGGAGTGGTTTGATAGAAAGCAGTATCCCGATACCTGTGTATCCCTTATTGTCATTTGGAAAACCTGGCAAGGCTAGTGCCCAGGGCCAGCCTTAAGCCAATGTGGCCAATGTCATCACATTGGGCCTCGCACTGGGGTGTGTGTGTGTGTGCACCACTACAGCATATCACCTGCTGCAGCAGCTGGGATCTCTATGGGCTGTAAGTCAGTGGGGTGAGCAGAGCAGCTTTATATTGAGCCCTCCCACCAGCCCCTGCCTCTGCATTGCCCGAAATGGGCCTCCTGGAAGCAGTTGGCAGTGTCACCACCAATTTATTTCCAGAGGCCGTGCACAGCACCACAAGCATTTTTCTTGGGGAGAGGGGGCCCCCACAAGTAGGGTGGGCGGACCTGCATTGGGCCCCCGCTGCTCCTAGAGCTGGCCCTGTCTGTGCCATTTGCTTTTGCCCATTGGACATAGCTATGCTGAATGGGAAGGAATGGAGGGGCAGTTTTCTCTTTTTTTTTTTTTTTGGTGCTTTTAGATGTCTCAAACTCTGACATAACATTATGCCAACATTTGGGGTGCCTGAGAGAGGTTATGTCATCATGGCACGCACCAGCTCTTCCCCATCCCTGTTTGGGCACTGCTGCTGACTAGAGATGCACTGGGGATGGGGGCGGGGATGAGAGCATGAAATTGAGCCATACCAGGCTCTGAAGGTGCTTCCAGAAGCTGGTGTGGCTGTGCTCATATTGACATTTGAGCCCAAGCAGGCTCCTTTGTCACTTGGACTGATTTTTTTAACGTAGAAAAGGTAAGGGCTTAAGGCTGGCACCGGCCTAGCACCCAGAGGAGCAGATGCTAAGCCGGCAGGCAGAAAGTTTAATGTTATTTAATGATTCATACTCATTTTGCATTCATTTAAGTGTTACGATATTTTTCATTCCCACTAGTTTTTTTGTAAGCCACTTCTGGGAAGTGGTTTAATAATTAAGTATGGCTGTACAGATACTATCTTAGTTAGGATGGTACTTGATGATATTCTTCCTTTCCATCTTCTCCTCATCCACTGCCTAATCTGAGAAGATCTGCTTTTTCATTAAGTTGCTTATTTTACATGAAAGAAATGTTTTTAAAATGCTCATACAGTATTGATACAAAATTCTGTGTGAGGGTCCTTAAAAACATTACTGGTTCAAAATGGGTGTTGGATTAGTGATGTTACAAATGGATAGGGGAGGTGTGCTGATTATACATGTTCAGGAGTGCATGCCTCTCTCACAGAGGTAGGGACCTTATGCCATTGTTTTTTATGGGATAAAATTCCCCCTTTTAAATCCCATGAAGGGCATGGATGTCTCTATAAACCCTTATTTCTTATAGGGGCAATTTCCATTTCACTGTACGTCCAAGTTTCCAGCCTCTCATTTTAAAGGGGACCCTCTGTATATAATTTCCATACTATTTCATGTAAAAAAAGAGCAAAATTCACAAGGAAAAGTATTCCAATGCCATATATCTTTCATGGCATCCTAACGTGGAAACCATAAGCAGAATAAACTACAATAAATTAGTGCAATCCAAGGCATGTCTACTCAGAAGTAAGTCCCATGGAGTTCACTGGAGCTGATTCTCAGGAACGTTTACATAGGATTGAAGCCTAACCCAATCAGTATGGCCAAAGTTGACAACTCATCCAGTAAGAGCTCTCGTGCTTACACAAGAAAAGTGCTTACAGAAAATTGAAGAACCAGAAATTATTTTTATTCTCAATGACATTTTGAATCCACTCCAGAAAAATATATACTTATTTATAAAGCTAATTTTCCATCATTCAAGGCAATGGAGGTCCAATTATGGTTTCTGTCCCTTCACTCAGATTAACAAGGAAATGGGATTGGATTGGTATTTCATTATTTAACAGGAATGTATATGATATAACAAACATTAAAATTAATGTCCCATTAAGTAGAAGGAGCTAATCTACTCTTCCCCCTGGAAACCAAATTGAATTTTCAACGTAACCAGTAAACCAAATCACCGACCAAGCATTATGGCAGAATAAAGTTTTGATCCATCTCCATAAATCATTACCAATTCCAATTAAGAATATGAATCTCGTTCCCAACCAATTAGAACGCACCATCCTTTGTCTCTTAAGGCACAAGGGCTTGCTTAACTGCCTCAGGCACTCGGCTGGCATAATAGTCATGGTTTTTCAATGCAGCAAGGACACCTCCTGAATTCATGTGCTTGACCTCTTTGTTATAATGAAAGAAATTTCCATGAATATCAGTAAGCTTGCCTAAAAGGAAAAGAAATTAACAGGCTCTATGTTATTAGGCACACCAGCTGTATTTTTACAAAAGGAAAAAAAAGAATAGGATCAAATGAGGTTTATCTTATTGCTAATAAAACTCTTTTTTGCAAACTTTGACAATTGAATACACCTATACTATGCTCCCACTTATGATGAAAGGGGTTAACACACTAACTGGCCTATTATACTACCGTAATTCTAGGTCAGGATACCCCAACATCAAAGACACTCAACTAATGCACTTCATGCATAGAAACTTGTTTTTCATCAAAGGCAAAGCAAACATTGGACTAGCTGGAGGATAATGGTTGAACCAAAATACATTACTGGTTTGACCAAATATTTCAGCAAACGCTTGAAGGTCTTGGAACAATAGCAAGTTCAACAAGTTTGGCTTGCTTTTTAAGCTGCATCTGAAATATTTAAAGTCCAGCGCACAATCTCATATGAGCCAATGTTAGTGTAAATAAAACTGTAATTTGATCGAAGTGAATTATGTATTCCAGACTGAAATATGTATACCAGATACAAACTGGGTACAGAGTACCTATACCTTTAACCATTGTATAGAAAAGGGAATTTGGGTAGGTGCAGCTCATCATGGGAGGGTTTAAAAAGCTGCACCTTCCCAAATTCCCTCTTCTATACAATGGTCAAAGGTACAGTCACGCTGTCTCAGTTTGTATCTGGTAATCTAATGTATATGTAAAAAATCTAAAATGAACATTGAGTTATAGTCAATTGTCCAATTAAAAAAAACTGGCAGAGATTTCTACAAACTGGAGCATAATGCTGCAAATGCAACTGTCAAGGAAGAAAAGGAGACTCCCAAGAGGCTGCAGGCTGGCCCAGGGAAGTAGTGCCTAGTGGTAGGCATGCTGTCTCCTTTCCTGCTTCTCTCTTTCCCTTTTTGGACATGCAGCTGAATGGGGAAAGTCTTGGTAGATAGTACTCTTTGCTACTAGGCCAAGCAATAAGACCACTCGGAGAGGGGCCATCTGGGCAAAAACACCCTCCCAGGGGTATATTAAAACCTTTGGGTTCCTGTCAAAATCACTCTCCCAATAGCACCCGCAGAGTGAGAAGTGTCAATCCACCGACCCTCTCCATACTCTGGGACAAAGCAGTCCAAGGGTTAAAATATAACCAGTTTTATTAAAAGATGAAACAAAAGGATTAAACAAAATAGAACAAAGCAAGTTGAGAAAAGTGGAATGAAAAGGTTAATGAAGGCTGCTGTTACTGCTAATGGCCAGCAGATGGCAATGTGGTTGCTCATTGGCTTGTCTCCCTTGGATGTGTTTGTACACCTGCAGAAGGAGGTGCAAAACTAATTGAAATGAATCAAAACCTAACAATTCTCTCCTAGATTTTGTCCCTGTCCTAATTACCTGAAAGACGGACTCTCCAGCCCCCCTTTTCATTTGCAAGTGGTGCTTCTCCCCAAGATCCAAGGTGTGAACTCTGGGGAAACTGGAATGGAGGCACCTCAGTTTGCAGTAGACTTAAAAAGTTTTAATATTAGGCTATAATGGCATAGGTTTATGGAGGACGGTGATAACCTGGGTATCTATCCCCTCCCCAAGGAGAACCCATGGAAAGATAAGCCAATTAGCAGGTTCATCCCCCCACCCCCCCGGAATCCTGACTCAAGAGAAGGGGCTTTCTCATCTCCCATTTGCAAAATAGGGGGGCAATAACTTTCTGTGATGCTTCCAGCAGCTCATGCACAGAAGCTGCTGGTGGGTTAAACTTGCCCAGAATATGGGAAAATAGACCAAACATACAAAAAGAGGTGGGGAATCCAAGGAAACTCAGGGATTAATCACAGCAAACAATGCATATACATTAAGGCCTTTTGGTTCGACAGTAAAGTTCATAGGCCGCAGAATACTACCTGCAGGGTAGAATTTGAAATATATTATTTCAATTTCTCTATCACTGAACTCACCTCCTACTGCATGCAAAATAGCTTCTGGTGCACACGTATCCCACTTCTTGCACCCAGGACTGGCAAACACATAAGCAGATGCCTTGCCTTCTACCAGCTGGATGATCTGCAATGAACAAAGAATTCAGACGTTTTAACTAGCAGCAGCACCACACATACACAGACTCCTCAGAAACAAACATCCAATGCCTGGGATGCTGCACTTTTAACGAAAGATACCTCTAGGCCTTTGATAACTATGTGGGAGCAAGAAGTCTTACTGGGAAATAGTGGTTAAAGTGTCAAACTAGGACCAGAAAGATGTGGGTTCAAATCCGTACTCAGACATCACTATGGTAAAACCTTCTAGGAAATGTTTTGAATTGGTCATTGTTATGAGAGTCAGAGGCAGACCAAGAGGAGTCGTGCCTAGTGATGAAAGCTCAGTGTACCCCCTCCTGCTCTCTGCTTCACTAATTTACTAGGTCAGTGGGTGAATGGAAGGAGAAGGGAAATTGATAGATATCTCTTGCCACTGTCCCAGGCTGGTGGAAAGAGTCATCTGAGAAGAACCTCCTCTCCCAATTGAGCACAGAACTCTGTGGTTCTTATTTAAAACCAAATCACACGAGCAATCCAAACCATGAGTGATCACAAGTGACAACCCACTGAATTGCAAGTGAACATGGACTAGACAGGCAAGGAGTCAGAATAGGACCAGTTTATTAAAAATACAAAAGAAACTGAACAAAATGAGAAGTACAACTGGTGGTAGGCTGGTAGAGTGGTTAAAGACGGTTGGATTTGGCTGGATGGCCACTGAGCGCTTGACAAAATGGGATGAGGGGGAATCGAGGAGCTACTTCAGAGAGTGCACACAAAGTTCTAAAAGATCCTATCTCTACCCTTTCCCTTGGGTACGTAGCAGTGGCCTGGATGGGACTACTTGGATCTGTGCCACCTAAATTGGCGGCCTAAATCTGAACAATCCGGATTGGGGCTAAATCACCAGGGACAGGGGTTAGGATCTGGCCTAAGTACCCTCCCTAGGCTGGTCTACTTTCACCCGCTGTCCCTGGTCTGGTCTGCCCAGGGGCTCGCCCAACTTCCCCCCCCCACCCCATTCCACTTTATTTCCATACCTTATTTCCTGCACCACCAACTCTCACCACACTGTCGGGGTTCATTGCACTAATGCAGTCATTTACCAGCTTGCTGCTGTGTGACCGTGTAGTGGTGATGATGTGTTTTCCAGCTGGCACCTCTTTCAGCTGAAATCCAAAGGCACCCAAACCCAGGACTCCCCAGATTGTCCTGCCTAGAACAGCATCTGCACCTGCCTGCAGAAAAAAGATACAAACATTTAAGGGGTGGTAATTCTGGCTGTCAGTGTGGCTTTAAAAAGAAAGTGGAAAAGAAACACACTGAAATGATTAGAGAGCAGAGTGATTAAGGGCCCAATCCTATCCAACATTCTAGCACTGATGCAGCCACAATGCAGCCTCAAGTTAAGGGAACAAATGTTCACTTACCTTGAGGAGGCCTCTGGGACTGTTCCTCCACTGCAAGATGCAGCCCACACCCCATTGGTTGAATCAGTGCTGGAAAATTGGATAGGATGGGGCTCTGTGATTGAACTACAAATGAGGAACTTCCCAGTTCAAATCTAACCTCTGCCAAGAAGGCATAGAGAGCCCAATCCTATGCATGTATACTCAGAAGTAAGTCCCATTACAGTCAATTGGGCTTACACCCAGATGAGTGTGGATAGGATTGCAGCCTTAATCTTTTACCTCTGCGTTGCTTTCCCACCCAAAATTTTTCACCGAAGTGGCTACATAACCCAGGGACTGCCATTTCAATAGCACTTTCAGTACAGCCTTTTTTTTGGTACAGGAAGGTAAATTTTGCTGGGGAAAAAAGTAGGGCAGTAAAACCTTAAAGACCCCCAGCTTCCCTGCAGTGGGTCCTGATGCTTAAAAGTTTGAGAACCACTGTGTTAGAGAATGGTTTTATATTTGTTGCCAGTTTTAGTAGTTGTTTTACACAAATGAGAAGTGCAGAAAGCAGTGTTATGTATTTATATTTCTTATTTATTTATTTTTTAAAAAACTACTTCTATTTACAGGGAAATAAAGACAATGCCCAAACTAGGTAGAAAATTATTAAGTACCTTCCAGCAAATCAAGGCATTTCCTACCTCATAGTTATAGTACGGTTGATTAATGACTCCTGCTATTGCTTTTCCCTCATAAGCAATTCCAATAAGCACCGTTACATGGTCAAGAAGTCCTGGAAAGGATAATATAAATATACCGTTACAGTTGGAAAAAGAGATAAAGTTCATTCCCCCCATATATTCGCCTGACTTTCTGCAATTGTTGCTGGTGGCTCAACGTAGTGTTTAGATGTCCACTTGGGATAGCTTAGAGTCAGACTCCCAAATGTTTAAATCATAACTACAAACGTAAGTGCCCCACTGGATCTGGCCAAAGGCACATCTAGGTCAGCTTCTGTATCTCACAGTGGCCCACCAGATGTCTCAAGGACACACTCTGCATGTCTGTTTATTTTATTACATTTAAATAGACTGACTGAATGAATGAATAATGATCCTGCACAGTGACACCAGTCAGACAAAAGAAGGATTGTCTCACAACATGGCAGGGTATATTTCTGAATAAAACTGTATATGGTTACATTGTACAAAACTTAAATTTTCTCAATTTAAAAAATTGATTGTGGCTATTCCTCCATTTGGATGCAGTGTTCATACCACAGAGGACCACTACCCTGGCTACAAAATTTACAAGTTAAACTAGAATCAGGAGTGTCTGCAGATGCAGCCCAACAAAAATGACTTGGGAGAAAATGTGAGCTGTAAGATGAAGAGAGAACTTCATATCCCAAAGAGAAAATCCCACTGGGTCATTTGGCCAATGTTATCAGCACAACAACAAAGCTTTGTTTTGGAGACATAATACCCCGCCCCGCCCCAAGGGCAAGTTCGATGTGCAAGAGAAAAGCAACCATGCCCTGTTATCCACTGATTTGGTATCCACAGTTTCAGTTATCTATGGATACCATGGATATCCAGATGCCTATTAAAAAGATAGGGGTACAGTAAACAAAGCTCTTTTTTTAACCTTGTTGCAGCAAAACCGCCACTGTTCCCCATCTTTAAAAAGGGATCCCCAGTATCCACTGTTTCAGGTATCCATGGGGGCAGGGTACGGAACAGAACTTCAGCAGATACTGGGGCATGCCTGTATTTCCAAGCAGGGAGATGCACAAGTTTCCCCAGTACGAAGGATTCAAGCAGTATCGCTGTGGGTGATGTCACCCAGCGCGGAGCTCAGCAACCCAGAAGTTTGGCAGTGATGTGACAACGTCATCATTGTACTGGGCTGCCAAACTTTTGCTGTTGAAGAGTGCTGGTGTGCACTGGCTCTGGCTGCGGTGAGTGCCACCAGGTCTCCTGCCAGCGTTGGGCTGTGGCATATCTGAGGCTTGCCCAGCCGGGGCAAATCAACGCTTGTTTTTCAAGCTAAAAAGCCTCAAATGTTGTCACCTTTCATTAAGGAAGGTGCTTCAGGCCCGTGATCATTTTAGTTGCCCCTTTTTGGCACCTTTTTCAGCTCTCACATACCCTCCTGCTAAAATAGAGGTGGGCCTTAGTCATGATAGATTATGTACCAATTTATGAAAACTGAATTGATTTTTCTCCATGCAGCTTCTATTGGTCCACGTCCAAACTTCTGCAACATTTTGTGAACATGATCTTTACCCGTCCAGTTTTCATAGGTGAACATTAGTTTTAAAATGGATTATTCTAGATTCTTCTGTGTTTGGATTATTAAAGCGGAGACCACTCAGTGCAATAAATGAGGAAAATACAGTAAAAGCAAACCTTCAGTGTATTCTTTGGTACCATCCAGTGGGTCAACCCATACGACAAGCTGGAAGCAGAAACAAAAAACCAAACAAGGAGTTTTGTGAAGTGACAGAGGTGAAGGAAATTAAAATTCCCACTAACAAAGAAAGAAAGAAAGAAAGAAAGAAAGAAAGAAAGAAAGAAAGAAA
>JAJKFI010000008.1:10593793-10648529 GCA_029204185.1 Lerista edwardsae | reverse complement strand
GAAAGAAAGAAAGAAAGAAAGAAAGAAAGAAAGAAAGAAAGAAAGAAGAGTCCTTGTGATTGTTCCAAGGGCAAGAATCCTGAGCTCACAATAGTCTCATCTGTATGACAGGACTGGCTGCCAGCAGGGATTCACAGAAGGGATGTTAGGCATTTGACTAGTACAAATGCTGTGCCCCCACCCCAGAAATGTCCTGAAGTGTTACTGAGAGAATTAGCTCCAGAACAATTTCCTTTTTTATATTTTACCGCAGATGTTTGCTAGATCCCTTCCACCCTTCCAAACATGCAAGAGGAACTGGGATGGGGGGGAGCACCAGGACGTAAGAAAAGCCTGTCTGAATGAGGCCGAGAGACAATCTAGTCGAGCTTCCTGTATCTCAGTTGTCTACCAGAACACCTCTGGAAGCACTCAAGACAACAAGAAACATGTATCCGGTTGCTTGCATCTTTTGCTTGGATTTTACCTTTAAAATCCTTATACTTGCATATAGTCATCTTGGCTTAAAATCTGTGATGGACTTTCCTCCATAAATCTGTCCAATCCCCTTTTAAAGGCATCTAGCCTGGATAACACCACATCGTGTGGCAAGGAGTTCCACATTAATTCTGCACTGGGTAAAGAAATATTTCCTTTGTTCTCACTCTGCCGCAAATCAAATCGATTTCAACAGCATGCCGAGGTTTTGGACTCCCTGTTACCGCATTAACTCCTAAACATGTTACAGTCACTTCACTGAAGATCAATGTACTGCTGTTCCTCTCCCTTTTCTTCGCTGTCTGAGCAGTAAAGGTAGCAAGGTTCCACATTCCTGTGCACTGAGAAATGAAGGATGCTTGATCAGGGTATTTTGCCCAGGAGGACACAAACACTCCAGAGTTGTCCTCATAGTTTCTTCAAAGTGTGCCAGGAACCGACAATAAAACTCTAGATTATCTGGCAATAATTTAACATCAACTTGAATGCTCAGCACATGCAAGCCCTAGAGCAGCAACAGGAACATGCCCAACTGCAGACTGGACTCATGGACTCACAGTTCAGAAACGTTTCATTTTGAGTACCTCTTCCTCTCTGATGGCAGCATATTGCTGTGGACAGGCTTTTTTCAGTATCTCCTCACATTGGCCATCCTCCAGTAATTCTGCGGCGACCTCTTCAGAGGGAAGATCCTGGGTGAAAGAATATGCACATCTAAGGGCAACCTAGACATGTACAGAATCACTCACCTGGCCACCAGATGAGGACAGTCTCCAGGCAACCAAGTGGAAACGTTTTGGAAACCAGGTAGCAGTTTAGGTGGAGTTTGGGGCTGGCTTTTTGCTTTCAGGGCCTTGGCATTCTGCAGGTTTTGAGCACAGGTATGTGGGGGATACTTGCGCAACTAAATTTGGGGTTGTAAATATGTAAATCTTAGTTGCAAGGCTATGCTTAGCCCAGCTTGGGAGTAATAAGGAAGGCTTGCCTTGGATAATGGAAAATGCAGCAAAATCACTGCATTTAGCCCGCATCTGTAACAAAATAGCTTTATTCTTATTAAGTGAGACTCCCCAAAGCAACTTGCAAGTGAATCAAAAATATAACACAATATCAACATTCAGAAGGGATAAGAGCAAAAAACACACATTAAAAAGAGAGGCCGAACAACAATCCATCAGTTACATGTCTTCAGTGTTGGGACCTGGACCATCATAGACTAAGACAGAGGTTTTCAAACTAGGGCGTCATGACACCCCAGCCTGAAAGCCTCTACTCCTTTTTCTTTAAGGGGTGAGGGCAGATGGAAGGCAGCGACGCAATTCCCAGGATCACTCCACTGCCTGGGGATACATGGGGTGTGGTTGCCTTACCGGGTTCCAGGCACTGTGGGGAACCCTGCAGAAGCCTCTATAGGAAGTCTCTCTCCCAACGTTGGAGAAAAAAAGGCAATTGCAACCCACTTCTGGATTGTGATCGTTTTTTTCCCCCTCTTTACAACGTTGCCCCAGGTAGCAACACTATCGTTGTTGGGGGCCTTTGCCCCGCCCCCACAAGCACTTAAAGTGGCTCAAACTGGACTAAGAAATAAGGCTGCAATACTATGCACACTTTCCTGGCAGTAAACTCAATTGAACACAGCGTGACTTCTGTATAGACACGCATAGGATCTTGCTATTCATTCCGTAATAGTTGGTGGGATTTCTTTCCTAGTGAATACATTTGGCCATAAGAGAAGGGATACATGGTGGCTGTTCTAGCATCATTACTATAAGCTAGTGAAATACCTGCAGGATGAAGGCTCAGGAAACAGATTTTAAAGTAAGAGGGGTTTTCCCCCCAGGTGTACACAATGAATAAATACTAACATATAAATAAATTAGTAGGTACATAGATATTGGTAGATATACTGAATAAGCGTATCAAATCAAGCAAATGACAAGCTTAACAAATGAAGGGGGGCCTTGAGCACCCATGTTGGTGGGGAAAAGGTGGGATAGAAATAAAGTGTAACACACAAAGGGTAAACAACGTAGTTTTGGAGTTCTCACCTCTTCCCCTATGATAGTCAACTTGGGGAATTTCTGGGCCAAAGAAGAACAAATGCTCATCTGTACCAGTCGGTCAGCTTTGGTCTGCAGGTCATTTGCGCCACACTATTGGGATAAAAAAAGAACCTTTCTCAGATTAATGAATCTATATCCCACCCTTGTTTCCCAATGCTATCCAGGACTTACAGCATGTCCTGGACCAGGGGAGCAAAAGCTACAGCACTGACACATCAGCCAAGTTTGCTGGTGCCAACAGCCAGAGGCCCCGCATGTGTGACAGCAGCTCCCAAGATGCTCCACTGGAGCAGGTAGGTTGGTGGGAGTGGTGGTTCAGGGGAGGATCATGGGCAGTTCAGGGTGGGGAGTGGGCTGGGCAGGGAAGTGAGAGGGGGAAGGATCTCAGCAGCAGCTTTTCATGCCAAGATCCCATTCCCCTTTCCCTGCCCCCGAACACTCCCTGGGTCTCCTTGCACCACAGTTGGCATAGTTCCAAGGAGACCCACTGGCAACCAGCCAGCCTGTAGGGAGGTAAGTAAGAAAAATCTTACTAGGCCATCTGGCTGCTCTCCCCATAGCATGCAGCTCACATTCCAGCATTGGGGCTGCACACTGTGAACTAGCAGGTACCTCTTTCAAAGGCTTAGTAATAAATAAGTTCAACAATCATCAATGGGACTTATTTCCAACTCAGCAAGTGTGGCATCAGGCTGTAAGAACATGGGGTAGCATCTTGACTTCTGCTATGCACTTGCGTTACATTACCTATTGTGCCGGTTCTAGCATCATTATCATACCTAGGTCACATTCAGTGTGCCCTAGGAACACCTAGGAACACATTCAGATATGGCCCATGTGGAATGCCCACTTCCTTCCTGTTCAAAGGAGGGGTATTTGGGCTACAAAAGTCTCACCCATGAACACTGTACGTATGTGACTGAACACCCATTGCAGAGCTCCTTTGCACAACTGCAGTTATCTACAGATAAGAGCAAACAAAAATCAGTTGCCTGAAAGATGAGCTTTCAGAGGCTGCCTTAACAAGGGGCTCAATTCCACTCTCACTTTCTCTTTTTGCTACAAAGAAGGGAATACCCCAAACTTCTGCCTGTGGCCATTTTTGCAATAATTGTCCATAATCAATAAAGAGATGTGGCTCAAAACCAGCACCATGAAAGCCAGTTTAGCCAATCTAATATGGATTGTCTCACTAACAGGTGTGTGGCAAATATTTCAACAGTTTGGATGTTTGCAAACTCATCTTGCCATGCATGAGTGTTCCATTTGAGTAACAGGTTTCTGATTTTTTGGACTCCGGAACAGAGTTACTCCTTAATCTGTGTGTCATTACTGACAATTGCCGATTATGTTTTCCAGCATCCATTTGAAAAAGATTAACAGTGTTATGTAAAGGTGTATTTGTTGAAATTGTGAGAGACGGCAAAGCTAAATTAGATTTCGGGTGCTTATGGAAGATGCAGAAGGTTAAGAAAGGAAGAGGAGGCAGAAGCATAAGTATATGCAAACACTCTGCATATGTGCTTAATGCAAAATCTTTCTTAGTATGTTTGCACAAGAGCATTTACCAAACCACAGTCTAAGGCAGCTTTGCATGTTAAACTGGCATTTTGACAGCTAAACTTGTGCAAATGCTTATTGTTAAGGAAGATTCTGTGTCTGACTGTTTCAGTTTGGTGTACTTGATTTGGCAGTGGCTCTCCAGAGTCCAGAGAATAATTGTATTCCTGCCCAGCTACCTGGGATCCAT
Organism: Lerista edwardsae; assembly: GCA_029204185.1. Taxonomy (NCBI): domain Eukaryota; kingdom Metazoa; phylum Chordata; class Lepidosauria; order Squamata; family Scincidae; genus Lerista; species Lerista edwardsae. The sequence goes on along the minus strand of JAJKFI010000008.1, from coordinate 10,644,239 downwards.
TTCACCTGAGGGGGGACATGATTGAGACATTATGCACAAAATTATGCATGGAAGGGATAGTCGATAGAGGGATGTTCTTTTCCCTCTCTCAAAACACCAGAACCAGGGGGCATCTGCTAAAACTGAGGGTTGGGAGAGTTAAAACAGATAAAAGGAAGTACTTTTTTACTCAGCGGGTAGTTACTCTGTGGAACTCTTTGCCACAGGAGGTGTGATGGCATCTGGTCTAGATGCCTTTAAGAGGGGATTGGACGGATTTCTAGAGGAAAGGTCCATCGTGGGCTATAGGCCATGATGGATTGTGCAACCTCCTTACCTTGGTGGTGGGCTACTTCAGAGTACCGGGTGCAAGGGAGTGGCAACAGGATGCAAGCATCTTGTTGTCTCATGCCTCCCTGGGGAACCTGGTGGGCCGCTGTGAGATACAGGAAGATGGATTAGATGGGCCTTTGGCCTGATCCAGCAGGGCTGTTCTTATGTTCACTGGATCGCCAAGGTCCGGACTGGGGGCCTTCTGCATGCCAAGCAGGTTAGGTGTTCTCCCACTGAGTTTTGGGTCATCCTGTGGCCATCCTGCAGAGGTGCGTTTAGCCATTCACCAACCTGCCTGATGGGAATACCAGTTATTCCCATCTCCCTCTGGGGAAAGTAGTGCAGCACTTTGTAAGACAACTGTGGGAGCACTATAGCCGATGGGGATCTCCTCTGAAAACCTGAATGCTCAGCTCTGGAGAAGGGGGGGTGTTTGACATGAGGGCTCAACTTTGCCATATGAGACAATAACACAGAAACAATGATCTCTGCGCATGCGCCACTATGATAATGTGGTGTATCTTAAGCAAAACCCAAGCTGCAAGAAGGGAAGGAACATCACAATGTAGAAGGTTGCAGAATTGTCTTTCGTAGCATAGATGGAACAATGGGGCAGAAGGCTCTTGTTTTCCTAGCCTGTCCTTGATATGTTAAATAGGCTGAATCTTTTTTACAATCTTGAATTCAAGCAAGGAAGGCAGGAGGCTATAGCATTGCCCCTTTCCATTCCGTGCCAGTGAAGTGATTCAGGAGCAAAAAATGGGTAGTCTGACAGACTTGCAAACCCACAAGTGTATTTACAGTAAGTGTACAATTGCTTAGGCAACCTACATTTCCCTGATTGCTTATTGCAATCAGTTTTTACATAACTTCAGTTTTTACAGGCACAATTACATCAGCATTGAGCAACACAGCTACCTTTTCGACGATGCCCAGATCTCCACCAGCCATCACTTTCCTGACAATTGTTCCTGCTTTATTAGCAATGGAATATGCCGAGGCTACCAGGCGCATCAATATACTTGGGTTGGAAGCCATGCTCGCTGAAGAGAGAGAAAGGGAAACATGAGAATCAGAGCGCAATCCTAAAATGGAGTGAGACCGGAATAAGCTAAACCAGCAAAGTTTAGCCAGCACAAGGGCCACCATAAAACATGTTTAGACTACTCTCCAAGTCAGGGAGAATGGCTCACGTCTGTGCGCTGGCCTCTCTGACTCCGAGAGTGGTCCGAACATACTTTACGATGGCCCTTGTGCTAGCCAAACTTTGCTGGCTTAGCTTATGCTGGCCTAACTCAGTTTAGGATTACAGCCTTAGTCTTGCAAGTGGCAAACAAGTGCACATCACTGGCTTGGCACAATAGCATTCCAATGGAACACCAATGTACAGAGGCAGCAAGGGAAGGCTCCACCACCAAGCAACGTATTATGGCTCTGTGTGAACAGCTTGAGTTCGTTTACTTTGGCGATTAAGGCTACAGCCCTAGGTATTCTTACTCCCAAATCAATGGGCTCTCCAAGTAAGCATGCACAAGGCTGGACAATGACTCCTTGTTTATTTGATAACAGGAATAATGTGCCTTTCTTCCACTCTGGAACTCAGGGCAACAGACACAGAGATTCCCAAGTGGCCTTCCATCCAGGTACTGAACTTGATATGCTAGACATGAGCAAGGTGTCAGCATCACGTGCCACTCAAGCATGCCCCAAACAAGAAAAGCAGCTGACCGCATAACTGAATCACAATGAATGAGTGCCACTGAGAGCAAGAAGGTATGTGCAGATCAGGATTTACCTCTCCCAGTTTACCTCCCCCTATTCATCATTTCCACAAAGGCAGTGAATGCAGGCAGCATTTGATCTGCTTCTGTGGGATTGTGGTTGGGGAAGCAGGCTACACACTGCATGTGGCAACTGACAGCATTTTTCTAGGGCCCCAAGCCGTGAGAACAGCGGTTTCCATGCAACGCAGCATGTTTCAAACTCCCATTAGTCTGGCAGTAAGTGGAGAGGTTAATAAATGCTAAAAGCTGTGAAACAAAGTCAAAGTGGAAGCCTGGCCCGAAAAGGGCAATTCACAACTTCACAGATCAGTGCATCTGGATCAGAAGGGCTCATCGCCTGCAAACTTCAACTAGCCTTATTTTTTTGTAAGGGAAAGTTTCCCTAGATGCATGCAACCTCTGTTAAGCAGAGGTGCACTTCCAAAAGCATTTGCCGGGTCTGGGCAGAGGGGTATTGCCTTCAAGTCTTGCTTGGGAGCGAAGATCCCTGATACATCTGGGCTGACTACTTCGGAAACCAAGATAATAGCCTTGACCAGGGATGTCAAACATGAAGTCCACAGGCTGGATGTGGCCCCCAAAAGCTCTATATCCAGCCCCTATTACAATCGGGCTCTCCCAGAGCCACGCTTTGCCTTTGCCAAGGCATCATTTCGCTGAGGAAAGTGATGGTTCAGCAGAAGCAACACTGTTGCAGAGGTGGTCACACTCTCCCATATCTTGAAAATAAGATCAAGATTTGCCACTGATGTGTTCCTACTTGAGAAAAAGTGCATATTTCTGGCCATCATCTGCTTAATGACATCATTTCCTGCTTCATGATGTCACTTCCAGCCCTCAGCAGGCACCATGAACACTAATCAGTTCACTATATGAAACAGGTTTGACACCTCTGGCCTAGATGGCGTGGTAACAGGGCTCAATCTTTTTTATCTTCCTTTTGTTTGCCTTTCCCTAGTTCTCACTGGTATTTGTTACCTTTGATCCAATTATGCAACAAAGTGCTTTTCTTGTTGGAAAGAGGCATGTCCTTTCCTAACTTATATTACTGTGGGAGGCAGTCACAGAAGCTTCCTTAAGGCAAGACAATGTTTGTTCTCTTACCTTAGGGCTTCATTACAGCTGCATTGATGCTGGAAAATTGGATAGGAGTGGGACTAAATGAATATTTAGTCAAAGTCTAGACCATCTTCCATAAAAATATTCCCAGGGCAGTTTGGAATAATGAGACAGTAGAACAGCAAAGTTAAATAGAGTTAATGCAGCCAATAAAACCAGCAGAAGTTAAATCACAGTATCGTCAGTTAATACAACTATCTTGTGCTTGGTATGGAAAAGGAAGCATAATAGGCTTCCTTGGAGAATGAATTCCACAAGCAGAGCACCACAGGCGAGATTCCCCATCCCCCACAGTCACCATGGACTGAAACTACATAAATTATATAGATATAGCTTCATTTATGTAGTTAAATATATGATAGCATCAGCAACAAATATATTTGTTCTAACACACAGTTATCTTTGCGAGATGAACTCAAGATGACATTTCCATTCAACAAAGAGTCTTGTAGCACCTTTCAGAAAACAGTGCATCTCAAACTATATCGGGATCCAATTTTTGGTGGGTCCCACAGAGCAGCCAATTAAAACACGGGTGATGGAAAGGTCAGATAACTACTTGCCTCAAGCCCTGAGGCTTTAAAAAAAAAATCAGATAGCCGATTATTAGATAACTAATAATTGCCCTTCAACTGTGCTCCTGCAGTTTCTAGATCACCGTTTTTTTAATCTCCTGAAACTAGTGGGTCCCACCCAAGTGTCATTTCAAAAAGTGGGTCCTAGTGTTAAAATATTTGAGAACTATTGGACTAGCAAACATAATTATGAGCTTAAGCTTTTGAGGTCAAGAGTCCAGAAGACAGATGAAGCATTATCCCAAACAGGCAGATTTTTTTGGGGGGGGGGGAGGGTGTGTGTCTGTATCAAATGTGTGAGGCAGGAGATGTAGTTCAGAGGAAGAACAGCCTGAAGACTACTGGAAACTACTCAGGCAGAGTCTTGAGTCCTGTCTGGAGGGGAGATAAGAAAAGTCACCAATAAGCTGTTGTGAACCTTGGTGACAGAGAGGAGGCGCTGTTGCTTGCTGTTTGCCAGGGTGATTTGCTCTGCAGAAAACGTAGTGTATTCCTGTAGCTAATAGGAACTTGGCTACACCACTGAAGGATAGCAGCTAAGGGTTCTATATACATAGAGCAACATTGTAAAGAAGCCTGCCTATGTAAACTACCTTGAACACTATCTGAAGTCAGTATATAAATACAGTAGTAAATAAATTAAAATGCTTAGGAAATGCAAGAGGCCTACAACACAACCCTGGTGTTCAATGGGGCTTCTAACTGCCATGAAAGTGTGCATAGGATCACAAACCTAGCCTGTGACAATTCCATGCCAGTCTTTAAAGTACATAGAATGAGACTGGCAAGTAAGCAACAGCAGTTAATTGGTCCTTGGAAGTTGATTCCATTTACTATATCTGGAATCAGCTGATGCCGTCTGATAATTCTGAAGAATCCCTTTAGGGTGCATACACAGAATGAATGAAATCGTGGAAATGATTTACTAATGACTTTTCCTGACTATGTGTAGTTTAAGGTCGAGTTTGCAGATATAATACGTCTTTCAAGATCATGGAACACACATTCCATGTGTGTGTGTGGGGGGGGGGCGTTCCAGTGCTCAGCACGCAATCCTGGAGATTTCAACAAGGCCTCCAGGAAAGTCCACAGTTACATCATGGGCTGGGGGTCAGACTTGGCAACCCTATTTGGAGCAGCGAATCAGGGCAGCGAGAGCGTGGAGAACGGGTTGCCTTTCTTTATATTACTTATTCAACGCATATTGATGCGGGCGGTGGGGACTCTAGCCTCAGGGCAAAACGACGACAGAAGCCGGGAACAGCCGCCTTTCAATTCAAACAAACGAAAATGAGCCGCCGGCTCATTCAAACAAACGAAAATAACGCGACTTTGCAGACGCACGAAGAAAGCGCCATCCCAAGCGACCTACAGTATGCAATGCTCTCTCCTCTACAGCCTCCCAACCCCGAACATTTCCACGGGGGGCGAATGCACGTTCCCGTTTCTCTCTCCCACCGTATGATCTTTGCAGCTAATGACTACCTGTACAAATATAGCTGTATAAACGAGAAAAGCATACCCGCGCTTGCCAGAGCAGTTCACACACAGCAGGACTGCAACAAAGCACCTCTGGTACAGTTCATCGAGTTGGTACAGTTAGGAAACCGAGTAATCTGACTTCCTTGATTTCCACCCATCTCCCCGCCTCCACCCGAATTTCCCGGGTCCTAAAGCTCATCGTTCACACACACTACCACCATCGCATTTGCAACGCGCATGCTTAGCTTCTGAACTCTGTTCTATGGCATTTTATTTGGCACTCACGCAGGTTAGAGTTGTTATCGAGCGCATGAAGACGGTCCGGATTTCATACGTGTAATGGGAAAGTCATCTGTGACTCGAGTCCTTCTGCACCCGTGTTGTCCTAGCAAGCATGTGTATGTTTATTTGGAAAGAAGTCTGTCAAGCCTTGCTCCTAAATAAGATTTTGCACCCCCCGAAATGCATTTTTTAAATAAAGCTAAAATGTAAACGATACAGTATATCGAAGCACTAACCTAGGCTGGTTTACTCAGAAGGAGCTTCCTCCCCCCCCCCCCCGTATTCAATAGGGCTTATTCCCAGGTACATTTGCACAGAACTGTGGCTTTAAGGTAATGGGAGTTATATATTGTTTATAGTCTGGGAATAGAAAGGTACTAAGTACTGTAGTTCAGAGGAAGTACTGACATGTGCCCCTAGACAAATTTCTCAATTTACCTTCTGCGGAGCCTGATACGTCTTCAGTTCAGATTCTTTGAGGGGGAAAAACGTTTTAAAGGCAGCACCTGTGTGTCACTGATTATGACATCATCCAGAGGCGTACATAGAGGGGGGACCACAGCACTGTTTTGCAAGCAGCCGCTTTCCCTCCTCTTCGTAGCCAACGTGGCCTCCATTTTGCTCTAGCCGCTGCGAATGGCTCCGAGGAGGAGGGAGAGAGAATTTGCAAAACTTAGTGCTGTGGTCCCCCCTCTATGTACGCCTCTGACATGATCACAGCTGCCGTTGCAGAAGACTTCGAGGATGCCCGTGCCTCTGGACACCACTGAGCTTCACTGAAAGCGAGTTATAAGTGATATTATCAATCAGACTTTGTAGTGCAGCTGCATTTTTGACTTTTTCCCCCTCACAGTGGACGAGTCTTCTCCTGCAATACGTCGCATAAGCGGAGTCGTTTCAGCGCGGGATGGATCCCCAGGAGGCAGGCACAGTGCTGTTTCGTTTGCCACTCTGTGGTTCTTTAAACCGCTGCAATTCGGTTCTGCTCATTGCTAAGGCTTATTCTCTGTCTCCTCGCGGATGTGAAGGAACGTGTAATTAGATCTACTTGAAACGCCCCTCGGGCTTTGGCTCTCAGATTTAAGGGAATGACTGCAAACTGAGCCTCTTCCCCGCCCCGCCCTGTTCTGTTTACCATATAATAATTCCATTCACCTTTTTTCAAGGAAGTGTTCATCTTGCTGCAACAAGGAGGACTGACCTTTAGAGGGCGCTCAAACCCAACCTGAAGAAAAGCTCTGGAGTGTGATCAGGTTTGTCCCCTCCCGGGACTCGTTACAGACCCTCGCTGTTAGCCGTAGCGCACCCGGAAGTGCCCCAGAACCAAACGTGCAAGATGTGGTGGGCGCTGCGGGCCCCACTGTTAGTCAGGCACCCTCAGAATGCCTGGTGCTGGGCACGCTGGGCGGCTTCGACTGGGGCTAACCGAGGCCAGAAGGTGGCTCCGGACTCCAGGTACCGCGAGACGGTGCTGTTGCCTCGGAGCGATTTTCCCGTCCAGTTGCCGGGCCGGCTGCAGCCTGAAACTGAGCTGCAGATACAGCAGGTAGAAGAGAAGATCGCGGCCGCCCGATTGGAGGGGGTGGGCGAAGGGGTGTTCCAGGGGCCGCCTCCGAAGTGGAGGCTTGCTATTTTTAAACATTTGCATCCCACTTTGCTTTTCAAGGGGGTCCCACGGCTAGCAATCGATGGGAAACCAACAAAGGCACAATAAAAGTGCGACTCTTCGCGATCCCATGGACCACAGCACGCCAGGCCTCCCTGTCCTTCACTAGCTTCGGAAATTCGCCCAATTTCATGTTCATTGCTTCGGTGACACTATTTAACCATCTCATCCTCTGCCGCCGTCGCCGCCCCCCTCCTTTTGCCTTCTTTCCCAGCATGAGAGTCTTTTCTAAAGAGTCCTCTCTTCTCAGCTTCAGTATTTGTCCTTCCAAGGAGCAATCAGGCTTATCTTCCTGTAGGATTGCCCGATTGGATCTCCTTGTAGTCCAGGGGACTCTTAAGAGTCTTCTCCAACACAATCACCATCACAATACAAATACACAAAAACACCCTAACCAGTATCACTTAAGCACCAGCCAAATATAATTTTATCCTGAAGGCAGAAAGAGAAAGAAGAGCTTTCACACAGTATTGTAGTGTTAGGCTTGGCAAGAGGGCTAACAATACCTCTAGGAGGCATGCCCTAGATTTAATAAATATTAAACATCACCAAAAGGCCCTGGTCTTGGTGCAATGCCTTCCAGGGCACATCCATCCAAATAAGGGGGGAATGTATAGGACTGCATCCATGACAATTATAGATGGTCAACTCTGGCTTGCTGTTTTGTGTCAAGATTCTGCATGAACCACCATCAATATGTATCATGCTGAGTACACAGTGCCACGAGCAAAACATTAGATCACATGAAAAGCATCACATCCAGTGGCTTGTAAAACAGATAAGTGCTGAGAGACCTGAAGATCTGAACCAAGGACTTCAACAATGTAAAGAAGTTCAAGAGGTCTTGGGTTATATTTAATCTATAGACTTACATCCAAAGGCGAACCGTGTGGATTTGAGATGATATATTTGTGTTTGTCGTTGCTATGCTAGTATTTCCTATCATGAAACGCATATTGTGTGGAAAGTAGATGACTATTTTATTTGGAGATATGTTGATATTTATGTGGGAATGGTATATGTGTGTGCGTGCAGAGGCAGATCTAAGGGAGGGCAAAGCTCTAAGTGTTGCAAGAAGCCTTACCCTGTCATGTCAATCCCTCCTCTCCCTTGCTGCTGTAGCCAGTAAGCAACGCCAAGATGCTGCTTTTCCCTGTGAGGATTGGCTAGAACAGTGCAGGAGAGGAGTGATTTCCACTGCGAGGTAAGGCTTCTTGCAAAACTTAGAGATTTGCCCTCCCTTAGATCTGCCTCTGTGTGTGTGTTTTTGTGTTTGTGTGTGTTTATTCTATTTAGAGATATGTGCTAGTAATTGTTTATTGTTTGATTTTTATGGTTGCCTGTTTGCTCTGCTCTTTGGTTTTCTGGTTGCTTATGCTTTCTAATAATGAACCATCATTAGGTACGATGGGCTGTAGCCCAGTAGTAAGGGCATATGTTTTGCATTACAAAGTTCATGCTCAGATATTTTTCAGACTCCTATTTCTAAGAGTTATCATACATTATAACTTATTTAGAATGTAGCTGCTATTTCTAATGTTATGTTCTGCAGAAATGTGGATTTTCAGAATTATATTCATGGCAAAGACAAAGGAAAACAAAGCATGAATTTTGTCTTCATGATGGACCACCATATGCTAATGGAGACCCACATGTTGGTCATGCATTGAATAAAGTGAGTATAATTTCCTACATGGTACTGGGCATTCAGTTCACAATGAAATCTGTAGAAGTTTAGTACCCTTTAGGATCTAGAATATTACTTTGATTTCACCTGCACTTAAATGAACAAAACCAGAAATTAATTTTGAACCAATTTGGCTATATTTCAGTAAATGTATAGATACGTTGTTTTAAAACAAAATGTTTGTGAGGTTTTATTTTTGCTCTGCCCCTTTGTTGGAAAGATGGCATGTTTTTACCGTCTAGAGCAGCAGTTCCCAAAGTCCTCCTCAGACATTTGGACCACTTGTAAGTATTTGCTGGGGTGGGGATTGGGGCTCGGGTGGGTATCCTGACAGCACCTTAGCGATCACAGTGCCGCAGGCACCCAGTGCCCTTTTAACAGCACAAATGCTCACTTTCGGTTTGCACATGAAACCCGGAGGCTCACGTTTGCCCTCAAAGCAGGGCTCTTTTTTCCTTCAGGGAGACCTGTGGAGGGGGCTGTGGGCCTCCCCCCACCCACCCACTGGGTGTCCAGGCGCTGCTATTGCTGCGGCACTGTTGGGACACCAGAAACTGGGCCACTCCTCTTAAGGGGGAATGGCCCAGTTTTGCTTCTCAATGATGTGTCGCAATCCACAGATTGGGGAGCACTGATTTAGGCTGCAATCCTATGCACACTTTCCTGGGGATTTAGGCTGCAATCCTATGCACACTTTCCACATGCATAAGATTGTGCTGTTAGAGTCCTTTGGGTCCAGCTCATAGCTTCGGCTTGCTGTTTGTGGTATCACAACTTGGTTGGCTTTGCTCAGCATAATACATTGTAGAAAACACTGCACAGCTCTCAGTGTTTTTTGGTAATGGCTTTTACTTGGTGTGGGATATGCGTGTCTGCTTTCAGGTACATATCAAAATTGTATACGGGTGCTTGCAAAACACAACCAATTTGTAGTAATTAGCAAATACTTCTGAGCAACAAATGTATGCATTTTGTTTTGACCAAATTATCCTTTAAATTAAACCACAGTTCAAAATAAATGTTGTAAGACCCTTGTCTAGCAAAAGGTGGGATTGGAAATATGAGATCACCCTTTTGCTCCTTTGTTCAGATTTTAAAAGACATCACAAACAGATTTTATGTGATGAGAGGCTATAGAGTGCACTATGTGCCTGGCTGGGACTGTCATGGATTACCCATTGAGTTGAAAGCCTTATCCGAACTTGAAGACTCTCAACATCTTCCAGCAATGGAAATCAGGAAAAGAGGTATGCTGTCTTTTCAGACTTTTTAAGAAAAACTTGTGGCGTGGACATGCAGATGTTATGTGAGTGTAGTCTGTCACAGAGAGTGTTTGTGATGAGGCAGAATCTGTTTGCTTCCAATTTTCCTTGGTTCAACTATTTCCTTGCTTTAAATGTTCTCAAATCTTAGCCAAGGAACCAAGCGTTCAGGTCTACATGGTATAAGTACGGCAAAACAAATACTAATTGGAACTTCTGTGGAGAAAAGCAAGAGAATAGTATATACTGTGTTTTGTTAGCCAGGACATCTTCTGATCAATATTTGTCCTGCATGCAGAGGCGGATCTACAGGGAGGGCAGAACTCTAAGTGTTGCAAGAAGCCTTACCCTATCATGTAAATCCCTCCTGTCCCTTGCTGCTGTAGCCAGTAAGCAATGCCAATATGTTGCTGTTCCCTGTGAGGATTGGCTAAAACAGTGCAGGAGAGGAGTGATTTCCACTGCAAGGTAAGGCTTCTTGTGAAACTTAGAGATTTGCCCCCCCGCATCTGCCTCTGCCTGCATGCCTCCATTGTATGAATTGTTTGTAAGTTTATACTTTTATTTTTCTCAGGTGAGGCTGACAGTTAATCTAGAAGCTCTTCCCGAGAATTGGGTAAATTGGGATAAGCAATGTCTTTTCTCCTTTCAGCCAAAGAATTTGCGGAAAAAGTCATAGAAAAACAGAAAATGGCCTTTAAGAGGTGGGGCATCATGGCAGACTGGGATAACTGCTACCACACATTTGATAGGAAGTATGAAGTAAAACAGCTGAATATTTTTCATCAGATGTATAGTAAGGTAGCTTTCACATTTGCTAAAGAAAGATTTACACCATACAGAAAGGCAATCAGTTTTGATGACTTAAACTCTGCTATTTTCCCTTTTAGAATTATATTTATCAGGACTATAAACCAGTGTACTGGTCTCCTTCAACAAAGTAAGTACCGGCCTTTCTTTTTACCCTTGGATAGAATTTGAGAGCAGGGAAGAAGCGCCTTAGTGCTAATACATTCACATTTGCTCTTCATCCAGTACAGCCCTGGCTGAAGCTGAACTTGAATACAACCAGCAGCATGTCAGTCGCTCCATTTATGTAAGAGTTCCCTTGGTGAAACCACCTCCTAAATTGGCTTCTGTGATAGGTATGCCTGTTTTTAATTCATTTGTTATTAAACTAGTCTATTTAAAAGTAGCTTCTTATTGTGTGTACTCTAATTGATAGATGGATTGTCTACAGTGAGTTTGATCATCTGGACCACCCAACCCTGGACTATTCCAGCCAATCAAGCCTTCTGTTATATGCCGAATTCAGAGTATGTATTCCTGTATTTCCTCTGGTACATAAATCCCAATCACATCCTTCAAATCCCGTTTCCATGTTTTCTATGGCTGACTCCTAATGCTGAGAATGAACCAAGCTTTTCAGCTGCCATATTGCATTTGGAAATAAGTACCATGTGTTGAGTGGGGCTTGCTTCCAGGTAAATGTGCTTAGGGCTTCTTCTTTTTTTAAAGTAATCATACTGATTTGTTGCTTTTTGCTATATAATAGTTCCATAGAATCCATAATCCAATTCCCACTAATAAAAATGTTTATATGTAGATTGAACATTGAATAATATGTGTAAAGTTCTAATGTAACTTCATTCTGTATACTTTTTGAGGAAAATACTATGGTGGGGGTTTTCATGTCTCTGTCATGATTTCTGCAAAGATTCCTGTAAAAATACATTGATGTGACATTAGCATTTTCCTCATTGACTGGTGACAGAAGAAGCATCATGGTGCCAAATGAGTTGCCAAGAGATGAGAAGACCTGCTGGGTTTCAGATTTGGGGGTGCCTTTGAGACATTTTCTTGTGCATTTCTATTGTATTGTGTGATGCCAAGTTAAAAATTAAAAACTATAAATAAAATTGCAGGTATTCCATAGTGAAATGTGGAAATACTGGGGAACACTTTATTGTGGCTTCAGACCGAGTTCAGTCTACAGCTGCTGTTTTGGACACAGAGTTTGATGTGATTTCAACACTTACAGGTAATCAATAAAACTTTGAATGTACAACATGTATAGCAAATTCTCTCACTCGCTGATTAACACTTGAACACTGTATGTGTTCCTGTAACTTGCTTTTATAGCACAATCCTAGGCATGTCTACTCAGAAGTAAGTCCCATTATGCTAGGTGGGGCTTATTCCCAGGAAAATGTGTATAGGATTATATAATAATTAGTAGAACAATTGTATTGAAAGGTGAATCAATTATGCAGCCATAGTAGTTATCTCTGAGATAACCTTTAGATATTCCAAAATGGGTCTAATCATTGCTTTTCAGGGGAGAAATCTCAATGCAGTAAGAGTCTTAGGACACAGTCCTAACCAACTTTTCAGCACTGATGTAGCTGTTCCATTGGGGCACGTACCCATTCTGTAATTGGGGGGCAGTCTCGTTAAGGGAATGTTTGTTTCCTTATCTCACAGCTGATTATGTTTACCCTGGTGCTGGAAAGTTGGTTAGGTTTGTGCCCTCAGGCTCTTTTGCACCCTTCTTCTGAGGCTAGAAACAGCCTCAGAAACAGGCTAGAGGAGAGCATCCTGTATCCTGTGTGATATCCCTCGTGCAAATCATGAGAGATATCCTATTATATCTGGTGATTTAAGTTGGATGGCTGAGAAGATGACATGGTGAAATCAATGCTGTGCAGCTTCATAAGGTTTGGCTATTAGTTTTTTTTTTCCACACTCTACCACACTCTACCAGACATGTTCTAGGTTGAGAGTCTATTTGGAAAGCAATAAGTGAATGGTTTCAAATCCCTCTCCGGATAGGGCTAGGAAACTGTGTTCAAAACCCTGGAGAACTCCTCCCAGTCAGGGTGGATGAGGGGACTCCAAACTCCAGCCCACGGGCCAGATCTGGTGCTTCCCTGATCTTTCCCATGCATGAACAGCAGTTTCTGGGGAAGCCACGAAAGACCCCAACTATAGCTTTATGGCTGGCTGCTTCCAGAGTCTGCTGCTCTAGCAAGCCGTGTGCCTGGCATTCTGCGCAGAGGTGGCTGCTGTGAAGACCCCTTGGAGCTGTAGTTGAGGTCTTTCGCGGCTCCCCCAATGGAGCACAAAATGCTGTTCGCACCAGGGAAGAGTTTCCCTGCCTCCGCAGTTTCCAGTTTGGAGATTGCTGGTGTACATTATCCTGAGCTAGGTAGGTCGGATTCAGTATGTTCCCATATATTCACATTGCTGATGGCTAACAACATGTTTAAGCGCTCATTCTGCTTGGTTCTTGGAGGCTATTTAAAATATATATAGCCTTGCATATGTTAAATGTATACATGAGTATACATATTACATATGTTAAATGGATACAGAACAGCATTCACCAGCACTTGACACCTCTGAGGTTGAAGTCTCTGGAGTGGCTTGGTAGCTTCACATGCTTCTGTAATAGTGCAGCCAAAGAGAGTCTTGATGAAATATGTCATTGTCTTTGGTTTGTTTGTTTGTTTTAAAGAAAAGTATCGGCACTGATCTTGTATCGCTCGAGTTAATAATAAGAGAACAGGATAAGCCTGTACATTTAATGGTCTGATATACAGTATTTCCTTCTGCTTTTTTTTTTCAGGAACAGATTTGGAAGGTGGGGTGTGCTCACATCCCACAATTTCTGGAAAACAGTCCCCGCTTTTTCCAGCAAACCATGTGACCATGTCAAAAGGCACGGGATTAGTTCATACAGCGCCAGCTCATGGTATGGAGGATTACGGTGTAGCGTCTCACCATCAACTGCCCATGGTACCGTGGTTTTGTTTTTGTTTTTTAACTTGTCTTCTTCGTAGCCATCTTCGTAGCCATCTTGGCTTTAGATAATAACTTGAAGAACTGCGATAAATAGAGTTACACTAGAAAGTGAATTCTAAAAATGTCTTGGGAGATGTTTGGCTTTTTCCCCTTGTTTTAAAAAAAAAAAAATCTTTATGGGCTAAAAACTTGGAAGCGTAGGGCAGGACATGGTTGTTGTAATGCCCCATAAGAGATCTGCAAATCAGCTAGAAAGCATCTGAAATGTTCTTGCATTTTTAGAGTTCATGGTGTGTGAGATGGGTGAAAAGTCTTGTTAAAGCCCTTTGGTATGTCTCATCCTGCAATGATCTGTTATCAGATTCATAGGATACTTTTGTTAATTGAATCCTCAGGTATCAATGGCTTGGATCCTAAGAACTGTGCTTGGAGTTCTGCTTATGGAACAGGACTTCCCTGCCTCTTTCCTGTTGTACCTCCTGAAAGGCTATACCTGCGGTTTGGGGGCCCTCTAGAATGATAATTGATGCACTGCAGTTGCAGGGGGAATTTGTGGACAGACATCCATCTAACCGTTTTCTCTGGGCAGAAGTGCTGCCTGTTTGAATTAGACTGCCATTGGATCCAAGCAGATGTGATCACTAAGCCTGAATGTCCAGCTGTGTTATCCAGAAATAGGTGACACTTATATTGTACTCATGCAGGACGCTGTCAGAAGATTATCCAACTTCAAGTAAAGACAATTTATATTTGCCAATGTACAGTACACCTCTTGTAAGTCCTCTTGTTATCTCTGTAATTGGCTACAAGCAACTTCTTGAATGTAGCTTCCATGTGTTAATTGACAGCGCAATCCTATATCCATCTTGCGCCGGCTCACACATGCGCCATCCTCCCTGACTCTTGAGAGTGGTCCAAACACGCTTTACGGTGGCCCTTGTGTCAGCCAAAGTTTGCTGGCCTAACTGTGCTGGCCTAATTCCAGGTTAGGATTGTACCCTCAGTTGCCAAATTGAACTTTGTTTCCAAGGCAAAAAATCAATGCTTCATGCTTCATTCTAGATAGAAGGGGAATGGTCTTAATAGTTAAATCACATTCCTGCAAAATAGTATCAGAGAAGATTTTCTCAACTTTCTTTGGACATAATCTCAATTTTTCCTTCTAGGATTGTCTCGTGGATGAAAATGGACTTTTTACCGAAGCGGCAGGTTCTGAGCTTCAAAACAAAGCTGTTCTTGAAGAAGGAAACGAAGCTGGTCTGTATCCTGTTTTGCATTCAGAATTAAAGTAGAGTGTGGCAAAAATACTGTCCAGTTCTGACAAGTAAAGTGCTTGGCAGTGGCATTTGGAATTCACAAGTGACCTCTTGCTACTTTCCACAGTCATTCAGATGCTTCAAGCAGCAAAAAGTTTATTAAAAGAAGAAAAATGCATACACAGCTACCCCTATGACTGGAGGACCAAAAAGCCAGTGATTATTCGTGCCAGCAAGCAGTGGTTCATTCATACAGCAAACCTCAAGGCTGCTGCTCAGGTATCAGAGAAACAATGCATGGGTCGCTGTTTCTTTTGCTCTCATTGATACATTAAATGTTTTCATATAGTTAATATTGCATCTGACAATTCATCAGTCGTACTTTTGCATGTCACCAGATCCAGTCTAGTTGGGGAGCTGATGCATGATGTCAAAAGAGAGTATATGTGTTCACAAAAAGAAAAAGTACAACATTCAGTCCACTGGCAACTTACAATGTGTAAGGCTGGGGAGTTGGGGTGTGTGTGTGTGTTTACAGTCTAAGATTTGACCAGTGCAATATGGAAGATGCACCCTTTTGGGAGCTGTGCAGTTGTGGCTCCCAAGTTCTTGCATCAGCAACACTTTTAGATGTGGGTTGAACAGCTAGTTACGCCGTATTTCAACATCATTTCGGTCCTAACAAGTTATTTGAGTACTTCTAGGATTAGAGCTATGAAAGAAGTCTGCCATGTGGGTAGTCACATCCTAGTAGCATTTGTTTTGCTAGGATTTTTGCTCCGTGGTAAGGTACAAAGTGTGCTTCCATCTTCCTGTTACAATCTGAACTTTGTCAAACTCCGAGTCTCTGGATATTTTGCAGGAGGCACTAAAGAAAGTAAAATTTGTCCCAGCCTCAGGAGTGAATAGAATGCTAGACATGTTGGACAGAAGAACATATTGGTGCATATCCAGGCAGAGGCGTTGGGGTGTTCCCATTCCAGTGTTTTACCATAAGACAACAGGCGAGCCTCTGCTAAACCGGTAGGTATTTTATGGGTTTCTGTTTTATTTCACAACATAATATGAAATGGCTATTTCGGTTTTGAAGATGGGATGTGCGCATCAAGCTATCTCCAGTATTCAGGTAAATAGGGAAACCTTTGTGGCAAAAGAGTTTGGGTGCTCAGAGGTCCAGTGTCACAGTTGGCTGCAAGACAGGGGCTTTTATACTAGGGAGCCTTTATAATGGGGTAGCAGCACGTAAGCAGCATTGCTCTGTATAGAGTGTAAAACTTTACTAACTAGATTGTTATATTGAGCAAGGAGTTTGTCAAAGGAAGGTTTATGTATTGTGAGGTTTATGTGCACATTCACTCATTACACTTGCACGGCAGAATCCTTGTATGAGCATTGGAGGTGCCCCTTCTCCTCCCGTTCTATTCCTTGGGAGGTCCAAATTCTTAGGAGATTAGAATGGCCTACCAAAGATGGGGATAAGAACATAAGAAGAGCCCTGCTGGATCAGGCCAAAGGCCCATCTAGTCCAGCTTCCTGTATCTCACAGTGTCCCACCAGGTGCCCCAGGGAGGCACGAGACAACAAGATGCTTGCATCTTGTTGCCACTCCCTTGCACCCGGTACTCTGAAAGAGCCTACTGCTAATGTAAGGAGGTTGCACAATCCATCATGGCCTATAGCCCACGATGGACTTTTCTTCCAGAAATCTGTCCAATCCCCTCTTAAAGGCATCTAGGCCAGATGTCATCACCACCTCCTGTGGCAAAGAGTTCCACAGATTAACTACCTGCTAGGTAAAAAAGTATTTCCTTTTATCTGTTTTAACTCTCCCAACCCTCAGTTTTAGCGGATGTCCCCTGGTTCTGGTGTTTTGAGAAAGGGAAAAGAACATCCCTCTATTGACTCTATCCTTTCCGTGCATTATTTTGTATGTCTCAATCATGTCCCCCCTCAGGCGCCTTTTTTCTAGGCTGAAGAGCCCCAAATGCTGCAGTCTTTCTTCATAAGGGAGGTGCCCCAGCCCAGTAATCATTTTTGTCGCTCTCTTCTGCACTTTTTCCAGCTCCACTATGTCCTTTTTTGAGGTGCGGCGACCAGAACTGTACGCAATATTCCAGATGTGGCCTTACCATCGATTTGTACAATGGCATGATAATATTGGCTGTTTTATTCTCAACCCCTTTTTTAATTACCCCAAGCATGGAATTGGCCTTCTTAATTGCTGCCGCACACTGGGTCGATACCTTCATTGAATTGTCCACCAGCACCCCAAGATCCCTCTCTTGAGCTGTCACAGACAGCTGAGAACCCATTAGCCTATAGGTGAAGTTTTGGGGGGGTTTGCCCCAATGTGCATCACTTTACACTTGTCTACGTTGAAACACATCTGCCATTTTGCTGCCCATTCCCCCAACTTGGAGGAATCCTTCTGGAGCTCTTCACAATCCCTTCTGGTCTTCACCACCCGGAAAAGTTTTGTGTCATCCGCAAAGTTGGCCACCTCGCTGCTTATCCCTGTCTCCAGGTCATTTATGAACAAATGCAGGATGTAGGAAGATGCCGCTAGGAAGTGTTTGTTGAGTTTCATTTACATAGGGGAGAAGGAGTAGGGTACAGACAGGATGTGAGGGTCTTCTTTATACCTTGCTTTACCTCACACTGACCTGTGCCGAGTCTGAGAAGCCAGCGTTGACCGTGACACCTTTCAAAAATCTGCTTCTGGCTTGGGGGTGCTGAGGTCTAGGTGGGAGCTGGTACAGGGGTGGGAGTTGGAGTGGCCCTTGGTCCCTAGGACCTGACTGGGCTGTTTCCATCTCTTCTCTTTCTCTCCACAGCATTTCCTCTTTATCTCCCCCCCCCCAGCCTTCTGTACCTTCCCCTTCTTTTCTCTGTGTCTTGTCCTCCTGTATTCATTATTTTCCTTGCCTTTCTATCACTGATTTCCTAGTCTCTATATACCACCTGCCTCTGTCTCGCTCCTTCTTGTTGCCCTGGTCCTAGCCCTGTCCTTCCACTTTCCTCCCCTGACTCTGCCCTTCCTTGTGCTTTCCTTTCCCTTCCTCACTATTCCATTCGGCTCTCCTCTTGTCCTTCCCCTCTTTTCCTGCTCCCTCATTTGGGCTTCCTTTTTGTAGTTCCCGCCCAACCCCTACTGCTTCAGTAGCAGGCTGGCTGCATTGCCTGCCACTTTCCATGATACCTTGTGGCCTAGCAGTGGTGTTCTCACCAAGTGAGGTACCCAGAAGCTTGTGCCACCACTGCTGCTCAAGGCATCCTGGATGGCCTTGTATCACACCTTGTCAATGTGATACAATGTGATTGGGCCATTCAATATCGGGGAAGAAGGCAAGAGACCGTATCTCCACTATGTTGAAAACTATAGTTCTAGGTGTACCTGTACAAAATGGAGACTTCCACGGTGAGGGTTCTGTAGCAGAATGAGTATGGCTGGAAGTTGTATTGCCTCAGGAAATGGGAGCTGGTTCTTAGCCTGAGGGAGGCCTGTGGGGGAACATCGAGGAAAACTCTCCCTCAGAGCAAATGTTTGGGGAGTATTTTGTGTGACCTTGACTCCAAACAGTAGAGAGTAGATTTCCCTGGAAGTTCAGCTCTATTTTCAGATGTACACGGCCTAATTGTGATTATTCATGAATAAAGAACAACACCCCTGCATGTTATCAGATAATTTTTTTCCAGCGTAGCCTAGTCCTAATCTCCTTGCCTACTTGGCGTCCTCAGCAGTAAGCTAGGTAGGAAAGAACATGCCAGTCTTCACTATGGGGAAAAGCATCCCGCCCCCCCCCCCCCCCCCCCGGTCCTGGTTGGTGGGAAAGAAAATTAGCAGAAGTTGTGGTTAATGACTGAAAGGAGAGGTGCGGGACTTTACGGTGCGGGACCCTAAGCCAGGTTCTCTTTCATGCAGTACTGTCACCCAGAAACCATAGAACTGGTATCTCAGCCCTCGATTGTATGCTCAACTCTCAGAGGGGCTTGAGGCATGGCTCGTGATGAAACTATAATATGATTTTTGGAGTTTTGATGGTTTACACAAGCAAGTCAACTTAGACAGCGTTCTGATTTTAGACACACCTTACTGTTTGTCGTCCTTGAATGACAGGCTGAACAACTCCCTGTGCAAACATTTTGCAATAGCTATGAATGAATTGGTCATTCAAGCCAGAAGTAGGGGTTCTTTGGAATAGGGGTGGGCGAGAAGGCAGATAGACCACCATCCTCTTTTAAACCAATTTCCACTGGGCCACCTTAGTGCTTGCTGATTGCCGGGATTCCTGCCATGAATGGTGGACTTTTGTCTGATCAGCCAGACCTTTCTTGTGTCCACTCATGGGAGTGCATATCCAGGATCACATACGATGGAATGATTGTTTCTTTTGACTGTTGGAAAGCCAGGAAAGCCTGAACTCTTGCGCTGTACCTTTAAAGCACAATGGTGACTCAAAGGAATTCTGGTGGCAAAACAATACTGAAGGCAAGCTGTCATTTTCGAAGCTTCCAAATCACTGGTTCTTGGCTGTTGTTAGTCTCCTGTTGCCTTGGATTCATTAAGGACCAAGCAGATGTTCATGCGACCTGGCTGGGATGTTTGGAAATGGGATTAAGGTTTTCAGACTAGGCTGTGGGATCATGCAATCCTCTTCTGATTTGCATGCCATTTTCCTCTGCTCCCTCTACCCAAGTTTGACATAAGTCTGGTGTGTCAAGTCTGGTTAGAATGACCCTGACTGTGCTCCAAAACTGCTTAGCAATGGTCTCTTCTGACATCAAACACAGAGGTGGGAGTAGGTGGACATTGATTCAGTGGGGAATAGCTCAGTGTTGAAACACATCCAAGTTAACTCCTAACGTTTCCAGTTAAAAATGTGATCCCAGAAGCATGACAGGGAAAGACTCCTGTCTAGGAAGGACTCTGTTTTAATGCTTGAATCCGGAAATATGTTAAATAAGGTTACTGTATTTGCTTCTTTTTTAATGGTACTTGTCATCATGTACTTAGGCCTCACCTATTCCAGGAAGTAACTGCTTATCAACGCTGTTCACTGAATCAAAAATTACCTCTTTTGATTGTAAGGTCCTGTCTTACATGTGATTAAGGCTGTAAGCGAAAGAGACATGTCTAAGATTTGGTATCAGGTAGTTTCCTATTTGTATAACTTTTAATCTTGAAAAATGGAAAATCTTCTAAAGGGCCACTTTGATTTCCCTTTGAAAATGGTTGTATCCAGACAAAGCAGTATTTATTGCAGTGTCAAAGTAAAACTGTAGGCAGTTGGCTAATAAGAACAAATAAGAATTTAATATATTCCTCTGAACTGTGTGTATGTGAGAGTAACATGACTCTCCTTTTATATTGATATCCTTCTAAAATCTGTCTTAGAGCATGTTGATGGAAAGTGGTGTGGGACAGCTGTACAGTACTGTCGCTGCTAACTTAAAAGCCCAAATGCAGATAGAAAATTGCACCACTTCATTATTGCTCATTGCGGTCTTAGGCTTGGGTAGTTCTGAAGAGAGCATTTCAAAGAAATCGGGACCTTGACTCTTTTGCTTAAATTAGAATACAGAACTCCTATATCATTGCGAACTGTATGTAGATGTTGGAAGGGAATGCATAGCTAGAGTGTAATACAGAAGGGTTTTAAATGATTCTTTTATTTGTAAATGTTTTCTTAATTTATATACATTCATTTTGACTTTACGAATCTTTCATGTTGCCTGCTGAGTGAAGAAAGTGTCCAGAGTATTGGCCTACAGAAATGACAGGCAGACTTAGAAATCACAGACTGTCAAATCATAGGTCATTATCCTAAACCTCAGTTCGGAGTAGAATTGTTGCTCAGTCCTTTAATGGCCTTGCCATTAAAGGCACATGGTGCTTTTACATGGACAACAATAAGTCATCATGCCAGAATAATTGAAATTGGAAAGCCCTGTTTTCAGAAGAGATATATGTTGGAATAGCAAGTTTGGATACCACATTTCTTCTACATATTTACAGTATATATTATGGTACTGTGCAGAGGTTCTTCCATAAATAGCTGCTCCACAGTTTAGTCAGTAGCCTTCAAAAGTAACAGCACCTCCACTGGAAATATTTCTGGTCCACATGGAGTTGCTGTTACACTTGACAACACTGAATCTTTTTCCTGTTCACCAGCTGGTCCATAAATTTCCTTATTTCATCTGGTCTGCAAAACATCTCTGGAAATTTTCCCTGCAAGTTTAGGTAGGTGAGACTGTCAGAGAGCGCATAGTAGTCTTGTTTGCAAATGGTGTTGCACGATCTATAAAACATTTTGCTAGATGGCAGTTGGGTTTATATTACCCATTTCTGATCAACTGTTTTACCTGATAGTCAGGTTAATTTTTATTCATCCACCCAACCTCATTGATACACCACCAGTATAGTACAGAACTGGAATAGACAACGGTTGTTCATCAATACCGTTTTGTTTTTTTTAAAAAATCACTGAAATTGTATTTGAATGCATTTCAAATATCTAAGCCCTTCTGGAGAAACACTTTTCGCTTGGTCAGTGTTGAGAATAGGGCCCCAGAAATGTCTGGGGGTTTTAAACACCTTTTAGATTTCTGCAACAGAGAAATAACAATTAGTTTTGTAATCATTGTAACTTTGAGTTGGCATTATAGATTAAGTACTTGAGTGTAAAGTCATTTTAAAACGTCATAAAGATATCATTTACAGAACCCTAAAATGGTTTACTATTTAGAGAAATAGCAATGATTCCACAGACTATAGATTACAATGTATGAAGTTCTTACCAGATGTTTAATTGCGTTCAATCTTTATAAGATATTTTATTTACTAGCCTAAGAATATTAGAAATGTATCCTGCTTCCCAGCTAACCCAAATTATTCATATATAAACCCTTTAATCCCTTTAGCTAAACTAGTTGCTTTTCAAGTACTCCAGTCTAACTTGTGTCTATCAGGTCATGTATTAAATAGTAGCTGGAAGTGCCTGTTCTTTTTGTAGACCTTAAATAAAAAAAAGATAATCATCCCAAACAATCTAGTCCTTCAAATTCTTTAGAATTTATAAAAGTAAATTTTCACTTTTATTTCTGGACCAAAATATGCTTTTTAGTATATACGTTCCTTCTCCGAAGCAAGTTGAAAGATAAGATACAGATAATGTAAAATAGAGGATACCTGGCACGTCTCTCTGTGCACGAGGAAGAAGCAGTGGCCATCAGCAACTATGTCTTTCGTCGCCTGGAAAGCCACTCGATGCTGCTTAATTTCTCACTAAATAAGGGTTTGGTGTAATCGATATCAGAGTTCAAAATGATTGGTTGGCGTCATGCTCGCGTGAATTGCCTTGCAGATCTTCAGTGCTGGAAGCCTAGAGACTGACACGTAATGCGAGTTCGGCTCAACATGGCCCATGAATACAGGGCAAAGTTTTACAACAGGGCTCCTTATTGCTTAGGTTGTGGATTAGGGTTGTCAAACTGAAGCTTGTCGTTTGTAGAGCGATAAGTAGTTATTTGAGGAAGGTGTTGAATGTACACTGTAAAGAGAACTTTCACCTTCGTTTTTTCAAGATGTATGTATTGTACAAGTGAAAGCAGGAAGAATACTTTCGTTATTTAGCCATTCCAGTAACATTCATGGGAGTGGCTTCTCAGAGAACCAGGCAAAGATGTGGTTTTTTAAAAGTTTTCAAGGATATCGAATCTTGTGCAGTCATCAAACACCAAATAACCTGCTATAAAACTATTATAGCTAATTTCTTTTTAGTTTTATACGCTATGTGAGAACACTTAGTTCCTGATCATTTTAATTAGAAAATCAGGTGGGCTGTGTTTGTCTGTTTTACACTTGGTAATCTGAATAATGTGCTCAAAATTGTTTTGCAATAAAGAGGGGAAAAAATCTGTTCAGCATTAAGGTTTAGATTTAAGCTTCAAGTTATATGAGCAGATAATTAGTGCAAGAATAATAGGACATGTGCTCCACACACACACCCAGGATCTCATGATGATTTTTAATAGCAATGTCTTAGTCCTCTTAATAGCAAATATGGAAGCAAGGCTGCTTAAGAAGCAGAAGCAAAGAGATGAGAAAAATGACTCCATTTTTCATGGACTCCATGAGTCCAGGTGTGTAAAAAGAGTGGATGTAAGTTTGCACTGTGAATAGTTAGCAAAAGCTTTGGTAAGTACTATTTTTCCCTGGACAGGAGGCTATTTACAAGCCTGATTCAGACCTGAATATGACCTCTTATTTTGTAGTTTGTCAATGGGGTATGCAGAGTATTAATTTTTGGTAGTCAAAATGAGCAAGCAAGCTGCAGCCCTAAGCTTCGCTGTGTTAATCAAATTTGCAAGTTCGTAATCTGAAGTCATCAAGGGTTGTGCTAAGTTGCTGTTGGCCTCTAGATTTCTTAGAGACTCTGATACTCGCTGGAATGGAACGTGACTCCATTATCGCATGTTGGCTCTTTATCTGCCATGCTAAAGTCCAGTGTGTGGAATCAAGTGAACCTCTTCTGAAAAATTAGATTGGACTAAACATGGCTCTTCGCACAATAACGGCACACTGACAGGCGAAGTATGGTGCTAGAGCTAACTACTCTTGGTGATAAGAACTTTCAGACTTCAAGCAATTTAAAAGAGTCTTTTGATTCTGAAATGAAGTTCCAGTCTCCTTTTCAGGATTCTGTCTGCACCCGTGAAGCAAGAGGCTTCCATGGAAGTACAACTGCAAGTCATAAAATATGAGAGTTTGTGAACAACTATAATATTGAATTGTAAAAGACGTTGCAAGATAAATCAAATCACACCAGTCTACCATGTCTATATGGCTTCTGTTAGATGATTAAAATACATTAGAACCAAGCTGAGTCTTCAGAATGTATATACTTGAACATTTACTTGGGGAAATTTCCATTTCCAAACAGCTACTTGAGAAGTAAGATACATGTAGACAGGTAAATTTAAAGAACCACTAGTTGGAGCAGAGTTTTGTACTTGATGATCTGTCATAGTAGCAGCCAGTGGAATTTAGAGGGGGCATATTTTTGTATTTTTAGTTGGAATGAGTGGGGAGGGTGTATGTTAATGCTTGATTTCTGAGAAGAATCTCTGAGCCAAGTCAGTGTCAGTGGGTGAATGTACTGCATTTATGCGATTGGCACACAGCTTGGGTGAGTGCCATGCCCTTCCCACAGTCCTGTGTAGGCTACAGGATTTGTGTGTTTATAGAACAGAAAATCCTGAAAATCTCACCCTTCATTTAAGGGCAACCCCCCCTCCCAAACAACCCTCTGCTTCTAGACTTCATTGCTCCATAGCTGAATTCTAGAGTGCAGTGACAAAGAGAGAATGAAAAGTCAGGGGTGGAGTAAAAGGTTTATTGAAATCTGTATAAAAGCTACCTTCCTAAAAAGCCCTGATGTCACTCTTTCATCTGACCTTCCTCCTTGTCTTCTCCAGCACAGTGGCAGCAGCCGTGTCACTTCACTGTTCTGTATAGAACCTCATGTGGTTTTAGTAGCCTTGAAAAGCTGTGGCTGCAGCTCAGGAAGGAAAAAAGTTCACTCCATCCTAAAGCTGTGCAGGGCATTATGTGATTGGCCAGTGTCTTGACCGAGGAGCAGGATTTTTCAAAGGTTCATTTCTGTAAGTCTGTTGTTAGGAAAGGTTGGAGCTTGGCATCCAGGTGTTCCCTGAAATGTTGCCAGCTAGCAGCATCTCTGCAGGTTGCTTTTAAAAACACTTTTTTTCTTAATCTCTCATGCTTCAAATTTGAAACTCCTGAACAGTATCAGCTGTCTCAACTGGTCTGAAAAATGTAGGTGGTGGTAATCTGTGACAATTGCTGTGCCTGTGTTCCCTTACAGGAAAAGTATTGAGCATGTTATTCAGCTGGTGGAGCAGCATGGGAGTGATGCCTGGTGGACCCTTCCGGTCGAGCAGCTTCTTCCCAGTGAATCCATGGCACAGGTAATGCAGGATTGGGAGGAGTATGTCTGCAAAGGCCCGGCCATGCAGGGACTAGAGGGGGACTGGAGGCAAGTAGCTGGGGAACCAAGGCCAAAATCAGGGTCCAGGAGTCCCAGTAGAGTGAGTGGCAGGCCAGGATTTAGAGCGCAATCCTACAACCCTGTTGGGCCGGTGCTATGCTCTTGCGCCGATCAAACACTGTCGCAAACGTGCCGTCAAGCGCATCAGCGTCGGCGGTATGGCGCTGGGCCAGCACAAGCAGTAGCGCCAAGGCTCGGGTGCCACCGTGACCTCCAGCAGCACCGGCCTTGCGCCGGTTGAGTGTAGGCAGTGCGTAATTGGTGCTGGGCCTCGCCAAAGGCGTTCCAGAGGCATGCCGGGGGCATAGCTGGGCGACGCAGTGGGTGGAGACGGGGGTTGTGATGCAAGACTGCTATAGTGCCAAATCATATAGTGCCAAATATAGTGCCTGAACACCATCCCCAGCCTCAGTGGCCCCGATCTGGGCCGCTCCTGCGCACGTGCACCTGCAAAACAGCGGGCACAGATCCGAGTAGCCCCATTGGCTGGGGCTTACGCGGGTGTAAAGAGAAAACCTCCCCTCAGCCTGCACTTCGCTGCTGCTGTCTCCTAATGGGCTTTAGGATACAGCCCTGTTATGTCGGCCTTACTTAGGATTGGGCTGTGTATCTATCATGATAGGCTGGGATAAAGAGCAACAAGGAAACTAGCCTGAAACTAGCTGTTGCCGTGTGCAGGAGTTGGTCACAGATTGACTGAATCCACCCACTGTGAACATGCAAAAGGGGAATTGTGATGTTGCCCATTGTCTATGATAAAACTGCCCATTTGTACATTTAAATGTGGAGGATCTAATGGAGGAAAAACAGGTTTGTCCACCATTGTGGAATGATCAATCTATTTCTTTTTTCTTAATATGTTCAGGATTACGTAAAAGGGCAGGATGTCCTGGATATCTGGTTTGATAGTGGAACATCCTGGGCTCATGTTTTGGAAGGTAAGGAATTATTTGAAATATAATAATGTTTTTGGAATGTGCAGTGAGCCACTGACACTGCTGGCAGATGCATGCTGTTTCAGTCCACAGAACTGAGCTAGTTGAAACCGATCCTAACTGTGGGTTAACTTTTGTGTAGTAACAGTGGACATTAAAACTGTTGACACTTGAATGTTGACAATCTGTATCCACATGGGTCTCAGTCTTCCCCCCCCACACACACACACAATATGCAAAACCCACAGATATGGGAGAACCCTGTATAAATAACAACCTCCCAATATTTGTTTACTGTAGTAGTGCTTGCAGCATAGGTGCTTTTTCTTTAACATTCTTGCTTAACTAAAAACCCAAAGGTGCAAGCAACCAGCCTGCATTCTAGACTAACTGAACATTAACAGGAAGCAGAATCTGTCCTCTTTCCTGTTAGTCGCCCTCTAGCATGCAGGCTGGTTGCCTGCACATTGGGTTCTTCAATTAAGCAAGATTATGTTAAACAAGAAGCACCTGCGCTTGCAAGCATTACTACAGTAAAACAAAGGTACTGTAATGGGTATGCAGGGATTCCCCCCCCCCATGGATACAGGGGGACACCTGCATCGCATTTCCTAAGTATTTTGAAGAGCTGAGAGGTTTTTTGCATGATGTGTCTCCTGCTTCAGGAACCATAGCTTTTGTAGTTTTAAGTACATAAGAACATAAGAAGAGCCTTGCTGGATCAGGCCAAAGGCCCATCTAGTACAGCTTTCTGTATCTTACGGCGGCCCACCAGGTGCCCCAGGGAGGCATGAGATAACAAGATGCTTGCATCCTGTTGCCACTCCCTTGCACCCGGTACTCTGAAGTAGCCCACCACCAAGGTAAGGAGGTTGCACAATCCATCATTGCCTATAGCCCACGATGGACCTTTCCTCCAGAAATCTGTCCAATCCCCTCTTAAAGGCATACAGATCAGATGCCATCACCACCTCCTGTGGCAAAGAGTTCCACAGATTAACTACCCCCTGGGTAAAAAAGTACTTCCTTTTATCTGTTTTAACTCTCCCAACCCTCAGTTTTAGCGGATGCCCCCTGGTTCTGGTGTTTTGAGAGAGGGAAAAGAACATCCCTCTATCGACTCTATCCCTCCCGTGCATTATTTTGTATGTCTCAATCATGTCCGTCCCCCCCAGGCGCCTTTTTTCTAGACTGAAGAGCCCCAAACGCTGCAGTCTGTCTTCATATGGAGTACAGTTCAATAGGTTGCAAGTGACTTTGCAGGATTCGTGTTGGCAGAAATTCATCCTGTATAGGACTTCTGATCCGTTGCAAGATCAGTGTCTGTCAGTACACAAATGTCTCAGTTTAGTTTTTCAGGTGGGAGGTGATCGCTGAGGATTTGCCCGAATAATTTAAATATAACCGAAATGGCCCATGCCTCAAATAGCTACCCCGGTTTGATGGAAGAAACTTTTATGTAGGAACTCTTTGGGTAGGAATCTAGTACTGGGCATCAAGTGCTTTTGAACTTTAAACTAGGAGTACACAAATGTCTGATAGCAATCTTGTTGAACTGTAAAACATGTTGGCCCAAGGGTTTTTATTTCATAGCAACCTGGGGAAGTAATAGTTCCATCAGCAAACAGTGTGTTTATCTCAGGGTTCTTTGCACCTTGTCTTCAAATCATTCAGTTAAATGATAGTGATTTTTGCAGACCTTATTTGCTGTTGTAAAAATCCTTATGGTAATCTTTAAGAAGCTAAAAGAGACAATTCTTTACAGAGAAGCCTTTCTTTGCAACCATGGTTTATGCCACCAACATAGTGGGTTGGCGATTAAGTCTTCCTGCCCTTGCATTTTTTGGATATCCAGTAACCATATATTGTCAGCTTCAAAGCAGCAATCATATGGGAAATGCTTGTTTGTAGCCCAACGTAGAGTGCAATCCTAACCTGGAGTTAGGCCGGCACAGTTAGGCCAACAATGTTTGGCCAGCACAAGGGCCACCTTAAAGCGTGTTTGAACCACTCTCAGAGTCAGGGAGGATGGCTCACGTCTACTCAAATGTTCATTGAGTCCATACTTTAAATGTTCATTGAGCTCTTTCAGTTCTGGAGGAAGGCATTAACCTGCATGTTTTCTCCTGGGTTTAAAAAGTGATTGGCTAGTTCGCCCCTTTTTGTGGTGGTGGTGGTGGTTACTGATGGAAAAATGTTGTATGCGTGAACTGAATGGAAACTTGGAGATTACGGCCTGAAATGTTCTGTAGCATTTGGTGCAGTGTGGGCCTGGTTGCACCGTGACATACAGCTCTAGATCTGCTTCTAGAGACTCCATGCATTAGGTGAATTTAAGTGTTCTATGCCTAGAAAGCTTGCATGTTTGCCGCTGGTGTTCTGCATAAGGAACAACTTTATGCCAAGCCCGTGTTTAAAGAGGTGAAAACTATGGAACAGCAGGTGAAAACTGCACCTGAATCACTTGGTTTCTTTGGGTCACACTCTCAACTGTGTCTCTTGCTGGAACTGGAACTCACACATACACACACTCACACACACCCCTGGCTCTTGCGCTAATGTTTAACTAAATGAGTGAGATTGTTTTATAGCAATTCCATCTTGTGTAAGTGTTTGTGCTGACAGTGTATTTAAATGAAAAAGGTCTGGGTAATGGTGCTTGCTGTTATACATTATGTCTAATCTATGGGTTAAAGTCTCTTATAACCAGATAGGGAATACTGACCTCAAAACAAAGCAGGATCATAAAAGGCCCGGGCCCTTTTGACTGTAAATAATAGCCCTAATTAAAAGCTGCCAGGCTCTTTTTGATCCTGTGGGACACTGTGTTGCAAGAAGATCATGGGGGAAGGATGTGGATAGATCTCATCAGAATGTGTGTACAATTTAAATGATCTCCATTTGCAGAAATTCTAAGGTTAATTGAGAATAGAGTTTGTATCTGGTTTTGGACAAAACAGTGAAATTACATACAATTCTATAGCTGCGTAAAAAACAAGTATTAATAATAGGAAATTTTTTTTTCATCCATATGGGCAGTAGAGAATTGCCTTATAGGAGTGATTTTTCTTGTTATCAGTAGCTGTGTGTTTCTCATGCATTTTTTTCTACTTTCCATCTAATCTGTCAATTCTTGTCATAAGAACATAAGAAGAGCCTGCTAGATCAGGCCAAAGGCCCATCTCATCCAGTCTCCTGTATCTCACAGTGGTCCACCAGATGCCTCAGGGAGCACACAAGGCAATAAGATGTCTGCATCCTATTGCCACACTTGGCATTCTGAGGCAGCCTACTTCTAACAAAAGGAGGTTCCACAACCCATCATGGCCTGTAGCCCACGCTGGACCTTTCTTCCAGAAATCTGCCCAATTCCCTTTTAAAGGCACGTAGGCCAAACCCCGTTACCACCTCCTGTGGCAAGGTGTTAATTACCCACTGGGTAAAAATGTATTTTATCCATTCTAACTCTCCCAACACTCAATTGTAGTGGATGCTCCCTGATTCTGGTGTTGTGAGAGAGGGAAAATAACATCCCTCTGTCCATAATTTCGTACGTCTCAATCATGTCCCCCCTCAGGTGCTTTTTTTCTAAAGAGCCCCAAACGCTGCAGCTTTTCCTCATGTCCAGAGCTGTGCATGAGAACTCTTCACGTGGGAATTCCAGATCTACAAGGTTTACTGATTTATGCCAACATCAGCGCAGTGCCATCATTGCAGTGGGTACAGAAATGTGGTAGCATCTTGCTATTAAAGTGAATGGGGAAAACCTTGCACCTGTGGGATCCTTGTGTGCAGAAATCCAAACCTCTCACACACACACGAAACTCAGGGACTTCTCAGTAAATCACTCTGTGACCTTTCTTGATTGTTCTCGTTACGGATAGATCTAGTCTCAAAACTTCCCTAAAGTTTAAACAAACAGTGGGAGGCTGTAAAAATGGGATTTCAAGGGGTTCTGTAAAAGGAGTGGCTAAAAGCTATAAAGACAAGAAAAAGAAACATTGACAGTTGTGATTGTGCAACAACTCAATTTTTTAAGTTTTCTTCCTTACCTTTGTAGGAATTATGGTACCTTCCAGTTGACTAGAAGGAGAAATGTAGGTTGTTGAAGCTTCCTCTTTCATTGGATTTCAGAAATGCAAGAAGCTCACCTTGTTGTCTTGTATTGAACAATTGCCCATAGCAGCATACAGAGTAGAGTTCCAATGATAAAATGTGCAATACATAAAAACAATAAGTAAAATAATAAAACACGCTGTAAAATACCCTGCTTGTTTGTTTTTAGATGCAGGTGGGCAGGCTGATTTATACCTGGAAGGAAAAGACCAGCTGGGAGGTTGGTTTCAGTCTTCCCTCTTGACCAGTGTGGCAACACGAAAGAAGGCACCATATAAGTAAGCTGAAACTTATGGAACTTGCAATAATGGGAGACAGTTGTGTTGGGCAAGTACAGCAGTAAATGCAATATTATTAGTAGTAAGAAGTATATACGTGTGTAAACTTAAGTATATTAATACTTATATATGTATATATAAGTATATATGTTAAGAAAAAAGATTCAGGTGACCTTTGTGAACTTTCAACAAAAGTTCACAAAGCAGTTTACGTAATAAAATAAAGTAAATGTTTCCCTATCCAGAAAGTCTCACAAAAGCAAAAGACACAGAAGAAACACCAGAAAACAGCCACTGAAAAAGACGCCATGCTGGGATGCTCTTCCCCTGCTTAACATAAGAAGAGCATCACTTTAAAAGGGGCCACTTTGCCCAATTAGCACTGGGGTAACTAGGTACCCCCTATGCATTTGTTGAATGCTTTGGGGACAATTGAAACATCTGAGGATCTCTCTTTTTAGGACTCTTGTGGTCCATGGATTTACTCTTGGTGAAAAAGGAGAAAAGATGTCTAAATCAATCGGCAACGTGGTTGATCCAGACGTGGTCATCAATGGAGGCAGTGTGAGTAATTATATGGTTTCATGTCCGGACCTGAAAGCACAGTCAGGTGGCAGTGATGTGCTTCAGATATCAGCTGGGTACAGTTGTTCACAGCCTGGAAGGGTCTGGTTCATGTCTCTTCCTTTAGCTACATCAATGAGAGAATCGTTTGGAAGGCTAACTAAATTCCAGTGTGAACAAGTCTCTCTTGCCGTCTTTTCATGCTTACTCAGTTGTGATAAACCACTTAAATTTGTTTCAGGTCTTCCCTATTCAAGACCCATTTGTAAGGTCTGAATTCATTTCAGAACTACCATTCGTGTATTTTCAAAATCTTTCTTTTACTTGGACTTTGTCACCAGTTCTTTTTTTAAGCAGGACCATTTCTTATCTATCCTGCCCCAGGCAATGGGCCTTGGAGTAATGTAGGTATTCAAGATGGCATCAACCAAGAGATGGCTGCATTTTGCACATCATGTTCTTTTTGGAACCCATGGAACTTGAACAGGCCCCATTTATTTTGGTTTCCATTTGTTCAAAAAAAAAAATTGATGTCCTCTCCTCTCCTTGTTTGTGTCATCTGTCTCCTACTCTTGACTTTAGTATTTTCATAGAGCAATCCTAACCTGGAGTTGGTTTGGCACAGTTAGGCCAGCAAAGTTTGGCCAGCACAAGGGCCACTGTAAAGTGCGTTTGGACCACTCTCGGAGTCAGGGAGGGATGGTACACGTATGTGTGCTGGCCTCTCTGACTCCAAGAGTGGTCCAAACATACTTCATGATGTGCCGGCTAAATTTTGCTGGCCTCACTGTGCCCGCCTAACTCCAGGTTAGGATTGTGCACTCAGTGTTCGATTTTTCATCTGTTCTGGTGTGAGACACAGTAGTCTTCGATTATTGTGAAATGGGGGGTGGGAGGTGAAATGTTGCAGGAGAAAACTATTGTTTGAAAACTCAGATTTTTACTGCTGCAGCTGGGAAGGCCTCCAGAAGCATGTTTTAGAACTGACCTTTCTGAACTGTAATTGAAACCACAGCCCTGAGAGCCTCACTAACATGCATGAGTCATGGTCAGGCATGAGGAATGATTATTGCTACTTACTTTGCTTATCAGTGCAGAAGGGTTTTCATTTCTGGCCTCAACCCTTGGATCAACTGACGGATCTTTGTATGTGTTCAGCCCTTGCCCTGGTCTTTTTGGGTCCTCCAGCCAAGTCTGAATATTTTCATTCTGAGATCTCTGAATTCCAACAATGCAGAGAGATCTCCAATGAAGGAAAAAAGGTCAAGAGAGACCAACTTAGCCACTGCCTGAATTGGAGGAAAGAAACATTTTGGAAGGGGACAGAAGTGACTTGACATCTCATATGTGCTTCTCTGTACCGCATATAATTTTTCTGTGTAGTTTCTTTGTTGACCCTTTTCACCCTTGGGCTGTCCTTAGTTACGGTTAACATTCTCGGCCTTGTATCTCCCTCGCCACTTAAATAATAAGTTGAAATAAGTTCCAGAATCATTAATTTGGAAATGTATGACAATATTCCTTACTGTCTGAATCAGTATTCTTACTGATCTTTTAATGGTGATTCAGGTGTCAATGCCTTTAAAGGAAATTCTTGGTTAATAATCGTATTCTCCTGAACTTAAGGATAAAGCTTCAGCTGCTGCCCAGTTCCATTTCCCTCCCTCTCTTTTCACCCCTGCTTCCCTAAGGCATCACATCTTGCTTCATTTCTCCCAGCTAGTCACTGCACAATCCAGCAGATGGCAGCAGGGAGCTGGATCAGAACAAAAGCAAGGAGTGTAGGAGTATCATTCTGTTTTAGACTAATAAGTTCTCTTTTGGACAGCCTGGTTTTTCCTAGAGCTGCTACATTTTGATTTTTTGTGTTTGTGACAAATGACAGAGGGAATCTCTTTCTCGCTCTCACTCTGTTTGTGTGTGTAGATATATAATTATAAATAGTTCCATTCCTTGTTCAGTGAGGGGAATTTATCTCAGTGGGATGCCCTCTGAAGAGTTAGGCTGTGGGTTTGTAAGCAGTGCTCTGCCCACAAGTGGATTAGGAGGGGGAACCCCTGCAGAGAGTTTGCTTTCCTGTGCTGCCGTGAGCCTACAAGACAACTGGTGTTTGAGTTGCAGGGAAATATGCTGATTGCCACAAGTGCTACGCATATTGCATGTTCAGGAGAGCTACCAATCTTGGTATGGTCTTTATTTGACTGTTGGCTGTATTAAAGGAAAAGTCTCCACCTTGTCAATGCACAGGATCCCAGCACGGAACCTCCATATGGTGCTGATATTCTGCGCTGGTGGGTGGCTGAATCGAATGTCTTTACAGAAGTCCTGATTGGTCCAGCTGTTCTTAACTCTGCACGGGATGACATCAACAAGGTAGGGGCAACAATTGGTGATACTTCTTCTTGAGTGTTGGCTTTTTGGAGCACATAACCAGAACTGACATATTTGAGCTCTAACGTTACGGTGGTTTCTGTTTAGAACTTACCGCTGTTGCAGTTCTGGGTTGAGATGACAGGATAACCAAATTTCTTCTGCATATGTGCCTTCATCTGTTGATTTACACTATGTGTTTGAGTTTAACAAAGATCTGCCTCATGGTGGTTAAGGTACTGTGACCTTAAGAACCATGGACATGTAAGAAGATTTTTCTGGAATATACAGGGCTGCTGCCAAGCCCCATCTCTCTGTCTCCTCTCTCTATTAGCATCTAGGGCAGTGGTATTCAAACCTTTTAGACTGGGACCCATTTTTTAGAATGGCACTCATGTTGGGACCCACCAGAAGTGATGCCATTAACCTGGAAGTGATGTTGTGGCAGGAAGTGACATCATCAGGCAAGAAGTGCTATCATTGTAACATAATAAAATGACACTGCTGAAATGCAAATTGGCATTCTTGGATTGCATTAATTGTACAACCATGAAACATCCCTGACAGAAAGCAAGAAAGCAAGTTTAGCACAACATTATAAGGGAGGCTGTTGTTTAGGGTCAGTATTGGGTTTGTTTGAACACCTGGTGCCAGTCTCGGGGCCTGGATCTCTCAAAACAAGTCTGACATGGACAAATGGCGGGATAGAGGTCTCCAGCGGTAGTTGAATCACATTAGAGAAGTTACTTAAATGGTATTGGGTATGTTGGTAGCAACATTTCCTTCTGGAATTTGCAGAGTATGTTTTTCTTTAATTCATGTTATTGTTTGTTTTGCTGCTAGCTTCGGAATACGCTCCGGTTTTTGTTGGGCAATCTGGCTGGTTTCAATCCGGAGACAGACTCGATCCCCACTGCAGAGATGTACGTCATAGACCAGTATATGCTCCACCTGCTGCAGGGCTATGCAAACAAGGTAGGTGAGCAGAGAGAGCCTGGTGAAGTTAAATGATGGTTGCAGCATCTGAATGTAGGAGGTGGATTTCTAAGTGGGCAGGTGATCCAGGTGCATTTTATTTCAAGAAGAGCTGAGGTTGTACATCCGTATAAGGACAAGAGTAGAGTGGCATTTTGCCATCATTTGGATATATTTGGAATCAGCGCTGCTTGAGGTTTTATTAGTTGTTTGGATCTGTCCAGCAGCACTATTTTTTTTTTAATGAGGAGGTGTTTGGAAGCCAGCAATTTCATTCATTAATGAATCCTCTATATCCTATATGCCTCTGTGGCTGTATAGAGAGAGCCAGCCTTAAGGATTTTGCCTCTTCGAAAGGTGTCATTTCACAATCTGAGAGATGCACTCTAGGATGCCTTTGCAATGCTGTTGTGTAGAGGATGCTGTAGCACGCCTCTAAGATGGTTGGTGAATGCGGTTTCATCGGTGCCTATTAACATGTTCCCCCCCCCCCAGCAGCTGTAGAGGCACTTGAGTCTGGCATTGTACAAACGTCAGAAGTGATGTTTGCCATTTGCATTAGGTGAGGTGGAGATGGGGGAAAAGCATCAGGACTGACACTTCAGTGCGGTGGGTGGGGGGATTTGCAGATAGCCCAGAAGATGCAGGTGAAGTTGAGACGAGTTTGCCGAAGACAGTAAAAGATAACTTGGATGAAGGCTACTCTAGACGTACAAACATGAGCTCCTTGCCTTCAAAGCCACTCCTCTCCCTACCTCTCCATCCTCATATCCAACTCTGTTCCTGCCTGGGCACCTCAGTGCTTCCACCGCTGCCCTCTCTCCCTGGCTGCCCTTCATGCTTGGAACTGCCTCCTGCGACACCCCTTGCTTTCTCCCGTCAGAGCCACCTTTTCTGCCAAGTCTGCACAGTGCACCTCTTCCCTACTGTGTCTTATGCTACGTCGCTAAAACAGGCCCTCATGTTTTCCTTCCTTGCCCTTGCATCTGTCACCGCCTCACTCCTCTGCTGTCTTCCTTATGACAGTGTCTGGATCATAAGCTCCACAGGGCAGGGAAAGCACAGCAATGACACTGTATAATGTGCCACTGTGGACAAATGAGAACTGGCCAAGTTAGTGAGTTGCAACAGGTGTGTGGCTCGGTGTGTGGGCAATCTTTTCACAATTCATCTGGGCTCTCGTGGCATCTCAAATGTCTCCCCTTTGCTTCTGACTGACTTGTTCATGTGTGCGTCTTAATATGTGTTCTTTCCATTTGCATGTTTACCCTCAGATTACAGATGCATATAAGGCCTATGACTATGGCAAAGTCATCCGATTACTGCTGGCCTTCCATACTCGAGAGCTGTCCAATTTTTACTTCAGTATAGTCAAGGACAGGTATGTATTTGTTCTTACTGGTATCTGCTCTTACCAGATGTGTATGCCTTTCCCACTCACTCACCCTTATTACCTGATTACAGGCATTTGTCTTAGGAAGCCTCAGAATAGTGGTGCTGTATGCTGCTTGTCTATGACAGGTTCTACTTCTGTCTATGTGTGCTGTACGTGCATGCGCACATACACACACACGCACAGTATATAAACTGGGCCATCATGCTTATTTCTAGAGAGGAACCTCTGTGATTCTGCGTTGGTGGCACCAATTATCAGCCATCTGGGATGAAGTGTCTAACTCAGGGAAACATTTTTAGTCACCGGGATAAACCCCTTTTGCATCCAGTGAATTCCTTTTTGTAGGTAAATGTTTAATTCCCCACCCTCATGTATTTCAGACTTTATTGTGAAGAAGAAAAAGATCCTAAACGCCGTTCCTGTCAAACAGCGTTGGCTGCGGTCTTGGACACAGTGGTTCGTTCTTTTGCACCAATCCTTCCGCACCTGGCTGAGGAGGTGTTCCAATACCTTCCCTTTAAGAAAGGTAAGGCAGCTGTAAAACTATTAAGATACAATTTGAGGCTTTACCGCCTTTCCTTTGTGCATTCCAGCCAACCTCTGGCATTTCCCGTCAGCCTGCAAATACATTTTTATTACCCACCTTTCTTTTCCTTGTTACAATTTGATTCTTGTTTTGGCTGGTTCATGTTCATAGGTAAGTCAGTGGGTTGTCATGTCTCTTCACCCTGCAGACACTACTGTGTGTTTGATTTTTACTCCTAGGATTCACTGTTCTTCTATCCTCACTCTCACTGCAACAGGGTCCCTAAGAGTAGTGTAGTACTTTCTCTTCACAAGAATGGCAGCCATTCACTATGACAGAAAGGGGCCCTCAGTATCATTAAATAGGGGCTAAACTAAATCCTTGGCCCTGCTGATCCTACTCATTGGGGCGATACACACGGGAGCAGACTTGACAAAGGGCACAATCCTAACCTGGAGTTAGGCAGGCACAGGTTAGGCCAGCAAAGTTTGGCTGGCACAAGGGATACCGTAAAGTATGTTTGGACCACTCTCGGAGTCAGAGAGGCCAGAGTGGTCCAAACTCGCTTTGCGGTGGCTGTTGTGCCAGCTAAATTTTGCTGACCTAATTGTGCCAGCCTAACTCCAGGTTAGGATTGTGCCTTAGGTCTGCTCTTGTGCATGTAGCCCCCCTCTGGGTTCTATTCCCCTTCCTAGAATGTGATGAAATGCTGGGAGTTAGTTTGTGGATAGGCTTTTTAGATTTGAAGTGGCTAAAGAAAATGTAAATTAACAGATGTTGAAAGAAAACTGAATAGAATGCACGTGAATGCTTTGGAAATGGGGTCTAAAACATTGGATTTGGATTTAGACAAGACTTGGAAGTTGTGTATGTTGCCATGGAACTAAAATGTTCAGATAGTCCTAGTGAATATATGTTAATGAAAGTGATTGAGAACTTCACCTGTAAAAACTAGTCCTAAATTTTCAGATTCCTAGTGTATGTTTTAAAGATAAAATGGAGCTGTGGATGTGAAGGATCTAACAGAGCAGTTACAAATGCACTTGGTGTTATCGTCTTCTTTCCAAGAGTCTGGTAGCGTATTTCATTCCGGATGGATGAACACAAGTCCTGTATGGAAGAAGCCAGGCCTTGAAGAAGCAGTGGAAGGAGCATGTGCAATGAGAGATGCTTTCCTTGGTTCCATCCCAGGCAAAAATGCTTTGGAACATCAGGTGGTTATTGTGATTGAACCTGGACTGCTGTTTGAATTGATGGAGGTAAGCAGGAAAATAACTACTGAGTATCTATTAAAACCTCAGATTTATCACATACAGGGCAAGAGATGGGCAAGGGGCTTACTGATCTAGTCCTGTGCTACCCAAACTTACCTTCATCACAACACCCTCCGTGCTGCAGATGCAGCAATTGGAACCTGTAACTGGTAATGATGTCAGTTACTTCTGGGTTGGAGACCATGGGGTGGCACTGAAAATGGCTAAAAGGCTCAGGAGGGGTGGTTGGGCCCTTTAAGCAACAAAAACCTTGTTCACAGAGCTCTTCCCCCAAGCCAAGCCTCTTACCGCCATTTTCAGTTGGACTTACAATGCTCAAAGGCACCTAGCCAGGGGAGAGAATCACACTGTGAAGTCTATATCTAGGACTGAGGATTCGGTGAATCACAGAACACTGTTAATTTGTAAAAAGCCCATTGAAAAATGGTGCCCATATAACCTGTCTTGGGCATTTGCTTTGGCATGGGAAAGGCAGGCTATCAGGTTATAAATTCTTCAGATAGTCAGGTACTTGCTGGGGGGGCTGCAAGTGTCCTACCCGACCCCTGCACATTCACTCACCATTCCTAAGAGTCATGCTTTGCAGATTGGGAACCACTGACCTAGTCTCATAGTTCACCTAGATTAGTCGTATGAAGCATACCTCGACCAGCTTCCTTTGGCTCTGTGCTGTTACTCCCAGTGTCTAAATTACTGATGACCAGGGCCATGCCATCAGTTGCTATTTGTTCAAATCAGTGCAGGGTTTGGGAAGAATGCCACATGATCTACTTTTAGCAGTTTTCATTTATGGATCTGGCTTGCTCTTGAGAGAGCCAGGCAAGTTGCTCACAGGGCCTGAGCAGCTAACTGTAGCAGAAGTATGTGTATTTGGCCTGTTTTACTAATATACAAATTATGTGTATACAGAGTCGTGTTTTTACATTCATCTCTAGGTACTACAACAGGAGGAGTCATCAAGTACATCCCAGCTAAATGAAATAATGATGGCATCACAGACAACTCTGCTGACTGACGTTCCTCGAGATATGATCACTGATGACAACATAATTAAAGGCACATATTTGATAAATTTGGAAGGTAAGGTGCCCAAAAAAGAGATTAGACAAAGTCATGAAGAGCAGGTCCATCAGTGGCTACTAATCATGACAACTGGTGCGCAGCCTCTGAATCCTATTTGCATGGAAGCAGTGGCAGAAGTGTGCTTTTCTCGGCTGCTTCAGAGGCAACTGGTGGGCTGTTGTGGAAAACAGGAGCTGGACTAGAGGGGCTTTCCTTATGTTAGAAGAAAAATGCAAGTCTTGCCTCTCTTCCATTGGCTTCTTTTACTAGGTGGTGATATCCGGGAAGAATCGTCTTACAAAGTCATTGTTCTACCAGCTGCCAAATCAAAATGCCTTCGCTGTCGAAAGTACACTGCTGATTCACCAGAGACCCCCTGTGCACGTTGCATTGAAGTTCTTGGGGGAAAGTGATACACTCAAGTCTCGGTGGTCTTCCAAAAAACAGAGGGACCCATTAAGACATTAGACTTCTCGTTTCTGGAATACGTGAAGGAACGTAGAAATGTATATGGAGAAGATATTCACTAGTTGCGTAAGGATAAAGGTGGAATGCTGTGTTCAAGAATTTTGAAATGGATGGTGTGTATGCTTACAGCTTGTATACTTAATAAAGTGCTTACTCAGTAATCCTAATGGCTCTTTACACCTACACAAGTTTCTTAGCTTGACATTTACAGTCAGTTTTGCAAAGTTAAATTCTGTATTAGAAAGAGTATTTGACAGCTGCGTGGAGTTTAAGTGCATAACTGCCTTTTTGGAAGAAGAGAGCTTTCTTGTCATCACTACAGTGCTAATGGTTGCTATGAATATTTCCTTTGATACACTTGATACAGAGTAGGAGTGTGCATATCCTGTTATATATTAAGTGCTTAATTTTTTTAAAAAAAAAACTTGATATAAGTGAATTCCCTAAAGCATCATAATCTGATAATAGCTTTTTGCTTAACATAAAGTGGCATAGTAATATTACGTTAGAGAGCAAGAGCAGAGGACAAGATTTTTCATGTCATCTTGGTAAGTTAATTGTGTGGCTTTTTTTTTTAAAAGGTGCCTAGCTATGATACAATTACTTATGTCTCTCCTCTTCCAGAACAGCATCTTGTAGAGCAAAAGTGCTGTTTCACTCATATAAATTGTTAAATCCCAGCCCCTCATTTTTACATTGTGGATATTTAGGGTTACTAGGCTGCCTCCGTGCAATATGGCTCAAGCATAAATTTTATAGTTCCACTGCATAGTTTTCAAAAAAATCTAACTGATTTAAGACAGGTGGTGGATACAAATTTAATAAGTAACCCATAATCAACTACAAGGCTGTGCTCACCAAAAGGAGAATGGTAAGATAGTTAATTTTAATACTTCAGATTTGGGGACAATTCTGGAGGGAAAGCAAAAATTTCAACACAGGAGGTCTAGTGCTGGACACAATTTACAGTAAGCTGTACAACAATGGAAGTTGTTTAAAAAACTAATGTTTCTATAGTGCTTGATCAGCTTGAGTATTAGTTTCCTGATTTTGGTTTTCCATACCTTGTCAAAACATCCAAGAGAGGCAACATCATTTTCAGTATTACACAATTAAGTGTCAACTTGCTCTTTTCACCCATTGAAAATGTTTTCTAAAAAAACAGTATCAAGGGTCAGCCCAGCTGCTACCTCCAATCTTTCCAGTTCTGCTAACTTGTTCCTGTGTGGTGTCTTCATCCAATGCCCCAAGCCCCTTTCCAGCTGATTTTCTTTGATAAAACCGTCAACACAATAAGCTGAACACCAGAAGCTCTTCCTAAGTATAACAGACAGTAGGCAGGGAGCTTTGCTTTGTCATCTTCTGATTAAATTCCTGTCAATATTTTAAAAGCAGTTGTTCTTTTTTTAGCATATGAAAAATGCTAACAAGTTAATTTTGAACAGTGACCAAACTGTTCTTAAACCTAAACTACTACACAACTACTTGAGTTAGAAATAAATATTTTGGGTTATAGACAAATATACAAAGGTGATCAGATGGTTGGTATTGCCTAGCACAAGTAAGGCAGAATTTCACATGGATGCCGTCTCATAAAAGTGACAGGTGACAAAAGCCAATTAGAATCTTCTTCTAGA
Source organism: Lerista edwardsae (assembly GCA_029204185.1). Lineage (NCBI taxonomy): Eukaryota > Metazoa > Chordata > Lepidosauria > Squamata > Scincidae > Lerista > Lerista edwardsae. The sequence continues at coordinate 10,603,339 of JAJKFI010000008.1, read as the reverse complement.
GAGGTCTGCTTCTGTGCGTGTACAAGAGCCATGCACTTAACTTATCCTATTGAACAGTTTGAAACCTATGAGAACTGGTAGCATCACTATCATGACATTGCTTCCACCGCCTCAATTAAATTCAAGGCAACGCTGTATTGGCCGTGGTTCTCTGGCAAATGTTCTATCACTTTATCGACCAGTTTTGCAGTCGTAGCAATCGGCACGTCTACATTTTGAAGATCCTGAGGGTCCTGCAGGGGAGGGAAACACACAGCTTTCAGCCAGTCGCCTATAAAAGCACTTCGCAAGTTTTCTAGTCAGTACCAGAGCAGAGATCATTTCAGTCTGTAAACTCCCAGACGTCTTCCAATTTTGGCAGAATATTTTTTAGCATCAAGTTAACCTTAAATTATTTATTATTATTATTATTATTATTATTAATTAAATTTATATCCCGCCTTTATGCCCGAAGGCACTCAAGGCGGCGTTACAGTAAAAAACAATAAAAACCAAACTTAAACATTAAAAAAACAGTTAAAAAACTATTAAAATACAATTAAAAAATTAAAAACAAACAAGCCCCGTGGATCATAAGATTAATAAGAATAAAAAGATAGCACCTGTCAACAATTAAAAGCTTTTTGGAATAAAAAGGTCTTCAGCCCCCGCCGAAATTGATAAGACAGTTGTAAGGGTTTCACAATGAAACCAATTCTCAACTGATTTCTGGCAATGACTAACACCATGGTTCTTCCTCGTTTCCTATTTCATTATAACATTAAGATGCATCTTTGCTGTAGTGGAGAAAATAGTGTTTGGGTGTAGAAAGCCTGCTCAGCCATTAAGCAGCAGTGGCCTTGGACAAAAGACACCCTCCTTCAGCCTAATTTGCCTCAGAGAGGATAGTTGTGAAAATGATGGTAAAAGAGACGTGACTAAGAGACAGACCTACTACCCAATGGAAAGTAAAAACTTGACCAAGGTAAACACACAAGAGAACAGTCCCTTTTTCTCTTCAGGCCTGTCAATCTGCCCCAAAAGGCCTAACTGTTCAGGGGCTCACACAAGTCAAGGAACCCAGAGCACAGATATTCTGGCACAAAATGAGATGTGTAGGGGAGAAATAGGGATATGTACCACCTATTCTTCTCTGCAAGTTAATCTAGCCCAAATATCCCTTGCTCCCTTACAATAAAAGAGCGCCCACAGTACACTGCTAGCTGTGTCGCTTTAGAAGTAGTACGTGTGGTCATTAGTTTGAGGTCCTGCTTACAAAACTGTGGTACTGCATTGCTACACAAAACACAAGCTGCAGCTTAGCAACATAACTATGCCATCCCAGCTGCTTATCCTGCATAATAATTTCCGCCATGGGTTGGTCGTGCACTCTACGTGAATAAAATTCCATTACGTATGTGCCACATTATGCAGTTACATAGGAACAAATTTCACTGAACACAGTAGGACTCGTGTAAGCAAACCTAGACTCAGGCTTAGTCTAATACTGTGTTTAAAAGAAATACTGGTTTTTAAAAGAATGGAAACTGCTAGAAGTGCAAAGAGAGACACCAAAAGGCAGTTTCCTAGAATCACTTGGACCTTGTTTTCTCCAGAATTTCCCCAAAACAAGAGCTAGAAAGATCTTTTCAAAAGATGAAAGCCACAGACTCTCATGCACACGGTCTGAAGCAAAGTCCAGATTATATGCTGCTTGGGCTGTTTCGGCTAAAGATCTTGGTGCCCACATAACATGCATGCAACATGTTAGCACTTCATGTTTTTAAGCACAATTATGGTTCTGCTACAGAAACAACTGTCTATATGTGAAATGCTTTTCTAGGATTTTCAGGTTTTTTTGTGTGTGTGTGAGAGAGAGAGAGACAGAGACAGAGAGAAAGACTCAAGGAGGCCCTTGTAGGATCTTAAAATTAATTTTTGATGTCATTGACTAAAATAACCTTATCTTCAACCCAAAAGCGACTTACCATTGCTTTAAGCCAAGTGCAGAGTGTTGGAGGCAGCCTGGCCAGCAGCTCCATGCCTTCCTTGGTCTGGGTATGAAGTAAGGCATAAGCCAGCCTCTGACCCGTTAGCACTAATAGCTGAGATGCCAGGACTTCTTTGTCATGTACTTGAAGAATGGCCTGCATATTAGACAAGAGCACATCAGTGCCACCAGTCCTAATCAGTGTTCACCACAAAGCACACTACTTGCTACGAGAGCAAGTGGAGACCCCTGTGCAAGGCAGAGAAAATCTGCTTGCTCTTAGAGCAATGCAGAGATCTACTGATAACAGCTACACTATCAGTATATCGATGTGTTGCAAATGGCATTCAAGAGATAGTACGCAGCAACTCCAAGAGAGCTTGCCTTTTAAATGCAGCAAGGCAGGAAAAGTTTGCCATGACAGCAAGTAGAGACCCACCAGAAAAAGCTAGGCAGACGCCTGTAGATGCCTATGAGAAGGCATTTCAAATAGCTCTGCACCTTTTTGAACATCTCTGCTTCATTCAGGAAGGTAGCAGAGATGTTCAGATTGCAGAAATTCTTGAGCGGTCTGCTGAGAATATATTTTAGAATATACCAGCTGGAGCAGATGGGGCATACCCTCCCCTCTGGTGGTATCAGGTCTGTTTTGAAGAAGCTCCTCTTCCCATCTGAAAACACACTGTTGCCCTAGAGAAGGCAGAGATTAAAGTCACTGCCCAATGTGACACGTGTGAACTTTTTACCTCTTCTCCAAGATGATCCAAGCCATAGTTATACAGCTCACACACGTAGTGTCTTCTGACTGCATCCTCATTGACCTGAAGGTGCTGAGCTAAATCCACAGCCAGGGATGGCCAATCTCTGTCCTTCACCGATACGACTGTTAACTCCTCTTGGCTGCCTCTGGTTTTGTGGGATGACGACTGAGCTTGTGCCACTGCACTCATCAGTTTGGTCAAGAACTTGGAGAGAGAAAAAAACGAGTGCCATATCAGCAGCTTCAGTTTATTTTTTGTCAAATAAATTGTCATCTATTTTCTGCAGGGAGCCCACTTACCTGATGTCGTATAGACAGCAGAGCTGGATCTACATCACCACTAGGCAGTAACTGAATTGAGGTGAGGTCTTTGAAAAAGGCATTTTTGCCCTAAACAGGAAGGACAGAATACCACAGGTCAAGATACTCTTTAATAGTGGAGCTGGCAGAACTTTAAAAAACAAACTGCTAATTGGGGAAAAATCTCCCTTGTACACCTTTCTCCTCAGGGAGGAATAGAGTTCAGCGATACAGAGAAATTCCAGTCAAGATGAGAAAAAACAGCACATGCCTCATTGCACATGCCTTTCATAATTGTGGTTATGAAACACATGCATGGAAACTGCACCTAAAACCTCCCAGCACATTTACACTGAGTAATTAAAAACATGTGGCCAACTGTCATGGGTGATTTGCATGTGGGTTGAGCACTATATCCTACTTGGAATTTTCTTCTGCGATGCAGCTTTGAAAGCAGTATCAGCTGTTTAGTTGGTCCATGAGCTTTGGCCCAGAATCCTAAAGTGCTTATACAGATGTACACTGCAATTGCCGATTTTCCTTTTTGGCTGCAACTCTTGAGGGATATTAGATATGGTTATAGAGGTTAACTGCAGTGGAATTTTTCAGGAAACACAGCTACAAGAGGAACCAGGAGCGGGGAGGGGTTGAAAGGGGGGGGGAAGATGCAATAATGTCTATGGGACTGTATAAATTTGAATTTACGTCTTCTGCTGCCCATCCCAGTAATAAAAGCCCAATGATGCATTTCTCAATGACTAATCAATCTTGACCACTTGTCATGAGGCAATGACAGCAGAAGCCATTGCTCAAGGCACATCGTATACAGTAACACACCTTACTGTCAAAAAGAGAGAGGGGCTTCACACTCTTCAGTGAAAATTTCATGATCCCATACAAGATAGTGCAAAGCACCGACTGATGCTCAACCAGGGGGTAATGGATGTGTTTCTGTTCAAGGGCTAGTTCCACTAATGAGATCTGTCCTTCGACAGCCACCCAGGCGTCTTCCGTGTCCAGCACGGGAAGCTGCATTTCATCTTTCCGTATATCAGCCTGGTGTGGGAAAGCAGAGAATATCACTGTCATTTTAAAAGCAACTGTAATTCATGCTCAAAACGAATCATGCCACTAATCACGCTCAAAATAATGCAGATATTTTACTGTTTAAAAAAATACAAAAGCCAAATGCAAGAAGTCTCCTTTATTAAACTATATAGTGTTCCTAAGGTATAAAACACAACTAGAATGCAGAGCTAAGCTGGCTCCAAATCCTTGCATTACATTGTAATCTGCATCTCTTAAAATGTGGCTTATCACACATTGTGTCAATATTCCTAATGAAAAGACATGTAGGCCATTTGGCATACAGATACTTTAACCTGCTCTCTGCTGCAGGCAAATTCGGCCGTGACAGACATATCCAACACAGAAGCCAGCATTCATCTATTAAACATATGGTGGGAGTTGGGTTTGTTCTTTGTTACCTCCATGAGTGTCTGAAGAAGATCTGAACAAGAGCCAAGAAAAGATATCATTGCAGCGTCGCTCATCCCCACGTCCTATTTGACAAAGAGTTGTTAGCTTGTGCAATGGAATTTTTTCCTGAATACATTCCAAAATCTTTCTGGATGGGAGCAAAGGCAAACACTGAACATGAGACTTGTAAATACAGAGCTATACGTCTCTGTAATTGTGAGAGCCCCCGCTGTGCAGCCGAGCACTTTCCCAAGGAACATTCCTGCGCAAATGAACTTTCCAACCCAATTAGCATCCACAGAGATGTAGCAATCATCCAAAGGGGTTCTTGCTGATGAAGTAAAAACAGTAATGAAAAATCTCTGCCTCTGATGAACACTTATAATTACATTCCTATATCTTTCATGAATAGGTTCCTAAGTAATTAAACCAAGCCAAAATTCCATTCAAACAATCAACGTTGATCTGAACCAAATATTTTTTCAGTGGTGTTTGACCACAGCCAAGCTAGAGAGAGAGAGAGAGACCCCAGTTCTTCAAATAAAAGCTGACAAGAGGTTGTATCCCTACATTGATTTGGAGGCAATTTCATACATGCAGGTGAGGGACGGCATTTTCACTTGTTTTCCCCCTATTTTAGCAGGCTTTCATGCCACATTCCATATTTACGCTGGAGGGTCCCCTCTCCCAAGCCCCAGGAATGGGTTTTCCGGTGCTGTGGAAACGAGAGGGCAGAACATTTCTCATATGGGAGCTTTTTCTTCAGCAACCCCAGCAAAAAATGGTCAAAATTGTAAGCAGAAAAGGGAATTGATATATATACTAGCATAATTACTGAAATAATGGGATGACTACGTCCAATCCATACTGAAAATGTGAGACTGACCATCCAAGACACTGGCTGGAAGTTTCACTTGACTTGAGCAATTAAAAAATATGGTTTGCTAGAGGGACAAAGGGTAAGTACACTTCAACCACAGTTTCACTGCTGCCTTGAGTTAGCAAAGCAGAAGATTCCCTTTCTTATGCAAGGACATGATGAATGCAGAAGTGCCAAACTACACAAAGTCTCCTTAGCTCTCATCCTAAGTGCTAAAGATGGCAGACCCAAGACAAGCAAACACAGGTAAACTGGCAGGACTCTCTTGCCCAAAACTAAGGGGAAAACAAATCAAAACAAACCAGCTAAAGAGCTGTTAACCTCCTTGATTAGACCTTCGTTTGACAACCATAGTCTTAGTTTGAACCACTGAACTCCCCCATTACATCTCAGCCCAAGCCAAAAGGTCATCTTGCACATTTTTTCAGCAAATAACAAAAAAAAAAAAAATTACTTGCCCTTCTGCATAATCTGTCTTTTGGTGCTTTTCCAACCTATTACAAAAATTGTTCTGATTAAATCAAGCAATCAGTTTGCCAAAAGTAAAGTATCACAATTTCAGAGTTGGACCAGCAGGGGCAGCTAGTCCTAATTTAGTACTACAAGGATAAAAAGTTGTAACAGCTGAAATTTCCCTTTCCAACAACTGCTGGAACTAATGAGCACTGACCTTTGTTGTATCCACTTATCCTAAGCAGTAGCATTCCTGCTCATCTTCCTTCTCCCCAATGCCCACAACTATAGAGCTCAAAGAAGAACCGTGAGCAGCTGTCCCCAGTGTGACAAGATTCAAAAGCCCAGCTTGATTCTAAAGGCAGGAACTCCACTTGACGAGGGCAACACTTGCTATCACCTTGAGCACAATTCACATATTTCTCCTCCTGTCACAGAGTGCTGACTAATCAAAGTCATGTAGATACAGGTGTGACAAGAAACAGAGGCAAACTCAGAACTACTACTCCCTTAGAGATTGGCTTCAGAATTGTGTGGACCAACCTGCAATTGGCTAAGCAGGACAGCCATTAAATCCAATTTGTATGGCTGGGATCTTAGAAGCAGCTGCTAATTAAGTCGCTCTGCAGCAGCTGGTTGATGGAACTTAAAACACACCAAGTTCTTCAAATTAGAAACAAATGTGGAAAAAAGATTGATAATTTTTTGCACATTCAAGAAGTGGCAAAACTAAATGGGTAAATCAAAACTTAGCAAGAAATCTATTTAAAATGCAGCTACAGGCTTTATCCAATTAATCTGTGAGATTAGGAACTAGCGTTGTTCCCACTTCTTTCTAACATAGGAGGGAATGACCCTTTCTAAGATGGATCCTGCTTCAATGCGTGCGAACATCATCAAGAAACAAAGGTATGCTTTCCTACTTCAGAACTGCTTGTTCCCCTGCAAATACATTCTGCTTTAGGGCGCAATCCTAACCAACTTTCTAGCACTGGGGGTAAGGGCAATGCAGCTCCTAGATAAGGAAACAAACATTCCCTTACGTTGAGGAGGCCTCCATGACTGCCCCCCCCACTGCAGGATGCAGTGCGTGCCCCACGGGCACAACTATGTCAGTGCTGGAACCCTCACAAAAACCGAACAATGCTATTCTCTGCATGTCCACTTGAAAGGAAGTCACACTGTGTTCAATAAAAGTGTTCAATAAAAATGTCTGAAAATCAGGAGAGCACGAGTTTTAAACAGCAACTGCCAGTAACGTTCTCCCCACTCTTCATAAAATAAAAAAGGGAAACGACACTTCAGTATTTACCTTGTCCATTAAGTAGGTCGCAGCGGAAAGCCGTTTCACTATGAATGTATTCCACATCATCAGAGCAATTCCTGTAACAATTATATGCCTTTTAAGCCCCAGTAGAAAGTGTTTTTCATTAGGCAACTGCAAATAACGGGCAGTTTTGAAAAGGGTTGGCAAGAACACCACTATACACAAGCATGTGCACACAGTGGAGATGCCTGCTTTGGTGTGAATGTGCACCTTAGACCTGCCTCTTTCTATATCTGCAAGCATTGCTCTGCTGCTTTGAACAAAAAAAAATCACTTGAAGAGGGAAGTTGCTCTCCCCCTGATACATATAAGAGGGCAACACTTTAAAAGGTGCCTCTTGGCCCAGTTGGCAGGGGATTAAGGTGCAGTTCCCCTAACAGTGGCTTGTAATCGTAATGAGGATGACTTGGTTGCCACCAAAAAAGAACACTTGTGTTATGGTGGCTCCACATTCAGGGCTCAATCCCAACCAAGTTTCCAGCAGGGCTGTAGCTGCAATGCAGACCAGAGGTTAGGGAACAAATGCCTTTGAGGAGGCCTCCATGACTGCCTCCCCACTGTGGAAAGCAGCACCCCCCCCCACTGGCATGGCTGCATCAGCTTTGGACAGCTGGATAGGATTGGGCTCTCAGTCATGATGTCGCTACCATAAATAAATCAAACTGCAAGGCACGAGAATCCCCCAACAAATTGGAGCCCCAATTCCCACTGTCATAAGATTTAAGCATGTGATCCAGCTCTTCCATGGTGGTACAAGCACCACACCTCCAGACCCCTCATCCTACATGCCACATGCACAACTCTGAAGCTAGCCCTCCTACGCTCCCTTTAAGACTGACATAACAAGCCGATTAAGATCTTTAATCACTGCTTACCATGCTGAACATGACCATTGTCAATGCATCTGAGATGATCTATCGACCTGGTGAGAAAATGGGCTTCCTTATGAAAAAAAGGATTAAAGAAAGAAACAGTGTTAAACCCAGTCAAGGCAATGAGGCATATATGCTGAATGGTAGCTCCCAATTTTATATGTAATTGATCATATATCAATTACATGCCTTGCTATATACAGGCCCTGGTTGCTAAAGGTTGCATGGTTAAAAACAAATGTGCACATGTAGTTTATTTTACACACTTTGCGGAAAAAGTCTCTTGCTTCCAGAGACACACAATGAAAAAAAAACTCCTGGGCTTTAAAAGAGCAGAGAAACACAGAACTGACAAAGAGAAGGAGAACAGTGTTTGGGGAAAAAATCTTCTGAGCAGCACTCTGTACAAGGTTATCTAGGATATTACTGCTTCTTCGATCATTCTACCTCCTGAAATAAAAGTACTGTGGTTCATAATATTGATTTAATCCAATAAAATACAGTTGGTCTCATCTTGCCTAGAGCTACCTTTTCACTCTAAACTGGCACATACTCTAATGTGCTTTACACGGCATCTTAAAAAAAAAAAAAAAAGATTAAACCAGGAGCTCTAAATCAAGTGGTGGCTATTTGGACGCTGTCAGCTATTCAAACTGAAATTGTAATAGTTGGATGTCATGTTTACAAATACGATGACATTTTGTCCTGCTGCTTGTTACAGAAGTAATAAAACAACTTCAAGAAACATGCCTAATTTTTGTTCCAAACTGATTTTTGTAAATTGTAAAATGTAAATTCTAGATTAGATTATTGCAATGCGCTCTACGTGGGGCTGCCTTTGAAGACGGTCCCAAAATTACAACTAGTACAGAACGCGGCGGCTCGGGTGGTTGCTGGGGCACGTCGGTTTGACTCTGTCGAGCCGTTGCTTTGGCGACTACACTGGCTGCCGGTTCTGTTCCGGGCCCAATTCAAAGTGCTAGTTTTGACTTTTAAAGCCCTTTACGGCTCGGGTCTGGGGTATTTGAGGGACCGCCTCCTTCCATATAATCCAACCCGTACTCTTAGATCATCTGGGGGGGCCCTTTTGACTGTGCCGCCACCAGGAGAAGTGAGAGGGGTGGCGGCCAGGAAGAGGGCCTTCTCAGTGGTGGCCCCCCAACTCTGGAACACCCTTCCCCTAGAATTGAGAACTGCTCCCTCTTTGTTTACATTTCGGCGGGGGCTGAAGACCTTTTTATTCCATAAAGCTTTTAACTGTTGAAGGTGGCTGGCTGGTTATTATGATCCACGGGGCTTGTTTTTTAAATTGTTTTTAAATTGTTTGTGTTTTTTAATCTTGATTGTTATTGTTTAATACTATTTTTAACTGTTTTAAATGTTGTTATTCTGTATTTTTAATATATATATTGTAATGCCGCCTTGGGTGCCTTCGGGCACAAAAGGCGGGGTAAAAATCTAATAATAATAATAATAATAATAATAATAATAATAATAATAATAATA
>JAJKFI010000008.1:10563796-10593783 GCA_029204185.1 Lerista edwardsae | reverse complement strand
TAATAATAATAATAATAATAATAATAATAATAATAATAATAATAATAATTTTTGTTATTCACCTGATCTACACAGCAACATCTATAAGATAGGAAATATGCAATTCATGAAACAGCAATGCCCCATTACCTCTGGGTCTTTGTTCCACTGCACAACGTACTCCCAGCTACAGTGGGCATGGAGGACATCTAGCTCCAGGCTACAAGGGAACTGCTGATATGCTAAGTGCAGCAATTCTAGAAACAAACAAACAAAAGGTCATGAATATCTTCCTTTGTGTTTAACCACTTTACTCCTGAAGCAGCTCTATACTATTACTGCTTACGCTGCACTATTGGTGCGCATGGTCTTCTACAGAGTTATACAGGCAACAGACTTATCCATGCTTCCGAAGGAGCTTATATTCTCAAATAGACAATGGACAAAAACAGAAGGAGGGAGAAAGGACCATGGACAAATGCTGTTGCACACAAGAAGCTTGGTTCCATTTGGGAATGAGGATTAAAATAAAGAGCCAAAGATCACACAGGGAAGATGATCTCTGAGGAGGCATTCGAACACAAGAGAGAGAGCCTACATGTTCCAGGTGGCAGTTCTACATGCAGGGAAATGGCAAAGGTGTTCAAAGGAGCAACATGCAGAATGAAAGAGGAACAGATCCTCGATCTGTAGAACAGACAGATCTTGGAGCAAATGGGTAGAGACGAGTTGAATTGGAATTGGAGGAGCAAATGGGTAGAGATGAAATGAGAAACTAAGGGCAGGGCAAACTCATAGACAGTGAACACTGAAAAGTTTGCTATGTATCATTACCTAGGATGGTCTTCAAGCTTTTCTGGTCTTCTTCAGCCTCAGCTAAAAGGCTGCTGTCTGTCTGCAGAGGTTCCTCTTCACTTCCAGTGTCTTCTCTCTGCCACCCCAGTCTGAGCAATGGCAGATTCAGGTCTTGCTTGAAAACCCATTTTGCTACACTGTCAGCAATGCCCCCTAAAACAAAGGAAAACCGGTTTGGAATCAGATCCACAGTTTTTTTTTCTTTGAAAGCAAATTTAGGGCCAGTTTATATATAGTGCGGAATCAAATGGCAAAGTTCTTCCTGTTGCAGGTTAAGGGCTGCATGTCTGAATGCTCACATATGAAAACACACACAAATGTCCCTATACTTGAACCCTTCTACAGAGTTTTTTTTAATTTGCAAGCAGAATCATGCATCTGTTTCTAAATGAGGGAAGGTTCAAAGCTAAATTTCTTAATCATTTGATTGTCGTTGACTGTATAAACGCCCCCTCTCATTTCCTGTCCAAAATGAAATGTTCAGGAAAGTGCTGAAATTTTTTTCACAGAATTGCAAGGGCCAAACTCAGCCACTATTTCAGATTCTTAAAAACATAAGAGCCCTTCTGGATCAGGCCAGCTTCCTGTAACCACAGTGGCCCATCAGATGCCTCAGGGAGTGCAGAAGACAATAAGATACCTGGTATCCTGTTGCCATTCTCTTGTAGCTGGCATTCTGCAGAAGCCTACTTCCTTTTCTTCTAGAAATTTGTCCAATCCCCTTTTAAAAGCATCCAGGCCAGACTCCATCACCACATCCTGTGGCAAGGAGTTCCATAGACTCATTACACACTGGCAAATGTTTCAACAAATGTTTGTAGTTTAGACACACACATCATGAACAACTCCCTCATATTTCAACCCTAGAACAGTTCTCAGACTGTTGATCTGGATTCTCCAAATGTCTCACAAAACCCAAATCTATTGTTTTTATGAGTCATAGAATTTGCCAGTCTCAGAATGAGCACTTAGATCCTGGTGTAACATGGTAGTCTATTATTCTACAAAATAGGAAGGAGAATTGTATCCAACAGGTGCATGTGTGTTTCTGTTTGTGCTCCTGGCCTCAAGTATAAATGTCTGGTCATATGTGATTTATTATACAAGATTGGGTGAAGGGGTAGATTATATCCTTTACAGATTTAAGCTGTATCTCTCTGGCATGTTTCTTAGAACAAACATTCTGTTAAATTCCCATCAGTTCCAAATCTTGGGGTCTAGCAGAAGCAGAGCATGCTAAAGGTTTTTTTTTAATAGTGCAGAAGCAGCAGACTGAAGACATTGTGGAGTTCTGTGTCGCGCGGCCCCAGCGTGCATAAGGGGTTAAAGAGGAACATAAAACAGCCAAGATCTTTGGGGAAATTCACCTTTTCCTCCTTCAAGCAGCTTCTTGACAGAGAGCCTGCCAAGTGGTTCAGTCTGCAGAGAGGATGCTTGGCTTGCCTTCTTGTTCACTTTACTCTGCAAGAGTGTCTGAAGTATCAGACAATCCTCTAACTGTTTCAGCAGAAGTTTCCAGTATTCTGTATCCAGAGAGAGTGCTTCCCAAGAGTCAGCGTCTGTACCTACAGATATCTGGGAAAACTAGAAGAGAAGAGGATTTGTGAACTTTCCACTGCTCAGCTAAAGACAACCAAGTAACTGTTTGGCTGAGGTCATTTCACACATGCAGAAACAAAACCAGGGTTTGCCAACTGCACACAGCAGGAGGTAAATTACAGCCCTTGCTTGGGATGTGCATGTGTCATACTTTATATTTTTTTTAAGTGTACACCTAATATTTTAAATACGTATCTAAAAAAATGTATAACACAAATGGCCTTGAGTGAGGAAAAGAAATCTCAGGAACACGCCTAATCAGTTAACCTGCGTATAACAAAATGTTTCTATCAACTTATACTAAGAGAGATGTGTTTTTCTTTTTACTCAGTGAGAGGTAAGGAAAACTAAAGCAGCACAGAACAAGTCAAATTGAGACACACCTTTTTATAGATACAATCTGTTTCTGCAATCACTGGGGTGTGTTTGGGTGATATTTTTTCCCAAAATTTCTTGATTAAAATCGCAAATTTCAGAGTTATTTGTTTTTATTCTACATTCTCAATCTAGGTTCTCATTTTTATTAATTTTAAATGCTTTAAAAGTATAATAGGTAGATGATACAGGTGATCTAGTGTCAGCAGATACAGCAACATTATTATTTCTAACCTGGAAAAGTGGTCTATTTAAATTTCTGGAAAATTTGTTAACACTAAAACGCAGTGTTTTGTGTGTTTATTCAGATATTTTAACCTCCAAAAGGCAGTCGTTAATGCCCAAAAAGCGGTTTTCAACAACACCACACCCCTAGCAATCACATATTCCACGTTATCTTTTGAAACAAGAGGCAGGATGGTGAATTGGTTAGACTCCCTTCCTTAGTCATGATGGGTGACCTTGGGCCAGTCACGATTTTTCAGTCTAATCGACAAGGTTGTTGAGAAGATAAAATTGGGTGAGGAACCATGTATGAGAAACCATCCTGAGAAAGAGCAAGGCAATAATATCTAAAAGCCTTTTGGCCCACAGATTTTTATTTCACATCAGAGCTGACAAAAGCAAAGCACAATTACTCAGGAAACTGAACAGAAATAGGCACAGTGGTGTCATCCTACCGGCACGCTGGGCGGGACATCCGGGTGATCGGCAGCCCACCCGTCACGTACCGCAGCGTTACGCCGTTTGCGTAACGTACGCAAGCGGCATAACTGGTTACGCAAACAGCGTAATGCTGCGGTACGCGATGGGAGGGCTGCCGATCACCCGGATGTCCCACCCAGCGTACCCGTAGGACGACACCACTGAATAGGCACACAGATAAGTGTTACCAACATAGAAGGCAAATGTGCAGTTCAGCTTTATCCTGATAGTTTAAACTAAGTTAACATTATCATCTGTATTTATTAAATAGTGGCGTGTCTCTCAGCACCTCAAATTCCTAGAAACTTCAGATAGCAATGATCTAAAATCCTGTTCTTTTTAAGGCAGCAATTACTACCTATAAAAATCTGAGCTTTTCAAAATCTGGTTTTGTTTTTTACCTTTTTCTCTGCTATGCTATCAGTAATCTGAGCTGTTACGGAATGCCCAACATGGGCAGATAATAAGGCAGCTCCATTATTCTCTGACTGAATACAGGCTGTGCGCATTTGCTGCCACCAGGGGGAGACAGACTGAGAATCCCATGCTTCATCTATAGCCACTGAAACGAAAAAGGAAAAAAACTCAGTCTTACTAGACATGAAGTAAAATTAGCACAAGCAAAAGAAAAATACACTGTACTTCCAGCCAAGTCAGCTGGTTATATATCAGCATTTGTTTGTAAGATTTTTAAAAATACAAATACTTATAAAAGCTGTACTTTGAAGGAACTACTTTAGAAAAGGGAAAGCCTCATATCTCACATAGGAGAGAATGCCTCTTCTGTAAGAGTGCAGCTATGCATGCAATATTACACAACATCATTGTCAAAAAGACATTCCCTGCTCTAAGGGAGAAGAGAGACATGGATCTTGATGGGGCCACATGAGGATGCTACCTGAGGATGCTAAGGCTTCCTCACACAGCCTTAGCTTGCGAGTTTCTTGGGCTTCAATGCAAGAAGACTGGAAGTGACCCCTTTTGTCACACACTCTCTGCTCTGCTTGGCACATACAAATGTAACCAATTTCTTTTTTTCTTAAACATATTTTTATTAATACAACTAAAAACAGACAAACAACTATACACCAAAAAACAAAAAATAAATTTGGAATATAAAAAGCAAGCGTCAAGTAATACATCTAAATTTCTTACATCATCTACAAAATATTAACGACCATTGCTCATATTAAAAATTGTGTCTCTTAGAGGAATTTCGGCGTGGATTAAAATATTAAAATCCGAACATTCAATTGCAATTTATTTAATCAAATGACATCCCTACTGCCAGGCAAGTGCACTTCGGAATTATTAAATTCATGACATTATCAGACACCAAAGTCATGTGGGATAGAGTACCGAGCCACAGGCTGACGAGGCCGAACATAATTTAATCCCAATTAGACTCTCAAGAAGAGGGTTTGGTTACCTGAAGAATGTCAAACTGAACATCCAAAATGCTTGGATGTGATATGAAGCTGGGCTGGGGTGCAAGAGATCTGGGACTACCTCATTTATGGATTCAATTATGCACCTTTCATAGAAAGCACCTTCTACTCAGTCAGGCCACTGGTTCATCTAAGTCAGCACTGTCAACAGAAACTTGCAGTAGCTTTCCAGGGTTTCAGGAAGGAATTTGTCTCTGCCCCATGTAATGAGGCTACATCAGACACAGCAAGTCTGCCAAAGGATGACGGACAGTGCCAGAGAAGGGTCCAGTGCGGTTTTGGCAATGAAGAAACCCCCAGACTGGAGTGAAGGTGTCACATGTGTGTATTGACACTCATGACTGTGACTCACAAATACATTTTCCCACAGAATAGCTGCATGTCTAGTGGGAGCTTGTGCTTGACTTTGTTCAGTTTTCATTATTGCTGGCGTAGTCAGGTCCATGGCACTTTTCAAAGAAAGGAGCACTAGCTTGCTTTCATTCCATAGTCACCTCACCTGTTATTTTGCTCAGATGGGATAGTGCAGCATGAAGGCAGCAAACAGACTGCATACTATGAAGAATTTCTTTTTCCTTAGAAAGCCACACACTGAGCAGCAGGGACTGAGACAGGAAGAAAAACGCAGAGTGAAAGAGTTGGTCTTAACTGAGAACAGATTCAGGAGAACATCTCTCAAACATCCTAAAAGCCACTGATAATTTGGCCATAAGTTCTGGAGAACAGAAACTACCACCAAGTTATTCGGCTGATCTCCATATTATCTATAGAAGCAGGCTCCCTATGGAAACAGTACGCGATATAAAAATATTTCCTATGTAAACTCTGCTGCTTCACCTTGAGACAGACCCAACCCTTTCTGTAATTCGTGACCTTGTTCACTTGTGGCATCCCATTTTCATTCCATATGAGGATACCTGGGTGCATTTTAACTAGGTGTATTCATCAGGCAATTAGTAAGGCTCATTTAAGCCTATGCTTGATAGTAGTACATTTATTACACATCACACTATTGCAGATAAATAGTAACTTAGCACATATGATACTAAAAAAGGCTTTATACTCTCTCTCTCTCTCTCTCTCTCTCACACACACACACACACACACACACACACACTCACACACACAATGACCCAAGCTCCACATGCAGAGCACCTTGCTCTGCCACCTCTTCTCCACCCCAAGCATCACCCTCATTCTAACTCCAAAGCTACCACATCTAGACATGGTAGGCAGAGCTCACTGGTAGAGAGGAGCTAGGATGGAGGCCTTATGATAGCAGTGAAGAGTAAAACACACTACTCACCAATAATAGCTGGGGGCTAAATCCTGCAGACTCCAGCATGTGGCATATTTTTTCTGTTGAACTTTCTCCATGTAAACATTTCCAGAAAAAAAAGCTCCCTGCATGCACACAGAGTATCTTACGTTCATTACACATTAGACTTAATACACTGAAGACTTCCTGGCTGAAAGCCACAGGCAGTCTACCCTTTTGTCTTCTAAGAGACCATTAAGAGATTAATGCACAGACATGAGGCTATTTCACATGAGTAACAAATAAAACACTCATGAGAGCTACATATATCCTGACTTTTGCTGCCTTTTACAGCCTCCCACATCTGAGCAAAATACCGCCACCTCCACAAGCATTCTAATGTTCTGAAGTTCCTTTGGCCAATTGTAGGGATCACCAAGTATCCCCTGATCAAAACCCCTTATTCACTCCAATGTTCTTCTGCAGCTCTTGTACAAGCACCCCCCCCCCTTCAATAGACAGACATATCTGGTCAGGCAACCCAGTGTGTGAATGGAAAAAAATCTTTGGAATATACAACTGAACTGAGCTGAACTTTGGGAAAATAACTGAACTGAGTTACTGCGTCTTTTGAAATAGCTGATTATCAAGGCAGTATTGACCATGAAAAGACTCCTACCTAAAGCCACATATTCTCTCTCATCAAGCTTCTTCACATTAATTGTGACCTTTTCATATTCCAAATACTCCAAGAAAGTTTTCACGGGCAGGTCTCCATCTTTATCCTCCGCAAAACGAACAGAAGGGTGAGTGTTCTGTTGCTTGTAATTCTCCAGCAACATCTGCAGCCTAGTAAACTCGTTTTCATCTAGCCGGAGTAATTTAGCCAAGTCCTTAAAAGCAATGTGAAACATGCAACAGTGATGATCACACCTACCCCGGACATACTGACACATAATTCCATTCATCACACACTCTCCATCCCTAACAGGGCTGAGAAGACAATGCCACACCAAATAACTGCACGTTGTTGCATGATCCAAGGTGTGTGTCTCCAGACTCATGCAATGTGCCAGGGATTGCAAGCTTGCATTTCTCACATCATACACTGCTTTATGGTACCCGTAAAAAAAAATTGCTTCCCTGAATGCTAGGGCAGCTGGGCCAGTCGTGTTCTTTTACACTTCACTGAATAATACTTTGTAAGTCAATATGGTTTGGAAACCTTTAAAATATACTTTCTCTTGTAATACGGGTTTCACACATAATCGCTTGAAGAAGAAAAAAGAACGCAAATGGAATGACTATTTTTTTAACATTTTAAGCTTCTAAGGAAAAGCCAAGCCGCATCTTCACACCACTCACATTATCCGAGGGAACCATCTCAGACTGCGTAGTCAGAGAATTTAGCTTGCTGATTGACTCATGGAGATTCAGAAGCTTCAGCTGGTTTGCACAGAACTGTAGCAGCCCTTCATCAACACATTCCACCTCTGAAGACAGAAGAGACAGAAATAAAGATGATCTTTAGTCTCGATAAATTTGCCAAGGAGCTGTGAAAATCCTTCATAGTTTCATTGCACTTCCTGTTAAGCAATATTTCCAGCACAGCTGCTTGAAAGAGGATTTTGTGTCACCGAGAGAAGGTTAAAGCCTGGGCGAGTTTTGCCTTTAGGCAGAGCAAGTGCCAACTTCTCTTTCAAAATAGAACGTTGATAAGACGCTGAATACAAGAGAGAAAGAAAGGGGGGAAATTGCACTTGTGTTCAAAAGATCTGAACCCAAATCAAAAATAGTCTCACCTTTTACAGCACAACATGTGTATAATATAAATTTTCCACATAAACAACAATGTAGGAAATTACATATATTCCAATGTCACATGTGACAGAAACATACATGCCTACTTTTCTCTTCAAGAATGATAAATCCTAGCAAAATGTACATGCATGTACACAACATATTTAGTGGTGAGGTTCTCTGGGTTTTTACTTCTGGGGGGCTTCAATATCTACAATGAACTTCCCTATCAAACCTGCTGAGATTTATGATGTCTTAAGAGCACTCTGGGCGCCTACAAGATGGAGGGGGAAGCATCTTAGAATAACCAAAGCAACCAGAATAGGTGGTGGCGGGGGAGGGTAGAAGATGTGAGACTGGACCCCAGGAAGGTTCTCACTGAGTACCTGCACTGCGCTCTAGGTAGTCAATCTAATTATCAGTTGTGGGGAGAAGAAAAGGAATGAAATGAGCTCTCCCGCTCCCTCCTCTCCCCACCACACCAATCCTCTTTATGTGAAATTCAGTTGTCCATCTGACAACCACAGAAAAAGCTTCACAAACAAAACCAGGAAAAGTTCCAATAGTTAACCTACTGTAGTGACCTATAATATCTTCTGTCAGAAACTAAACAATTATCGGTCCCCATTCTTGCCACTTCCAACTTTGAAATGAACTCAGTTCCAGAACAGATTTTCACTTACCCTGGTTTTTT
Source organism: Lerista edwardsae (assembly GCA_029204185.1). Taxonomy (NCBI): domain Eukaryota; kingdom Metazoa; phylum Chordata; class Lepidosauria; order Squamata; family Scincidae; genus Lerista; species Lerista edwardsae. Next base: position 10,585,070 of record JAJKFI010000008.1, on the reverse strand, counting down.
AAAGTATCCATTAATGTTTGAGCGATGTTTGTCAAAGAAGAGAGTGGCAAACGCTCATTTGCTAGGATGCTTTCCAAAGCCTGCCAGTAAAATGTACCAGACAAACATATTTATCTTCAACATCATGCTACTTTTGAAAGAACAATGTTCCACACTGTCAACAGTTCAAAGAGTTTTCAATACTGCTTAATATGACTCTTTGGAGGGGTTAAAAGTTTTGTGGGCAATGGCTATAAAGAAAATACGTCCAAAATAATTTTTCCAATAATTTATACCCCGCTTCTCTCCCACACTCAAGGAGATTTACAGAATAAAAATTGATACAAATTAAATTTAAAAGAATTCTAAAATAACCTCTGTCAGTGGTTGGCACAGTTAGATGAGTGCCCTCAGATGACCTGAGAGGACAGGTAGGATATGCTGATCCTGTAAAAATGGTTTGTTTCACTACAAAAGTTGGTCAGATCTCACAAACCAGATTTACAGATTCCACAGTGTGTTGAAAGCAAATTTGATAAGAAGTCATCTAAAGCAACAGTTTTCATAGCAACAGCTGGGCCTACTTAAAAGAGGCACGGGCAATTCCTAGAAACCAAGATTCCCCCCACCCTCTTGAGAGGACCTGCCATCTTTCTCTTTCACTACTACCAAACAATACAAAATAGAAGGTTATTCATATTGCATGGTGACAGAAAGTGGAGCAACCCTATGTCCCAATTAAAAAAAATTAAATACAAGCAACGTACACACACACACACACACACACACACACACACCAGTATCTGTGGATCCGGTATCTAGTGTTTCACTTATCCATGGTTCTCTGCATGCCCCCCAGGCCCATTAAATTTGTTTTTATTCATTTTCCTGTCTGCTTCCTGCTAACGTTCTGCTGCTTTTTCTTGTCCTGCACTGCATTGCTACTTACGTTGCTCTTATACCCTGTCTTGGCAACATCATTACCAAGCCAGGTGTGACTGTGCCTACACAGCGGATGGTGCTCAGCAAAATTTTAATGCTGGACTTCTGGACAATTGAATGCCAGACTATTGGAATTTTACTGTATTTGGAAGTAGTTGCCAAATAAGCCAAAGTCATTTACCCAATTTTGACTGAAACGTATTTATCTGCAGAATAAAGCACTTATTGGCTACTTACCTGTTTTTTAGTAGCAGGATATTTAATATCAAGAATTAATTCCTTCACTTCAGCCTCAACCACATCTGGAAAGAAAGACAACAATAGGAAGGATAAGAATAAGCAATTTAATAAGCACTCCTAAGGCTTCGCTTCAGCTATTGGGATTCCCATATTCAAGAGAGGACCTTTTTCTGCCTGCAGAAAGAGAAAGAATTAAACAGTACCCTGTACACATTCAGAGGCAATGCACTGTAGACAACTGCTCCTAGTCAGCATGATTTAGAAGCCCCTGACTTCGCCTTGTGGGACAGCAATCCACACCCCAGTAGCTAACACACATTTCTGTCTATGAAAAACTAAAAAGGAGAACCGATCAGAGTGGCAGCCTCTTACTTCAAATGTTGTCCTCGATCGTGAGGTTGCTCAGGGTTCAGTGCAAGAATAACCTGCCCACAGGTTAACAGGGCAGAAGACAAGTTTCCCCAACATCCTGACTGACCTTGAGATGTTTTTTGAGGGAACAAATTAAATGCTTACCAAATTAAATTGTGAGCCCCTACCACTGTGGTCCAGAAACAAACCACAGCTATACCAAATTTAGTAAATGTTCACCAAATGTATAACATGACATTTACACAGCAATACTAGCAGAATTATATGCCCCAAACACGAGGTTAGGATTAGGATTAGGGTTATATTATGAAAATTTACTGTTTTGGGAAGACAAGCACATTTTTTAACTGTCAAATATTTTACGAAAATGATGAGAACTCAATATGTGGTTATCCCTTTAGGATTATTAGGTGGTCTACAATTTGGTGAACATTTACTATTTTGGGTAAACAAAAGTATTTTTTTTGAGGAACGTTTTTATTAAATTTGGTGATCACTTAAACATGAGCCATTTTTTCCCTGCCTTCACAGCAACTCTGGCAGCTTACAGCAACTCACAGCTTACAGCATTGTGGCCCTTTAACTGGGGCTGCAATGGCACCAATTCTAGCACAGGGAAGTAAAAACACAGCAAGGCAACTGTACTCCTCCTGAACAGTCTCATTCACGGAGGCTGGGTTAATACACTCTTCTTAGCAGCAGCTACGGGTATGACAGATGTCCCCTGTTACACCCATATTCCTTACTTCCAAACTGTTTCCATGCTACTTAGTAACAATATCCAACAAAAACTGCAACCTATTTTTCTACCCCAGCCTGTTTCTCTCCCTTGAACCAAATGCATCCCCCTCTCCTTTTCACCCCACTGCAAATGCAAATACTAAGTCTTCTAGTAAGGCTTACAAGTGAAATGGTCTGTCTGTCACTCGCTCTTGCAAATAATGAAGCCAATGGTTGGCACTGTCATGTGCTACACTTTGCCAGCAGCAATGCATCTGCACTGTCAGCTACAGCATTTGTAGTGCCACATCAAGCAGCTAAGCCCCAGACTCACAACTCATAAGTGGGTACCATGAAGAAAACTTAACCACATGAATCAAAATCAACTGGAAGAAGATGCATCCTGGCATGTGAACACTTCCCGAGGCTTAGAAGGCTAGAGTGGAAGAGGGGCATATCTCTCTGCTGCTTGCCAGATTCACGCACGCCATGCAGACTGCCGCCATTGTTCGCTCTTATTTTTCAAAGTGTTGTTGAAATTAGTTCGCTCATTGCTTGACCTCTACTAGAGGTGTAAATCCAATTTATTTTGCTTGCAAAGTTAATAGCCCACCTTTCCAATTACATAAAAGCTCATGGCAGCTAACCACAGGGGTTAAAAACAGATAGAAAAAAATTAAAATTTAAAAGCAACAGAAACAATCTTAAAACGAAGGCTGAGAAGCATTAATTAAAGGGGGAAAAAGTCCATATTGAGTTTATTAAAAACATATAAATGAACCAGAGAAAATAAAATTGATGATGCTTAAAGTGAATTCCACCTCCTTTGAGACTAATAACTCAATAAATAATGAGACTAGTCATTAGTTAAATTTTTCAAGTCCAGATTCTAAAACCTGTGATAAGACCATGTGCAAGTGACATGTTAAACTCATCATTGCCCTGTTAAAAAAATTCATCACACAAATGCAGGTCAATGCAGGATGTGATCTAATATAACTCACCTCTGCAAAATAGAGTTAGGCTAAATTCAGCAATATGAGGTGGAGGTGTGGCAGGTGAGGCAGAACTTCCCTACTGGAGTTATTTGAAAAGTGCCGCCACTGCTGTTATCACACAAACACTTACAACCCACAGGCTTTGAGCAGCTGAAGTCAGAGGCAGATCTACAGGGAGGGCAAAGCTCTAAGTGTTGCAAGGCGCCTTACCCTGTCATGTAAATCCCTCCTCTCCCTTGCTGCTGTAGCCAGTAAGCAACGCCAAGATGTTGCTTTTCCCTGTGAGGATTGGCTAAAACGGTGCAGGAGAGGAGTGATTTCCACTGCAAGGTAAGGCTTCTTGCAAAACTTAGAGCTCTGCCCTCCCTTAAATCTGCCTCTGGCTGAAGTCCATGGGTTGTGTTTTCAGGAACACAGCTACTGCAGCAGGGGTGGAGGCACTTTTCAAAGAACTTTTCATAGGGTAATTCTGCCACCTGCCACACCCGCACTGCATGTCACTGGCTAAATTGTTAAATATTTGTATCATCCAAAGGCAGACTGTTCTAACACAGGGAGTCATTTTTTCCCCAAATTCCTTCTGCATAAGCTAAACTAAAGTCAATAGAAGTTGAGAAATATTTAATTTCCAATTGACTGCAAAAGGTTCTGCATAGCCAAAGTGTGTAAAACGTCAAATGCTCTGCCACCCGCCCAGCTTCCATCAAAACCAGCACTGAGCAGTCCATGCAGGATGCCATAACACTACAGTCTTCCCATACCTACAGCCTTTAAGGTGGGGGGATAATGTTGCATTCAAACCCAAACCTAAATATTATGCAGAAAATCTTTGTAACAGTGGATTACAATTGATATCATTCTACACGTGGCCAATTGAGGCTTCACCTAATTCTAATTAATAACTTTAAACAAAAGCAAATTCCTTTTCCCTTTTATGTGGGTGATATTCAAGAGGATACAATATTACGACTCCAAGACACTGATAACCTTTTTTGAAACCTACCCAGATTTAATGATTTAGCTTTTAGCAAGGCAGCTAACTTCTTCACTAGATGCATATCTTTAGCTCGCTCACTCTTCTTATCGCTGGAAGACATTTTGAAGGAACACAAAGTAAGATTTGCTGGAGAGCACAAGTAACACATTTATTCAACAATGGTGAAAGGAGCACACAACCTTCAAAGAAGAAGGTGGCCTAAATTACAGGGAAGAGCTCTGCTACATCACCAGGACCATCTAGCTCAGCATTCTGTTTCCAGCAGCAGCCACACAGATGCTGTTCAAAAAGCTTTTAAGCCACTCAGAAAGTGGCTGCTTTTTTCTTTTTGCCCTGCTTTTTCCCAGCATCCAATATTCACAGGCACATTTCTTCCAAGTGTCATCTTGCTAGTTTGCCTATTTATGAAAAAGGCTACTGTAAGCAGGGAAACACTAATTGCTCAAAGTGATATTCAACACTGAGCCACTACTGGGGAGGAGGTTGTGCTGTTTGTCATCAGGGTTGCCAAAGCCACTTGTCTGGAACAACTGCATGGCTATGTTCCAATAGATGCCCGAGTTTGCGGGGGGGGGGGGACTCTTTGAGTGCTGAGGAATGAAATATCATTGCAAGAGGAAGACTGAAGGAAAGATATTTTATATATGTTGAAAAAAGGCATTTGACTACATAGAGTGGAATTATTTAAACGCAGGTTTGAAGAGGACATCTAGAGACTGAGGATTGAATTGTTTACAGTTTGCCAACAGCTAGAATACTGATTAACAAACATCTATTATATTTGGATTTATAATAGGATTTTATTAACTAAAAATATGAATTAAAGGTCTCCCCTCTTGTTTAAGATCTATATTGAAAGAATGACAAATCATATTAAGGGATGGAGGGAGAAAGAGAGAGCTGAGTTGTTAAATGATAAGTTTACATACTGATATTGTATTCTTGATGTAGGAACGTAGAGCTGGTGGAAATAAGTATGCTATAAGGGATAGTATGTGATGGGGAAAAGGAGAGAAACGGGAGGTAAACCTAATGAATTTTGCCAAGCAATGTTCATGTATTGATCCACAAAATTATTCAAGGTTGGAAAAAGGTAAGAAGCACAAATGCACAAGGGCTATATGATGAGCCTTCAATAATTTTTATAAGATAATGTAGTTATAATACTACACACCAGGAAGGGTCTAAAGAACGTTTGGAGTATGATAGATACCGAAGAGGTCTGGTGGGACACTTTTGCTAAGCAAAATTAAAGAATTGCACAGCTATCCACAATTGGACAGCTCGTGGAAATAGAGAATTTGGCATCTTATTTTCTTACACGAAGTAATGTGCTACAAAAAGTTGTGAGAAGATAAGAATCAGCAAACTGAGAGTTTTAGGAAAGCCTGAACCTCATTTATGAAGTTCTAGAATTGAATAGTTCTAGGAATTTGGCAATATTGCATCAATGCAATTCTTATCTTAGGAAATTGTCATCTCATGTTTAAGGAAGTGATTAATGGGGCTTTGCCTCTTTTTCACAAATCTGAATATGCCAGATGCAAGGGAGTGGCAACAGGATACAGGTATCTTGATCTCTTCTGTGCTTCCAAAGGAATCTGGTGGGCCAATGTGAGAAAGAGCAACTAGATGTCTTGATCCAGCAAGGCTCTTCTTATGTTTTCTATGTGCAATTATAAGCTTTCTATAGGGCATGTGGAATATATTTCTACTTGCATATTTCTTAAGAATTCCCAATTAAAAAAGAAAGATGTCCAGATTTGCTGTAACAAATTAATACCTAAATATCTGTGGTGCCAATAATAAATTATTTCTGAAAAGGCCCCTATTGCTCCTCTGAAATAGAACATACTCTTGAGTTACCTTTGAAATAATGTTGCATCATTCATTAAAGGCATAGAGGGCATTCAATTATAGAGTTCAGCAAACCCTACCTCAGTGCTAAATGAAAAGGCACGTGGACTGTTTTTACTATTCCGGACACTGGATCAACAAGACAAATCTGGTATGTCTGAGGCTGCCAACCTTGGCTTGTTACATTGTTCAGGCCCATTATTTTATAGCCAGGATACAGCAACCTGAAACACAAGTTTGAAATACAGGACACAAAGTAGAGCCATCAACACACACCTTTTGCGCAGGGTAAAAGAAGCAGTCAATCAAGTACAACTAGTTTTAGGAAACAACCACAGGGAATCATTTTGTTGCAGTGGTTTGCACTCAGAGCAATGCTTCCTGACAGGAAGGCCACTCCTTGAGTAGAAGAATTCTTCTCACAGGAAGAGCTCTTCTGCTTATATAAGGATACTTTGCACAAATGAAAAGCTCCTTCTGGTTTAGGAGCACTTCTGGTTTATAAAACATTTCTTGTGTTCCCAGAAGAGTTATTCTGGATGCAGTCCAGGTAGGTCCTGGATGGACATGGCAAAATACTGCCTCCCATTAGCACCAAGTTCCGGAAAACTTCTGGTTGTGCCAGCAAGTTTAGAATTACCACTGGACCACTTTAACCCAAAATAGAACATGCATTTATACACACACACACAATTAATAAAAGAAGACAACCAACAAGGTCACATGCTCAAAATCCCTTCCTTTCTGTGGCATCTTCTTTTCAGAAGTAGAAAAGATATTGGACTATTCAGGTGTAGAAGTCCTTTCCTTTACCACTTATCACTATTTTGTCTGTCACAATGTGAAGAGACTGACTTCTTACCTGCAGTGTTTCCCTACATTGAAGGCACCAACTCTTGGACCTTGTTGCGTGCTCCACACTTCCAGAATTCCTCTCCTGGGAGCATAAATCACAAGGAACTGAGCTACTCTGCTTGGTCCTTGAGGTGTCCCAAAAGGAGAAAAATCACTCTTTTCAGCTTCCCTTTCATGGAGATCTTCCACAGTCTGAATCCACCCAATTTGTGCATCACGGTAGCCTGTAAGTGAGAGAAGAGTATCAAAATTTATATTTTATTTTTATTGCTTATTTTATTGTCTTATTTCTATGTACTGTATTATTATTAATATTTTCTTCCAATAATTGTGAGCCACCTAGAGGAGATGCAGGATACATTCCTGCACACTCCCATGGTGAGCAGTAGCAAACAAAAACCAGGTTAAAGTCATGGCCCCACAGCAGGAGATGCAGGCATACCACAAACCAGCTGTTGAGGCAGGAGTAAAGCACAGACTCCTGACATTCCAACAATGGCTCGTAAACAACAGAAACAATACAGCATTTCCATTGATAGTAATATATGCCTAATTCAAAACCTATTTTTCTGGTTAGCAAAGAATCATTAAAAAAAATCATTTTGTGCACCAAACTAAGGCTGGAGAATCAGCAACACAGGTTCGTCTCACTGACTTCTTTCCTAAGAAGCCACAGATCAGGCAAAAGTCTTTTTAAGCTCTACATATAGTACAGTAGGAACAACATCAGATGCTTTGGCAGATCTTCCCTTACCATAGGCCACAGCTGCTCACTCCAGAATACAGGCAACAGCCTGTATGAGTCACACATGCACGACCCAATATGAAAAGCAATAGACTCTTTCAATGTTTTCCTCTTTGTACACTTCAGCTGCACAGCCCCATCCGTCTGCATTGCGCTTTGAGCACAGAAGAACCTGAGTGATGTGCGCATGGGAAAGTATATCTACAAATAAGCAAGCAGCCTGACCTACACTATAGATGTCACTATTTCAAAGCTGAATTCTAGCCTTTGCAATCCTTTCTAAACTACTGTAGTATATTTGGAGGGAAAGCTAAGCTATACATCATTTAAACAATACTGTCATGAAACTTTTGTTTCATGTGGACCTTGTTTTTCTATCAGTGGTGGGAAGAGATACTACTCATATGTGTAAATGGTTCAGGTGAGCGTGATTGGCTTTATCTGGATAAAGTTAAAAGTGTCACAGAACAGAATTCTTTTGCTGCTCTCAGGGAGGCAGTGACAGCTGGTTGCTGTCAGTCAGTCAGTGCTAAAACTCTGTAGGTGTCTTCCTTTTGAGTTCTTCTCAGTTAATTTATAAACAGAAGGTTTACTAGAGGGAGGAGTCCTGTGGACAGGAGCCTCGCAGTTTGGAATTTTACTATTTGGATTTGAGAGTACAGAGGCTCTGTAATTTTATTTATAACCTTGCATGTATGTTAATAAAAATTGACTTTTATTTCTTCTAGTTGCCTTTTTTTTTTTAGAGGGGTTTGCCCAGGAACCCTCATTTATTGTATTACACCTGGGCTGGTGGCAGCAGCAGCTACCCAAGGGGAAAGAAGTCACACACACACCCCATCGTAACACTTAACATGATGACAACTTTAAATAAGCTGAAAATAATGAGCATAAGATACACCAATGCCATACCCTTCCACATACGAACAGCAAGTCCTCTTGCAACATCCAACAGAAGAACCCTTCCAAAATCATCGGTTACTGCTGCCAAAGAGTTACAGGGAGAAAGACATATCCTCTCTCCATGGCGACGAGAATCTGGAATTCCAAACCTAAGACCAAATAAAACTAAACTTTGGCAACCTCCAAAGAGCACATCTTGCATTTCTTAATACAAATAGTACATTAGCAACAATAGGAATGTGTTACATTTCTATACTGGATTAACTTTCAACAGCATATTAATGTTAGACTCACAAGTTACAGTTAAACATGTTTTAAGGGACATCTGACACACATCCTGACAAATTTAGAGGCTTTTCTACTTATATTTGTAATTAATTTTCTATTTATATTCTATAATTTAATTTCTTTAAATTACAGTAACTTTTGTCCTCCAGATTTTCCTTTTCAATGACAACAATGTGCACTAGGCCATGTGACATCAAATTCTGCCACTGCTATGTTCCCAGTAGTGTAACCCCACCAGTCAAATAAATATGAGGCTAACTTTCTGAATCAAAACCTTCTGGCATTTAGAAGTGGCATGGATGCTCCTTGCACTACGGCGTAGCTCCTGATGAGCCAGGAGATCTGCACTGTGTGATTGAGATAAAGCAGAGGCTATGGCAGATAAGTGGCAGCACTCTTTCAGCAGCCATCTTCATGCACAGATTGTAGGAGCTACATAAACCGCCCTTATGAAGTTCACCCACAGGGTGGATTCTGATGACCAAATAAACCATACTTCACTTACCTCCTCAATTCATAGGGCCAGATACCCTGGTTTCTTTAAGCCACAGCTCATGTCAAGTCAGGAACCATGGTTTAACAAACCAAGATGTGAAACCAGAGGTTGACGCCAATTTCACTTCCTGCTTTGTTAGCCAGAGTTTCTGGCCTTGCACAAGTGACAGCTGAAACAAACCAGGAAGTAAACATCACATCAGACCCAAGGAGGAAAGGGGAAGAAGAGGAAAAGCAAAGAATATACATGTCTCTACTGTATCTAATTATTGGGTAGATAGTTATAGCAGGAGTCAAGTCAGTAACAGATGGAAAGACAGTTCTGTATGCTACAAGTGAACTTGAATCAAAATTAATAGAGCTTGCAAGCACATCATTCCAACTTAAATGACAGGAGAAAAACTGAGCATGAGTTTTAAGGCATCTCTTGGGACAGTTTGAAAAACCTCAATTCTAGTAACACTTGCCTTACAGCTAAAGGAGTAGCAGGCTCAACTTTGGGCTTCTGTTTCTGCACAGTCTCTTCTTCTTGTTTATGCTTCCAGCCTAGCCAACCACTTGAAACAGAAAAATCAGCAAAATCATTGACTCAGTCTAAAGAAAACATCCTTCAGAGCACAATCCTAACCTGGAGTTAGGCCAGCATAAGCTAAACCAGCAAACTTTGGCCAGCACAAGGGCCACCATAAAACGTGTTTAGACTACTCTCCGAGTCAGGGAGGATGGCTCATGTCCATGTGCTGGCCTCTCTGACCCCCAGAGCGGTCCAAACATACTTTACTGTGTCCCTTGCGCTGGCCAAACTTTACTGGTTTAGCTTACGCTGGCCTAACTCAGTTTAGGATTGTGCCCTAAATCACACATGGACTATAACTTCAATCTGTTTTACATTACAGTATATTTTGACTTTCATACCTGGCAGCATTAAATAATGCCGATGTCAGCTTACTTGCAACTGCTAAAGCGACATGAGACAGCAGTGGCTGAGAACTACCCTAAAGGAAACATTAAATCGTTAATTTATAAATTATCAAAACAGTCAATAATTCTGCAGAAATTAGACTTAGGGGATTCTATCAGCAAAAACTGCCCCTTCCCCATTCCATCAACATAAAACTTAGCTACAATCTTGAAAGGTCTGCTAAAGTTCCAGTACAAAAAAGGAGCAGATTTTCCTCCTCTTTCTCACAAACTATGCCACATTCCAAGGATAGATGTTTTGGAAGATTAGACATCTATAGCACTTGCAACAATTAAATTTGCCAAAGGCTATCATCTCAGCTCATCAGTTCTGCATCATATTGCTTCTCTGGTAAATTAAAGAGACTCTCATATGGCCAGTTAGGTTGACAGTTTATCACCCAAACCGGCTGAATGTATTAATTTTTGCGTGTACTCATGAAATTTGCACAATTCTGGATCTTCCCCCTCACATCTGACGAATTCGGAGCTTCTCCTATAATACAAGCCATGGTCCCCAACATGATTATAGGAAAAGCCCCTAATTCTTCCAGAGAAAATAAAATGAAATTACTGTATGCAGGATGCCATTACGTAACCTAGCCTCTCCAAGAAGGAAGTTCCATAACTGTGGTGCTTTCACCAAAGAGGCCCTGTTTTCTGGTCCCCACCAAATGGATGCAAGTTAATGGTGAGTCAGAGAGAAGGGTTGATCTCACAATAGCGTTGATGCCATGTTACAGAGGGCCTAGAGCAAAGCCCTGCACTAGGCCCCCACAAGTTTTTTTTAGGAGGTGCAGGCAATTCTTCCCACCCTCTCCATCAGTGAATGTGGAGTAAAATATGCATCTGCTGACTAGGGAGTGTTTCTTTCTACTTAAGTGAACCCTATGATAGGCAAAAACAATCAACTGATGCTTGATCGAGATGACTCCTGACACTATCCCTGGATCTTAAGAGGCTGGGAAGGTTAATATAGAAGAAGGTTAATATAAAGTCACTTGTCTCAGATAATTACAGCTTTAAAAGGCCCAATAATTTGAACTGTACCTTGATCTAAAGCTGGAGCAAAATAATGTCGCTTCCTTCCTGGGGCTAGTAGCAGTTGAGGGGTTAATCAGAAAATGGTTAAACACCACTCCCTGGTGGCCATGATATCAATCCTGATCCCCCTCTCCATTTCCTACTGCAATATAAATACTAAGAAACCAACAACACTTGACCAAACTTCACATTTAAAAACAGCATACCACTGGTCCTTAACCTCCAAGTAACCTAAGACACTGTACTCATCAACAGCACTGAGCATTTAAAACATCCTGCTCTAAAGTTTGCTCTGCTCATACCCATCATCACCGCCACTCAGAATGTTAGTGATAGCAAAATGATGAAGAACAGACTTAACAAGGAACAGTAGCACTCATCTCTCAGCCATCGCAGTGTCTGATCCATGACACATACTTACCTCAAGGGCATAAAAGAAACCAGTGAAAGGATTTGACCCTACAGTAATGTACTGAGACATAGCAGGTGGGCTATTCTTTATGGTTGCATTATAGCCGCCAATATTGGAAGCAGTCTTCATTTGATCGAAAGGTGACAAAGTCATGATACCTGTTGTGGAAAGAAAAAAACACCTCACAAGATGATACAGAATTCAGTACAGAGTAGGTTCATAAAATCCAAATGTCTTCTCATAAAATCAGGCACAAAGATTTTTAGAAACATCAGCTTGTTGAAAAACAATTAAGATCTTTTACAAAATATACAGACCTATTGTTCAATTAGGATGATTTATATGCTTCATTTCCAAACTGTCTTCCAAATACAGAAAAAAACAAAGTCTAATAATATTCAATAATTTACCATAAATATTGCACACAGTTGCACCAACGCAAGAACTTTGGAAATGCTGGAATAGCCTCATAATTTAGTCCATGGAAGATCAATAGAAGGAGCTCTTGGGCTGGGTTTGGCCTCAGCAAAAACGCACCAGTTCTTCCGTCACACTCATGCTGGGCCTGGACATATTAGCAGAGAGGCTCAGATAATCTAAGAAGGGTTTCTCAAACTGTGGGTCGGGACCCACTAGATAGATGGCGAGCAATTTCAAGTGGGTAATATAGCACCTAGGGAAGCCATCACTGAAAATATGGGAAGAGGGGACACTGGAAAGAGGGAGGACTGTGTGGTTGGTTTGCTTGTGTCAAGGTTGTAAAGAGGCTTTTCCCTTTCTGATTCACCTTGCTATTGGAAAATGGCTGAGAAATCGCAACTTACTGCTGCATTCTCAGGAAAGCAGCAGGCTCTGGCGTCACAATGTTGGCACTTCTGGCCGTGACATTACTTCTGGTGGGTCCCAGACAGATTGTCATTCTAAACAGTGGATCCGGTGCTAAAATGTTTGAGAACCACTGATCTAAGAGAACCAGAATTCCCAGTTTCAAATTTCATCTCTGGCATGAACTCACTCACAGACGAGCTGTTCCATAATACAGGGATTGTACTGTAATATTGACTTACTACACCGGCTGGATATCAAGATGTTGAATATTCTACAGTGCAATATAAACAATTATCACAATTATGGAGTCCTATATATAGTTACTCATTCAATAAAACTGGCCAATATGCCAACACTTACCAATACTAACATGATCAACAATGGTATCCACATCTTGCAGACCCCATTTCTTATAGGCTAATGGAGGAGGCTGCACATTCTCATTGCCTGAAGCTGCAGCTGCCAATTTTATTAAGGAGAGAAAGGATATAAATTGGATTATACATACATCTTGCCAGGCATGTACACCCCCTCAGAAAATGTGCATTAGTGATACAAGCACATGCTGTTGAACTGAACTGCCTAACAGCTATCATTAATACACAATAATTCAATATTTCCTTAATTTTCTTGACAACAAAAAGTAAGGTAACATTTTATTATGTGCAAGAATTATTGCGATATTGCCCATTCAAAGGGTAATCCAATAGAATAGAGAAGTTAATGCTGCAAAAATACTTAGAGTTCAATCCTCACCTGGAGTTAGGCTGGCACAGTTAGGCCATTAAAGTTTTGGCAGGCACCATAAAGGGCGCTTGGACCACTCTCAGAGGCAGGGAGGATGGCGCACATCTGTGTGCTGGTCTCCAACTCAGAGAGTGGTCCAAACATACTTTAAGGTGACGCTTGTGCCAGCCAAATGTTGCTGGCCTAACTCTAGGTTAGGATTGTGCCCTTAAGGCCCAATCGTATGGGCCTCTGCACTGGCTTTACGCTCATACTGCCATAATCAAAGACCTACCTCTTGCCACCTGATTCCGACAAGCACGGAGGGACTGAAATAGACTGAAACCATCAATTGTCACAACTGCTGCAGGATACAAGATACTCAGCTCCTCATTCTGTATAGAAATAAAGAACATCAATCACTTTGCTATAGTAACAGCTGTGTGAATACCTATATTTACTATGCTGGTGGGTTTACTACATTTTCTAAGAGGTATTAGGCTCCCAGCCAAAGAGACCCCATTACCTGTTCTGTAACGCCAGGATGCCGTGGAATCTCATATGTTCGGCATTTAAGTTGGAGAACAGGATCTTCATTTAAAAGCTGCGCCAGGAGCAAAACGCCGTTCTAAAAAGCATGAACACATATCTTCAGCTGCTTGGGGAAAAATGACATACAGCAGATTGTCTATAAAGGAGCCTACAAGCCACAAAACGTAAGAGCCACCTCACACATAACACGGTAGAAATCTCGGTGTAAGTAAAAAATAAAAATAAAAAGCTAAGTGGCATGGTTCTGAAGCATGGTGCTAGTTTTGGTTTTTCTGCTGTAAACATTTGTATCAGTTACCCAGTCAGTGTAACAGCTCCCTTGAAAGGGTAGCAACGTTTAAAAGACAAAAAAATGTGTTGCACTTCAGGACAGTATTGATCATCTTTGCAGAAAATACATTGCGCATAACAATCCTCAGTAAGCAGGCAAACCACGGCAAAAAAATGACTAACCTCAGTATAGAAGCGAACATAACCAGATGTGAAGCCTACAACAATACAGGTCCAGTCAGGTCGGCCTGTGGAGCTCCTATCTCATTCAAAAGACAAAACCCCAAAAGGAATGATGTCAGATCACCACAGATTCCATTATTTTGATGCAACTATCATTTAAGGCACTTAAAAAAAATTCTGCTCTTACCTTTTTTGACTTGCTAGTGGGATGCACAATGCACTGGTTACACATTCGCTAGAGGGAAAACAAAGTGATAGTCAGCACTTCACTCAAAACACAGAACTGTCAATCATAATACAATGGGCAGCCTAATCCTAACTTGCGCTGGAACAGCCAGGCTGAGTAGCCAGCACTGTATCCAGCACAAGTTAGAGGCAAGCTGGAGAGGAAGTCAGGACAAGGAGTTATTTTTCCCTTATCCTGTGTCAAACCCCAGCCACCCCTAAGGGGCTCCTTGCTGGCACACTTGCTGGAGTAATTCCGATCACAATTGCTGGAGTAATTCCAATTACATGATAGTAATACATGGAGTAACCCATGTAAGGCTGCTCAGGCCAGGGCCAGGGGTTAGGATCTGGTGCAGCCTGCTGGGGCCAGTATCATCCCCCTCCTGGGGATGATCTGCCTACCAGTCCACTCTCCCTCGCCCAAAAGTGCTCCCTCCCTGCCTCTGTTTCTCCCTCCCACCCCCTGCGCCTGTTTGCCCAGAGTAGTGCAAACTCAACCTCTCCAGCACTGGATCTGGCACCGGGAGGCTGGTACATATAATTGTGCCAGCCTCATGAGTAGCAACAAACATGCTTTATGGCATGTTCGCGACACTCAGAAACCAGTGCAGAAGGCCCGCACCAGCTTAAGTCCCAGTCAGGACTGCACTCTAAAAGAAACAAGGCAAGGCTGCCTACTGCTTACTCAGCAGTGGCAACTACCAGGCAAGTAGACTTAACTGGGTCCTGAAAGTCTCAGAAAAACTTGGATGGTTTCAGAAGGTACAGGCCAGACCAGCTTTATACTATGATATACCAGGAAACAGTGCAAACTGCATCCTCTCCCTGGGTATTTATCAGTATAATGCAAGACAAATCACTGACTTAGTGCATCCTAAGCCATACCATTCATGAAAAAGCACAAGCTTTGGAAGGGGACCCTTTAAAAGCAATCATAGTACCATGAAGGGTGTCAACAAAGTACTCACGACTGCTGCCTGAAAATAAAACACACTACCTTAGATTTCAGTGGACTGCTATAAATAGAATAAAGCTCATGAGGATTTTCAGGTCAAAGGGACTCTCCAGAGATCCCAGGTATCACAGCAACAGAAATGTTTTACAAAGACTGCCCTTCACACATATAAACCAAGGCAGCCTCCCCCTAACTGCATACCTGTTAAGATAGTAAAAGTGGATTTATGATACAAATCATATGGTTGCATTTGCTGCCTTGTGTTCATGTTTTCCTCCAACTGCATGTTTTTTATCATTGTTACCCATGTCTGCCATGAAGTGTCAATTTTCTTGTTACTCAATCCAAAATAAAATAATGTGAACGGTTGCACATGCCATACTCACAGCAAATCTGGTAGCATTCCCAAATCCCTGTCTTCAGCCCTTCCTTCCCACTTCTCCCTCCTGCCCTACTTCTATTTCACAGTACCTCTCTCTGCCTAACTGAAGTAGAGCATACTGTGCTAGAGAGATCCAGCAGTGGAAATGACACAGTCATTTAGAGAGGCTGTAGGGAAACTAATCACTTAACAGAGAAGCACCCAAAACAGAGAACGGAAAGCCTGTGAAGTCTCAGAGCTCTCCAAATATTGCAAGTAGTTTACTTGCAAGAGGACATATTGGATACAGACAAATGCTTTTATTGTCCTTAATTTAACTTGCTACGGGCCCAATCCTCCCCAGCACTGACACAGCCGTGCCAGTGGGCCGTGCATTGCATTCTGCAGTGGGGAGGTAGTCACGGAGGCCTCCTCAAGGTAATGTTTATTCCCTTCCTCAGAGCTGCATTGTGGTTGAACAGTTGGATAGGGTTGTGCTCTAACTCAATCAATTTAAGCTTGCTGCTCTAATTAATGGCAATCTAAGGATTCTATTCTTATTTTTTTAAAGGTTGCTTAATGGCTTTTGTCACTTTACGATGCATATCTATTCTAAGTCTGAATTCCTTTCTCCAAGCAATACATTTAGCAATATATTTGCTATGAAGATCACTCATCTAGCAGCCCAAATGCATATGTCTACCTCCACAGGCATAGACTTTTTCATTCCTTTCTACAAATAGTAATCTCAAGAATGCAACTATGTTTAAATATACATAAATGTTTTCTTGATAGGAGAGACTGGAAACAAGATGCCTAAGGAGGTAATAGACTGGGATTGTGTCCAGACAGACTTTTAAAAGTGATGTCATGAAATGACCACATTTCGAGCTTCCGTACCTACCCTTCTTCTACATTCAAGGAGCCGCTCCAGCCAACAGCATATTGCATTTCTTCTTTCCCTTTCTCACTCTGCTTCCATTTTGCTAAAAGAAAAAAAATACAAAACACTATTCATGAACCAAGGCTTCTCATAATTTAATTTTTAAGATAAAATGGAAGAAAATGATCACTTTTCTATGTATTCTATGTATGGTCCTAATTAAATATAAAGAAACTCATTAAGTACATAGAACAGTGGTTCCTAAAGTCCTACTTGAACTTTGGAAACCCTGTAAGAATTTGAGGGGAGGGGGCAGGACAGCAACACGATCAGGACAATCAGTGTTTTTTGTTTTCAGAGGAGTTTGCAGGCTTGTAGAAGGCTGCGGGGGGGGGGGGGCAGGCTCTCCAGACCCTCTAGAGAGCCACAGTGACCCCAGGTAAGTTAAAAAGCTGTTCACTCCCCAACAGCAGCATGATTGTCCTGATAGTATTGCTGGTGATTTCCCCTTAAAGGGGAATGGCCCTTTCCGGTTCTCCTGGTGGGTCACGACCCACCAGTTTGGGAACCACTGATGTAGACAGTTTCTCCAAGCATGACTATACTATTATTATTCCTGTGAAAAAGGTAAGAACCGCAAATACATTTTGAATGGACATAAAATTATTATTGGAAAGTATAACTGGAAGGAAGTCCAGAAAGAGCATCCATAGAACAGTGATGGAAACATAAAACAAACACACACACCCCAGAACTGTGACACCAGAAACAACTTCCATGCCTCCTCCTCTTCCGCTTCAAGGGACACAGCAATTTTACTTTCCTACATGCCTTACAAGGAAGTCACAGGTTAAAGAGCCCAAGCCTATTATTTCTGCCCAGATGCAGCACCACCAAAATGGCTACCATTGCATTCTGCATGGGGGGCAGTTAAAGGGGTCTCCTCTGGGTAAAAGAACAATCATTTCCTTACTCCACGGTGTGTGTGTGTGGGGGGGGGTGTACTTGGATGTGTGCTAATTAAATAGCTGGCAAGAACCTGTGAGGACAGGATCAGATCTGAGAAGAGGGTCAGGATTCAGCCACCACCAAACCCACCCCTTCCCAGACCAAATCTGCCCATTCCCCACCGTTTTGCCCCCTGCCACCATCCCACCACCCGCCCCACTCTCCCACTGATTTAGGAGACCCAAAGCAAGCAGGAAGACTTCAGCCTTCCCGCCAGCACGCTGCCAGGGCCTTTTACAATTGCTTTATTGCAGTCAGCACCAGCAGATGAGGTACAACGATTGCTGGTGGGCAGAGGATTGGGCCAAAAAATATATTATGGCTGATAGGAACCCTTTTCACAAGGACTGATAGGAAAGTCTTCCCTGTAAACACAAAATCTGAAAAGAGCCATGTTACAGTACTGGCAAATAGTTTGTTGAAAATGGCTAGTGAATCAGGGTGGGGGCAAGGCAGTGAAATAGATGTGGAATTCCTTCAGGCATAACATATCGGGTACCATAATACTGATTCCTTGACCTACAAGCAGATCTGAATGGTGTACCTTGAGCAACCCTGACACATTCTCAAGCACTTCTAGCGTCTGAGGTTCATAATCTGCAGTATTACCTGCAGGATATGCAACTACGAAGGACACCAGCTCATCTTGAATAATTTCAGATTCTCAGAAGGTTATGAAAATGTAAGATATTTCTTTCCATTTATACAAAAGATGTTTAATAAAGCAGCTTGACCTGCTACATTCACATGTCATAGACATTTATTCTGGAGTTCAAAGTCTGCAAATCTGACTTTACATCCAAGTTAAACATGAAGTAGAAAATGCACAAAATCCCCAGTTAAGCTGTTCAATAGCCTTTTTAATTATGAAATGCCTGCATTTGATCTTTAGTATGAATTCATTTAGTTTCAGCTCCCAGGCATTTAACTCAGTTTCGTTCTCATCTTTTAATAGACTACAAAGGCTTTGCCTCGTAAAATCGTTTCCACATAGCTCAATGTGGAAAATGAATCATTTTAACTGTCTCTGATAGAGTAAATAAGACTTTAATATTTATATGAATGAGTAAGGCAAAATAGGAAGATGCAGCCATGGAATTCTTTTAATGACGGTAGTTAGAAGCCATTATTTTATTTCATAATTGATAAATTATGATAGCAGGGAAAACAAAGCTGCAACATGATAAAGGATGTGATCTTACAGACACTTACCTGGAAGTAAGCCATTTAATACAATGGACTTTCTGAATAGACATTATATTATTACGAAAAAGATTTAAGGCGCAATCCTATTCACCACAGGAGCGGTGGCTACGGTCAAATCCTGTGCTGGAATCAAACAAGCTGGAGGTCTTCTCAGAGGAAGGTGACATTTGTTCCCTTCCCCTAAAGCCCCAGCCTGGTCAATACGGCTTCTCGAGTCTATGCCTGCTAAATTGCAAGTGCAGACTCAAGAAGCCCCATGTCAGACTTTCAAGCCCAACACAAGGGATAGGATTCGGTGGAGAACACCTCTGCAGGTTCCATCCCCATCCCAGGCCAGTCCCCCCATCCCAGGCCCAGTGTTCTACTTCCTCATAAATGCCTCCTGCCCACGCTCCCAGCACCTTCCCCATCTCCCTGCACTGCTTACTTCTGCTCTGCAGGAACTGATCTGCAGCATTGACAGGACAATGCAGGCCTCCCTGCTGCCGTTGCTTCCTCTACGGATGGCACAAATATGTCGTTTGGCCCACTGCCAAAGTAAAGTATTGCCAGCATTGGAGCAGCTGAAAATAGGGCAGCTCAGGACTGGGCTGTTACACAGGTAAAGCCCCATATCCACAGGGGTTCTGTTCAGCCCCCCCCCCCCATGAATATGGAAATGGATGATATGGGAGACCCTATATAAATACTGGCCCCACGGCCCTCACATCAATTACCGAACCTTTTTTCCCCATAGTAGTGCTTTCAGTGCAAGTGTTTCTTGCTTAAACATTTTTGCTGAACTGAAGAACCAAAAATGCAGACAACCAGCCTGCATGCTACAGGGAATTCCTGCTTCCTGTCAGTCTCTCTGTAGCACGCAAGCCAGTTGTCTGTATTTCTGGTTCTGCAGTTCAGCAAGAATGTTCAAGCAAGAAACACTTGTGCTGCAAGGATTTGTTGTTGTTCAGTCGCTAAGTTGTGTCCGACTCTTCACGACCCCATGGACCACAGCACGCCAGGCCTCCCTGTCCTCCACTAGCTTCCTGAGTTCGCCCAATTTCATGTTCAGCTGCAAGGATTACTACAGAAAAAAAGGGTCACAGGGGCCACTATTTATATAGGGTTTCCCCATAATTGCAGTCTCCATATCTGCGGGAGAACTGATCCCCCCTAGAACAGCTTCCCCATGGATATGGGGCACCCCTCTATATACTTCATCACACATTTGTTCCTAAAACTTATATCCCTTCTTCTGCATACAAAGGGCTTTTTGTAATTACATGACTACTATACAAGAAATCAAAATTCAATTAGTACCATACAAAAAGAAAAAACACTGAATTCCCTAATCCAGAGACGGGAGTGGAACCAGAGACGGTTCAGTGGTAGAGTGCTGCTTTACAGGTAAAAGGTCTGGGTTCAATTTCTAACATCTCCAGGTAGGGAAAAGAAAAATTTCTGCCTGAAATCCTGGAGAGCTACAGGCAGTCAGTGTCGACAACACTGAACTAGATGGATCAATGATCTGACTTTGTATAAAACAACTTCCTATGTTCTCAGAATGCATCCATCAAAGCCTAGGTTTTCCACACACACACACAAACAAAAACAAAGAAAGAAGTCCTATGTTAAAGACAAAATCCTATCTAAGCCTGGTAGAGGGAATGGGCCGGAGGCACTGCAGTTGACCTCTATCTCACTTCAGCTAAAGACACCTCAGCAAGTTTGAAGGATCTTTCTAGGCAAGATTCTGTCAGGACTCATTCAAATGTAAGGTTTCCTGCCGCAGGGTAGGCTTCAGGATAACGTACAACAGCCTCCCTGTGATCAGTTCAAACAGGGATTCTGAAAATGAAAGGGAGAGACTACCCAGACAAGCAAAGAGGTGATACTAGAAAACAATCATTCTCCAATTATGCAGAAAAATATTTCTCACTGGCAGGTCAAGATTGGTTCATACCATCTTTTAAAAAGCTGTTCCCCCCCCCCCCCAAAAAAAATGCAGTTCCAAAACTGCACATGCACAGGCATCATTTGGGAGTCTGGAGCTGATTCTACTCTACCACCACCCCACTCAAAACCAATAAGCATGGCTTGCGCATGGGAAAGCTGCTCAACCTGCTGCTCTCAGAGCAAGCTTCACAACTTTCCCCAAAGGCGAACTCAGTCAAGTACACTGTTCAGCTTGCTATTCTTTAAAACAGGCAAAGGACACAAGTACGCCTAGTGCTGAGAGAGAGAGAGAGAGAGAGAGAGAGAGAGAGAGAGAGAGAGAGAGAGAGAGA
>JAJKFI010000008.1:10543856-10563786 GCA_029204185.1 Lerista edwardsae | reverse complement strand
AGAGAGAGAGAGAGAGAGAGAGAGAGAGAGAGAGAGAGAGAGAGAGAAACAAGTATGACCACAAAAATACCTGCAAAGTTCACAGGTTCCCAGTTCCACATGGCTACTCCAGATTTTATAAGGCAAACACAACTGCTTGCACATGCACCAGCATTGCACTAGAGTTTCCTGTAGCAACATAATTTGTCTTAAGCACCAATAGGTAAGGTTTGCCCTATCCTTGCCCTATTAGGTCCCCAGATACTTATGCACCATCCAACCTTTACACATTTGTGCACATGTGCTGTCTTAATTGCCGTTTTAATCAATGTGTTCTACTGTTATTTTATTCTATAGGGTGTATACCACCTTGAGAGGGCTTTAAACCAGAAAAGATAAAATATTTTAAATTAATAATGATAAATAAATGTGTTATGGTGACATAAAGTGTCACCAGTACCCTCAGTGACAGAGCTATAGCCACTGGTTTTAAGACAGCAACTGCAACAGCCAAAGCAACTGCTCACTCCTCTAGATCTCATGCCAATTAATGAAACATCCATGCTTGTCTGAAGTTGTGGCTCTAAACAGCAACTTTGTGGCTCAAAGCAAAGGAAGTGGCAGAAGATGAGTGAAGAAAGTCTTGTACATTCAAAACACAATCTATGGGCAGTTTATAATTTTATTTGAATTCCGGAATTAATTGCCATGGTACAACCACACGAATCCAAAATGCATACAGTATACTTACGTACGAAAAACACAGCTTTCTGCTCACGAGCTATCACCATAAGATCATTTGTTGGTGACAAGGATAATACACAGTCCTGAAGCCAGGAACTCGCCTGTGTCTTAGAAGCCAATTCTTCCTCTCCCTCCTGCATGCAGCAATTTTCAAAGGGATTAGTTTTCAGGGAAATTCATAAAACTTCTTCAAGAAATGCAGTTGTACAAATGGAAAGAGGGCAGTATTCAGGGGAAATGCAAACAAGCATATTTTCAGGTGGAAGTATGAGCATTTGAAACTTCCATCCTGCAACAACTCTCAAGAATAACAGTATTTTTGAAATATTTTGGTTGTGATTGTGATGTTGTTAGCTGTCCTGGAAAGCCAAAAAGGCAGGATATAAATATTGTAGCGAACTGAAATAAAATTACCTATTCCTGCCATCAGGAAAAGAAAATTGGATGCAATAAACTTGGTGTGATCATCTCCATGTAAACTGGATGTGTGAACCACTGTGAAAGTTTAATTATTTAACTGGAATGTTTCAGAATTATTCTACTGAGAAGCAAAGAAAACTCAATTGTAGAAAGCATAATTAGTAATGAAAAGAAACAGCAAGACTTACAGGCTCTGGTGTTTCTGTTTCCTCCCAAGCTCCCCAGCCATCATCTTCCCAGTTTGGTTGTTTACCTAATGTGAAAGAGCATCGCACCCGAGTTAGTTTGGCAAATCATAACCATGACGCTAGTGCTGCGATGAAAGATTGCATGCCAGAGCCTATGAAAATATGAAAACTACTAATTTTAAAGTTAGTACAATCAGAACTTTGCTGGACCTTTGATGGCCACCAAATATGTCTGGCAAGGCAGGCTGTTTGGTCGCAGGCTTACTCTCAAAGAAGCTTGGCAGAAAATATACCCACAAGAAAGCCATCCAGCATGCCTTTCCCCTTTAAGTTGCAGATATAGTATATTTTCTTTTGCCAATGTTATCCCCCAGAGCGGATACTATGGCCACATTGGACATCTATATTAATCCAGTAGTCACCATCCAGCCAGAATGTACCAGGCATCTCAATAAACAATGTACACACATTTTAATGATTTTATTTTAATCATACTTACTTCATTGTAGAAAACCTACAACACTCAAACATCTAACAGAAGAAAGTGTAAAACATCCCAGCACCCATGTTGGTGGATGTCTGCGGATCCCTTATTCAATAATGTCAGCTGTGTATAGATGCCAATGGGAACACTTTGAGCGCTCTCTAATTAACTAATTAACTGAGTCAAGAAACTGTGTGTACACCATATGCAGTATCTGTGTGAATTATAGCATGTGTGTGAATTTTAGCATAATTTAATACTATAAACTGAATGTATCTTTTCTAAGATGCCCTGTAGTAGAACTATTCTGTCTGCTTTCCAGGTATTCTAAGAACAGTATACCAAACCAAATCAGTTGAAGGAAGGATGTTTTAAGAATGGACATATAGGCCTGAAGAAATTCTACCTATACATTTTAATAATCTTTATTAGGGTCAGCACAGACCAGATACACCCTAAAACAAACTTATAAATACTGCTGCTAAAAAAAAAGAAAACCATTACACATATGCACATCTCACTTAAAACCTCCCACAGAAAGGCAACTTATTGAATTGGTTTCCATAGGTTTCCATAGTCTGATGCAGGGAAGAGAATGAGTCACCCTTTGTATATAATTACCAGAACAGATCCAACTTTGCAGTTATTTCAGGCAGTTCATAAATACCAAGCTTTCAGGGTCAATGTCTAGTTTTCACCTGTGATTCAAATTTAGGAATATTATAATACCTGCTGAAATATACAAAGCACAACTAGAGCCTTTGTAATAGAAGCACTTCATTCTGTTCAAGGGAGAAACAGGCTAAAAGATGTGAGGGAGACATTCATTCTGCCTTCATTCCATTAGCCCTCTGCAGCATTTACCAAAGGTAGGCTTTATACTGTATATCCCCTCTTTTTTTCATTAACTACTTATGGTGATTATATCTATTTATTCAAAATCTTAAAAGATGATGCTGTCAAAGTGTTGCACTCCATATGCCAGCAAATTTGGAAAACCCAGCAGTGGCCACAAGACTGGAAAAGATCAGTTTACATTCCAATCCCAAAGAAGGGCAATGACAAAGATTGTTCGAACTACCACACCATTGCACTCTTTTCACATGCTAGCAAGGTGATGCTCAAAATCCTACAAGCTAGGCTTCAGCAGTATGTGAATCAAGAACACCAGAAGTGCAAGCTGGTTTCCGAAGAGGCAGAGGAACTAGAGATCAAACTGCCAACATTCGCTAGATCATGGAGAAAGCAAGAGAGTTCCAGAAAAACATCTACCTCTGCTTCATTGACTATGCTAAAGCCTTTGATTGTGTGGATCACAACAAATTGTGGCAAGTTCTTTAAGAGATAGGAGTACCAGGCCACCTTAACTGTCTTCTGAGAAACCTGTCAGGAAGCTACAGTTAGAACCAGAGATGGAACAACCAATTGGTTTCAAATTGGAAAAGGAGTACGACAAGGCTGTATACTGTCACCCTGCTTATTTAACTTATATGCAGAATACATCCTGAAGCAGGCAAGGCTGAACAACGACGCCGACGCCGACGACGTATATTTGAATTTTTGGTTTGTTATTCATATAAAATAAATATTTTTTTTTATAAAAAAGGTAGGCTTTACGTAGGACATGTAGAGAGAATGCCAACCAATCAGATACCACTTTGGAAAATAAAAGTGTCTGATCACCACCACCACCCTGCTGAGGTTAACAAGCACCTGGTCATAGGTCCAAGTCACCCCACCTGACATGGCGGGGAGCAATTGGGGGATGTCTAAGTTTAAACTATCAGAGGTTGGGGACCATCTTCCCCCAATTAAAATGAAGCCAACATAGGGATTTTCACTTGGTCAGGAACAAGGCCAGAGTGGTCCAGTGAGGATAGTATTAATTCTTGAGAAGTCCTCTCCTCCTAGTGTCAGGGCTTTAAGCTGAGTTCGCTTTATTGCCATTTGGAAATTTAGACAGAATTTGGTTTATTTTTCTTTTCAACTTTCCCTTTGATCTCAAGTATACTCTTTGGCTGTTGGTCTTCTGCTTTACCTCTTTTCTAAACATTTTCCTCATTTCAAATGAATAACTTGCCTAATTCTTTCAACCAGGGAAAGAGCCCCTCATCTTTAAGAGTTTTGAGGCAATGCTGCCCAAAGCATCTTGTATGTGTGCATGCTGGTGTGAGTGAGAGGAGCTCATTTGAAAAGAACATCAGGACTTGAACACTTCCTCTCACTCTCACACACGCATGCACAACTTTGCAAGAAACCCAGGGCTGGGTAGCTAGCTCAAGTGTCAAGATGCTGGGCTGGCAGGAAGGTGTGAAAAAGAGCCTATAAAATCCAATCTAGTGGCAACAGAAGTCTATTGGAAGAGAGCAAGGATAGACAGTTGTTTGTTTAAACCCAACTTATTTCTGCATTCTCAAGAAAGCAGCAGGCTCTGGCATCACAACGACAGCACTTTCAGTCATAATGTCACTTCCAGTGGGTCCCAGACAGATTGACATTCTAAAAATTGGGTCCCAGTGCTAAAATGATTTGAGAAATAATCGTTTAGAGAAATAATGAGAAATGTAATAATCAACACATGAGACAAATGAGAAACGTGATGATCAACCTTTGGATCATCACGAAGTGTAAAATCAAGATGTAAAGGTAATTCAGAATCTATGAAAACCAGCAAGCTACAGAAATAAAACTGTAAGACTGCATAAGAAAGCCAGACGTTTGTCTCTGGGATCACCTTTATGTTATCATTTCACAGTGCAACAACTCAGTGGTTCTCTTGGCAATTCTTAGCACATTTGGGTGGCTGACTGGGTCACCCGGACACTTCTGCTCCTTACTCATAAGCACTGCTCATTTTGCTCAGTATTTGGAAAAATCCAATTACCCAAATTATCTTAGGTGCATTCTTAACTGTGTTTATTTTTCAAGGCCTGAGGATACCAACAGTCTCACAGCAACTCGGCCAAGCTTTCATTAACATCCACATAAAATCTGTTACAGAAGCAGCAATGCTACTTCTGTTGCATAATGAGAAGTATTTGTTAATCTAATAGCTTGGTTGCTTTTACTATCCTGGTGTCTCATTATTAGATTTTTAAATCTTTATTATGCCAGGTCAAATGGGGGGGGGGATTCAGACATGCTGACATTTGCCTGCATATCCGCTTCCTCAGCAATCCTTTCACAAACCATTGGAGCCTCCTCTACCCCTTGCTTGCAATAGGCACTTGTTCAGTTATTTGTGACAAATAAAAGTGCATTCCAGTAGTGACCAAGCAGGAAAGGGCTTTTTTTAACTTCTGCTGTTTTATCTTCCTTCTAGGTCCAAGTAACCACACAGATTGGGCTAACTAGCATTCTGATACGAACCACTGTCAGAATTTCATGGGTTGAAGAGATGAAGTTCTTCTGCATGAACCATATTGTTTAGGATTAAGTGAGAGGGGATCCAGCTTTGTAGTCAGAGCTAGAACTGGGGGACAAGCCCTTCATTCATGCCCTGAGAACCACACTGTGGGGTCCACGTTCGTGAACTGCTCCATCCCATTAATTGTGCTGGCAAAACAGAGGTAATACAAAGCTTTGACAACCATTCATGTTTGTTTTTTCCTCTTAGTCATAGTTTGACACACTTTCAACGGTTTTTTACAGTTCACAGCTCAGTATTTTATTTCTTAAGGCTTAAGAGATCCTGTTAGAGGAATTATACGATGTAAATAGCTGAATGTATAAAATGGAATACCACAGGCCAACATACATTTTGCAGTCTTAAAAGTTAGACCTATTCCTGCGTATATTTGGGGTGCTGATTCCAAAAATGGCATCAGTTTTGCCCTAGCTTTGGAGATACGGCATAAGCCCATTAATGAATGTTCGAAACAGCTTCCTCATGAGGAAGCTGCTTGAACACATCCCCTTGAAATAACATTGATTGATTTGATTCATTGTTAAGCTAGCATTAAAGGTTATCATGTTAAACAGAGTTTGTTTAACTTGGTTCTCCAATTACCTTTTTGGGGTTCCACTCCCAGACCTATCACAAGCTTTTAATTGATTAGCCTAGTCTTTAATTGATCCTATTAATGAAGAGGCTGCTCTGCATCAAGCAGCTTAAAACTCTAAAAAGGACCTAGGATTTAATTCCTCCATTATGTCTTATGAAGAATGCTCATCATATTCATAAGCAACAAGTGACTGTCCTGCAGTTCTTGAGACTCTGAGCCACCTTTGCAGAGCCCCCCCCCAAAAAAAACACCCCACCCCAAATATACTTGCTTCATGATGGGAAATTTTTTTTTAACATTTTGCTACTTCCATGCAAATTCCCAGGTATCCTTAACTTTTATACAAAGCCATACACATATCTTAATTAGAATAAAGTATATAGCAAATAATTGCACTGGAAGATTATAAAATGGATTGCAGCATGCAATTACAGTACAGAAAGAAAATGGGGGGACTGATCAGAATTAGACTGTTACCCCAAATATATAAATCCCATAGCAGTTTCTTTAGATAAGTATTTGGAGTCAAATTTGACCGTTTGTAGCAAATATGATGCAAACAGAAAGAGAATAGTGGTTTGCAAGAACAAAGACTGAATTGCCACATAAGCAACATTGACAAACTCTGAAATAAGAACTGCTTTCCTCCATTTTTACTTTTTCTTTTAAGAAGTGAGTTAATAATTATACTACAATAATATACTGTATATTTTAAAAGGCAATCCACATTTACAACAGGAATTTTAGGCATAAAACCAAGCTTACTGTAGGATCTGAAACATATAAAACAGGTTCTTAACTTCTTTACGATTATAGACTCCCAATGGATTGACCAGTAGGTCCCCACATGCCCTCTTCACCAGACTCTTGAAATTATCATCACCAGTCCTACTAAGTACCAGTATGACTTTAAAAGAGTTGCTTGGTTTTACTTTGCATAGCTAGCAAACATCTCAATCTTATTGGTAATGATGATAGTTAATAATCTTAATACAGTGCTTCCCAAACTTTTTAGCACTGGGACTCACTTCTTAAAATGACAATCTATTGTGACCCAGTAGATCAAGACATAGAAACAATATTTTATTTATTAATAATAAATAATTAATCTGAGGCCTATGCTCCTGAGGTTGCTAGAGACCTTACATATGTGTGCAGATATTTGCTAGACTCTCCCTACAAATGTCCAAGGGTTGTTTCCCCAAACTTTTACAGTCATTCCAGGGTACCACGAAGGCTGAACTTGCAAGCAGGACATGCAGTTTGGGATTTCCAGGCCAGACAAAAGGCTGAAATTGGGTTCATACATTATCTAAGGTACACCAGTTACTACTGAAAATAGGAAAATGTATCATTTTCATTTGGTGGTATGAAGATTACCTCATACCATAGATTAGCATTCTAGCTAATGATTTTCTTCTACAAACCTGTTAAGAGTACTTGCAAAGGTTTTTTATATATATATTTCAAAACCTTTTTGTGATTCACCAAAAATTGGCTCACAACCCACTGGTGGGTTCTGACCCACAGGTTAGGAAACACTTATCTAATAGCTAAATAAACTAGTTTTTAAATTGTTCAGAGATTGTGTCCCATACTGAATAGTTTGGTTCCCATATCCCCAAAGGGAATGGATACCCCTAGTTAAGAATCCCTGATATTAGTTACACAGAAAAGGTTCAAGACATCTGATCAAAAGCAAGATTCACAAAATATATGTTTGAACAGGGATGAAACTGTATCACTTGGTATCAATGGAATTCAAAGCCTGCTAACTAGCTACATTACATTCAGGCTTATATGAAATGATAAACCCATGTCTGATTTGTTCAGACTGTAGCTGGGGCCTCACACACTGAACGCTTCTCCCACCAAAACAGTTCCCTGCATAAAGAAAGCTAACATGTCAAGGAATTTAGACTGTAACTTTTCTCTGAGTTTTTAAAAAAAATTCAGTCATTTGCGCCCCCCAGTTGCATACAGAAGCAGTAAAGTCCACTGCAGGTTTACTTCATGAGCTGTTTGTGACAAATGGACCCATGCATGAGAATAATTGCTGCCCTTACAAACATTCACACCTTCCAACTCACCCCTCAATAGGTGCCCATGTACATAAGGATCTACACTGATACATGGAATACCATGCAAGCACAACACATTCAATGTGGGCTAATCTCAATATGATCAGGTGACATGACTTTTCAAGCACATACAGAAAGATAAGTTACACTGGAGCAGGTGTGGGTTGTTGACATGAGACCCAGAACATGTACAATCAAGGAATGGAATATAACAGGAATTGCCCATTCGTCCTCAGAAGAATTCCACTCAACCCAATCCAAAAGAACTTTTCCATGTGCACACACAGTTATGCCAAAAAGAGAGAATCACGGGAGAGAATTATTGTTGGTTGCATTGCATTCTGTTGTTCTCTGTAAGCCACCTTGGGCATTTGCTTCGGCATGGGGAAGGTGAGGTATAAATTCTTCAAATCAAATCAAATCAAATAAATAAATAAAATCCCAGGCACCTACACTACGCTGGACTGCTCTGCTTACTAGATCACCTGAGCCTATAATAGCCACAAATTACAATATGCCGCAGTGCCCTCATCGCAGCAGGCAGGACCTGCTACTGCAATAAAGAGCCCACACACATACCCTAGAGAAGCAGCCTGCCTAGGAAGGGCGTGCAGGTTCAGAGAAGACCCCCACCCCAACTCCCACCCCAACTTCTGTCACTCATCTTGCTCTCGTCCCCATAGTTAAAAAGGAGAAAGAGTTTGAGTAACGAATGAAGGCGGGGCGGCACCTCCACTGAGTGAGTGGTCAGGTACCTGGCCCTCCCCATCCCGCCCCTCCCCTGCCCTACCCAGGGCTGGACTCACTTACCGCCGCTTTCCTTGGCGCCCCCCGTTCCACCCGCGCCAGCCTGGCGAAGGTGCGAGCACAGGAAGTCCCGCGCCGACTCCAGGTCCTGAAAGCTGCAGAAGGGGACGAGCGCGCAGGCCATGACTCCCAGCCGGCCACCCTCTCCCTTCCCTGACAGCCCCGGCCCGAGCCTGGCTAGCTGGCAAGCTCTCCCGACTGCCAACCCAACCCGGAAGCCGTCAGGCGCGCAGCCGGAATGTGCGCGCGTGCGCAAGGAGGGCTTCGCTAGGGCGGAGAGCAACCACAGGCGACCGGGCTGATCACGTGGCCTGTCCTCGAAGGTGGGAGGTCCGCTCTCGGTGACTCAGCCTAGCGAGTCAGCAAGCCGAGGGGCGCTGAGAGTGAGAGTTGCGGCGCGGTGTTGGGCATGTTTGCTAGCGGGATTTGCTGCCTCGTGAGCGTGCTCAAGGGTCCCACAGCCGTGCGGAGCAAGCCTTTGCTGTTTTATTTAGGAGTAAGCCCTACCATGCTCGGCAGCGAGTACTAGCAACTTCTAGGTAAGCCTAGGCAGGATTCCAGTCTCAGTGAGGCGTATGTAGATGCAGCAGGATGTGTGCTTCAGGAAACCATCCCAGAGGATTCGACAGGAAGCGTGATCCAATGCATGTCTGCTCAAAATTTAGTCCTTTATATTAGCCTGCTGCTTGTGCAGTGCAATCGTCGTAGATGACTCAGGCAGTCGACATGGATCTGCCTTTGAAAAATACACGGAAGCTTTAGTTGGTACAAAATGCAACTAAACAGCAACGGTGCAGAATCACCCACAGAAAGCTTAGCTAACCATTATCATGTCCAGATTTGTTTCTGGGCTCAGTTCAAAATACTGGTGTTCTCCCTTACAGCCCAATCCTGAACCTGGTGGTGCCCAGGGCTCCAGTGGTGCTGAAATGGCGACTGCTGGATCCTGAGCCCACGGGGATACCACTGGAGGTCTTCTTGGGGAAAGAAGCTCTTACCCAGGGGAGCCGACTTGAGTTCAACATTGAGGGTGCCCGTAGCCATGGCCCCTGACGCAGCCACGCCCACACAGCAGTACATTGGCACCTTCAAATAAAAAAGCAGGACTGCTTTTTAGTGCTGCTGGCCGGCTGGCTACGAAGTTAACAGGCTTGTCTGTGTTCTCCCAATCCAATCACTTCATCCAATCAGCATGAGGCAGGCGTGTAAAAGACAGGCTCGAATAAACTATAGGCCTAACACCATTTTAAAGGCCTGACTCCATCTTTAAGATATAAAGTCCATCTTGGGTAGGCAGTGAGTTAGAACAGGCCACAGTATGAAATTAAACTGATAGGAAAGAACAACACCGAGTCCTCAATCCTTATCAGTTAGCCTAGGGAACTTTTTGGGAGGTTCGGTGGGGCAATAGACTCAAGGACATTGTGGTGCCAGCTGCCTCCTCCTAAATTCCTTTGCAGCTGTAACTCATCACCTGTGACTTCTTCACTGTTACCAGGCAAAGGTAATTTCCTAATTGGAAAGCAAGGGCTATAAAAAAATCGCCCATCAGCCTTTGTTAGTTGTTCAGCATTTTCTGGGTGTTCCAGAGATGGTTTGGGTGTTACTGCGAAGGAGAAAGAGGCTTGCTTGATTCCAACAATGCAACATGGGTAACCTCTGTTTGGCAACTTAGTGTGTTAAGCAATGTTAGTCTCAGTAAAAAATAGAAGCTTAGGTTTCTTGTTTTATTAATTGTTATGTGTTATATCTCATTTATGTTTGTCTTTGGGCCATGTAACCAACTGAGTTGTTCTTTCAATAAAGTCTGGTCAAGCTTATTGGCTTGAGTGTGAGTATGTTATGTTGGGGGG
Organism: Lerista edwardsae; assembly: GCA_029204185.1. NCBI lineage: Eukaryota > Metazoa > Chordata > Lepidosauria > Squamata > Scincidae > Lerista > Lerista edwardsae. The sequence goes on along the minus strand of JAJKFI010000008.1, from coordinate 10,553,226 downwards.
AAGTTATTCGGTGTACTGGCTAAATCCAGGCTGCCCTCTGGCCCGTTACCGTTATAATAGGAACTGCTGGAGGCTTTTTTGTCTAAGGTTTCCCCAAGCTACCTGAGGCTGGGGTATTGGGAATACCTTGAATGCTGGTTAACTCAGCCTTGTAAAGAATTAGCCACGGGGAGGGTGTGAGGTTCTTCTGCATGGCTGTAGGAAAGTGGGAAAATCACTGTGCGACAGGGGTGCAAGGGTATAGGAAGCTTTTAACTTAATTGGGGAGGCTTGCAGAAAAGGCTGCGGGCCTCCCAGACCCTGACCGCCATGATCCCCTCTCCTAGATAAGGACCCCCAGAGTGCCCACAGTGTCACAATTGCTGTGGCACTGTCAGGCACCCCACACACACACCAGTCCCCACCCTTACCAGCATTAACAGCAGTCCCAACATCCAAGTAGGACTTTGGGAATCACTGCATTATACTGTAATAAGCTGATGTGCAATAACATGGGATGCATGGTTTATTGATAAGAAAAACTCTGAATCAAGAAGAAACAATTGGAAAAGATCACAAAATACAAAGACCTCAAAATTGGAATATAATACCTTTGGGGAAAGAAAACCACCCCTATTGTGACTGGAACACTAGACACAATCCGCAAGGCCCTTAAGAAATATTTGGGCAATATAGGCCCAGGCATCAAGTTAACAGTTAAACAACTGCAATGAGCTACACTACTAGGAACCTCAAACTTTATACAGCAACATCTCATCAATTCTTAAAACTATTGGGTGGAGTTCAAATTAATGAGCACCCAAAAATCCCAGTCCAAACATCCAGCGGGCCATTACACCACTGCTAATAATAAGTAAAACAAGCTCCAGGAGTCGTTGCTATTAAAAAAAAGTTTGTGTTCCAGAAGACATTGGGGGTAATTTTATTTTATTACATTCCTGTGGGTTTGTTTTGTGATTCTTTGCTGATGCTGTGGATTCTTTTCTGACTATAGTCATTTTCATTGTATTCCTACATTCTGTTTCAATGTTTATTCTTTTTCCTTAACTGCTTGAATGTTCAGTACAAATAGAAAACCACTTCTTGAGGGGTGGCTGTGTTTGTTGGTGAGAGCAAACACCTCTTTTTTCTCAAAGACGAGCATGTTTATTATAGCATAAACTTTTGTGGGTGAAGTGGACTGTAGTCCATGACAGCTTATGCAGCGATACAGTTGTTAGTTTATAAAGTACCACAAGACTTTTTTTACAAATAGAAAAGTGGGCTATAAATACTATATGCAGAACTATACAATACACAATAGTTTATATACACTATATGGTTTATAAACTATGCATATTTAATATGAAGCAAGGCCCACTGAATCCAGCAGGACTTAATCTCAGTTAAGTGTCCGTAGAATTGTAACCTTATATATGCAACATTCTTTGTAAATACTCCTAAAATCCTTATTGAGTCTACTGGAACAGCAAAAAGTCCTCTGGTTGGTCACATCTGGAAAAACACTTGTATGACTGCAAGTTCACGCCAAGAACAGAAGGAGCATTTTATTTGTGCAAAGCTCTTGTGTGCGTCAAGTGCGCCATCTATTCTTGAAGGGGGTTTGCGTCACAGAAGTGTAACTCTGGATGTGACCCAGCAAATGTATTTTAATGGACTACAGGCCACTTCAGCAGATGAAAGAAGTGAATCTTCAGTGGGCAAATATACAAAGGGGGGGTGGGGCAGTGGTGGTATCTAAAGCGGGAGGAACGGGGACGCTGGGCAGGACTTACGTGTGATTGGCTGCCTGTCCGTTCGGTTCCGCCGCCTGCCCACCCACCACGTGGGCTGCCCTGGCCTCGGAGGGGGCGCCTGCTCGCCGGGGGGACAGGTGGGGGGGCGCCGGGTGCCTGGGCGAGCAGCGGTGGGGCGCACCAACCATGGGCAGCCCGCGCGGGTGGCGGAACGGAATGGACGGGCTGCCAATCAACCGTACGTCCTGCCCAGCGTTCCGGTTCCTCCCACTTTAGATACCACCACTGGGGTGGGGGAACATTGAAAACAGGATCTGTAGGGAAATGGCAGTGATCTGTTCTAGTGACCAATTCAAAATATATAAGCATGGTGATTATTACTTCCTGTGTAAATTATCACCAAGCTTATCTTGCATTGTGTCAGTAATTAGATTGTAAGCCCCTCAGGGCAGGGACTCATCTTTTTACTATATCTGAAATACCAAATGAAAATATTTCTGTTTCAACTAGTTGTTTTTTTTGGGGGGGGGGTAGCAGGACTGCCTCATTGCCACCTTATAATTACCAAACTGTTCTCTTGCCACTGCTTCTGGTTTTTAGCAAGGAATGTTTTGTCTATTACTGTTACTTTATTGCCTGTTTTGTTTCTATTTTTTGCCTGCTGTGTTTTAATTTTGAAAAGTATTGTGTTTGGTTTTTACTGTAAGCTGGCTTGTGCAGTTTTTACTGGAAAATTGGGGTATAAATTCATAAAATAAATATACATTTATTTATTATGTAAATATATAGTATACATAAAAATAGTATAGAGCTGGTGTAGCATAATGGTTTAAAAACTGAGCTGTTGGGACTTCCTGGTTCAAATCTGACTTCATTGTTGAACTTGTTTCTGGCAAGCCATTCCTTTGCTGCCTCAGTTCCCCAGGTGCAATTTGCAGTTATAAGGACGACATCACATTAATATAGGTGAAATGCTTTGCACACTCAACAAGCATCATCCAAGCATTAAGTATTACTATTGTTTTCTTTTAAGGCAAAGCTTGCCTGTCCTGCCACTGGTCACATCTGTTTTTATTTTTTTTCCCTCTGAACTCATTTGTATGTATGTGTATAGAGGGTTACAACAAATCAGATGAAGTAGATTGTAGCTCATGAAATAAATGTGTTACACTTCAAGGTATCATGACTGGTTTTTTTGCTGCTACATACTGACACTGCTACCCCTCTGGATTTGGCTTCCAGTGTTCTTAATTCAATGAAGCATTAAAGTACCCATTTAAGTGTAAATGATTCTTGTTGAGCAAAGCAATCACACCTTCTGAAAAGTTCTGATTACAGTAAGTCAAGTGTTGTTCTTAATCAAGACCTAAATATATTGATTAAAAATTAAGCAGGACTAACTGAAAATATAAATTGGATAAACACAGTTAACATTCATAGAAAAATTCAATCACTCAATTCAAACATGAAATTATTATTATTATATATTATAACAAATTTTTCTTCTAAAATTGGTTTGCTTACCACAGGATTGGCAAATAACCAGCCTAGATGGCAATCAGACACAGTGTTGCCAATGCCCTTCCTCCAAATTGCAAAGTCTCCCTTAACTCCATCATGGCTCCTTGGCATCCATTCCAGAAGATCAGCCAGGGCTGTGAGTGTGAGTGTGAGAGAGAGATGCATGGCTCCTTTGAATCATGATTCTGGTAACTATGGGCCATTGTTCAGAATGGAGGGCTGAATCACTGCAGGGTATCTCTGACACCCTCATCTAAGGTCTGGCAAATTTGGGCTCTCCACCTTGGCATATTCCCACTTGCACACATCTTCCTGAATCACAAATTGAGTTTCGGTACCCAGTAGTCAGAGCAGTCTTCTCAGATTCTTCCTCTTATCTGAAATATCTGTCCTACCAGCAGCCCAAGGGTGGGAGCTGCCCACATCCTCCCTCCTCAGTTAGGGGAGGCATTTAAGCTTTTATGCACTTTCCACTTCTGAAAATTACCAGAGCAGTGAAATATTAAGTTATTTATTTATTTATTATTAGATTTGTACCCCGCCTTATTGTGCCCGAAGGCACCCAAGGCGGCATTACAATATAGATATAAAAACAATATAACAATTCACAATTAAAAACAATTAAAACAGAATTAAACAATACAATCAAAAATTAAGAACACATTTAAAAACAAATTTAAAAACAATATAAAATGTATAACAAGGCAATAAGAAAATTCAGTACAGGTAGATTATTCCTCATCCAGACTGAGATCCGAAGGTGTCCAGATTTTGGATTTTTCTGGATTTTGGAATAATTGCATAAATATAATGAGAAATGCTTCCTCTTGCTCTTTTCACTACCTATTTGGGTGTCTGCTGGCCTTTCTGACATTTTTCAACAACGTCACATACCACAGAGCAGAGAACAGAATTTACAGCCTGTATGTGGGAATGAGCACAAGACCTTATTTCCATAGAAAGTTTTTTAAAAAGTCTTGGACAAAGATGTCTGGATTTCAGAATATTCTGCATTTCAGATTTCCGGATATGCAATTGTCTACCTATAGATCCATTTCTCTCTCTCTCTCTCTCTCTCTCTCTCTCTCTCTCTCTCTCTCTCTCTCTCTCGCTGAACTGTCGCCTGGCTTCTATGTTTGGTTGTGATGAATGCCCTATTTCCCCCCCTATCTTTACTATTTTTCCTGATTTTTGTTTTAGACTTCTGATCCCCCAGTAGCACCTGTACTGATTCAGCAGACAAAAACAAACAAACAAACTGCTGGGATGTTACTCTATAACAGTCTTTGTCCTTTGTTTGAAAATGCCATTCCCAGAGAGCCATGCGCTGATGTGGATTTGTTCTTTTGTTAAGCTTCCTACTGAGATTGGTATGTATGTACCTACCAATTGAGCAGCCAAACTTTCTGTCTAGGAAAGTAGTGGGATGCTGTGGCCAGGTGTATTCCACATGTCCAATCAGGCAACTCTATGATATCATCAAACCTTGGTTATTTAAGCTCTTAAGCTTACCATAAGGTTACCTAAGCTCAGGGATGCTCATGTGAATTTCTGTTAGATCTCCTGTGGAATCTAATGCCCACTAATTACAGTAAGTACTATACAGGGATTGGGATTCCTGGAATAACATACCGTAAATAGCCAGTGATAGGGACTGTACTTCTAGCTAGACTTGTTTAGGGAATTAATTTTGGTTTATTTTTCTCTTTTCACTCCAAACCAGCGTACAAACTTCACCAGTTTATCCCCATTGGGAATTTTATGTACTTTGCTCTCGCTCTCTCTCTCTCTCTCTGCTGGGCATTGGTCATTTCTGCATCCAATGTGGTCACATTTTTCTTTGTGTCCATCCAGCTGAGTTCAGGCATTTTCCAACAGCCTGCTTGTGGTATATTTTACCCCTTTCCTCCCATTTTATTTAATTTCTTTTTCCTTTGGATTTTTAATAAGATGATACCTTGCATGTGTAGTCCACATTCATGGCTAACTCAGTGGGTTGTGATATCTGAACACTATTGTAATTGCTTGAGCTTTATTCAGACATTAAAGCATCTGAATAGACACAGGAGTTGCATGAGTGCACTCTTAAATCTTATATGATTTTAGGCTCAGTCCTTCCACAGGGCCCTGGTTTCTGTCCGTAGTGACAGCTGTTGTGTTTAAGCCTTCCTGTGATAGGGAATTCAGAGACCTCAGACATTCCTTTTACTGGGAGATTTTTCACCTGAGTACAGATTTTATTATTGCAGACAACCATGGTACTGATGGCCTGTGGAGGGTTGGGCTTGCAAGTCTGTACAGGATTGGGTTTTAGGAGCATGCAGTTCTGGATACAATGTCAATTTTTTAATAGCATCTGAATAGCCTTTGGTGACTTTTGTGAGTCTTAAACGACTTCAAAAGTTTGCTTCTGTAGCAAACCCCACAGGATTTCTTTTAAAAACCTGTACTTTTTTTTTTTTTTTGCACCTGAACCATTTTGTGATAAACAAATAATAGAGTGGTCTGAGATCGGTCACAAAGGCAGTCCTCTCCTTTTAAAATGCTTATGACTTTCACACAAGGCTTATGCAATTTTAAGGGTGGGAGGGGAGTTGATCTGTGTGGGTTTTTTCTTCTTTTCCTCACCTTTCAAGGCCAGATTTACATGCTTGCCTGCTTGTTCTGAGACCTGCTGTTGCTAAGCAACCAAGAGTCCAACAAGACAAGCAGTTTTCTAAAATGGGAAAATCGTGAAAGCTAATTGAAATGTATCCAGGTTTTGTTTTTTAAATGTTGTAACATTTGAAAAAAAACCCTAGTATGTTTGAACCTCAAATGTTTCTTTTTCTTTTTTTAGTAAAGGCAAAAGAAACAACAGTTCACAACAATAACAGTTATAAGTATGGTTACCAGATACAAACTGGGACAGAGTGCCCATACCTTTAACCATTGTATAAAAGAAGGACATTGGGCAAGTGCAAACCGTCATGGAAGGGTTTCAAAAGCTGCACCTGCCAAAATTCCCTCTTCTATGCAATGGTTAAAGGGATAGGAACTATGTAATGTCCCAGTTTGTATTTGGTAACCCTAGTTATATAATAAGGGCCATATTATCTTTCTGCGTGGAAATTAACATTTCTTGGAATAGATGTAGATTCATATAAAGCTGGATGTTTGAGGTTTATTCATCAAAAGCAGGATTTCAAGTTGTCCACATCTTGGTAGGAAGTCCTCTAGACCCGGAAGTTCTCAGTTTTTCTGTTGTTCCAGGTCTGAATAAGGACCTATAACTTCTATCACATTGCACAATTGACTAAGGGTCCAATATTATTATTATTATTATTATTATTAATTAGATTTCTATCCCGCCTTTTTGCCCAAAGGCACCCAAGGCGGCATTACAATATAAAATTCAACACAAAAAACAATTTAAAAACAATATTAAAACAACACAATAAAACAAAATTAAAACAAGCAATAACATTTAAAAACAACAAGCCCTGTGGATCATAAGGTATAAAATATAAAAGTGAACTAGCCAGCCAGCCTGTCAACAGTTAAAAGCTTTTTGAAATAAAAAGGTCTTCAGCCCCCGCCAAAATGTTAACAAAGAGGGAGCAGTTCTCAGTTCTAAGGGGAGGGTATTCCAATCTTATCCAACTTTCCATTGCTGATGTCGCCAGGGGCAGAGGAAGGGTGTAGTGAGGGGTGGTGGGAGCCATGGGCAGCGGCGAGGCGCCATTGTGCGGAAGAACCCATGTGCTTTTTGGGCCCCCCGCCCTCCCTCGCTCCTGTTTCGCTCCGTTATGGAGCTATTCCGGGCTCAGGGAGGCGTGGCAGGGTGACAAACGGGGGTGGGGCAACGCGCTGGGGGCGCGGTTACGTCACCCTGCCCCAGGCGCATTCGGGGCTTCGTCCATCTCTGGATGTAGCTATTCCAACGGGGCATGTGCTGCATCCTACAGTGGAGGGAGGGCAATCACAGAGGGCAATCATCCTACAATGGAGGGAGGGAGGGCCTTTTCAAAGTAAGGGAACATTTGTTCCCTTATCTCGGTGCTACATGCGGCTGAGTCACCACTGGAAAGCTGAATAGGATCAGGCATGCAGGGCCCAATCTTATCCAACTTTCTGGTGCTGATGCAGCTACAATGCATTCCGGAGGTAAGTGAACAAATGTTCCCTTACCTCGAGGAGGCCTCCATGACTGTTTCCCCCACCACAGAATATAGCACACACCCCATTGGTACAGCTAAACCAGGGCTGGAAAATTGGATAGAGTTTGGCCCTTAGGAAGATGCTACTAAGATGAATTACTGCTTTTGAGAATGATTACCATGGTTATCTTGCATGTTTAAGTTTATCACAAGACTAGGGCTGCAATCCTGTACACACTTTCCTATAAGTATGCCCCACCAAACACAATGAGACATACCTCTGAATAGCTATGCATAGGGTTGCACTGTAGGCCTCTTGCATTTCCTAGCTATTTGACCCACTGTTTACAATTATTTTTCTTTCTACACACACACACACACACACACACACACACACACACACACACCCATCCACCCCTGCCTCCTGAAGGTTATGCTCCTCCTGAGGGTTATGGGTATTGATGTCACACTGCCATTATAACAAGGGGACAAAATACCATTTGAAGTGCAGAAAACATGGAAAGAGGTTCATAGAAGGCTGGGTGATACACATGCATGCAAAACTTAATAACTCTTGCTTCGTTTGACTCTCTTTATATATCACCAGCATTGAATGAGATTGAGAGTGCAATTCTGAGGAGCTCCTCAGCCAGCAAGGGCTTTTTGTGTCGGCCTACAAGTGTCGCAAATGTGCCATAAAACACATTCACAAAAAAGGCCAGATAGTCTAGCCCGAGTCTGTGTGCCGACCAAGGAGTGCTAGATCTGCGGGTAAAGAGATAAATTTGTGCCAGCCAAGGGCAGCTGCCACGGGAGGTTGAAGAGGGTGGTGGGAGGGCAGATCGGAGGCAGGGAGAGGCATATGTGGGCTGGGGGAGGGTGGTCCAGGAGGTAGATCGGGTCCGGGAAGGGGGCGGAACCAGCCACGGCACCTTAGGCTGGATCCTAACCTGGGTCCCAGGCCCCAGCAGCCATACACAAACTGCTCAGATGTGCGCTAGCAAAACCACTGGCACAAATCCTTGTAGCCTCAGAGGGCTGGCAGGCACATGACATAGGGTACGGGGTAAGAAATCCCCTTACCCCAAGTTGCACTTCAGTCTGCACCTAATATGCACTGGATACAGCCAAGGCCAGTCAGCCTGTCTGTTCCAATGCAAGTTAGGATTGAGCTATGAGGGATTTTGCAAGAAAATTTTGTTTTGATATTTCTGTGTCAAACCCAGTATTTTGTCCTGGCATCTATTAACTGTCATGAGCGTACGGTTCCCTGCATTTTCTGTTAGTTGCAACTTATTCCTTGCACACCTGGAATACCTTATAAGGAAAGCGACTGAACTTTGCTGCAGCACATACAGCCCCCCAACAGCAACAGAAAGCCTGCCTAATACAATGCAAGTAATCTGGGGAACCAATAGAAGCCCTGTTGGCTCAATGAAAGATATTTTAGTTTGGGCTAGTTTTCCATGGGGGCAGGAGCCTTACCTTAGTGATTGCCTATTCAAGACTCTGACCACCAGCTTGTCCTCAATCACATCATATACCTGGCATGTGTTTGTTCACTCTAAGATTGCCCAACTTGTTTCACCATGCTGATGGTCTCACTGACTTGCCAGATAAGATTTAGGAAGATCCATGTTACATGGACAACTCACTCTGTTGTAACATTCTCATGTGTACATGCACATAGAATTAAATCTGATCATAAATATATGCCAAACAGTTGAAATAATTGCCCAAGAAGGTATCCCAAGAAGAACTACAGCTAATGGAATATAGCCAAGGTTGTGTGGATGTCAATATTTCAAAATACTGTTTTGCATTTCAAAAACAAGTACTGGGTGCAGAATTAAGAATACCAAGAATTGCAGCTGCTTCTGCTGCTGCTTCTTTTTTTAAACAAGTTTCTAGGCCTTATGTCAGTTTGAAACTATATTAGCAACACTTGGTGAACACAAAGAAGCTCAAAAGGGA
>JAJKFI010000008.1:10510284-10543846 GCA_029204185.1 Lerista edwardsae | reverse complement strand
TAATTTGCCCACATTTAAGGAGTAGTCACGGAGGCCTCCTCAAGGTAAGGGAATGTTTGTCCCCTTACCTCAGAGCTGCATTGCCCTTACCCAAGTGCTGAAAAGTTGGCTAGGATTATGCTCTCATTCTCTACAAAAAGCAATAGTAGAATAACTGCTGCCAAACAAGCATACAAATGTGCTTAACTTGAATAATGCGTTGACCTTCTTTTACCATAGGAGTGGTGGTACCGCAGAATTGGCTTTTTGTTTTAAATCAGAATGTACATATTCTGAAATACAAGTGGTTAACCATCCATAGTCTTACTTGGGGATGTCCATCTTAAAAACAAGGATATGACCAAACTGAATAGATACCAGATGCAGCCTCTCACATTTTTCTCTTGGGTTGACGAATCATGTGATTTCTGCCCCTGTCATAGTGAATACATCCTAAGACAATTTTGTAGTTGTCATTTTCCTGCATTTGAATATCCCAAAATCTGCCCTGTGACAGAGCTGCTGATACAGTCAATAGAAATGAAGTGAATATTGTTTTGAAATGTGCAAGGAACACATTCCCCACCCCACCCCTCCCAGGATTAAAAATTTATCTCATCTGGGGGCATTCAGTAGATATGTCTCAGAATTCTTGTGATGACAAGTACTTAAAAGTTACAGCCTTCTGTGCTTTTATGTCACCATTCAAAGACTGACACATCCCCATACTGTACTGTGACGATCTGATTAAGGAGCCATCACCCAAACAAAAATATTCATTTGCTGTATTTTCAGTGGCTGTATGCATTAGAATAAGACTTTGATGTCCCAGATCTGAAAGAAACAGCGGGGATTGATCAGGAGGTGGAAGAGCAAGGGAAGGGGTAAAAGACACCTACAGTGTTCATGGCCTTTAATGAGAGAGAAGCTCGCTGTCAGAAAATCACATTTAGCCATCTTTGAGAAGGTGTTCCAAATGCCAGATGGGGGGAACAAGAAGCCTGGCACAAGGACCAGGAAAGTTAGTCCTCCAACATAGATAGAGGCAAATGCACTGCACTGCAAAATGGTTGGAACGTTCCTCATACATAATTAACTTGGCCTACTTCTCCGCTTGCAAACAATCTGTGAGTGGTATAGTCTTTATTCCTGAGACTGTGTTGAATATTCTGGCAGGAATTGTTTTCAGATTGCAAGTTACTCACAGCTTTGCTATTTTACAGTGGATGATTGGCCATGAAGGGGAAAGCGAGGGGAGAATGTGGCCTGCAAAAGCCAATGAACCCCTTCCCTCCCCCTTTAAAAATAGCAGGGCGGGGCACTGTTGGGATCAGAACTGTGATGGGTGGGGGACAGTAATAAAGCCCCCAAACTCTTGTGCTGCTGTTTTACAATATTTCTTACCCTCCCACAATAGGCTACTTACATAAGAAACCAAAAACCCACCACATAGTCTGGCCCTTGGTGTAATGTTTTATTTCAGGCATTAGGGGGCAGCAGCCATCATGTGCATCATGAATGACATGCAGCAGCTGGATTCTGATGCAGAAACAAAGCAGAGAAGTATACATCAACCGGAGATGGGTTAAGCATTCCATTTTCTGGTACACATGCTCTAGCAGGTCCCTACTACTGTTATAAAGCCCTTATTTGCATTACAGCTATTTAGGCCTTTGACCTGCCTTTAACCGAATTTGTTTGGCAGGTAGAAGAGACAGGACCTTTTCAGTGGTGGCAGTGCAACTCTAGAATACTATCTCTCAAGAGAGATGGGGGGGACAGACTTCCTCTTTGCCCACATTTAAGTAGTTATTGTTTCATTTTGACAGGCTTTTGGACAAAGCTTTGCCATCAGTTGGCCTATCATCGTCTTATGTGGCTGTTTCTGTGTGTCTTTTGTGCTACTTCATATTTTTGACTGATATGGCTGTCCTGACCTTGTTTTTACCCTGACTGATTCCTTTCACTGGCAGTTCATATTCCATTAAATATAATATGTGGATGAGTCATTTTGTCCTCAGCTAGGAAATGCCTGGGACCCTTTTGAGTCATTGGGTTGGCTACCATTTTTGCTCCTGCCCTCCTACTACCCTCTTGACAGTAGCCAGGCTGAAAGGAATCAGTCAGGGTCCATGAGGGGAACTGAGATTGTTACTTCAGGAAGTAGTTAGGCAGGGAGCACTTCTTCTCCCATTCTACTTCCTCAAAAGGAAAGAGGGAAATGGAGTGGAAGTTTAGAGGATAGGAGGACGGTATGTCTCCAACATTCTAGCCCACTACTTTCCTCTGTTCCACCATTCATTCATTCAATCAATCAACAGGTACTTATATACCGCTTTTCAACACGAAGTTCACAAAGCGGTTACAGGCAAGTAGTAATAATAAAGTTAAATGGCTCCCTGTCCCAAAAGGGCTCACAATCTTAAAAAAGGCAGACTGCCAGCAACAGCCACTAGAAAGACTGCGCAGGGGTGAAGAGGGACAGTTACTCTCCCCCTGCTAAATATAAGAGGAACACCACTGGAAAAAGTGCCTCTTGTCCAGTTAGCAGGGAACTAACCCTTGTCCACTCCTTTTCCCTGTCTCTTTGAGGAGGTATGGGCAGAGGCAACTGCTGGATAAGGGAGATGACATCCAGACAAACACATTTCCTTCGGGAAGATGGTGAAATGCACACATCTAGTCATATACCCTTCACAGAGGTTTGGCTTAGAATATATACAGTATTTTTTTAAAAATTCAGTTTCAGCTTAAGCTCGTTTGTTGCTGTATATCAGGTTTGACACGTACAAATGATTTGCGAAGCTGTGGTAAATGGAGCAAATCTGCCATTTAGTCTGCCAGTCCTGGTCAAAATCAGGCATCTCAGCGTGTGTGGGGGAGAGAGAGGTTTACTGGCATCATTACGGTTTTGAGGAGAGTTATTTGCAATGAACAGTATTTGATTCTTAAATTATATTGTGCTGCAGCTGATCCCTGCCTGCACATTATGTCTCTTCTATAACCGTTTTATTAGCAACCGGAATCCTTTTTCAACTTCCTGAAAGCCACAACGGAGCAGCAACTACCGTAACTGTACAGTAATGTTTACTAGCAGTAGCAGGTTGGGCAAATTAAAGCTACTCTTTAATTTAAATAGCTACCCTGCCACTAACTTGTTGATGCAGAACATTTTAACTTGGGTTTATTATGTAATGAAAGATATAACTATCTAGTATGTCAGAAATCTACTGTATAATCCTGTGCTTGTTCTAACCAATAAACTTGTACTAAAAATGAAGATGTATCAAATTAGGTTTTTTTTTCCAATTTGGCAAGTTTATCTTTTCCAGGACCACCTTTTTCAGGTGCACTTTTGCTAGCACTGCCACTGCCTCCAGAGAGGCAGGTATGCACAGGAGTGGGTAGAGCGCCCCACATTGTCAGTATAGCAATTGTGGGGGGGGGGCTTCTACAGTTGCCTCCTGATCTCTCCTTTGCCTTGCACTTTTCTCATCTTACCCATTCATGCACCATCAGGCATCCAGCCATATCCACATATGCCACATAGTCATTGTGGTTCTGGGGGTCAAGTCCCACCTGCCATACCTTGGCAGTGCTAGAATACTTACAGAATGTCTCAGAATAGTTACATTGCCTCCCAATGATGCTCAGGTGTTAGTCCTTAATCACAAATAGCATTCATTAATTACCAATTTGTCTTATTAATTAATCCCCAATTGGAGGTAGTGATAAGAAATTCTACTGATTAACTAATCTACTATTAATTGATAACAGCCCTTAATTGCTACAAGAAAGGGCCAGAGTTATGTTCTTTGCATGAAGGAAGTCCCATTCACACTTCTGTCCTATCTTGAAGAGCTGTGTTCAGCCAGTGTTAGCAATACAGTACTAAAGTAGAGAGACCTGTTTTCTGATTTTGTGTAAAGTACCTTCTTATGTTCTGAACATGGTTTGGAGGCAATAAGAACTGCTCCAGTTGGAAAACAGTGTGGAGCATGCACCAGTGTCAGTTATGAACTGCTTAGGGCAGTGTTATACAAACTGTGGCTCAGGACCCACTTGGTGGGTTGCGACCTGATGTCAGGTGGGTTGCAGAAAGTGGGGAGCAGCCATCTTGGAAACTGCAGACCTTACTCTTGCTATATTCCTTTTGTGAGTGTTAATAGTTTGAATTTTTAAGTGAGGGGTTTTTAATGTTGTTTTTAGTTCAGTGCTTTTAATATAATATTTTGTCCTAATCTTGCTTTCTGTCAGGGATGTTTCATAGTTGTACAGTTGCTGCAGTCCAAGAATGCCAATTTGCATTTCAGGAGTGTCATTTTATGATGTTACAATGACAGCACTTCCTGCTTGATGACATCACTTCCTGCCACAACATCACTTCCAGGTTAATGGCATCACTTCCGGTGGGTCCCAACACAAGTGCCATTCTAAAAAGTGGGTCCTGGTCTAAAAAGTTTGAATACCACTGTCTTAAGGGATTTCTCAAGTTACCTCTATGCAGGAGAATCTCATGCTTTATATATCTTTAGTATTAACATACGATGCAAGAAACAGTCTGGCAGCACACAGAGTACACTCATATGCCCACACTTAGCTGTTTGTATCACAAGCCAGAGTTGATAAAGCAGGAGAGAATGCAAAGGAGAAATAGAATGAAGAGACTTCATAATTTAAGCAAAGAACTGTTCAATATCAGATTTTGAAACTGCCCAAAGGCATTTGCTCTTTAGCACTGACCTCTGTGCAAGAATAGTGGGTAACCCCTTCTGTTGTGCTTGCAGATTTCCAGACTGGCCTCATATCCGAATGTGGCTGATGTGCATTTTTACAATGAAATTTGATAACCCTTTCTAGTGATGTGGGTCAAAGAACAGTTGGTTTATAATCCCCTCTATGGCACGACATTTTCTGTTCAGTTTGCTTTCTCTGATATCATATCTCATAACGAAGGTCTTTGGCTCCTTCTAGAAATCTTCACTGACTTGCATTTTCAGCTGCATTTCAAACCTTTTTTCTTTATACAAAGGCAAATCATTTCTATAACAACCAAAGTATTATTTCTGCCACTTCTATTTTACCTCCTTATTTTACCTTAATGCATATCAGAGACAATATAAATCTATTAATTAATTTTAAGATAAATCTATCCATTTTCTCAATTTCTCTTTTTTTTAAATGTTGGATTTGAAAGAATTCCTTTCATTTTTTGTTTTTTAAAATATATAATTTGATTTTTCTACTTTAACTCAAAATGGAAAAAAATAGTAACGAAAAACTTGCAAGGCACTCCTCCCCCTCTTCACCCACAAATAAGACAAATCTCTGAACACAACTTGATATTTCAACCCCAGTAGGGTTGTAGCCAGCTTTCCTTGCTAGGTGAACTGCTATGTTTCCTGGTGGGTTGAATGATTGTCTGATAACACGTATATTGACAAAGAACCGTAATTTTCAAGATGAAAAGCTTTTACCTACTTAAAAATGAATACCTTCCTTACATAAAAACTGTTGCAGTTTCACACCACACACTCCAGAACTGGTTGAAACTGGCATTCCGTCTCTTCGTCTCCAGAGCAGATAGGACACCTGCGTGTCCTTGAATCCTTGAGTTAATCAGCCTCCCAGCTTGATAGTGCGATGTCTCTCACGGGAAGCACTGGCTAACAAACACCCCACTCTCTCATGAGCTCATGGTGTTCTAAAGGTCACCCCATTGGTTAACATGGGGCACGAGGGTCTCTAAGTACCCACCTACCAGATATAGTCTGACTGCACCCTTTGTTCTTCTGTCTGTACCATGTGTGCGCTCGAACTGTGAAGAGTACGTCAAAAAGCCGCTTGTACGCGGCAAGCCTTCGCCGGCTTTTGCTAACCGGCAAACTAAACTTCTCATCTTCTCACTTTCGCTACTGAAACCAATAAAATGGCTTTGATGTTCAAATGTAGCGATCGCTTCGTTCCTCCGCTCCGATCGCGCTAGGTAAGCGCTGAATGGGTCCGCGAGCCTCCAACTCTGCTATAATTACCACAAATACATAACAAAAACCCTTATGGGAAAAAAGAGAACAGATTTATGAATACGTTTCTGCACATTATATGGAAGTTGGGTGTAATAGAAAATTAATGGCAACTATCTTGAACTAAATGACTGGTCTGTTTTGTTTTCAAAGGAATGAAGGATGTTAACAGTATCCTGGAATAAGTTTAGAGATAATTCACCTTTTAGCCACTCAATTTGATTAGGGCTTAAAGAAGATTAGGGCTTGGAGAGCTGAACTAAACCTTGATATTGGGAGTTCCCGTTACCAGATCTCCTACTAAGGAGATACTGGGGATCCCAAATCGGATCAAGGTACTGGGAAGGAGGAGGGTGTCATCTCCCCATTTTCTTGGTGGGGGGTAGCTCTACCTCAAGAAGGTTCTGGAAAGCCATGGGTTACACCAAAGAAATGGCCTGAGTGAAATGATGGCCAATACCAGGGTTTATTGCTTGGGATACAGAACAAAAAAGGCAGGGTCTCCTTCTGCTGGGTTATTTCACCATTTTGGGAAGAGTCCCTTCCATCAATCAGATATCCTCCTTAGGGGCAATAGCCCAGGAAAGGGCCTGCAATGGTAGCAGAATGCACAGGCTGTCTGCTGCTGGATAGTTTCTCCTATCAAGGGTCAGATGAAGTTGAACAGGTCAGGGTCAGATGGAGTTGGGTATACTTTAGAGCAGCCATTCTCAACAGGAGCCATATGACCTGGCACACCTGAAGGATGCCACAGACTGAATATTGTGAGAAAGGGATTGTTGTGTTTACCTATTCAAGTTGTATCCTTGTTTGACAGAGGGCTCTAGAATCTGAAAAGAGCTCCCAAGGGGCTGTAGACACAAAAGGTGGAGTACGGCTCCTTTGGGGCCATCTCCTTGCTCACTTGGGGCACAAGGGGTACCACAATCCTATTTTAAGTGATTCTTCTAGGATTGGTCCCATCCAGGGTCAGGCCCTGGCCTAGGACCTCTCCTGAGTCCAGTGGCATAGCTAGGTCATTTGACACTGGGGGTCCATAAATTTTTGACATCCCCCATCCAATAAAATTATGTATTTATTTATATTTTCACATTTTTACACCCTTCTTCCAAGGAACTCAGGGTGATGTGCATGTTTCCTCCCCTTCTTTTGTCCTCACAACAACTCTGTAAAGTAGGTGAGGCTGAGAGAGAAATGAAGAGGCATGACATGAAATGAATAAATAATAATGCCCAGAAAATAAATACAGTGAGTATTTTTCCACAAGCAATGGAGGAACATCAGTGCCCTCCCCTGCTGTTGCTCCTCATTTCCTGGCTCTGATCCTCCTGTTGCCTTTTCCTTTATCTTTCCTTTACCTTTTACCGTGTGCACTCTTTCTTTCTTGCTTTCTTTCTTTCTCTCTCCTCCTGCTTGCTTTCTCTTTTCTTCCAGGTCTATCCATCTCTTTGCCCGCCAGTCCACTATTCTGCCACCTACTTTTGATGGCCATCTCACTCTGTGCCTTCACCTCCCCAGCTGATCACGCTCAGCTACAGTTATTTCCAGCTGGAAGTTGGTGGTGCCTGATGATGTCACCAGCTGGTGCCCTTCCTCCCATTTGATTGGCAGCATCTTAGTACTGCTGCTGTGGAGTGTGTGTGTGCTGCATGTGTTTGTGTGAATTTGGAAAATGGCATGGGAGAAAGTGTTAACACACCTCTCCCAGCAATCTCAATCTAATTTGTGGTTCCCCGTGACTGCATTTTTTTTTTAAAGCAGAGGAGATCTTTTCAAGATATGCCAATGAAATGTGTTGTTTGGCTCTAGGTGAAATGATCTTGAAAACATCTACAAGTTCTCGACTTTTGTGCTCCTGGGCCTTTAACAAATTGTGTAGAAGAGGGAATTTCAGCAGATATAACTTGTTGTTTCACAGGTGACAAGCTGCACCTGCTCAAAATCCCTCTTACACAATTGTTAAAGACCCAGGAGCACAAAAGCTGAGAGGTTGGCCACCCCTGAGTTAGTGACACAATCCTATACCTACTTGCATGGGAGTAAATGCCACTGAGTTGTACAGAACTTCCTTCTGAGTAGACATCCAGCGCCAATGTAGCCCCAAGGTAAGGGAATAAATGCCCTCCCCCCATTGCAGGGTGCAGCACTCACTCCATTGCAATGGCTGCATCAATGCTAGATAGGATGGGCCCTTAATCAGTGAAGGGCAATTGATGGTCTATCCTTTTTAAAGCTCCTTTCCTGCCTGATATCAGCAAGCCTTTTGGCTGTGGTTAGTTTTTGTCTGCATGATATGCAGCATCACATGGGCACTCTCTCATTGAATGCAGAGGGCCTGCTAAATGACCAGCTGCAGGCCATGTGCAACAAAGCACCACATGATGTGTCCTTTCCAACCTGAACATCCTGTGCACAAATGACAAGAGCATTCATGCATACAAGATCAAAAACTGCAAGGCTTCTTTCTGGAAAAACTTCTGGTTCAATTATCATAATACCTGACAGTCAGGCTGCAATTCAGAGAACATACATGTCTTTCTGCATAAATCTGGATATGTATCTTACCTTAAGAGTGCAATCCTAACCTGGAGTTAGACCTGCACAGTTAAGCCAGCAAAGTTTGGCCAGCACAAGGGCCCCCGTAAAGTGCGTTTGGACCACTCTCAGAGTCAGGGAGGATGGTGCACGACTGTGTGCTGGCCTCTCTGACTCCGACAGCGGTCAAAACATACTTTACAGTGGCCCTTGTGCCTGCCAAACTTTGCTGGCCTAACTGTGCCGGCTTAACTCCAGATTAGAATTGCGCTCTAAGTCTCTTGCAACATAATTATTTTTATTCCAGACTGACATTCATGCCATCAGTATGCTGGGAAGCAGATGGAGATGCCAAGTGATTTGATTTCATTATTGGGACTGGATTGTTGCAAGAGTTCTGTCATGCAGAAGGTGGCAGTCATTTGGTCCTTTAGCACAATGGATTCTGCTATAAAACATGGCTATTCTGCATTCCATAGCATTCCCAGCTAGCAATCAAATAAAAAAAAATACAATAACACATATCATGCAAATATGGTAAATAAGACACTTGGCTATCTCAAGATTTGTTCCAAGGACAATGCACCAGGAAGTTATTCCCACTTGCAAAGGCAGGGAATGAAACCAGTTTCTTAGGCATGATGAAAGTTGCTAGGAGAGTCTTTTGACTTTTCTGTGGATTTGGAAAGGACTGAACTAATGTTGCTATGGGGCTGACATGGCTGCTGTCTCATACACAATTCTTGCTTGATCTACACATCTGTAAAGAGCAAACAAACCCTAAAAACAGTCCTCAACAGACTGCAGGGAAAGCTGTTGTCTGAACATAACCTCACTGTCTGGCATTAAAGCTGTCGTTGAATTGCAAAGCTATTGAACGGCTGATAAGTCCTGGGTGAAATTTTTGTTCTTTGCTACAGACTGCAGGCTTTAGCAGTTGTAGGGCGTTTTCTTGACAGGTGGCTTTCCCAAGGATGTGCTTAAATATCAAGGCCTTTGTTAGCTTTGAAGATGTTTAACTCCAGAGTCAGAGAGCAATGTTAAGTCCCGAGCCTTGTCTGCACTGGAAAGAATTACGAATGGAGCCAAATGCCATGCAGCCTCTAACATGTCTTTATTATGCTTCTTCCAGCCTTCAGGTTACAGGTGTTATTAAATACGAAGAGTCAAATGCTGACAAACTGCCAACTACCTGAAGTCTGCTTGCCAATTCAGTGCTTGTCTTTGCTTAGGTATCATCCTCAAGCCATCAATATTACTTGCATCCAAAATGTTTAAGCAGTCAGGGGGCTTACATGAACTATCTGAGCTCTGCAAAGCATAAAACAGGAGCAGGAAATGTAAGAACAGGCTCAGAAGAACATGCAAGGTTATTTTAAAATGATGCTAGCTGTCTTACAAATGATGCTGTATTGACATGCTTTTTAAAAAAAGCTACACTCATCAAGTGTACTGACAGTCTGATCTTCAAGCCAGCACACTAAAGTACTTGAATTGAACCGTACAAAATTGTGGGTGCAATCCTAATCTGGAGTTAGGCCGCAACAGTTAGGCCAGCAAAGTTTGTCTGTTAGAAGGGCCACTGTAAAGCATGTTTGGACCACTCGGAGTCACATGTCTGTGTGCTGGTCTCTCTGACTCCAAGAGTGGTCCAAACATACTTTACAATATCTCTTGGGCCAGCCAAACATTGCTGGTCTAACTGTGCCGGCCTAATTCCAGGTTAAGATTACGTCCTATGTCTCTGCTCCTGATTGCATTAGAGCACTGATGGCGAACCTTTTGGGCTTGGTGTGTCAAAAATTCAGAAAATGCCTAACTTGACTCTACTGGTGTGTCACCCACCCCCAAACAAAAGAGAAACTATTCTTTACATATTCATTTATTTCTTAAAAAATACAGTCCAATTATGTGTGATGCTATGTATTATATGAAGAAATATAAAACATCAAATAATTTCATTACAAAAATGAAATACAAGTAAATGAAACTCGGTTGTTGTCAGGTGTGCCAGCCCAAATGTCATGGTGTGTCGCCTTTGACACACGTGTCATAGGTTCGCCATCACTGCCTTAGAGGTTGGTGTCAATGGGTCTTAGGGTCAATTTGCACATTGCAGTTTTCCTGCACAGAAAGAAATATCAGGGCAGGATGTTTGGAGCAGCGCTGTCTAGCAGGTAAATACATTTCAGGACAGGTAGGGTTGCCAGATTGCAAAGTTGGATATTTGCCTCATATCTTTAAGTCCACTGATTGACAACGGTAGCTGAGGCTGTTCTCATCCCATCATTATCCTGACCTTTCATCCTCCATTCCTAGAGCGAACCTGGATGCCAGTGTATTAGAGCAGGGATAACAGGACCAGAGGAGGAATGGGCAGTTGAAGCCTGCCTTGTTTCCAAATGCAAAGGGGATTTAAAGATCATGCAGATGGACAAGATGACCATCTGCATTTGAGGCAGTGGAACGAAAATCTATTAAGTCCACACCTCCTGATTTGATCACTTGGACCACCAATTGTGAGGCTTATTTCTCATCCACAATGAACTTTGTTTTCTCTCAGCTTGGGTTGAATCCTATGTTGCAGGCAGAAAATGATCAATTATTGTAGCACAAGACTTCACCAAGCTTCTCACAGCTGGGCCTGATAGATTAGATGTTACAACCTCTTGCTGTCTCTCTCTGACAATGGAAGGAATAAACCAGGAACAACATTAGCTCTGGGTTCTTTTGGGTGAGGGAGGGGGGAAGCTTTTTGAGATTTCCTCAATGAAAGATAAGCGATGGAGGGCAACATTCCTTTAAAAAAAGCAGCAGCTTTGCTCCTTCCCAATCTTTCCCTAAAATGTGCGTTGGCTTGGCGGTATATTTTAGGGCGCACTCTTGGTTTATGTGGTGTAAAGAGGAGAGGAACCCACAGCTGTAGCCACTGTCCACAGATCTAATTCTTGTGGCGACAGTAAATACATGCGTGGGCTGTATACTCAGGTCTGTAGGCAGGGGGTTGCATGGTTGAATTCTTTCTCTTATAAAAGAAAGAAGTGCACATAAAGAACTAGATGTTGAGGTGAAGGTCCACTTAGAACCTTTCTCCCCAAATCTACTTGAATATGTGGATTTTGTTTGTTTCTTTGTTTGGAGCAGCATTCAATTATTTGAGCCACCCACCCACCCATCTGAAGTGATTCATCTCAGACAGAGGTTTTCACCTATGTGAAAACCGAATACCTCACAGTCCTTTCACCTCACAGGGATTCTGTGGCAGATGCACAGGAGTTCTCTTAGCAGACCAGTTGGTGCCAGAAGAACTGTTTCCTGAGGGTAGCATATTTGAAAATGACTGCTTTATGCGACAGCATGTACCTCTTTCACGAGTGCAGCCACTATATATGAAATCATTAGAGATGTTCTAATGTTGGTCCATTTGAAGAAAAAAATCCAAAAGCCACAGTTTAGAACATAAGAACATAAGAAGAGCCCTGCTGGATCAGGCCAAGACCCATCTAGTCCAGCTTCCTGTATCTCACAGCGGCCCACCAGGTGCCCCAGGGAGGCATGAGACAACAAGATGCTTGGATCCCGTTGCCACTCCCTTGCACCCAGTACTCTGAAGTAGTCCACCACCAATGTAAGAAGGTTGTACAATCCATCATGGCCTACAGCCCACGATGGACCTTTCCTCCAGAAATCCATCCAATCCCCTCTTAAAGGCATCCAGACCAGATGCCATCATCACCTCTTGTGGCAAAGAGTTCTACAGATTAACTACCTGCTGGTTAAAAAAGTACTTCCTTTTATCTGTTTTAACTCTCCCAACCCTCAGTTTTAGTGGATGCCCCCTGGTTCTGGTTTTTGAGAGAGAGTTTGGAAATCTCTTTGTTAGTCATAATCCAAAGTTGTTAACAGCAAGTTTTCAAGAACTTTTTATCTGACCTCAGGGCCTGGTGAAGAGATGTGGAGAAGTCAGAAGTGTACTGTGCACAACTGTGTGCCAACATTGCATTGATGTGGGCCTGCACCCATGGCTTCTGGGAAGGAGAAACAATAATGGCTGTTGCTCCACATTTACAAAGTACAAAATCTAGCAGACTCCTTGTAAGGCAGAACACAGAAGCAAAAGAAAAATATGGTAAGTCTTTATGGTGGCAAATCTGGAGGTTATTTTAGGTGGTGCACTAATGGAACCAATAGTAGTATTACCTAGTTGAAGGGCATTTAACCTCAACAAGTTTATCAAAAATTAAACTGATAAGAACAGATACTACTAACTAGAGGAATTCTGTCATGCAGAAGACTGCTTCAGTGGGTGATTGATGAAAAGAGGCACATTTGGTCATTATTCATATAGTTATGAGATGTGCATTAGGCTCTCCATGAAAAAATAATTTTTTCTTTTTGTAAAAAAAAAAAAAGTGTGAGACAGAGAGACTTCCTGAGAGTCCATCTTTAAGTCCCAATGATGAGTTTCATATAACAGGTAGTTTGGCCCTTTCACTGGCCAGCCAGATAACTTTGAAATCTCTCAAACAGGCTGTGAAGTGGACCTTCTTCCATTGTCATCTTGTTCCAGGTAATCACCGTACACCCCATACAAGGCTTAGCTCTTGCTCCTCTGTTTGGGTAATTTTGTCTAATGGGTTGCTGTTTAATTAACCCACATTCCCGGCAGAATGCTACAGGGCACAAGTGGGAATGAACAGGTGAAGTCCTGAAACCGTCGCTTCAGTTTCAGAAGTGATTCCAAGAGGAGTTTAATTACTTAAATTTGGCAGTCGACCATGGCCTGCTTTCTCAAAGCAACTGTGTAAAGAGGAGAGAAGGGACTAAACAAAAGTCTTTTCCTTAGGGTAGGAGGCCAGCTGAGCCAGTTTAAATTTTGCTCTCTCTGTAAACTAAAGAACTGCCGGCTTTGGGGATGGACTGTGTTGTTTTCTCCCTAAGAAGTAAGTGGAAACAGCCATTAAACTCATCTCTATTTTAGGTTTTAGCCAGCTTGCTGCTTCTGCTCATTCAGTCAACTCTTGTAGTGTTCCCAAACTATCTTTTAGCTGGACCTTCTTTTCGCGATTGAAGTGAAAATGGACCCCTCCCACATTACCATTTAACGTGGCAGCATGAAAGAACAAATTACCTTAAGCACCTGTTTTTCAGCTCACACTTGGCTCTTTGTGTGTGCACACGCAGGGTCGGATCTAGATCAGGATTCCTGTGGGAGGTTTTTTGTTTTAAAGTATTTTACCCTGCCATTGTCCTGATCCAGATCAGGGCCCAAGTGTGCTATCTGACCTGGAGGAAAAATTCCCATTGGTGCCAATGGAGCTTCCCACCCCCAGGTGAAGTAGTGCATAAGAGGCAGTAGTGTCATCCGGCAACGAGCTGCCAGAACGCTAGGTGGGACTTACCACTTGATTGATAGGCTGTCCGTGACGTGTCACTGCCTGCCCACCCACCGCGCGAGCTCCCTCCGGTTGGCGCGCCCCTCCGCTGCTTGCCCAGGCACCCGGCGCACCCCCCAGGCAAGCGGGCACCCCCTCCGAAGCCAGGGGTGCCCGCGCGGCGGGCGGGCAGGCGGCGACACGTCACGGACGGGCAGCCAATCAGACTGACCCGCCTGCGCAGGTGTAATAAACATGATCCTCATACGCTCTTGTTTGGTTGTTTGCCTTTTTAAATGCAATCCCCCACGATAGAAACTAGGCCGATTTTCGGCAACAGGTAAAACAAATAATCAGCCCCCCAATCCAGCTTTGGGCCCAATATGGATTGGGTTCCATGTGCATGCTATTTGATTGGGGAATAAAGTTTGCACTGGTTCAGTGGAGTCTTTCCAGGTCAAAAGCGCATATGCCCTGCTCTGGATTTTGAAGCCTCCCTTCCCCCCTCCTGCTGTGGTCTCAGTCTGAATTGGATCCCGCCCAGCGAACCGGTAGGATGACACCGCTGATCCCGCCCCCCATGAATGCTCTTCAGTAGAGATAGAAGGAGAAGCAAGTAGCTATAAAGGAAACATTGCCCGTAATCTTAGAAAGACTCACTGCTCAACCTCAACTGTCTGGAAAAATGAACTGTACAAAAGGAAGGAGAAGATTTATATTTATATGCCTGTAACAAACACATCCTTTGTTACATGGCGCCAGTTAAAAATCTTCCTTCTCTAAGTCAGAAGAGACTTAATTAAGTGATCGGTAATGTACAAATCAATACCTGTCTTGCACCTGGTTACTGAAACACTGAAGTGATCTGGGGAAATGTTAATCAATAACAAAAGCCTTTAACGTGTGCTTGCAGCAAAGCAAGAGGATCTAAGGCTTTTAATGATATAACAGGGCCATGATGTGGGGGGACATTAGAAGGAGGTTCTTTTGAAGTTTTCTGACCCACCACTTGGTAGATGAAAATGAAATAAGGAAGAGTTTCAATCAAGTTCTGAAAAAGCTGACAATGGATTTGCACATGCTCCTCCACACACAGACAATGCATGTGCAGGCCTCTTCTCATGCCGGAAACATGTTTGGCTGTTTTGGCGAGCAAGCCGTCTACTGAGTCCAAACATTGGTCACTCTAGCTCAGTAATGTCCATGACTGACAGCAGCTCTTAAAGGATTCAGAGATGGACTTTCCAGTCCTGCTACCTGTGACCTTTTTGGTGAGAGTTGCCGAGAATTGAAGCTGGGACCTTTGCAAGCCCTATGCTGTACCACTGAGCTATAACCTCTTCCTGGTTTGTGTTTTTTCCAGTATTTTGATATGGGGTAGGTGGGTTTATTCTTCCAGGGATGGCCCCTTTGCTTCTGCACCTGCAGAGCTGGTGAAAGGTGCCTTATGTATGAGAAATACAAAGTCCCAAGGCATCGTCTCAGGACATATGCTGCTACCATCAATTTGCTGAAGGTTTAGACTGTGAGTACCTGGATGTCCAACTGCACTAGAACCCACTTAGAGTTCCATGGAGGAACAAAGGTGGGATTTAAATGTAACAATTTCATGAAGAAATTGCAGCTATATGCCTGGTGAATGAGCTCCCAGTAGGTATCAGACTGCTATGCCCCTGAGCTGCCACCAGAATCACCTCTTGAAAACAAAGCACTTTCCTAGCTCACAAGATTAAAAAAAAAATCTCATCGTCTTGTCTTCTCTGCTCTCTGACTGTCTTCCAGGCATGGAGGAGACAAGAAGGCAGAGCTTTTAGGCTACCCACTTACAGACAATCATTATTATTATAATAGCACTTCATTTTGGATGGTATCCCAGGATGGCACTGGAGTAATAAATGTCATTAAGGACCAATTCTGATTCTCACCTCCCCAAACACACACTGAAAATGGGCTTGCTACATCCAGTTGAAGAGGAGTGGATCGGGATGCTTTGGAGGGGAAAGGGGAATCATTTTCCTTTACACGTCTGTAAGCCTCCCACTCCACAATGGATCTCCTCGGACATGCACCAGTTCTGTAGCTGGCACAAATCTGAGGATAAAAAAAGGAGCAAGAAGGCTATAAAATGTGGAGATAGGATCTGGCACAGCCTCCCCACTCCCATTCCTCCCCCATCCCTGCCCCTGCCCCTGCCTTACCTGCCCTAGTGGGCATAGCAGGAAGCAGCGATCCGGTGACAGCCAGTTGATGCTTTAGTGTTCATGCACATCTGTTTGTATACCTGTGCCCTAGAAAAATGAACAGTACAGAAGGAAGGAGTGCATCTTCTTCCACTACTGTCCACTCAGAAATTTAACTCCTAGAGATGCTGGGGTGAAATGCTTGAATTGTAGGGGAGGCCAGCATCTTTTGTGATAGTCCCACAGCTTCTGTTTTAAGGAGCTGTGAGGGGGCATGATTTAGCTGAAGTTAGGGGCAGTCGGGCTGGGGATGCAGAATTAACTCCAGCTGTTTTTCCCCTTACTATTTGAGACAACAGTATGATCACACTAGCAAGCCACACATAGTCATCATCATCATCATCATCATCATCATCATCAAAGAATAATAATTCTTTGGGTGTACCTGCTTTTCCTATGCTGAAGCAAATGCCCAAAGCGGCTTACAGAGTTCCATAATAAAATTACAATATAAAACAACAATAACTCAAAACACCAAGTATAAAAGTATTAAAATGTTAAAATTTTTAAATACAAGCACACACATAAAACATTTAAAACAGAGCAAGACCCAGCACATCTTGTTAGGCCATGGGGGGAGGGAAGCAAATTTGTTCGAGGGACCAGTCAAGCTACAGCACTATTCTAGAGGCACAGAGGGCAAACAGCCACCCATCATCAAAATGCCAGGGGATATAAGTCTCCAAAAAGCCATGAGGGAGGGGGTAGTTCTTAATTCCTCAGGAAGGGAATTCCATAATTGTGGTGCCACTATAGAGAAAGCTCGCCCCCCAAGCCACCATACCTTTAACTTGGGATAGAGGTGGCACTTGAAGAGGCCCTACAGATGACCTAAGAGGGCAGGCTGGAATGTATGGGAGAAGGCGGTCTTTTAGGTGGCTTTTGGTAGGTCGTGAAGGGCCTTAAAGGTCAATACGATGAATTGAGACCGGAAACAGATAGGCCGCCAGCGTAGCTGCTGAAGCCGTGGCCCAACCGAGTCGAACAGTCTAGCTCCTGTAACCATCTGGGCTGCTGCATTGTGGACTAATTGTAGCTTCCATACCATCCTTGAGGGTAGCCCCATGTACAGCGAGTTACAGTAGTCCAGCCTTGAAGGCACAAGTGCATGGACTACCGTGGCCAGGTCTGAATGGCCCAGGTATTATTGTAGTTGGTGCACCAGTTAAAGCTGGGCAAATGCATTCTTAGCCACAAGGTAATTTTTACCAAAATGTAAAATACTTTTTTTTATTACCAAAAAGGCAAAAATAGGGATAGGGATCAGAAAACGAGAACTGTCGCTGGAACAGTTGGAGCATATGCAGCACTGCTCACTATCTGGTATTCAGCCTATATACGGTGCTACGTAGGAAGTAAGTTGTTTGCCAATTGTATGACTGTGAAGAACGTGCAGAGCCCCCTCATTTCCTACAACCATACGTTACAACATACCCCACAGAGACTGTTTTAAGCATACTTTGGCTGTACTCCAGCCTTCCGACAGCTGAGTCTGCATGATCACGCCAAGCTCCTTGTCATACGTGCAGTCAGTAGACTGACAGCTGTAAAAACGGCAGAGCAAAGTGGCCATTTGACATGACACAGTAAAAAAAGATGGCAAAGTAGTTAAAGAAACACCTTTTATTGGCATATTTCATTCATTTGTTTATATTGCGTAAAAACTTGAAACAAAAGTGAACAATGAAATACTTGTTAACGTAACAAGAGCAAGTGCTGGTTGTACGGTATATGAAAATACGATTAAATTGTAGGATGGAAGAATGAACTATTGCAGTAGTTCTGAAACTTTTTAATACCAAGATCCACTTTTTAGAATGATAAAATATCTGGGACCCATCAGAAGTTATGTCATAGTTGGAAGTGCCAACACTGTGACACCAGAGCCTGCTGTTTTCCTGGAATTTCAGCAATAGGTTGGGTTATTTCTCGGCCATTTTCCAACAGCAAAGTGAGTGACAGCGCAAACCTGCACTGCCCGTCGTGCTGACGCTACATCATAGCGTTGGTGCGACACCTCTAGTGTTGATGCGGGAGTGCCAATTGGTGCATTGGTGCACCCCTGCATTGGTGCTTAGAGCAGCAGGACCGGTGCTGCAGGTAGCACCGGTCCTGCTGCACCCGCGCTGAGCCTTTCTCATGCCGACCGAAGCTGGTCGGGGCGAGGGAGGCTCCGTGCCAAGGCAGCACCAGGATTGGAGGGAGGGAGGGAGGGAGGCGGGGTGAAACTTGGGTGGGACGTGGACAGGCTTGGGAGGTGGCCATACGGCCACCTCTTAAGCCCGTCCGCGAGGCTGTGCTGCCCCGATTCAGACCGTGCTGTTGCCTCGAATCTGTGCCTGCTCTTTAGCGGGCGCAAATCCGAGGAGCACATAGGAGAGGCTGGAGCCTCCCCTACAGTAAGCAAGCACACAATTCCTTGCTGCAGGGGGGCTCCAGCCTCTCCTAAATAGCGTCGGATATGGCGCTGGCCAGTTGGCCTTGCCAGTCCGGCACTACTTAGAATTGTGCCCTAGGAAAAAAGCCTATTTACAACCTTGACACAAGCAAAAGAACCACACGGCCCTCTCCCTTTCCAGCATCCCATCTTCCCATATTTTCAATATGGCTGCTCTAGGTTATTCGCAACCCATTTGAAATTGGTGCGCAACACACTGGTAGTATAGGTCCCGACCCACAGTTTGGGAACCACTGAACTATTGTAAAAAGATATTGACTGCTGCCTTGGCTTTTCATGGTCATATCAGAGGCAGAGAGTATTACTTGAAATATTTGGAAACAAGATTTTTATCGTTCTGTCCTTTAATTGGGTGTCATTTAATAGAAGTCCCTGTTCATATCAGTCTCTCAGGGCCTGATCCTATCAGGCCTAGCACCAGTGGTACATGTGCACTTGTGTAAAACAAAGCACATTTGCAACAGCCGGAGAGGAGGGAGTGCCAACGCTGCACCCAGCCTCAGCGCCAACCAGACACCCCACCAGTGCTCTAGCAGTGCCAGCACGCAGTGAGTGTTTCCGAGGCAGGAAGGTGGTGGAACTGGGTGGGTGAGGGGAAGAGCAGATGTGACCGGGGGTCAGGTCAACAGCATAAATGTTGAATTGTGTATGGATCTCGATTGGAAGATTGATATAGCTTTTGGGGTGAGGAGGGGGAAGAAGATGTAGACTCTCCTGCTATATCTTTGGTGGTGTGTGATGTATGTCCTTTCTTGTTTTCAAGAGCTATAATCCCATCTCTCATTGCTTTTTGTTTTACAGAATGTGGTAATTGAACATTTGAGCATTCTTCAACAGAAGAACCAATGGGCTGGTCTGGATAAACTGATCCATCAGCTATGTGCTACAGGAAAGGCTGAAATTTGTCTTGCAAAAATTAAACCATCATGATGGATGTACCTACTGCTCTATGCCAATTAGAACAAGGAGGCCATGTTTAGCCCTGGGCCATGACTTCAAGGCAGGAAGTAAGGACACAGCATGAACCCCTGATGTGGCCAGTGCTACAGACTTGGAGAGATCTCAGAAGTGCCACTATTGTTCATAAAGCGCAGGGGAGGGCATAAATCCCTAGGGGAGGGCAGGATGCCAGGAGGCAATATTAACCGGGATTTCCATTTCTGGAAGCGAACTGACAGTGCGAGCCTCTGCCTGTTACTCAGAAGTAAGTTCTCTGTTCTTTGGAGTTACCTTCTGGTGTGTCTGGGATTGTCGCCTGTGTATGTATGTGTTGGATAGGATAATGGACTTGAGAGACACAGTTTCAAATCCCTACGGAGTCAAGAATGGATAAGTCACATTCTTTTAATCTAACCTATCTGCTTGAGGAGTCTAGGTGATAAAAGCCCCAATCCTATGCAACTTTCCAGCACTGATACAGCCATGCCAATGGGCAGGTGCTGCATCCTGCAGTGTGAAGGCAGTCACAAAGTCCTCAAGGGAAAGTTTGTTCCCTTACCTTGAGATTGCATTGTGGCAGTATCAGCCGTTGGATAGAATTGGGCCCAAATGTCCTTCTTTCAAGAAATTATCCCATGTTTAGTAAATACTTCTAAAACCAGGAGTTTGCACATAACCTGGCATAACCTGGTTTTCATAGGAGTGGCTTGTAACCTGTGACAAACTTTTCTTCTAGAAATCTGTCCAAGTCCCCTTTGAAGGCATATCACCACATCCTGTGGCAAGGAGTTCCACAAAATAATTGCATGCTGGGTGGAGAAGTTTTTTTTGGGGGGGGGGCATCTACCTCCTCCACCTCCTTGTATTTACTGAATGCAGGAGGATGTTTGAGAAAAGTGTGGGGGAACACCAGGGATGCCATTCTGAGGTATTTGAAAAAAGAGTAGAGCACATACATGATAAATAACATTTGGGAGTATTGATCCAAGTGCAGGCCTGTGCGCTGTATGGATTTTATTTCCATGCTTCCTGATTATCTTACACGCCATCTGTTTCCCCCAGACACACACACAAGACCAATCCCAGTGTTATATTTTTATATGGCAAAAAAAAAAAAAAATCCCTTTTTTTAAAAAATCCTCATTTTAAAAAAAGTAGAAGGGCCTTTTTCTAACAAAATAGAGGCTTCAATAAGTCTTTGTTCTGCCAAACTCCCAGCCGGGCCACCCCAAGGGGCCCAATGCCCACACTAGTTTCCCTTCCAGAGCGGCCTCAGAGATAGGCAAGGGGGAGGGGGTTCAGTCATCACTGGGCCTCCTCTCTTCCAGCAGCTTTGCTTGGGATCACCGGCTGGCCAGCCTCCTCCAGACTGCCCTCATCACTGGCTTAGCTCCGAACTACCCTAAGTCTAGCACCGACTAACCCCACCACCAAACAATACACAGTCAGCTTGCCCAAGCCACAACTGCCTCCTCCACTTGGTGGTTCCAGGCGCGTGGCAGCCATATAACAACTCCCAATAATTTCCCACAATAAGCTTACCTTCCTTTAGCCAGTCAGTCCGTCGTCCGTCCATCCGTCCAGTCCTTCAGGCACAGTCCGTCCAGCAGTCAGTCCAGCTGGCACTCCATCCATCCAGCACCTACCTGGTGCCCTCCTCCAGCACCTACCCAGCCCCTTTTCTCCAGCTCCTGCCTCCAGCTTTATACTGAGGCCAGCCAATCAGCGGGCAGACTTTAATTCATCAGCCACACCCATCTGCACCTGTGCTAACCTCCCTTCATTGCCAGAGCCCTTATCAGCCTGCAGCTGTGTTCCTGCTGCAGGAGTTCTGGGATTAACCCCATAATCCCTGGTTTACCTGGACAAGAGGCCATTGCTGATACCATTCCCTCACTCCTTGGGGTAGCTCCTGCCTTTTCCAATACAGTCTTCTCATCTTGATCAACAATAATCCACATTATTGTATTATTAGTGAGAATAATTCCATGGATAAAAGTGAAGGGCTACTCTGGGTAAAAAGCAGAGACCTGAAACTGGGGACACTACAGAACTGGGTTTGGCACTTTCCGCCCTCCAGGACTCTGATGCTGGAGCCATCCCTCTAAAATGTTTACAGGCTGTCCAGACTGAGTTTGAAGGCTGCATTTTTTCAACTGGCTTCCAGTGACTAAGCTCTTGTGTGACAGCCTGCCAAAATACATGCTGCTGCTTTTGAGACAGGCCCAGCACTGTTTCCCAAATGAGATTCGAGTCTCTTCCACCTGATCAAGGAGTAGCGTCATTCCACAAAGCCATGTGTGTGTTGCTATGAGATAGCACCTGCCATGTGGGGATTGGGAAACACTTGGCTTTGTCTTGTGCCTTCAACAAACCAGAGAGGGTTGTCTCTTGGTAAAAGAGGAGCCCAAAATATGCTATCCCTGTGATAATATGACATCCAAAAATAAATTGCTTCCTTGTTATGAAGAATTGTCTATCCGCCCACTACAGAAAAGGGCAGCACAAACAGAAGCATTCTGCCTCGTGTCTCAGATCTTTTACTGCACCCAGATTGTATGTGTTCTCTTTTTATGCACAGCATATTAATGATTCAGGCACAATTATGTCTGTTATATATGTGAATCTTGTGCATGTTTAATCTATTTCTTTTTTCTGTGGCTGATGTTAATGTTTTCTATTGTTGATGTTTTCCCCCTTCTCAACTTAGAGATCCGAGTGCTATTTTTGATATCATCAAAATATCTTGTCGTTGTTGGATTATGCAGTAACTACAAGTTCATTTGTTACGCATTTCTTCTTTCTGTTGATTCTACACATACCTTGTAGTTTACTTTGTCTCCTTTCTGTTTGTTGTAATGCTATTTAAAACGGTCTTCCCTATTGCCATCTCAAACCTTTCTTGTGTTTTGCCGCCTGTCTTTATTTTCTCTGCATTTGGATATGAAGCAATTGTCTGCCCTTGACATCTTTGCATGGCCACCTTTTCTATTTCACATTTAGTTTAAGTTGTTTCCTTTTTGAAAAAAAAAAAAACAGATTAATTTTCTTGGTCCTGCTTTTTTATCTTTGATTTTTGGTATATCTGCCTTCTTGGTCTTAGCATTCTGCTGGTTCTGTATTGTTCATTATGCCTCATATATCTGATTTCTGTTTCATGCCGTACTTTTTCACTTATTGCTCCTTAGAGAACCTGTTGGCTGATATTTGGTGAATTCTCCTTCCTTATTTAAGAGACTCATCACCTACATTAGGCCGTGTCTAAGTTGCTATAGTTTTCCTTTCAGTATTCTTTTTCCATGTCCCATATTTAATTATTTTGTTTTAATTGATTATATGCAATTGTACACTGTAGGAATGCATTTCTGTTACTAGGCCGTTGCTATGCACTAACCTCCAGCCCGAAGAATGGGAAAAGCACACTCATCCCCCTCCCTTCTTCTAAGCACACTTGGGAAAGAGATAAGGGGGATTGTTTTGGGCTGGCTGGCAGACTGGCATTCCAGCCTGGTGATAGAAACACCAAAATTCTCATGAAAAAGCAGTGTTTGCAGAAAGCAGCAGCTGGGAGTAGCTTTCAAGTGTAAGCAAAAATCATGAACCAATCAAATGCCTTTCTAACTGTTCTGTATACGTAATAAATCTGCTCATGCATATATTAATGATATAAAATACAATATTCAATAAAATCTAAGGGACAAAGGCTGGAACTCAGTCCAGTGCAGTGAAGTCAAGCCTAGCAAAGTTCAGTCAATCCATCAGTAAAAATTTTCATCAACCAATCTGGTGTCTCTGATTCTTTCTTCATTCTCCTCTGAAAAAATCCCTACAGTACACCAGTTTAGACATTCCTAATCTGGACATTCCTAGTGCCTTGACTGGGCCTACTCAGAAAATTGGGAGTTGGTTGGGAGTTTCTGCAGGTACCACTGATGTCCTTTGTGATGCCAAGATCTTCAAGATTACACCAAAGCTCTAAGGTCAGTGGTTCTCAAACATTTTAGACTGGGACCCACTTTTTAGAATGACATTCGTGTTGGGACCCACCGGAAGTGATGTCATAGCCGGAAGTGACATCCTCAAGCAGGAAGTGCCACCAGTGTGACGTAGTCAACACTCCTAGAATGCAAACTGGCATTCTGGGACTGAAGCAATTGCACAACCATGAAACATCTCTGACAGCAAGCAAGATTAGGACGAAATATTATGTAAAAGCACTGAAATAAAAGCAAAATAAAAAATCTCACTTGAAAATTCAAAACACACACAAAAGGAATATAGCAAGGGTAAGGTCTGCAGTTTCTAAGATGGCTGCTCCCAGCTTTCCGCGACCCACCTGACCTCAGGTCACAACCCACCAAGTGGCCCACAGTTTGAATAACACTGTCTTAGGTAACAGCTGGCCAGCACCAGAGAGGACCAGCTGGAGTAGACACTGAAAAATTCACAAGGATGACAGGTGGTGGAGGATTAGGTGGCTGGATAAAGGCAAGGCACATCTGGCCATGGGCAAAGTAAGGTTGGTTAGTTGAGCCTGCAGCAGGTTGGTTAGATCAGGGCTGCCATGACTGGGCCAAGAAAGAAGGATGACAAATTTAGGACAAAGTTGAATGAGAGGCATGATGGCGAAGAGATTGAATAGATCATGTGACTGTGTGCTCAGATTTGTGGGCTGGAGCAAGGGTGAATGAAGACAGGGCAGAAGGGCTGATAATCAAAGGTAGTGTTAAGGGGTTTGAAAAGGAACCTGTGCAGGGCATGAGGATTTACCCAAATGTGTCACTAAACCCATGAATTGTGCTTGTGTTTTTTCTTTCCTTCAACCTCAGCTGCAGCTGGGGGGGGCATACAATTAGGCTCAGCACTTAGGGAGAGGGCATTCTCCTCCTCTTCTCCTTGTATCATAGTTCCAACAAAAGTTGTCCACCGCCCCTGCCTCTCCCAAAGGTGCAATAAGCCCAGTGATGTCATGCACCCACTACGCACCACTACGCGAGTACCGGTTTCTAGAAGTTGAGCTGGCCTAAATCATTATTTGTTTGGCATTTGGACAAGTGCCAATCAAAAGTGAGTACCGGTTTCTAAATCATTTGGATGACACCACTGAATAAGCCCATTACATGGTGGGAAGCTTCCATTGGTGCCAATGAGTAAGGCTGGAGACAATGTAAGGCTGAAGTTAGAGCTACTGAAGGGGGTGAGAACTGATGGAAGTGACGTCCAGAAGGAGTGGTGGAGAGAAATAGAGTTTGGGAGTTAGTTTGAGGCTTGGCATCTGGTTTGGAAAAATTAAGCAGGGAGACACACGGGCTGGTAAGAACAGAGCTGCCCTTAACCCACTGTCTGTCCTTCAGAAGCTGAAGTAGATAACAGGTTGGTGTATTTCCTGAGAATGGAACCCAATCCCCTCCTCTCTCTGATTGTAGCAACCCCTATTCCAAAGGCCATGATATTTTCAGGTTCACCACATTCAATATTTTCTTAAGGCCATGTGTTCCTCTATACATCATGCATTTCAATAAAGAAAACTGGGTGAAGGAGGACTCTGGCCAAACACTAACCTTGACAAAGTTATCTGTGCTTTGAAACTGAAATCCTTCTGCAATCTTGACCTTTCAGAATAGCTGGGGAGAGAATCTTACTAAAACCGTACTTGGAACAAGCCTTTCAAAGAATCGGAGCCAAGTCCCTGCAACATAAAAACGCTGGCTCTTAAAACCCCAGTTTGTGTCACAGCAACAAAGAAGGCCAAGAAGGCCTGCAAAATCCACCTGGTTTTTATTGTAAGGAGGTTGGATTAAAAAGAAAACACTTTTTATTTCAACTGGACTTTGTTGACTCAGAAACTGTGTGCTTTTTGGACACTTCTGGGAAGGTATTTTATATCCTACTCTTCTACTGGTTTGTACTGCATCTGTACTGTACTGTACTGATCTGTTGTTTATTGGTATATTTAACATTGTTTTTATCAGTGGTATCATCTAAATGATTTAACAACAGGTACTCACTTTTGATTGGCACGTGTCGGGACCCGCCCACCGGAAGTGACGTCATAAGCCGGAAGTGAGGTCGTGGCAGGAAGTGACATGAAAAAAGCCCTTTTTGAGGCCTCAGACAATTTTAAACTGACCCAACAGTTGCAACAGTATTCCACAGCACCCCCAGAACATGTTAAGGAGGCCTGGCATCATGTTAAAGTGACCCAACAGTTCCAAAACCCCAGAGCAGCTCATTTTTTAGTGGCAAGGCAAGGCAAGGCTCCACTCGCTGCCTTCCTGGCTCTGAGAACGTGCAGGCAACTCAAACGTGCAGGAAATTCAAACATTGCAGGGGGCGGAGTCGATGAGTGGGTGGGTGAATGGGCGGGGCCAGCTGTAATCCTAGAAACCGGTACTCGCGTACCCCTGCGTACCCCCTGCATGACATTACTGGTTTTTATGTTATTTTATTATGTTAGCTGCCCTAACAGCTCTATACGGCCATCCATGGTAGGCAGGGTATATACATATATACTGTATGTGTTCCCATGCGCATGCTTACACACACACACACACACACACACACACACACACACACACACACCCTACATTCTTTAAAACATGAGTCATAGGATGGCATGTTTCTTCTAACTTTCTTTGGGGGTCCAATCCTATCCAACTAAAGAGTTTATGCAGCTGTGCCAGTCAGGTGTGTGGTCATCTTGCGGTGGAGCAGACCTCCCTCAAGGTAAGTTCCCTTACCACTGGCCTGCACTGTAACTACATCAGTGCTGGAAAGTTGGATAGGACTGGGACCTGGCCCCAAAGGATAATTTAAATGAAAGTTCTATATTAGTGGCTTTTCTCTTATAAGACCCCATATCTTTCGCGTTCAACAGGCTCTTTACTACTTTGGCTAGTTAGTGAGACTGGTCAGCTGGAGATGGCAGAGGAGGTGGGAGGTATACAGGGAGTATCCCAGCCTGTTTTCACTGACAGCATTTGCTGCACCTTCCTCCTTTCTTGTTAGCAGGTCAGGCCTTTTTCCTTTGAAAAAGGTAATCCACAGTGGTAACATGTTGGGAATAAAGCTTACTCCAGTCTCACCAACTGTTCTTGATTTGTTTTTGGTAGTGCTGGTGTACAGCTGTTGTTGATCCATTTTCCTGTTAAAAATCTCCCTTTCCCCATAATCCCAATCCAGATCTCACATAGTTGATATTTACATTAAAAAGCAGACACACATGCACAGACTCCAATTATGCAATTAACATATTGTCAATGTTAATTCCCCTTTCACAACCTAAAGCCTAATTGTAACTGCCTTTTGAGCATAAAAGCCATGTATCCTCCCTACTTGAAAGTATGATTCCTCCCTTGTGTCACATTTCTGAATGGCACCATCACGTAGAGCGCAATCCTAAACTGGAGTTAGGCCAGCATAATTCATATTCACACTTACTGGGAATTAAGCCTCACTGACTATAATTGAACTTAAGTCTGAGTAGACATCCATAGGATTGGGCTGTAAATCAATCATTTCCTATTTGCCAGAGTCCCCTATTTTCCTTTGTATAAATAAATATCCTAGCTAATAGCCTTTTTGACAATACATATTGTCAGCCACGATGAGGGTTATTTCTGTCCAGTTCTAGACTTCAGCATCTAGTCTTTCTGATTTGCAAGAGGTTTTGCAAAAACTGATTTGCAAAAACTCGCCTGGTTTTACACACCCAGAAACAAAAAAAATATTATTGCCCTGCAGTTGCAAGATCCAAGACAGGTAAATTCTTGGAACTCTCTTAGACTGCCACTCTCATGTGCTTTCTGATGGATGAAAATATAGCCCTGATGTGCCTGTTATATAAGCAGAATCTACTGTTCCTCTTGAAGAAAACAATGAAACACCTACAAACTTTGTTACAAGTTGTGGGGGGAAAAATATGACTATAACTAACTAGCTTAAACCCAACTTTTGACTTCTAGCAATAGCGTAGGGCAGCAAAGTCAGACAGACTGTGGTTCACCCAGCACTGGGGAGGTATGATGGTTTCCGAGATGGTTGTTGGCTGGCTGTTCCATACATTTTGTTGTTTGTACAAGCATGCTGCAGTATTTGCTGGAGTTCTGTTCTGGACACACACACCGTAGAAACCTGAAATGTGGATCCTGGATAGGCTTTTTTAAAGATAGGGGGACATCATTGGTTTTGCAGCAATAAGGTGAAAAAAAAAAGATTTGTCTAGTGTTCTCCTATCTTTTTAGTAGGCGTCCCCAGTATCCATGGTACCCAAGGATAACTGAATCAGTGGATACAGGGGTACGCCTGTACTGTTAATGCATTGTTTTCTGTGTATGACTTGTCATGTTTGAAACTGTCTCCATTTTTTCCACTCTTTTTCCTGCTTTGACGAAGTAAACAAAGAAAGGCTTTGATTCAAACCTGATTCATGACTGGGACTGAATTAAAGAGTTTGCAGGTTAGGAACACAAAGTCCCAACTGCCAAATCTCCGCTCGATATCTGTCCGCATTTCAGTCCTCCCCACTTCCCTTCCAGTCGTATCTGTCTTTTCACCACATGTCAAGCGTTTGGAAATCCAAACTGAATAGCCACCCCAATGCTGAGGTAAAGGTAGCCTTAGTGAAGTCTAAGGCAAGAGACAGAGCAGAGGTTGAGAAGTAATTTTCATTCACTATGACTCAGGTAAAGGATTCCACTGTTTTCAAGACTGTATTTTTACATCTCACAGAGCAATCCAAACGGAGACTTTGTCCCGCTGGGCTGGCTTCCTAGTGTTGCAAATATGCTGTAAGCAGTGATGTCATTCAGGGGGAACGGACCAGAACGGGCGTTCTGGATCCTAACGGGCTCCGTGGCTGCTTCCGGGTTTTTTTTTTTTTAACATTTGAATTTGAACCCAAAAGTGAGTTCCTGTTCCTAAATCATTTGAATGACACCACTGGCTGTAAGGCACATTTGCGCTGACTCAGGAGTCGACTGGGCTGGCTCACAAAGGCTGAATCCAGTCCCAGAGAGTGCATGTTTGTGCCGGCCAGGGTAGCCCAGCGCAGGGGGTGGGAGAGGGTAGCTGGAGGGAAGAATGCAGGCAGGGAGGAGGCATTTTGGGACATGCCGGAACAGGTGGATCGGATCCAGGAGAGGGGTGGGATTGGTGGCAATGGGATTCCTTAAGTCTCCACCAGTCATTTTGCTGGTGGAGAATTTGAGCAGCCCTGTGGGCTGCCTGGCCAAGGCAGGGCATTGGATCCCGCCAGGTCCCATGGCTTGCACAGGCCAGATCTTTCCACCCCCCACCCAGTTTCACCTCCTCCCTGCCCTGAATCTACTTATTGGTCACCGGTGCTGCTGGAGCGCTGGTGGCCTGCCCAGTTAGTGCTGAGTCCAGGAGCCGGTGCTCCTTCCTCTCAAGCTGTGAAAATGCTTTAGGGCACATCAGGGATACTTTTAACTGGCGGTGTGCATGTGTCGCCAGTGATAAGGCCCTTTGGATCAGGCCCTTAGTCACTCCTGTCCTTATGGTTCTGAACATCTTTTTCTGTTGGTTATGACATTCCTCTCTGTGGCACTTTATCAAGTCCGCAGCATGATTAACACTAAAACAGTAAACAATAACATGGACAAAAATGAGAGGATTGGAAAAGACACCTTACAAGAAGTATACGGTAGCATTATGCATGATGGTGACCCTAGGGGGCCTGTGGTATTAATAGTCAGCTCATGCTCAATTGCTATTACAGGAAGTCAGCAAGTCTTGCCCAACTGAGCGGTGACACTGAATACATTTATGTGGGTTTAGTTTAAGCTGCTTTCTCCTGCAACCACAAATCCACGAATAAATCCATATTGGTGCTTCTGCAGAACATGTACTACTATGCTGACTCAGAATGCCTCCTTGCTCACGTGTAATTTAGAATAATGCTGAAAACGTCAGAAATATGACAGGCAATTCAACTCTTACGTGATAAAGCCACACACATCCTTCTCTCTTGCTGTTCACGTTTGAAGCCAAGCCCTCCCCGCACCAACTGAAACTGGAAAACAAACTCTTACAATTTGAACACCAATTGTTCTCAAGTTGCAGAACTTGAACTCAGTTTCTTGTCTCAAAAACTCCTGACGACCAATGTGAATTCTGCTATCTTATAACCCACATGACTTCCATCTTGCCAGTTAGTTATGTCAGGGTGTTTAGTGAGATGAGTGCTCCTGAAACATGCATGATTAAAGAGATCTTCTTGACCTCACAATATGTACAGTAGGCGATTAAGCACTCAGAATCAGCGCACAGGGCCCCTGCAAACCACAGAAGAGAACAATCCCATTCCAATTGCCGTTAGTTCAAACATGGCTCTAGCTCAGTCAATGGCGGATCTAGGGGGGCGGGGGGGCAAGAGCCCTGGGCGCCGTCTTGGGGCCATCTAGGGGGGCGCTAGTGGCCCCCACAACATTGTGCAGGTGGACCTGGGCTCTGGAGCCCAGGTCTACCCATTGGAACCAGCCGCGAGTAGACCTGGGCTCCCTCGAAGGGAGCCCAGGTCTACCTGCAGCCATTTCTAATGGGTAGTCCTGGGCTCCCTTGAGGGGAGCCCAGGTCTACCCGCGGCCGTTTCTAATGGGTAAACCTGGGCTCTGTGGAGCGGTCTACCTGGGGCTGCTTCTGGTGGGTAGACCTGGGCTCCCATGGGGCACACTTCTATTGGGTGCCCCAGGTGCCATTTTGACTAGGTCCGCCCCTGAGCTCAGTGTTTCCCAATCTGTGGGTCAGGACCCACCAGTGGGGTCATGAGCCTATTTTTGGTGGGTTGCAAATAGTTCTTGAAACATTAAAAAAACACAACTTTGTAAGCACCCTTGCCCATTTTGAAGAAGAAACTCATTAGCTGCAATGCTAAGCTGTGGTATAAGGTAATTTTCATACTTCCAAATCGTCACTTTTTCTAATTTTCTCTAGTGATTGGCATACTGTAGATCACATGTGAACTCTGTCATGTTGGCCTCCTGCGAGTCCCGCCCCCACCAGGGGAAGGGGGGCTGTGAAGGGTCGATAACGGACATGGGAGGGTCTGCTAGGGAGGGGAACAGACCAACACTGAGCAAAGATGTACCAACAAGCTCTTTTATTGAAGGCGATAGGCACAGTCACAGGGCATCCCCTGGGCCCCTTCTCTTGTCTCAGTTACGTCACTGGAACTGGCAGAAGAAAGGTACCAAAAAAAGGGACGTAGCCAATTCGGCTCAACTCAAACCCCCCCCCCCAGGGGAGGCACAGTCTCACCCTTTTCCTCACGGTTTGACTGGGTCCAAACAGTCCCTCTGGTGCTGATTGGGTTGGTGTTGTTCCGTGGGTTGAACAGGTCCCCGTCTCAGGTGACCTCCCAGAAGCAGATCAGGCCTTGTAGGTCACCCCTCCTGCACTCTCTGGCTGTTTGGGCGTGTTGGCAGCTCCAGACCCATGGGCCAGCTCATCCCCCCAGCAGCTTTGGCCTCCCTGGGAAGCTGATTCTTATCTCCTCATCCAAGCCACTCAGTCCTCGGGGAGGCTGCCCTTTATCCATGTCAGCTAGAGCTTCATCAGTCGGGCAAGCAGCAACAGCTGGAGCCTGCCTGCCTGCCTGCCATGCCCCCGCTGTTGCTCTTGCCCCCACACAGGCTTGCCTTGTCCTGCTATCTCAGGTGCCTGACAAACCCAATTTCTGTCTTAGAAATTGCCCCTAACTTGCTCCCAGTTTGGCCTTCTGGGTACCCTGGAAGGACTAAAAAGGTTTGGATGAACAGTCCTTGAACTCTGTTTCTAAGGTTCACACACACACACACACACACACACACACACACACACACACAGAGAGAGAGAGAGAGAGAGAGAGAGAGAGAGAGAGAGAGAGAGAGAACAAACATAAGGTCTCTAGCAGCCTTTGGAGCATGGAAACCCATTTATTATTTGTTTTTATTATTAATAATAAAAATAAAATATCGCTTTCTAAACATTTCTTTGTGTAGTGTAGTGGGTTGCAATAGACTGTCATTTTAAAAAGTGGGTCCCAGTGTCTCACCTGCCGCAGGTCTTCCAGATGGGACCAGAGTTGTGCTCCAGTCATGTCCAGAGGCATAAAAATATCCCAGTTTTTCAAGGGAAATGGGAAGTTACTTTTACATGCCTTTAGAAGGCATTCTAAAGAACGCTCTCTGGACAGCACAGCTCCAGTCCTGTTTGAACAGACAGGAACCCCCTGCAGATGCCGAGGCATGACTGTATCTCTGGATACCACCACAGCTGTCACATCCAGAGGTGACCCAGAAGTGACACCACTTCTCGGTCAGTGGGCTAGGTGACGCTGTGCCTCACCATCCCAGTCAGTCGTCGCACATCCCTGTTTCAAGCTACTGTTGCTGGTTTGTCACGGCAATAGCCCCCCATTAGAATGGGGATCACTTCCCTCTCCCTGTCTCAATCTGTGACCTAAGGTTGTTGGTCACTCTTGTTGACTTGAATATACTTTTGTATGACTTCAACACTTCATTTTACTTGAATGACTTCACTATATCTAAACTAACAATAGTAGACATTTCCCATACTGAAAACGTAGTGAAAGGATATCTGGAGCCAGAAATCTCTGGTTAATATGCAGTACTACTGAATGGATTTCACATTCTTTAAATAGCTTTTGCATTAACATGGTATGGGTGCTTCTCATTTTGTAATAGCGTACTTATATTTAGACATTTTTATCATCAAGTACGTAAAACCTTAATCAACTGCCGGAAATTGCCAGCGTTGGAATGCAATATCTAGCCCTGTTTTGCATGCTTCTTCCTTTTGCCTCTTTCAGTACTTTCCCAATTACTGCACAAGTTTCTCCCTGCAGTCATGAAGGCCGGAAACCTATCTACTTGTTATAAATGAAAGCTGGGCATCACAGGATTCCAACAAGACCAGGATATGTAAAATAGTACCTTTTCTCGCCTTTCCAAATAATGCTGGGAAAGCAGTCAAAGTTTGGGGGCACTGTTTGACAGCAACTGGGAACTGAGAGCGCAATCCTAACCTGGAATTAGGCCGGCACAGTTAGCCCAGCAAAGTTTGACCGACACAAGGGCCATCATAAAGCGCACTTGGAGTCAGGGGGGATGGCATATGTCTGTGTGCTGGCCTCTCTGACTCAGAGACTGGTCCAAACATACTTCACGGTGTCCCTTGTGCCGGCTAAACTTTGCTGGCCTAACTGTACCAGCCTAAATCTAGGTTAGGATTGCACTCTGAATGCGGGCTGCCTGAAATTAAATCTGGATAAGAGGTCCTCTTGGTGTGGAAATCCATGATGCAAGTGCTTAGACTATTGACCCATCCTAAATGGGGTTGACTCCCTGTGTAGGAACAGGTAAGAAGCTTGGGAGTTAGTTAACAAATCCTCAGGTGCACCTGGATCACTATGTGTAGCCAGGCAGACTTTTGCCCAGCGTTGGCTGGTGCACCAGCTACAACATACCTGAGTTGATTAAGGCCCAAATCCTAACCAACTTTCCAGCACTGACCTGGCTGTGCCAGTGGGACATATGCTGCATTCTGCAGTGGTGGTGGTGGTGGTGGTGAGTCATGGAGGCCTTCTCGAGTTAAGGGAATGTTTGTTCCCTTACCCAGAGCTGAACTGCCTTAACCCAAGGCTGGAAAGCTTGCAATAATTCCAGGCTTGGTGACATCCCAGTTAGACTACTATAAAGTGTTCCATATGGGGCTACCCTTAAAGTTGGTGCAGAAACTGCAATTAGTGCAGAATGAGCATTGGTTGCACTGGCTGCTGG
This sequence comes from Lerista edwardsae, assembly GCA_029204185.1. Lineage (NCBI taxonomy): Eukaryota > Metazoa > Chordata > Lepidosauria > Squamata > Scincidae > Lerista > Lerista edwardsae. The sequence goes on along the minus strand of JAJKFI010000008.1, from coordinate 10,510,498 downwards.
CTTGTTCTGGACTCAATTCAAGATGATAGTTTTGACCTTTAAAGCCCCTCATGGCTAGGGACCAGTGTAGCTTTTGGACCTGCTTCTGTACATTCCAGCCCAACCCCTTAGACAGTGGCGTCATCCTACCGGTTCGCTGGGCGGAGTTTCTTCGCTCGCTGGGAGGGTTTCCGTGGTGATCGGCAGCGTGTTCGCTGCCTCCCGCTGCAGCGGG
>JAJKFI010000008.1:10437391-10509884 GCA_029204185.1 Lerista edwardsae | reverse complement strand
CCCGCTGCAGCGGGAGGCAGCGAACACGCTGCCGATCACCACGGAAACCCTCCCAGCGAGCGAAGAAACTCCGCCCAGCGAACCGGTAGGATGACGCCACTGCCCGTAGATCTGCAGAGGGGGGCTCTGCTCCAATGGCAGGGGCTGGTGCCTAGAAATACAGCTTTCTCTGCTGTGGCACCACTTTCTCCTGTTTGACTGAGAACAGCATCAGTGGGCTTATTTTGCTTAGCATTTCCATTTTGATAATTAGCTGTTTTCCACCTGTTTACTCCGACCTTCCTTCTTTTTTTAAAACTGTATATTAAAATAAGAAAATAGCAGCAGAAGTGTTGTCCATGTGTTTTTTAACTGATGCATTTTTTATTATTGTTATTTATTTATTGCTGCTGTTTAATAGAGTTGTTTTTTTTAAAATTTACACAATAGTTTTAAATTGTTTTCTGCTCCTAATTGGCTATTTTATGAGCAGCTTTATTGTTCTATTTTATTGTCTCACTATGGACAATTTATGTTAGCCACCTTGGACACCCATATCAGCGGACAAAGGTTACAGGATACAAATATTATAAACAGATATTAGACTCTATGGAGAACAGAGATTAGATCAGTGACACCTGATATAAAAATAATACTTATTCTTTAGCACTGTAGAATGCTCAAAGCACCTAACATATCCCATTAATCCTTACAATAAGACTGGGAAGAAAATCATCATTACCATTATTATTGTTCACATGATGCAGATGCATAGCTGAGAGAGACTAGCTAGAGAAAAACAAAATCCAGCTTCCAGACCGCAACTATAACAATAGGTTTGGGGTTTTGTTTTTGGAAATATTATACCAGCTCTAGCTCTGCTCAGCAGTAAACTGTGCAGTATCTGGTCCTCACACAGACGATACAACAACTATTTGGCATCTATTTAGCAGGCGCAGAAATGAGGAAACCACAGGGCAGGCAGCCTCCCCTGAGGCAAGGGTGTTGAATGTGCCTTTGCCCCGGGGAGGCTCCCCGGTGCACCAAAGCTGTGCTGGATAGAGTACAGGCCTGCTGGCCTTGCTATTCCAGCGCAGGTTAGGGTTATGCTATGGAGGGGGAAGTGGGAGGGGAGTGGGAATGTTTGCCATGATTGGTCATAGGTGCAGCAATCCTGACTCCATGACAGTGGCCGATCTGGCTCTTCTGTTGCTCCAAAGCAATGTCTCGTAATGCTGGCCCCTGCCCTGGAAGTAATTGTGGTGTCATGATGATGTCACCATAATAACTTCTGGTACGCTGAAGCAGTTGCACTCCCCTCTGAAAAGCTGCCCCCTTTTTTTGCTTTGCAAATAAAGCAAAACAAGCAGGCAGCTGCTCGTGTGTATGTGTGTGTGTGCGTGTGTGCGCACAGAGCAGCTAGCCAGCTCAGATGATCAAGATTTTCTTGCTGAAGCAGAAGGAGGAGGAGGAGGAACTGACTGACGAAAACAAAGGAGAAGGAAAAGGGGGAGGAAGGCTCTTGCAGCCTCACCCATGTGGCCTGACCCAGCCTGGCATAGCCTGCTGGGGTCAGCTGGGAAGGACGGGGTATTAGGGCAGGCTTGGCAAGGGAGAAAGGGAAGGGAGGTGAGTGAGAGAGAGGGCAGCAAGGATACAGAAGTGGCTCGGAAGCTGCTGCATTCATGCCAGAAGCTGTGTTCAAGCGCAAGGTTGCATGGGGCAGTGAATGGTGGCAGTGCCCCCTCTGGAGTGCCCCCCTGAGGAACGTCCCTCCTAACCCCCTGTAGTATGCCTTTGCTCCATGAAAATAGTTCCTAGCCTGCCCAAGTGTTAAGATATTCTTAATGATAAGTGAATGATAAGATATTCTTCCAAACTCTGTTGTATGGGATTAATTGCTAGTTTCAAATTAAGCATTGGTCTCATACAGATATGCCACATCCAACTGGTCCTCAGCACCAACATAACTTTGAGTTCAGAGACTCACTGTTGTGGATGCAAGCACTAGCACCAACTCCGTGGGTGTCAGTATGCTGCCGGCATCCACAATAATTTGCAATGGATGCTCAGCACCCACAATGTTGGGCACCCCCAAAAAGCGGGCACCCCCATGTTCGGTGCTGGGCTGGGAGCACATCTGGCCCAGCGGTGAACAGGCCCAGCCGAGGGCAGCGCAATCGAGCCAATGAGCTCCTTCCCAAGGCGTCGCTGGTGTCTCAGGAAGAAGCTCATTGGCTCAACCACCCCAGCCTTGAAAGGGGGGGGCTGCCTTGCATCGCCTAGCCGCAATGCAAAGCATCCGCTTCCCAGGCCAGGCCGCAGCAATTGTACGCCCATTTAACTTTTAATTTAAACTTTTTAATTTAAATAAAGCAATTTAACTTGATTATTACTATTTGCCTGTAAACTGCTTTGTGAACTTCGTGTTGAAAAGCGGTATATAAGTACCTGTTGACTGACGCCCTGGCCTCGGAAGCGGGTGCCGCAAGCAGCTGCTTCCTAGGCTGGGCCGCGGTGATCGCATGCCCAGGCCTCGGAAGCAGCTGCTGTCAGGCCACTGCAACCCCTTCTGAGCCTGGGGCGGGCAATCGCCTGCCCCAGCTTCGGAAGCAGCTGAAGAGCCCGCCCTCAGAAGCGACTGCTTGCAGCAGCTGCGTCCAAGGCCGGGGCGATGACAGGGGGCATGGCCACATCAATGTTGGGGGCGTGGCTATGGGCACCCCCAATGTTGAATTCAAGTCGGCGCCCCTGGATGCAAGGTGTGCCACTTGAGCACACATGCAGTGGTGTCCTAGTGGTGGAGAGAGTGAAGTATTTGAGGCATTTCCTTTCCCACCCCAGTGGCAGATTGCAGTGGAACCCTGTTGCCTGCTGCCAAATTTAGGACAACCCCTTCTGTTTCACATGCAAACAATCCCACATAACAAATGCCTCTGTACAGGATAGGCCTTCCCATAAAAACACTCAAAGCAGGTAACAACATACACCAAACACAAAATAACCACAACATTTCAGCATCTAAACCAGAGATTTTCAACCTTTTTCATTTCATGGCACGCTGACAAGATGCTAATATTGTCAAGACATGCATTCAGCTTTTTGACAATTGACAAGGCACGCCATGCTGCTAGTGGGAGTTCACATGCCCCATTAATAGGTGACCCTCCCCCAAGCTCCCATGTCACACCTGTGTATGATTCGCAGCACACCAATGTGCCATAGCACCCTGGTTGAAAATTGCTGATCTAAACCATAAAATACATTCAGAACAGGACAGCAGACTGCATTTAAAATCACATATCAAACCTAAAAATTCAGGCAGTTAATGTATGAAAAAAAAATCCACAAGTCAAAAGCTTACCTAAAGTGGAATATCTTTCCCTGATGGAAAAAAGCTGTCAAAAAGGGAAAGATGAGAAAAACACTGGAAGAGCATTTCACAACCAAGGCATGGAGTGTATTTCCTGGTCTGTTTTGTTGGGTATAGTATACCTGCAGGAAACCCTGAATGGCAGCAGGTTCCCACTGAGTGTACTCATGCTGAAACCATGAAAGCCATCACAAATGGCTTTACACACAATTTCCTAAATGTACTTTATTCATCATGTACAAAGCAGAACGTACAATTCTTAACGTTTATGACATTTGCAAGAGGGAATTAACATGCCTCATGTGTGTGTGAGGCCTCAGTTAGCTATGGTTACCAGTTTTTGTGTGTATTCATCACACATGACCATATACTCCAACCATCCTATGTGCTGAACTCTTGTTTTTTTTGTAACCTATTTCTCATTTAAAACACACATACAGACACACACACACACACACACTGCTGTCTCCAATACTCCAATGTTTGTCTTCCCACTACTGTGCCATTTTCAAAATTTATTTACAAGAGGTGTTAGGAGTTGCCATTCTTCAGGTTTGAACACTTTCTACTAAGAATCAGGCAGCTAAATCTGAGTGGGATGTGTCTGCAGCTTGCCTCTAGGGCACACACATGCAAGTGTGGGTGTGCAAATACCAATGTTGCAATCCTGAGTGCAGAATTACTTCCTGGAAGTAAGTCCTATTGAGTGTAATGAAGCTTACTTCAAAGTAGACATGAAGCCTACTTCATTGTCCTATATGTAGCTGATATGGGGAGGGTCACTTTGAACCTTTACAATGCGCTATAGCATTGGTTCCCAAACCGTGGGTCAGGACCCACCAGTGGGTCTCAAGACAATTTTAGAGTTGTGAAGCACCTAGAGAAGCCATATTGAAAATATGGGAAGATAGGATGCTGGAAAGGGGAAGGGCTGTATGGCTGCCTTGTTTAAGATTGTAAATAGACTTTTTTTCTTTCTGATTTACTGTGCTATTGGAAAATGGCTGAGAAATAACCCAACTTATTGCTGCATTCTCAGGAGGGCCTCTGGCATCACAATGACGCACTTCCGGCCGTGACATCACTTTGGCAGGTCCTGGACAGATGGTCATTCTACCATCTGTGGGTCCCGGTGCTAAAAAGTTTGAGAAGCACTGCACTAGAGGACAAAGATACTTTCCTACCATCTCTGCCCCAGCCCCAATGAAACACCCTCCTTGCTTTTAAATTAGCGCCGATACGCGATGGTAGAGACCACCCGCAGCAACCAGAGAAAACCATGCCACACTGCGCGGGGGCGGGGGAGGTGAGGGCTGAAAAAACCCTTCTGCTGAGAGCAAGGTGTTGCCAGGACGTGAGAGAATGTCTCGCTTTCCAGCCGTGAAGCGTTGGCATGCAGGCGGCTTTCGCGCTAAGTCTTCCACGGAAGCATTTCCCCTGCAGGAATTCTGCAACGTGTGAAGCTGCCCTAAACGCGTGAGGAGGCGCGGCATGAGAAGGCGGGAGGGGTTGACTTGTTGGGATTGTGTGTGGTGGGAGGGGGCTGGGCGCCGCCGGCGGCAATGAATGAAGGCGAGTCTCTCCGCATAGTCTCTCTGAAGCGCCCCTAGTGTTGCCTGCGTCCTCCCGCACTGGAAGCGGCGCCTGCTGCCGCTCTGTTCCCTCCGCAAGTAAAGCCCGTGCCGTGTCCCCTCCTCTCTTCTCCTTTGGCCTGCTCTGGCCGGCCCGGGCCCAGCTCGAGGAGGAGGAGAACGGGGAGGAGCAGACGCCGCCGCCGCCGGATGCGGCGAGGAAACAGCTCCGGCACCCGTGCGCAACGCTGCCGGCCACTCACCTGAGCGCGCAGCGGCGGCGGCAGCAGGAGCGAGGAGGAGGCAGAAGCAGCAGCTGCTGTTGCCGGCGCCGTCGTGATCCCGGCCCAGCGGGTGGCGGCGACGACCCCAGAAGCCATGGCAGGCACCCCAGGAGCGTAGTGGGGCTGCCTCCGCCTCCCTGGGAGCGCAAGAGGAGCAGCCGCGCCGCCAAGGCCTGCCAGTCCAGGGCGGGAGAGGCAGGCCAGCAACCCGGCAGGCAGGCAGGCAGGCGTTCTCTCGGCCCTTGACCCGGGCCGGCCTTGCGGAGTCGCAGGCGCAAGATGTCCACCCGCACGCCGCTGCCCACCGTCAACGAGCGGGACACCGAGAACGTGAGTGCTGGCGGAGACGGGGCGCGGCTTCTTCTCTCGCGGACTCAGCCGGCGCGCGCCGGGGGGCTCGTTCCGTGGGCATTCTTGGCTTCTTTGCAGCCGGGCGGGCTTGGGGGAGGGGGCTGCCGTGAGTGGCTGCGGAAGCGGCCTCGACGCTGGTGGCACTTCTAGCACCTCAGTGGTGAAGGAGAACCCCCCGGTCGCCTCTTTCTTCCCAGGCCTCCTGTGGGTCCCCCCTTCGGTGCCTCTGCCTGATCTGCAGCCACGCCTCTCCACTCCCCTTGCCACACCCGGGGGCCGCCGCCTCCTTCCTAGGGGAGCTTGGCCGGCCTTCCCCGCCCTGGACACTCTCCCCAGGCTAGCCCATGCAAAACATCTTCTGCTTCAGTTGGGCTCTTTGCCTGGCCACCCTCAGTTATCCACAGCCATTCCTTCAGGTAAACTTTTCCAAGCAGACTCAGTATATATCTTCTCTCTGTCAAGCCTCCTATGCCTGATAGAGACCCCCCCCCCTCTGTCTTTTGAAGGCAGATAGTTGTCCTGTTTGTGCCTGACGCATCCTTTAAGGGTCCAGATCTGGATACTCTGTGTGACCTCCAAAAGTCAGCCAACTCTGTCAGTGCAAGATCTGTGTTTCTGCTTGGACCCAGGGCCCCTTTCCTGCCTGTGCACTTCTGCTGCTTTCCCTAATGCTCTTGAAAAAGCAGTGTCTTTCTCCCTCGGACCCCCCCCCCCCTTTTTGTTCTTGTGAAGCATCCCAATGAACTTCCCTGTTAGAGGAGGAGAGGACTGAGATAGCAACAAAAATTAAAAGGGATGATTGTTTTCCACTGGAAGGTTGTTATAGGAACAGTGTGGCAGAGGACAATGAGAATGAAAAGCTGTCCAAGGCCACTGTTTTAGCACATGCAAAGGTTTTTAAAGGGCTTGCTGAGTTGTGACTCTTTGTAAGGACATACTCTGAAGGATGTTGGGCTGGGGGCGGGGGCGGCAGGAGCAGCAGCATGTCTGGAATCCCATTTCAAATTGCTAATAGTTATTTGTTAAGGTGAAGGAAAAGGGATGGAAGGTTCAAGCAGCGTGCAATCTTGCATTACGTCTGCACGTGCTATTTCTGGTCGACAGGCATGATTAATGGGAGGAGAACTATGGGTGGGAGGAGAAAGGCCCATTTGTAGTGCAGTAATCAAATGACGGTTGAATTGAAGTAGACTTTTACTATGTTGATGTGAAACAGGATACAGTGTGAGCTGCCCCATTGACTTCTCTGGCACTGCTGACAATGCTCACTTTTCTGAGCAAGCCTAAGCAGGATTGAGCTCTTTTTCTAGGAACACTGTGTCACTGTAGTAGGAGGCACTGTATACAAATCCTGCTTGGGAGCTCTGGGTTTTATGTGAGAGAATGTGGTGGTGGCAGCAGCAGCAGCAGCAAGGAGAGGGTACATAGATTATCAAAATAGAGTGGCTTTCCACAGCTTAGTGCAACTTTAGAGGTCAGAAATTCTGTCCTTATTGAGAGACATTATCGATGTGGAGCTGATCCAGCAGGACTTTTCCTGTGTGTACCTGGTCATTTTGTGACGAGCCATCCTGACTTTGTTGACATCTTAAAGTATCAACTGTAATACTGTGGTGCAGTTCTAGGATGACTCACCATTGTCTCCCTTTTCTATTAGTTAATGTACGTAGGAACCTGCAAGAAAAGGTTGCAGTGCAATATATCCTAGCCTCTAAGAGGAGTGTTGCTTTTCAAGGTTCCAACCTGTCTGGAAGAGGAGCCTTTTAGTGATGATCAGGCCAAGGTGGGGGAAAGGGCAATTTTTTCCCCACTCCTCTCCCCCTCCCATGTATTGTATTAGAGGGTCAGGTTTGGGACTTGCTCCTAGCCCTGAACATGAATATTTGATTGCAGTGTAATGTGTGGGGAGAGATGGTTCTGGAGAGAGGGAAAAGGTGTGCTTTTTTCCTTTACTGATCTGTCTCTGTACAGTATAGTGCAGGGAGGGGACTATTTTAATGTCCTGGCATGATTTTCCCTTCCAGATCTAATTCCCGCCTCTTACTATAACTAAAGGCTGGAACAGATTTCCCTCTCTATTTTGCTTTCTCTCTCTCCATCCTGCACCCCATTTTCTTTATTTTAATAAACCAATGTTCCCCCTCGGTAAAGGGCTTCCAACAATTCATACAGTTCCCCAATTGTATGAATGAACAGGGATCGGCTTGGAGTCGGCTAGGTTGGGGAGCAGTCAGAAGCCCAAACCCCTTAAGAGGGCCACCCAGCAAGATCAACTTACCCAGTGTGGGCAGTGACATAAGTTAGCCAACAGACTTATGCCACCACTGCTTTGTCTAGCACTGCACACTATTTTCCAATGGGAGCATCCCCTAATAGGGCTTTTAGAGCAATGGTCTCCAAACTGCAGCCACTGCAAGAGGGAAAATCGTCCCCTGCATGAACGGCACTTTGCGTTCTGCTGGGGATGCTGCAAACAACCCCAACTACAGCTCCCAGGGGTCGTTGTGGGCAGCTGCCCATGCACGGAACACCAGGTGCACAGTTTGCTGGGGTGGTAGACCCTGAAAGCAGCTGGCCGTGATAACCTCTGAAAGCTATAGTTGGGGGGTTGTTTGCGGCATCCCCCGCGGCACGCAAAGTTCTGCTCATGCTGGGCATGGATTAGGGACAGACCAGATCTGGCCGGCAGGCTGTAGTTTGGAGCCCTCTGCTCTAGAGGGTGCTCCATTTGGCTGATGGAGATTGGAGAAGGAGGAGCCAATGTTGAGAGTGGAGACAGCTCATCTTTTTGTTTCCAAGCAAATGGGTATGGGATGTGTCATATCAGTAACTTTTCTTCCTCCTACTTTCCAGTAGTGCAAAAGGGAGTAACTGCTGAATTGGGAGGGTGGAAGAAGTCATTGGTTAGTTTGTGGGATAAGGTGACCACTACAGCCTGCCAGTGGGCCTGAAAACGGTAGAGTGTCTGTGTGTGTCCCCGTGTGTTAATTTTTTAATTTCAAAAGTACTGTATATGCTTCTGCATACCTACAGCGCATACTGTTGCAGTATATAGAAACATTCTCTGTGTACCCATTAAATGTTTAATGTTGTTTTAATCTGTTTTACTTATTGTGGTTACACTGTATTTTGTTCTTTGTAAGCCGCCTTGGGCGTTTGCTTCACCATGGGAAAGGCGGGGTATAAATTCTTCAAATAAAATAAATACAAAGAATAAATAAAACTGCTGTCTTATTTTTTAGTAGCTCTATTTTCTGTTTAAACTACTAGCCACTCAACCAGAGTTTGCTATTAGTGAAATGATGATGATATGAATAGGAAATGGCAACTACTATAAAGGAAATACAGAAAGAGTTTTATACGACGTATAGGCTAGAATTACTGAATCGCTTCTTCACAACCAACATGCAAAAGTTGGTTGTGGAAGTACAAATTTCTGCTTATAACAGTATAATAGGTTGGAATTTTTACTAGAAAAGTATGATGTATCCCTATAAAATCAGATCGTACACGAGCCTTTTCAAAGGTTTTTTAAAACTCAGCCAGAATTTTCAGTGCCACTGTCAATTCGGTTGAAACTTCTGAGATACTACTAGTAAATAAATTAAATAAATAAATAATAGTGGTCATGTGATGATTGCAAACGTTTTGTCCAAGATATTGCAACTCTTAATGGGAATATATGTGATGTGTGGGATAGTTAAAGAGAAGTACAATGGGACTAAAAGCATGTGCATGGCTGGGTGTGAGCGTTACAGAACAGTGCGGGCCTTACTTCTGCATAAGCATGCATGGGATAAGTGATTTTTTTTTTGTTAATGATTCTAAACTGTAAGATTTGCCCTATAAGATTCATTGGTAGGTATTGACAGTGTTTTTTACATGTGTTACATGTTGCATGTGTAACATGTGGACACAGATGGAAAACCAATTGTGTGCAGGGATCCTGTGTAAATCCAATGGCGCAGCTGTATAATTCGGCCAGGAAAAGACAATGGAGGTGAGGTTAAAAGGTGCCACAGAATGATTTAGTGATTCAAAAAGGAACTCAAAATTGGGGCTAGCTGAACTTGCTCACTCACACTTTGGATTTCCTTCAAGAGCTGTTGCAGGATAGTGGCTATGATAATGAGCTAAGATCCAGGATGAGTGTACTGTCGCTGCTAGTGTCATTAGGTTTGGGGCCTAAATCCACTTCAAAAGGTAGGCAGAGCGGAAAGCAATGCCACCAGCGTGGTCCCGAACTTGGAGCTCAACAAATGTTCCAGAAGGCGGTCTCCCCGCCCCCCATCATAGTAAAAAGGATAAAACCAGAGACTTGAGCAGCTGTTAAAGTGAAACTTTTTTTAGTCTTGTAAAGCTAGATGGATTGTGTCATTTTAAAAAGTGGGTCCTGGTTCTAAAAAGTTTGGGAACCACTGTGCTAGACAGCAAGAAAAATTCTGAGCTTGGAGGGCTGAAAAGGGGAGAGTGTACAAATGGATTGGAGGTTGAGAGGGAAGGGGGAAGCCATAGTTGCATCCCTTTTTGCAGTTGCAGGTCTGGAGAAACCAGATCGTGATCTGGCAGTCCCAGGGGATATTGACTTCACTTTGTTTCCTGTACCATTTATCTCATTTCAATCATTCAAATGTTTTTTTTCCCTTTAACACATCACATTTATGTTTTCACAGTCAGTAAAATATATAAGTTTAGAGCTGTTCAGTTCATGAAGTGAATTATGATGCCATTGGCCCTAGAGGATTAGAGGTCTGGAGTGGTTAAGAGAGAGTTTGTCTTGTCCTCCTCCCACATTTTCTTATACACTATTTTTGGAGTGAATCAGCAGGTGGTAATTACTGAATAGGACCCAGCAGTTGTTCCTAAAGTACATTCTCTTTTTATTTTGACATTTTTCCCCCCTGTATTCTTCAGTCTTTTTCTCTTGTGCAATAAACTTTGCCCAGATGAGTTTTGGTATGTTGAGAGCAAAATAAAGAGGGAAATTCCCTTTTCCTACAGTGCAGAACTGTACCCCCAATTCATTGCGGGTTTTTTGTCTGCAAATAATGAATGAAAAAATGTTTGTGTTGCCACGAAGCTCTTGAAGGTAACAGAGGCCTTTCCAAGGGCAAAAATCTATTCAAAAAGGATGCTGCTAAGTACTTTGGAGGGCTATAATGTCACATTTTTATTTCATTTTCAGTCATTCAAAAGGTTTTTTTCCTTTAACACATCACATTTTAACATCATGTACTTGAGAATTGACGTTGTATTGTCTTGGCTTCAAAGTTTGGGCCGATTGGTTTGTTTTTATTCTCCTCCATAGATGGATGACAGTCTATGACAGCAAAAGCTGGTCTTGTTTGCTTCTTTTGATAAAGTTAACAAAAACATGAAGTTTAGCCTTTTTTGCTCTAAGCATTCTTAGAAATCCTATAGTCAATTTAGAAATGGATTACTTGAGTAATTACATTTATTTGTGTTATAGCAATAATAATGCATAGGAATTCTGGACAAATTGCTGGGCCTTCTGCAGAGGGTTCTGAACAGGCAAACATGACAGTCTGTGTTCTTAAATGTGTGTGGTCATTAGGAAAGAAACTTTGGGGGGGGGAATTAAGAGTCACTAAACAAAACAGATAGAATTGCGGAAAACTAAAAAAAACCAATCCTGTATTAGCATTATCAGAAGGAATTAATTTGTAGGTGCTGAAGATTGGATACATTACTTTAAAACTAAGGTTAGGCTTTAGTTTGTGCCAGACGAACTGGTTAGTCTCTAAGGGTGCAATCCTAAACTGAGTTAAACCAGCATAAGCTAAGCCAATAAAGTTTGGCCAGCACAAGGGCCACCATAAAATATGTTTGGACCACTCTCGGAGTCAGAGAGGCCAGCACACAGATGTGTGCCATCCTCCCTGACTCCTAGAGTAGTCCAAACCTGCTTTATGGTGGCCCTTGTGCTGGTCAAACTTTGCTGGTTTAGCTTATGCCAGCCTAACTCCAGTTTAGGATTGCGCTCTAATGCAGTTTCAACCACTGTGCCATGACACATTAGCGTGCCGCGAATGATCCGCAGGTGTGCCATGGGAGTTTGGGGGAGACTAATTTATTAGTAGGGCCAATGAGGGATGTAATCTCCCTGCTGACAGTGTGGTGTGCCTTCTCAAAATAGATGGAGTGCTTTGACAATTTTAGCACCTTCTCAGTGTGTGAGATGAAAAAGGTTGAAAATTGCTTCTCTAACACAGGGGTCTCCAAACTTTTCAGCACAAGGGCCGCATCATATATAAGGGCATTTAAATGGTGACCCCAGTATTTGCAAGGCGCTCTGGAACAGAAACCCAGTAGAAACTGAAGTTGCACTGTTATGTGTTTATCCTCTTCCCCCAAGCAGGCCGGCCCCACTACCTATCAATACAAGGGCTGGATAAAAGTCTTCCAGAGGGCCGATTTGGCCTTCAGGCCAGGGTTTGGAGACCCCTGCTCAAACATGTCATGGCTTTTTTTGTGCTCCAACTGGCCTTATGTTACTTGAGCTGTGTGATTGTCACTCTAATGTCTTTATATAGGAAATCATGTTGGATGAACTGATACATTTCTTCTGACATCAATGCCACCTGCGTCCAGGGAGGTCAAAGGCAATGTTGTATTTATTTTTTGGTAGCGCTGTCTTGCACAGGAATGTCTGAAATATATTTCTTATATACAGTGGTGTCATTCAAATGATTTAGGAACAGGAACTCACTTTTGATTGGCACTTGTCGGGAACCTGGAACCAGCCACGGAGCCCGTTAGGTTCCAGAATGCCCATTCTGGTCTGTTCCCCCTGAATGACATCACTGCCTTTGCCCTCCTAGGAATCCGGAGTCGCTCCCTTTAACCCTCTGAGTGCTGGCCAACCAAGAAGAAAAGCTCTTTGCAGAGGAATTGGGAGGGGGGAGGAGGGAGAGTGAAGTGGGCGGAGTCAGCCCTAATTTTAACTAGTGGAACTGAGTTCCCCCGCGTTCCCCCTGCATGACATCACTGCTTATATATAAGCATTACTGGAGCAAAATGGATGGAGGCATAGGGAGATACTATTGTGGTAACATAAGAGTAAGCTCTAATAGATCTACTACTCTCAAACTTGTTTTGAGAGAAGTTCCTTCCAAGCTTGAGAGCAGCAAAGAAATGTTTGAATAGCATGCAAAAGATCAATTATGGGCATGTGAAGAGTGAATACAAGAGATCTCTAATACATTTTAGATAAGGTAATTTTACATGGTGAATATCTTCTTTGTGAGCCATTTACAGCCTTAAATCAGTAAATTTTTCTTCTAAGCAATGCAGGGCAACTCTGCCAGTCCACATACATGCTACTTCCATGGCAGAAGGACAGCGGCAGACATGCCATGAGCTGACAAGTCACTGTGGTTGAAAGTGTCAAAAATTAATGGGTTGTAGAATAGACTCATTTTTTTGAGTCCATAAAAAATGGTGAGTGACTTTGTCGCTTGATAAAATACCTTTTGTCAGATGACACACTGGGCCCACTTCCAGAATTCTTAGTTTCCTCACATTAAATAGCTTTGGAAATGGCAGAGCCGCGTTCTTCTGAATCCTTTGGTTGACAGTTGACAATAGAGGTATGTTGAGGAATGCAGTTGTCTGGGAATGGACAAGAGCAGGCTGTATGCATGGATGATGATTTGAGATGGTGGCTTGTGTTTGCAATGGCTGCCCATGTTGCATTTACCCAATTCATTGGGATGGGGTAAAAGGATAGAGCTGCAACCCTTTGCATCAGGACTTTGGGAAGGAGACTTTTTCCCCAACCCAGGCTTCATGCTATGTGCAGCAATGAAGTGGATCCCAGACAGCTTTAGGGATCAGGTGTTGTAGCAAAAACGTGGTATACAAATATTCTTAGTATAATAATACTAAAGGTTAATTTGAAACTGCTCATCGACTTTTTGTATATGAGAGGGGAAAATGACTTAATTATATGTGGATTTGCTGAATAGAATTAATGGAAATAGATTAAAATAACTGTAATAGGGGAAATTAACTGGATAGTATAATAAGGGCTGCCGGGATACATTTTGTTGTTCTTGAAACTTTGAGTTAGTAGTAACAAAGCTATATGCAAGTAGGATATATTGCTGTGCTGTGCTTTATGAAGTATATTATGTATGATTTAGAATTTATTAGTTAAATGAAATAAAAAACTAATTTAAAAAGGAAAAGTAGGTAGGGACAGGTTGCTAGAAGGGGAGGAGCAAAGCTTTAATAATGGGTATGGCTAAAATCTTCAAAGAAGGGGACTGGGCAGCATTTTAGGAGGTCAGTATTGGTTTCACTCATGTGTAAAAAAGTGTGTGTGTGGAAAATAGGCAATTCTTATTTAAATAGTTTTTCATTGCCTTTAGCAACAATACGGCCTAGCTTCTTAGCATTTCAGCTTCAGAGTAGAACTGCATTTTGCTCATTGATATATACAATAGTGTTATTTTACTCAGCAGTTAGCCTACTGAGTTCAGTAAGACTTGGGCTATAATCCTATCATACTCACTGGAAACAAACACTTCTATAACACATTTTTCCCCCCATGGATATTTAACCAGAATTGGATATTAAAGTCAATTGTTATGGAAAACTGTTGAATGGCTTGGGAACAGTGCTTCATACTGATTGGTTGTTCCTAGAAAGTTTGTTTCTCAAAGTGTGCCCTGGGGCTCCCTGAGACCTCTTCAGAGGGCCCACAAGCACAGCACTTGGCTGCTATCTGCCAGGTATGCACATCCCTCCCCCCCCCACCTCCCTGGTCTTTGGTTCTCCTTCCTCCTCCTGTTCTGGCTCTTTGCCAGTATTTAGCATTGGGCTTATTGCTGTACCACTACGCATGTGTCAGCATTCTGGGGCTCTCCAAGAAGCTGCACATATGCTGGCAAGGCTCCCTCTGGACTCCTTTTAGGCGTGTAAAAGGCTCCAGAGACCCAAACGTTTCACAAGGGTTGCTCTAGATATAATAAGTCACCTTCACAGTCTAAAATATTTGAACACTTTTCTCTGAATCGGACACTGCCCAATCCTGCTCTTCAGCAGCACCAGGGAGCGCTGCCAGGGGGATGGCTGTCATGAAAGTGCCATAAAGCACTTCGTGGTGACCAGAAAGAGGGAGGGGCCGGTATATTGGTGGGTCTCCATGTCTGTCAGAGAAGCTCTGGGAGCTGTTGGTGGTACGTTTGCTGCTGAGGAGTGCGGGGCATTCCAGGAAGGAGGGGGGCAGGAAGGCAGCTCGGGAGGGGGCGTAGACAGTGGCAAAGGCAGCTGCTGAAATCCTATCTCCTTCCCCCACCTCCTGGGCCTGAAACCCCAACAGAGTTACTCAGTTCTGCTCCAATAATTGAGCTGGTCCAGATCTGAATAGCCTCATTGG
Organism: Lerista edwardsae; assembly: GCA_029204185.1. NCBI lineage: Eukaryota > Metazoa > Chordata > Lepidosauria > Squamata > Scincidae > Lerista > Lerista edwardsae. The sequence goes on along the minus strand of JAJKFI010000008.1, from coordinate 10,494,923 downwards.
GCAGGCTGGGACTCAACATGGGGGGAAGGGGAACAAATGCTTCTGTGCCATTGTATCGTGGCACAGGCAGTCCTGCTAGAATTGGGCTGCCCAGGCTGTGTTTTTTTTTTTTAATTTAACTAGTATGATACAATGGATAGTGTTGGGATGTGGATTGGGAGAACCAAATTCAAATTGCTTCTTGCCAGGGAAGCTTGCTGAATGGCATTGGACAACTTTCTGACCTACCTTGCAAGATTACTGTCTTACAATGGGGTAACTGTATCGGTATATACCAAAGCCCCTTGAAAAAGTGATTTTTTTAAAAAAAAAATTAGTCTGCATTCTGTTATTCTGTAAATGTAGTTGAGAAAGTTGAACTCTAAGGATGCTTTGATTTACAAAATGTTGGCATTTGTCATTTGGCAATTCTTTCTGTCATGTGATGCTAGGATATCTTTGAGAAGAAAGGTCCTGGTGAGCTAGATGTAGCTGCTCTTTTACTAGTATTGTTCTCCATTTAATATAATATACTCAAATTGGAAGGATATCAGACAGTGAGTTCAGATGTGACACCCATACACACCCATAAAGCGGACACCCATGATGAATATTGACCAACTGAATGTGATGGGTACAACAACGGAAAATGCATATGACTTACATGCTACAAATGAAATCCTTATAGATTTCATTGTATTTGTTGGACTCTTGTGACTGAAATTTGAAATGGTTTTAGAGTAGTGGTTCCCAACCTTTAGGAGCCTGCAGATAACTCAGGCAAAAAATTGTCATGGACCACATGCAACCCTCACTCCACCCCTCCTGTACACACACACAAAACAATTAAATTTGGTAGTCCCTGGGGTGATGCTCAGTGAGATGCTGGAAGTGCCAGCTACAGTTGTGGAGGCCACCACTGGTCCCACTCCACTCCCTCCCTCCCCTCCCTCTCCACCCTGAATGAGCTCACTGCTGGTGGCAGTGTCACCGCTGGGTGGCTCTGCCTCCATGCAATGGGGCCTGGCACTGGCGGTAAGCCTTTACTGCAGGTGTCAGAAGTGCCTTACGGTATTTTCATGACACTGACGCCGGCGGTAAGGGCTTACTGCCAATGCTATTGTGGTTAGGGTTGGGTCCTGAGACATTCAAGATAATCTCCATGTGCTTGCTTCAAGATATTTTAAGATGATAATGAGGGCATTGTACAAGGTAGTTTGTTTTTATCTTACCCCGTTTGTTGTATCCGTGTGAGCTTTAGTGAATGTTTTGCTGGAAATAAACCAAAATACATTTTAATTCTGTCATAGACCGTGAGGTGTAAGGATTCGTACTTTAATTATTCACTTGTACAACTGGGGCTTGGGGGAGTGTGTGACTAACATGTGGCAATTTCAAAATAACATGCTGATGTCCTGGGTTCACTTCTGCACTCAGCTGAGTGTGCTGTTTACCTAAATATATGCTCATTTCACCCTCTGACTGGGACTGTATTAGGCTGTCAAAACATTCTGGAAAGTGATATAATCAAAGGCATATAGTGCAGTTTCAGTGTTGTGGAAAGTACATGACGTTCATCAACAGTAATTCTAGGTTGTGGTAGAAATGGGCCTGTGGGCTTAGGGCGAAGCTGCTACTTGGATTTGTGATTGTAGAAGGCTGACTCTGGCTCAGGGAATGGGAAGACCAGGAAGGACTAGTAACACAACTGCTTTGACAGGACATTTACCTTCCTTTTGCTTGTGGCCTTGAAGAAGGAATTATTTAAAAAATTAATCAGATTTTTTTAAAAAAAACTAACCCTGGTGTTTATGCAATCTTACATTCCTCATTTTTTCCTTGTTGCAGTATCTTTTCTTTAGATTTATTGGCCCTCAACCTGTCTTCAGAGCAGTACCCAGGAACGGGGGGGGGGGGGGGGAGTAAAGAGGATAATTTGTACCAAGGCCCAGGGTCAGAAAGGGGGTCCAGAAATTTCCTGGGATCTTACATTTTCTGATCTTGTCTGGACTCACTGTCTATGTGGACATGTGGTAGTGGCTACTACTGCAAACCATATGCACCAGGCCCAGGAATGCATACATGACACTCCTTAACACAGTGTCACATCTGGGGGGGAAACTGGCCTGCCGCAGCAGCAGCTCTTGGCGTGTGGATCTGCTTACCATGAAGGAGCAAGGCTAATATAAGGAGTATAATAGCAGCTCAGGGACACATGTTTTAGTACACACTAGACAGCTTCCCTTAGTACGATGATGCTAATTTCCTGCAATGATTTTCTATATTGAAAAGATCTTGGAGAGACTTGTGTGCGTTTGGTTTTCCGTATTACTGTATCTAGGCTCTGACACTGCATGGGCAGGTAGACCTGGGCTCCACATTGGGAAGCCTGATACACCTGGGCCCCACCACCACCCCCAGTTGCCACCCTTCCCCCACTGTTTTGCCCCTGTTTGCCCACCCCATTGCCACCCTTCCCCTGCTTATTTTCATCCCTCCCATACCCCTTTGGAAAGGGGCCAAAAAGGAACTCTCTACTCTTTGATAAAACCTTCTGATCATGCTCCTGCATGTAATGTGTAACTCTGGGAAAATGTCTGTAAAGCTTGAACATTCTAATGCATGGAGAAATGCTATTGTTCTGTTTCAGTGAGAAACAGTCCTTAAAGTAATGTATCTGTTTTTTCTGTTCAGAACAATCTGTAAAGTTAAATTTAGCATTCATGCCGTTTTCTGCATTTTATTAATGATACAGTTCACAAAATGAATATTTTGACTTTAAGATTACTAGGTTAGACTTTAATGGATGAGTGTGTGGTTTACATTCCATCTCTGTATTGTAATTGTTCGAAAGTACTAGTAGCTGATTGTCACCAAATCCTAACATTTCCCCATTTTTGCCTATCAGAACCATCAACGTCTCTTGATAGAATTTGCAGAATATTTTATGTTTGCTGCGTGTTGTAACGTTCTACTTAACTTGTACTAAAGATGTGGAAAAGGTGTCAAATGTTTGTGACAGAATCAAAATTTTAATCGCCAACATACAATTCATAAGCTTCTGGAACTTTGCCACCTTGGAAGTGCTTGCAAGGCATCTTTGTACAGTGGGAATGAGTTGGAGAATTGCTTGAAAGTCAGAGTTGGGACTTCAGGCTGTCTTTCAATATTAAAATAACCCTCAGTGAGTCTGATTCATAATTGTCTCCTGAAGGCTCTATGCCTGTTGGGTGGGAATAACAGGCAGTGGTTGAGTTGTCTGGCTGGATTAAATATGCGCTTGGTAATTCAACAATAGTTTAGGTGCCATTTTCCCAATTACAATCTACTGTATTTCTAGGTGAGTGACTAGAACAATTTTTTAATAGTGGCATTTTTAATGTGATGTGTTGGCTGTTGTAGTGTGAATGTTTAATGCAGTGTGTCAAAAACGCAGACGCCTTGGTGAGTGGTTGCAGTACAGGCCAACAAGTACTGAAATTTAGATACTTCAGTTATGTAAGGATTGAAGCCAATTATTTTGGTTAGTTGGAGAATAAAATAGTTGCTGTTGGAAGCTGAAGTATGGCACTTATTTCATGAGCCAACTTCCTATTATAGTTGTAGAGTAGCGCTTTTTTGTGTGTATTGGGAGATTAGGTGGCTTCCTGGTATTGCTTTTTTGTAATTTTTTCATTATACCTAGGAGAGAAATGCTGGAAAATAGATGCTCTGAAATGGTGGAAAAGATCCTTTGAAAATGCCAGCCATCCAGATAACTAACAACTACCTATTAACTACCTCAAAGTCAGGTCTGAAAATGCTAGAATACTGATATGTCACTTTTATAAACCTGGCGTTTTTGTGGGTTGAAACACATCATTATTGAAAAGGTAAAAGTGACGCAAATTGTTTTTGCACTGTGTGTTAGAGTGAACTTGAATGATTGCTGCTTTAAGTAAGGATTGGGCTATAATGTTGTCTACCTGGGAACTTTACACAGGATTATCACATCCAGAATTTGAAGGACGGATATTAAATGCAGAAGATTTAGAGCAGTGGGTTGCAACCCACTAATGCAGTGGTTCCCAAACTCCTACAAGGGGGTTGGGAGCACTGTAAGTCTTGGTGTGGGTGGGGTGAGGGTGGGGAGAAGGCAGCAGCATGCTGCTGCTGCTGAGCAAGAACCTTACCTGGGGTTTGCTTACCTGGGGTTTGTTAAGCTTACCTGGGGATGGCTATGGCTCTCCAGAAGGTCTAGGGAGCCTGCAACCCCCTCTGTAGCCCTCCCAGAGGCTTAGAAATCTTGTAAAAAAATTTAAACCCACTTCCTTGTTCGAGCTGAAAACTGGAAGTGGATTTTAAAAAAAAATAATTCAAGATTTTCAAGCCACTGAGACAGCTGCAGAGGGGGGTTGCAAGCTCCCCAGACCCTCTGGAGAGCCATAGCAAACCCAAGGTAAGTTTAAAACAACAACAACAACACCCTCCCTGCTGGGCAGCTGCAAGATTGTGGAGATCATGTTGCTGCTGATTCCTTGGCCATTCCTCTTAAAGGGGAATCACGCTTTTCTGGTTTCCCTGGTGGTGGTTTCCCTGGTGGGTTGTGGCCAGTGGTGAAATTCAGCCAGTTCTCACCAGTTCTGCAGAACCGGTTGCTAATTTATTGATCTACAAAAAGAAGTGCTGTAGTAAGAAGCAGTACAAAGAAAGGAGGGCATAGAACTGGTTGTTAATTTATTTGAATCCCACCACTGGTTGCGACCCACCAGTTTGGGAACCACTGCACTAGTGGGGTGTGACCTGATTTTTGGTGGGTCACATGCTGATGCTTCCTAGAAGTCGCAGGACATTTTGGGGTGCTACCCAGTAGCTACAAGACATTCTGGGGTGTGATGCGGCAACCACAGTCAATGAAGTAGGTCATGGTGGTAAAAAGACTAACCACATTTCTTTAAATTGGTTTAGAGAAATGAATGGTTCCCTTTCTGAATAAAACTGATCCTTTGGGCATGCATTTTTTTCTGTTTGCTTGTTTAAACTTTGGTTGCTAATCCCTTAGGGGTTAGAAAAATGTCTGGAAAAAACTGCTGTTGCAGCCTCTGAGAGAGAGACGGAAATCTAATAAATTGCTTTTATTTTAGCTTTAGTGCACAACAAATATTCAACTTCAACTGCCTTTAAAATGAGTGGCAGAATGTTTGGGCCCATGAAGAATGGTGCTCCTGACTATGCATGTGACCTAAGAGAGAAAGATGGGTCTATATGCCACTTAAACTTTTGTCTTAAAAGCCTGTTTTTTTGTCTTAAAAGCCTACCTATCCCTCAGGTAGAAAGAGCTAAGCAACCTGGGCATGATAGTAGCTACTGCTAAGCCAAACAACAGGCACCCTGCTTCTGCTGGGCAGACCTTCTGTCTTCAAGAGCCCAGTACTCTGCTAAACAAAGGGCAGCCCTGCTTCATTTCAATTCATGTAGATGCCCTCCAGCATGTCTCACTGCTGATTGTACTACCACACACTGCAGTGGCCACTGGCAAGCTCAGGTTCAAAGGGCCATAGCAGCTGACTGGGTTCCACAGACAGGGAGCTGGCATAAAGCAAATTCAGCCCACTGCCTTGAACTGCAAACTAGGAAAGAGGGACCTGTAAATTCTGTTGAGGATTCTGTCACCATTCCAGGAATAATAAAATTTAAACAGAAGTCAAAACAGCTGGATTAGAACAGTTTTATAGAAAGTATAGATAGATTAGAGTACCAAACATTTTAAAGCCAAAAAAGGTTATTGGCTTTATTAGTAACATCATCGTGTTTTATAGTTTGTAGAAATGTCAACATGTTTTATATTTCTCTATAACTCCTAAACACATCAAAGGAAAGGTGACTCATCTGTCTATATAGAACTGTTATTCTAGATCTCTGTTGGTTTTACAAACACAGAAAATCCTCTTCTCTCTCACACACCCTGTCACCCTTTTGATTTAGATTATGCAGTCAACCAACCTTTTTTTCTTTTTAAAAAAGCTAGCAATTATGAGCAAATATTTTTTGTGACTTTTTCTGGTTCATTTGGGATTGGATCAGTTGCAAATTTAAGGAATAAACCACAGACTCTGTGGTTTACCTGTGATTACCTGTGACTTGTAATGGAACTAGTACTACTCAAATGTTGCAAACTATGTACCAGCTGTTTAGTACACATTTCCCCAAAAAGCACTTTATAATATGTAGACATTAAATTATATAGCTGTCTGTCCCATGACTCGAGTCGAATCTTAGTCCATGACATTTGTGACACCCATATTTGCACCACCATGACCCAGGTAAGACTGTTGTAACAGCAGCTAAACCTTATGCTTGCTGTCAGCCTTAGTTAGTAGACCAAACACCTTCTTGTGATCTTGAGGCAAGTACAGCAACCCAGCCAAGAACCCCACTGTGTTTCCTTCCTGGGAAAACAGGGTGCTTAGGTGGCTTAATAGCAGCTGTTGTTTAGAGCCAGTCAGGCCCATCTGCTAGTTCCTTGGGTTGCCTGAGCTGAAGAGTGGCCATGTTGTGTCTGGCTAGTATATGAATGGCTGCAGTATAGCAGTGACTCTCTGCCTGGGAGCTTCCTCAGTGACGCATTGAGTAAGGCACCTGAGCCCTTCAACTAGAATCGCTGGTTTGAAATTCCTGGCACTCTGACATAGTTCAAAGTAAGTGCAGGCATCCCTGAAGCCCCTTCTGGGGCTTCAGATGTCAGGTGAGCTGGACACTCACTGCTATCAGAGGTATCCTTTCCACTGCCATGCCTGGGATTCCTGCTCGTTCTTACCTTCTCTTCTGCACAGCTGGAGAGATACTGTTCCTTGCTGTCTCCAAATCCCCATACAAATGAGAGAAACCCCACCTTTCTCCCTGCTCCTCTGCGTATTTTAAAGAAAAATTTCCCTGCCCTGCTCCTATCTCTGACCTTCCCTTTCATAGATTAGCTTTTGGCTATTTTGGCTGGGTCATAAAATAATTCAGATTTGCCCTTCCTTAACCACATTTCCAGTTGCTGTGACTTCAGTGGTGTTATGTTCTTACGGAGAGGAGTGGGGAAAAGGATGGCCTGTGCTGTGGTGTACACTGTGTATTTTGCTCCTGTGCTGAGTGGTGGCTGACAATGGCAGGCGCAGCATTGGATGCTGCTTTTGGGGGGTGGGGGCAAGGAGAAGTAGAACTTGAAACAGCAGGCTCAGAATAGTGCAGGCACAAAAACATGCTAGAAGCTTCATACACTGCACTCATACACTGTTTTTCTGCCAGAACTTCAGGAGACCCATCAGGCCATTCTGGGGTGTGTTTTTGGAAGTGCTGACAGCAGCTGTAGTAGGTGGGGAGGGTCTGATTAAGTTCTGTAGTGCTAAGGGAGGGTGTGTTTAAACTTTCCCCCATGCCATCTTCCTGCTTCAAAATCTACCCTCCTCCCAAAGGGAGTGTTCAAATTGGAAAATGGTGCAGCAGGAAAGAGTAATCCTGCTGCTCCCAATCTGAATTTGTTTCCACCCACCCACTCCACAGCTGCTCTTAGCACCTAAAAACAAAGCACAGGCTCTACTGTTGGTGGATTGTCTACATTGTACAGTCAATCCTCGTTATTGCTAGGTTTAGGTTCCTGGCAAACCTAGTGGATACTGAATTGAAGGATACTGAATAATTGAGCCTGTGGGAAATATAGGGTTAGGTGCAAGGGGACCCTCTTCACCATGCAGTCTATGAACTTTATAAACCCAAATCTATTCTTATATTACATATACATGTAGCACTGGCAATTAAAACTGTATTGCTGTTATCTGTGTTCTTGGTTCTCAAAGCTTATGAGTATGTGTATGTTTCTACCAGTTACTAAGAATATCCCCCTCTCAAATTACATTAGATGGTTGTTGAATCCCAGGCGTCGGTTTCTTTCTTGAGAACTATCATCATAATGCTTCTATTATGATTCTTGGAACCATTTTTATTTCGATGATGACATGAATTGAATTATTAATATCTTCCTGATATCTGTACAAAGGGCATTCTGTGAAATAACGTTGCATTTTTTCTCTTTTGTATTGTGTTGCTTAAATTGTGCATATCTAAATTTCTGATCAAGAAGAACTTTATCACAGACTTCTCAGTTTTATTGTTATGTTGGGATGTAAAATATATTGGAGCTCTATAAGAATTCATACATAAGACAGAATTTGAGGGGCCTTCAAGGCCCTCTAGCCCAACCTCCTGCTTGAAGCACACACTCGCAAACTGTGAGAACCAAGAACATAGATATCGGCAATATTCTAATTAGTAAATGTGACAAATGAGGAAATTTAAGACATAAGGTACTTTTGTATTGTTTTTTTTTTTAAAAAAAAAAATACTGCAACCTACTGCCTTGCCTGTAGAATAAGGAGATACAGGACACAATCCTAACCAACTTTCCAGCACCAGGGTAAGGGTAATGCAGCTCTGAGGTAAGGGAACCAAAATTGCCTTACCTTGAGGAGGCCACCATGACTGCCGTCCAACTGCAGGATAAAGCATATGCCCCATTGGCACAGCTGTGTCAATACTGGAAAGATGGTTAGGATTGCACCCACATTCTTCATTTCAGACACTGAATACACAGAACTTTATTAATAATAATAATAATAATAATAATACATGTATTTATATACCGCCTTTCTTAAGATCACTAGATTTCTCTAGTGATTACAACTCAAGGCGGTTTACATAGGCAGACTTTTCATAAACCCGAAGGTTTTTACAATTTACAGAAATGTTCTGTCTTTCAAGAACTACACACATTCAGATCTTCCTTTCTGGATTTAGCCTTCTTTCTTTAGCCACCCGTCTGTCTTCTGCTGGCTGATGCTTCCCTGCTCACACCAGAGACGCAGCTGACCTTCAGCACACTCCTCCTCCCACGAGGCAGCTGAAGCTCAGCTTCTAATCAGCCGCAGCTGCAAGGTCTGCCGCTCTCAGAGACTTCCTGCAGTCCCGAGCTCACGACCTTGAGTTCTTCAGGTGTTCGGGCAAACGGAGGCATTAACCCTCTCGGCTAAATCTTCTCGGCTAAATCTTATAGGTTGTTTAATTCAGCTCTTTACACTTTAACTGACAAAGCTGTTATCTGAGGTTTGTAACACTAAATGATCAGCTTTTTTCAGTTGGTGTTTTCACAATCTTTTCCGAATTATTTCATTTTATTCTAATTTTGAGCTTGAGCCACATTTTCTGCTTCTCTTGTATATGGATTACACATTCACCCTAACTTATCTGATAGGTTTCTAGAAGAAGTTGGGTTTTTTTTTTCTGAGAAAATGTGCCTGTCCTAAATGAGAACCATTGTAATTAGGATTCAATGACTTGGTATGCCAGTGAGTGAGTGCAAGATCAACCATAAGACTGCTACATTGGTTTAGCAAGTTTGGTGTAGTTACATCAGTATTATATCAGTAACACTACTGTTGACAAAGGAACCATGGTTACCACACAAAGTTGTCCTCTGGCACAGAAATCAATGGAGAGAGGATGTTGTAAAATGGGACAGAATTGGTGATAACCTGTATGCTAGGCTGAAAGGGCTTGAAGGTTACATACAAATGGTTAATTAACTTCAGTACCATCCTACGTGTGCAGTATGTTGGTACAGAGTAATAATGTACCTGACAATCATTGTTTGCTTTCTATTCAGGCTGAAATAAATTAGTGCTATCCTGCACAGCAACTAAGGCGTGTTCCCCAATTTTTCATCTGTCCAAAGATGAAAAAGCAGAATGAACAGAGCAATCTGAGCACACTCAGAATTAAGCCCCTCTGAGTTTAATGGGCCTAGAAGTATAGCCTAAATCATTGAGCTAGGAAACTAGAGGAAAGTGATAGGAGAGTCATTTATTTTTCAGCATTTGGATAGCATTGTTAATTCAGGTTTAAAATATGATGAAGCTGTAGTTTAATGTAGCCTTGCAAGCAAGGCATTTGCAAATGATTACCCACCTCCTGTTCTGTTCACCCATATGGCTCCTCTTTCAAAAAATAAATAAAACCAATTTTCATTTTAATGATGGTAAACTACTGCAAGTGTTTTAATGGAAAAAGCTTCTGTAAACATTTTACAGTTAAGCATAACAAGCGTAACATATTCAAAAGGATAAATGTCCTCTTGCATAAGCTAATAATTTTGCTTTTTCCTCCAGCTTCTACTGAAAGTATTTGAAGATGTTTGCTCTACCGGTACCATTTTGTAGTCCAGTGTTTCTCAAATAATGTGGGTTTGCACCCACCTGCTGTCAGGTTGGTTGCGGAAAGCTAGGAGTCACGACCTTAGAAGCTGCCGACCTTACTCTTGCTATATTCCTTTTGTAAATATTAATAGTTTGAATTTTCAAGTGAGGATTTTATTTTTTTTAAAATTTTAGTTCAGTAAATAAAATAAAAATATTATTTTTACATAATATTTTGTCCTAAGTTTGCTTTCTGTCAGGATGTTTCATGGTTATACATTTGCTGCAGTCTAAGAATGCATTCCAGGAGTGTCATTTGATTACATCACAATGACGGCACTTCCTGCTTGATTATGATATCACTTCCAGGTTAATAACATCACTTCTGGTGAGTCTTGACATGAGTGCCCTTCTAAAAAGTGGGTCTTGTTAAAATAATTTGAGAACTACTGCTGTAGTGCATTTGCTGTTCTGTTTCTATGGCATACAGTGGTGTAGCTTGGGCTGTGATAGGCTGGGTGGGTGCATAGGACTCACAAATGTTTTTTTGGACTAAGTATTGGTACAATCAATTATGCAGAAACAATATTGTAATTCTATATTTCTATTTGAAAGGGCTAATATAACCCATTTTCATATTTCTTTGGGAAATGCTACTGGGATTGCTTCCCTGCTGTTCCTATAATTGAAATATAAGCTACGCATGATCTGAACCGTAATATAACTTACTTTTCTTCAAATAATCCAATACCTTTTCATGCTAATAACTTGTGAGGAAAAAGAACTGTATTAATTATGTAATATAGGTCGTGCCTTGGTATCCATGGATTTGCAAATCCATCATGGGGTGGGCCAAGGATGTTCTGAGGGCCTTATAATGTCACTTCTGTTTTTGGGGGGAAACCAGAAGTGATGTTCTAAGGTCCTCAAAACACTTTCCAGATGCAACCGGAGCACAGCTCTGTTTGTGTTTGGAGGGTTCGGTGCTCTGAACTGTGGATTTCATGAGCCACGGTTTTTGGTAACTGCTGGGGTTCTGGGAAGAGAACTCCTGCGGGTGCTGAGGCACAACTGTATTGACATTCTTCTTACAGCACAATCCTACCCATGTCTACTCAGAAGTAAGTTCCATTCTGCTCAATGTGACTTACTCCCAGGAAAGTGTGCATAGGATTGCAGTCTCAATCTTCCTTTAATTTTTGGGTAGTGTATAGGTGGGTTCCTGTATCTGAGGGGATCTGTTCCAGGGTCCCCCCTGAATACGGAAACCACAAATACTGAGGAATCCTGTCTCCATGCCCATTGATGTTGCTTAGCTCCTTACTGGGACAAAAATGTTCTTTCTTTTACAAGTTGCTATAAACATTCAATCTTATAGCAACTTGCAGGCAGGCTGCCGGCAGCCTGAATGCTTGATGAGACTCGATCAATGATAATAAGAAGCAGGAAGTTCTTGGTATGCTCAGAACAGTCCACTATGGAGTTCTGTTGCACATCCTGTGGGAGTGTTAGCTGGGTTCCTCCCACTTTCTTTGCAGCAGCTGCTATAAAGATGATTATGGCAGTATTTTTTTTGCAATTCCAGCAACCAGTTTCTAGAGCACTGTAGTTTTTGGCTTGTGTGCTCCCTGAGGCACCTGGTGGGCCACTGTGAGATACAGGAAGCTGGACAAGATGGGACTTTGGCCTGATCCGGCAAGGCTTTTTCTAACGTTCTTATGTTCTTGGCTAAGAAGTGCATCAGATGAGCATTGCAGCCCTTTTGTTGTTAGCTTTGGATTGTCTTCTCTTCCTTTTAGAGTTCTTCACTTCCCTCTACATTCCTTCTCATCTTGGTCGTTTTTGATCATCTGTGATGAAGCCACATTTTTTAGGCAGAAACTTAAACGTTTCTTCACATTTTGCTCTCACTTTTTCCAATACTTCTTGTAAGTATTCTGCAGTGTGTGCATTTCCTGATGTATCTATCAGTAGTTTAGTAAAAAGGTTCCTTCTTCTGTTGTCACATAAGCACATACAGTGGGAGCCAGTGTTTCTGGTAAACAATTTTATCCAGCCATTTTTCAGAAATGTTTGCTCCATTAGGTGGATTGTACTCTGGTTGTAATTACTAAACCATGTTAATGAAGTTTGTGTAGTCAACATTCAAAAAGAAGAGTTTGTTGTTTGTATATAGACTAAACTTAAAAAAAAACCAGTTCTTAGAGTAATTTGCTGGTTCTTATCACAAATCTATTTATGGTGGTTTCTGGATGATGGAGATTTTAACCACAGGTGATGGTATATACTTGATGTGGGGTATATATACTTGATGTTACTGAAATAGTGTCCCTGTCATCAGCGGACCTCTCTGAAACTGTAACAGGATTGGGGTGTTGAAAATGAATAGTCTTTGAATCTTGCCGGTGGAGAGTGGAGCCTCCTAAATAAGACAATGCATTTGGTTATTATGATACTGCTCACAGCATGCGCTGATGCTCAGTGCTAAAGGTGATATTGTGATAGGAAATCTACCCGTTTCAGCAATTGTTTTTTATTGCAACAGCATCAAACCTGATAGCGCCATGCCCGCTCCAAAGCTAAGGCCAGGGAATATAGGCACAACAAAGAGGTATGAAATAAGAAAGATTACTAGCCTGAAGATCCTGTACATCCTGATATGTTCCTTGCAGTATCATTCTGAGACAGAATACTTCTCATGATGTTGTTTCATTTGGGAAAATCAGACTTCGCATTTCTTTGCTATGTGGTTTGCATGTCTGCCTGTCTCACCCACAGATGCAGGATCTTCATTAAAATATTCTCGGACAGCCTTTTTTTAACAGCCTGCTGCCTTTGCAGGTTTTCCCTACTAGTGAGGGAGAGGGACCTCAGAACACTAGAACCTATATCTTAAAAATCTCAAGCCTTCTACTAATATCCTTTCACTTTCGTTTTGATTGCCTGACCTTTCCTTCTTGGATTTATCTCCAGATTTCTACTTCTTCTTCGACCTCTGTCCACTTGTTTACAGAATTAAAGTAAAAATTGTTATGAATACATGGTCTTGTAATATGGAATTTATAATCTATTTATATCGCATTAATAATCTATTATATCTATTTATAAACTATGATACTTTTTAAATTAAAACTATCATCATATAGGCTTTTTTAAAACAAAAAGCATTTTAGCAGCAAAAACACCCAAATTCCATTTTAAAAACATTTTTATTATTTTTTTAAATCACTGACTTTTATCTACTCTGATCTGGATCTTAACCATGAAATACATATTCATTCATTTTTGTGGGGAAGAAAGTTAGGGAGCTTTATCAACTTGTGCAGGGACGTGGTGGCGCAGCGAGTTAATCCGCTGTTGCTGGGCTTTCAACCGCAAGGTTGGGAGTTTGAGACTGCGTGACGGAGTGAGCTCCCGTTGCTTGTCCCAGCTCCTGCCAACCTAGCAGTTCGAAAGCACCTAAAATGCAAGTAGATAAATAGGGACCACTTTGGTGGGAAGGTAACGGCGTTCCGTGCGCTACGGCGTAGAATCATGCTGGCCACCATGATCGGACAAAAACGCCGGCTCACAGGCTTTGAAACGGAGATGAGCACCGCCCCCTACAGTCGGTCACGACTAGACCATTCGGTCGTGGGGAAACCTTTACCTTTACCTTTATCAACTTGTTTGTCTTGGAAAGAATAAAGGGAAGCTCGTGATTTTTATTTTAAGATTTAATTATGTAAGAGCGCAATCCTTACCTGGAGTTAGACCGGAACAGTTAGGCCAGCAACGTTTGGCTGGCACAAGGGCCACCATCAAGCGCATTTGGACCACTCCCTGAGTCAGGGAGGATGGTGCACGTCTGTGTGCTGGTCTCTCTGACTCTGAGAGTGGTCCAAACATACTTGACGGTGTCCTTTGTGCCAGCCAAACTTTGCTGGTGTAACTATGCTGACCTAAGTCCAGGTTAAGGGTGAGCTGTAATTGAATTTCTGATTAATTAAGTAATGATCCCTTTTTTTAGAAAGATGCATATGAAATTTAAACTCAAACTTTGAGTTCAACTAATCTTTGTGTCATCTTGAAACCCCACTTTTAAAATCAAATAGGCTTTTGTTTTATGTGGTGTGAAATTAATGGAATAATTGGCAAGTTATTAAAATACACATTCTTAGGTTGATTATGTGCAGTTGTAGAAGGATAACAATGGTTTTGCATTTCTGTTGTAATGCTATCTGTAGTCTGAAGGGCAAGGATACCTGGTCTGTTTTGATTTGCATTTAAATAGCCTGTGGTATGGAACTAACACATACTGCAAGTCACTCTGAATTCCTTCCCATGGTGGTGCATTGGGGAGAAATCTGCTCCACTATGTCAAAAACTGAAATGCATCAAACAAGACGAAGTTAGGAGGCCACATAAGTGAAAATGTAAGACTTCAGCATATATCTTGAAATTTATATCTTGATAGTGTAGAAGAGCTTCGGAGTCGGTTTACTGCAATTTTAACTTCAGCATGAGCCATGCAAGATGTTCTCAAGTAGCAGTGCTTGGATGTCTTTTGAATGCAATAGTGATTCATCCATTATTTAAATCCATTAAAAATCTGAAAGAGAAAGATGGCCCTAAATGTTTGGAGTCAGATCGTACTTCCTTTAGTTCACAATTGATTAAGCAGACTGGTAGCAGTGTCTTTTTCAGATGGGTCCTCCTCCCATCCCTTTCTAGAGGAATCAAACCAGGGAGGAATCAAACTTTCTGCAAGCAAAGCATGTGCTCTGCCATTCCTTCTCTTTATGTAGTTCTGATTCGCTGAGATGGAAGCACACGAACCACCTCATCTCCTTTGGTTTTCATATTTAGAGATAGTTGGTGATGTGGAATGTTCATGATTCCAGTTAGGTTTGCTCCTTCTGGGGACCGTGACAAGATGCTGAAGAACTTGCAAATAAGAGGACAGATCCTGGGACAGCAGTGTATTGATAGGTAACCTGCATCAGTGTGGAAATGGAGCCATGGCTGCTCCAACACTGCTGTAGTAATGCTTGAAGGAAATGGTCATGTGGGTCAAGCTGGCAACATGACTACTTTTCATATAGCATGTCAGAGTGGTATGATGGTTCTTTTACTACATGTTAGATACGTTTTATACTGCCTTAAATAAGTGATCCCTAAGGCATTATTTACTATTCTTAATAACACTAGCATCATCATCATCATCATCATCATCATGCAATAACAATATAAATAAGAGCAATAATAGAACAACAAATAAACTGTTACAGTCAAAAATCTAAGTAATATGTTAAAGGCCCGAGGACATAAAAAGGTTATTGTCTGATGTTGAAAAAATATAAATATAGGCACCAGGCAAGCCTGCCTAGGGAGAGAGGTTGAGGTGCCATCAGTAATAAGACTTTTTTTTACTGTTCTTATCCACCTCTCCTTGGATGGATATCTAGCAGAGGGCACCTGACAGAGGGTATCTGATGAAAATCTCAGCCTGTGCCAAGATTGGCTTGGAAGCAGATTTTTCTTAGATACCTGGGCCCTATATCATGTAGATTGTTGAAAGTAAGAACTAGAACTTTACATTGGTTTGGAAATGGGCTGGTAGCCAGTAGAATAAAGTACTGGTGAGACGTCAACACTTCATCCCAGTAAGCAAGACTGGCAGCTGTATTTTGCACCAGCAACACTTTGTAAGCATTCTTCAAGGCGGCCCCATGTAGAACACATTGCTGTCTAGCCTGCTGTCCTGCACTGAGAGCACTGTGTGGGAAGTAAGCATGTTACCATCTTCATTGGGGTGGGGCAGGCAGTAACTACAGTTTGGAAGTGTTAAAACCTTCATCTCTTTTGTGTGTATAAGCAATTATATGGTAGACAGCCCAGCACAACTGATCTCGGTTATGTGACTGATGCAATAAGGAATGATGCTTCTGCCCCAGTCCTATTTAGCTGTGACTTTGTTTCCATCAGATGGCATGACCTGGGGCATAACATGACTTTGGCACAAGTTTAGCATGATGTACTCCTCTAGTGGTCTACTCTGTGTGTGTGTATATATGGAAATCTGTACTGGCAAATTGGCTAGAGAATGTAGTCTTCAGACCTAGGCATTCTATCAGTTGTCCAGAACAGCAATCCCAAAGCAGAGCTCCTCTGAGCTTGGCTATCCAAAAGTCAGTGATAACGTGACTGTCTGGTGGCTGTGCTGTGCAGCTACAGAAGTGCTTTGTGCATCAGCAGGGAATCTTACAGGGAATGCTGGCTGGTCCACTGAACAATGGTTTAACCATTCCTTTTAACCATTTAACCATTCCTTTAGTCAGCAAATCCTGCAGAGTTCTGAAATTCTGCTCGCTCAGTTGTCAGCTCACCATGCATAACATACATGCTATCCAAAAATAAAAATCAAGTCAGGATGGTGGTGAGTTCTATAAATTTTTGGTGGATCACCCATTCCTAGACTGGAACAATACATGAAATGCAATGTCTTGTTGCCCTGATTTAACCCAACAATTTTGATATGGTCACCTGTTCTCATGAAAGCATGTTTCCAACGTCTAGGTGCCAGCATCAATTTTTCCAGGAGCCAGTTTGGCTGTGCACCTGGAATCTTTCCAATCTTGAAAAAAAAGTATGTGCTAATAAAATTCACTTAAAATGTACCTATTTTATCTGGTTACTTCAAAAAGCAGGTTGGTAGTATAATTTTTAAATATTTAGTTGAGATAAGTATATGTATGATAAATAATAAATATAATAATAAATATAACACTATTTACTGTGTGTGCGTGTGTGCACGCGCACACACACACACTTGCCCATATTTTTAAAAACCTAATTTGAGAATGGTTGAATTATGTAGGGAAGATACATATTAGGCAAGTTAATTATGGCCAGAGTGATAAGAACATAACACGGCACGTTTTGTATTCCAGCATGGCACTGTGTTGATAGTGAACAGGGAAATTGTAATGGGCTACAGTACATTGTGTATGGACTGCCAAGTTCTGTATTTCCTGTGCATAGCTGAGGGATCTTACGTTAATTTAGTCTGTTTTTTTCCCATCCGTTTTGATTTAATGTTTAAAGCAGGCTCAGTTCAAATATTTTTTGTTTCCTAACCCTTTTGCCTAACATGTATTTGTTTTACATGTGACTATGCAAGTTTTTTTTTGAAGCAAAAGCTCATCTTAACCAGAAGCCAGTTTTTGAATTCTGTGAACATCAGTGGTTCCAGTTGAGATTTTTGTTTTGTTTGTCATTGAAGAGATGGGGAGCAAGATCTGCCCCAGTTGGGGTCAGCAACATTTCTAACCAAGTGGCAGGTTTTGTCCTCTTTTCAGTTATGTTCCTTGTAGCCTGCTTCCCCCCCCCCCACACACACACACTCACATCTCAATCTTATTGACTGATGTGGGTTTCAATACATGAATTTGAATTGGCCAGACTATGGGAAAAGAGGGAGACTGGTCTTCCCAGAGGCAGGGCTCAGTCTGCATGTTCCCAAGTAAACTCTACTTTCTTCCTTAGGAATTAGTGGCCACCATTCAGCCCTGTGGGAAAAAAAACAAACCATGTCCTGTGAAGGAGGAAGAGGAGGAGCCTGCCTCTTCCCCTGTATACTAGGTGATTCAACTTCCACTAACAAGAACATTGTTGGCTAGAACAGTGACTTTCAACATTTTTTCATTTCACAGCATACTTGACAAGGTGTTAAATTGTCAAGGCACACCATCAGGTGTTGTTTTTCTTTGACCATCGACAAGGCTGCCAGCAAGAGGCTTGCATCCCATAGTGGCCCTGCTAATAAAACGTCTCCCAATTTACCTGTCTGTGGTAAATATAATTGATTGGTCTGTAGCTGCTAGAACAGGCATGGCTTGTATTCAGCCTCACGGCCTTCACTTCATGAGATCCCTTTGACTTTCAGCTGTATATGGTTTCATGTGGGTGCTTGTGCTGCGCTATTACCTACTGATGAGTCACATACAGTAGCTAGAAGTACCTTCCATATACCATGAGCATAATTGTTCTTGGGAAGCTGTTTTGAGTGGGCATATTTTCTGCAGGTGTGTGTGGTGTCCTTTTTTTGCGAGGTCACAGTTCTTTTTCTTCCAGTATGCTTTTGATATTTGATATTCCTACACTATCAGAAGTAGTGTATCTTACTGCTGAAAGCCCATTTTTATGTATAAAAATTTAATTATGATCTGTACATTTCTCCGAGTATTTGTTTCTAAAGTGGATTGTGGTAATCTGGGAAATAAATGAAATCTTTCAACATGAATAAAGACTACTGTACTGTACTGCTAACCAGCTTGCCAAGGAGATTCTCATTTTATCCTCCTATCCTCCTACACAATAAGACATGCTCAGTTTTTCCAAATAAGGAAATTTCATGACTCACAATTTTCAGCCTTTGCGTGGCAATTGCTGTTGTCAGGTTCCCACATTGCTACAAACTAAAATGAGACAAAATAGCATCCTGGACTCGCTGAAAGAGGAAGCTCAGCTTTTCTTTGTGGAATAACATTAAGCCTGGTCATGGTCTCTTTTTTTAATCTGAAAAAGGAGATGCATATCACCATTCATTTTTATAAACCTCCCTTAAATGCATGTTCCTCGGCTATATAACAAACTACTGATGACAAAAGGCAGTGTGTGTTTACTGAAGCACTCAGTAAAGCACAGTAGAGTGGTGCTAGGTTCAGGCAAAAAATTGCATCACTTTGGGGGTGCATTTAGTTTTTTTTAAGACAGGCATTTGCACGTTTTTTCTCTTGCAGTGGAATCCATACCAAAACCTTAAGCTGACATTTTTCACATGAATTGCTTGAAGACCTGAGAAAAAGAACCAAACCTCTCAAGCTGTTTTCATTTTGTGTGATGCAGGGGATACTTTTGTGGAACTGTATTGAATGAATCTCATGAATGCCCTTCTTGCTTGGCTAGAACCTCATTCATGGATCAAAACTTTACGGCCCT
This sequence comes from Lerista edwardsae, assembly GCA_029204185.1. Classification (NCBI taxonomy): domain Eukaryota; kingdom Metazoa; phylum Chordata; class Lepidosauria; order Squamata; family Scincidae; genus Lerista; species Lerista edwardsae. The sequence continues at coordinate 10,475,751 of JAJKFI010000008.1, read as the reverse complement.
TGGAGTTGAGTAAAACATGCAATAAACTTGTTGATGACCTCAGCTGGATGCAAAATAGTCTTAGAGTTGTCTGTGTGTTTTCCCAAAGCTTAGATTGGTGGATCTTTCGAGGTTGGCTTTTATTTTGTGATTGAACTTCTAATTGATAAGCTTGATCTGTGTTGTAGTTTACAGTGGGTGGTATCAGAGGAAGATAGTTGTGACTAAGCAACATTGGAAATCGGTGGTAAAGTTTTGATAGTTTTGTTTGGATATGTTGGGGCACATGGTAGATAAAAACGGTGATTATTTAAAAAAGAGATCTTGCTTTGTTAGTTGTATGATTTGCACAAACCATGCTTTTTTAAATATTTAGACAAAATAGAAAATTAGTTAATTCACATTTCCTCCCTCAAGTGTAAAGGATCAGGGAAGAGAAAGAGGGAGACTCAAACTCTTGGCTCATCATGGCGAATCCTTATATCCCAATCGTGACTTGTTGTCACATCTGAATGTGGGTTACGTTCTTTATGTGTCTGTCAAAGTTATCCAGTCTCCCTGAAAAATTTCAAAGTAGTAAAACATTTAATTATTACATTATGGGCAGCAAAATGCAACCCCTCTTGCACCGACTGAGCACTGTCGGGCCCACGCTGTAAAGCATGTGCACACCAGCGCTTCTGGTGCGGTGCCAACACAGGCACCTGTGGTGATGCCGCAGTGCTGGCACAAGCCCCCGGTGTGCCGCTCCTGTGCCAGCCGCGTTTAGCTGGCGCAGGGATGGTTCCGGGCAGGAGGAAGGCGGAGGGGGCAATCTGGGGCAGGCCGAGGGCAGTCCGTGAGGTGGTCTGGCTCAGGGAAGGGGATGGAGCTTGGATACTGCCATTAGCCTGCATCCATCTCCCCCCCCCTCGTCCCCAGCCTGTGTGGCCCCCACCTGCTATATAGTGGGCGTAGATCCAAATAGCCCATAGGCAGGCTGGCGCCTACCCTGGGGCAAGGGTGCATATGTGCCCTTGCCCCATGGATGCTCCAGTGTATTCCCAACTTGTGTTGGATACAGTGCAGGCCCACCAGTGTGTGCTTTTCCAGCGCAGTTTAGGATTGAGCCCTCAGTTAAATAGTAAACAATTATGTGTTACAGAAAGCAGAAGGCTTGTACTTTGACTAGTTTTATTTGTATTCCCTAGGAAACCATTACATAGAATAATCTGTGCTTGTAGTTGCCATGCTTCTGCCTATGTCTTCTCTCCAAAGCTAATATAATCTCAGATGTCTTGCAATTGAGGGCATGGGGTTCACTAGGAAAAAAAATCTGGCAATGGAATAAACTCTGTGGTTTGTTTTATTTTGCTGAAATCTCAGCTGCTGATAAACTATTTAGTTTCAGTTCAGTTCTCCCCCCCCTTCAATGTGTGTACTACAGTATAGTATTTACTTTTTCAAAAAGTATGATGAAAGGACTACATGTTTAGGGTCATATCTAGTTTGACCCAAAGTAAAAGATCAACGCACATCCTATCTACTGTAATCTCAAATTTTGTTTTTACTGTTAGATAACGCATACTTGAGGACAATGTCCTACGTTGCCACCCCCACATGGAAATTGAAGCAGTGCATTTACCATGCATCTCTGCACCCATTGTTACCAAGAGCACAGTAGTGTGAAGAAGCTCCATGCAAATAAGTTGATCCACAAAATAAGCAGAGAGACAATATTGTGCCCTGCTTTGTAGAATGCTGCCGTGCAGAATCATGAAGCATTTATGTGCAGGCACCACATGGCGGCCATGACATAGGAAGAGACACTCGGAAAAGACTTGCACAGCTGGATAACTGTGACTAGAGACTTGCTTTCTTACGCAAATAGATGTGTTGCATGTTGATCCCTTACATGGCGAGTTAGCCAAGTGTATCTCTTCTTAAAATCTGTACTACCTTTCTGAAGCAACTTTATCACAAAACAAAATGAGTAGAGCAGCTAGGGAGGCAAAGATGTAACTGAAAGCTCCGTAGTACAAAGCTGAGTGCTCCAAGCTAAGAATCGGAATGCTAAACCCAAAAATACTAGTGAAATTGTTAAGATATTGGCTTGGTGCCAATAAAAGTGAAATTGCTGTTTGCGTTTCTTTGGAGAGTTTATTCCATAGTTGTGTCTCTGTGAACAAAAAATATTTGCTATTTATGTGTGCGACAGAGGCTATTACATGTATGAGGAGGTTCTTATGGAAAAGATGCTTATGAAGGTTTGCAAAGTTCAGGCCATCTAGGACGTTAAAGGGAAGGACTGGCAGTCAATGCAGCTGGGCTAGAACTGGGGGCGCAAGTTCCCTTGGCCAGTGTTTCTCAAACTGTGGGTCAGGACCCACTTGGTGGGTTGCGATCTGATGTCAAGTGGGTTGCAGAAATCTGGGAGCAGCCATCTTGGAAGCTGTAGACCTTGCTCTTGCTAGATTCCTTTTGTGAGTGTTAACAGTTTGAATTTTCAAGTTGGGGGGGGGGAAACTAAAATTTTGTTTTTAGTTCAGTGCTATTAAATAATATTTTGTCTGCATCTTGCTTTATGTGAGGGGTGTTTTGTGGTTGTTCAATTCTTGCAGTCTAAGAATGCTTGTATTCCGAGAGTGTCATTTTATTATGTCACAAAGATGGCACAATGATTTCGCTTCTGACTACAACATCACTTCCAGGTTAATGACATCACTTCTGGTGGGTCCCAATATGAGTACGATTCTAAAAAGAAGACCACTGTCTGAAAAGTTTGAAAACCACTACCCTAGGCTATTCTCCTGCAAAAGATTTTGGCAGTAGTTCTAGTTTCCCAGCAGGTTTTCCAAGTGTAGCAACCCTACAGCATGTCCCAGTAATTCATTGGCAAAGTTACGAAGCAAAGGTCTTAACTTTTAGAGTGCAGCCATTCGATTAGATTGTGCTGATGCATCACCTTCGTAACCATAACTCCCATTTTGGCATCCAGATCAGTCTTTCACCTTTCCTCACAGTGAAAGTGGAGCAAGAATCCCACACGCCTGACCTGTGCTCCAAATCTCATACTCGGTTAAGCTTCTAGGGGTAAAAAAAGTAGTTCCATGCAGAGGTGTTGCACCCATGTAGCATGGTGATGCGCCTACCGCAGGTGCCATAGAGGAAGCTAGGCATGCTGACCGGAAAAACGGGTGAGGAGCTGTGCCCTCTTGCCCGCCTGTGTCTCTGTATTGCTTCAGAATGGAGTGATTCTGGAAGCAGGGGCATGGCGAGGCTGCATGGAGGGCACGGTGACATCTTTCATCACCGCATTGCCCTGGGCCCAGTCAGAGTTCTGTGGGTGCCCCTCTGGTTTCCTGAGCTGGGAGGCCAAGGAGGCATGCAGCTTCTCCTAGGGCAATCTTCTTCAAAATTGCCTGAGCAGCAGCCATGAGAAGCCATGCACCCCCTGGCTTCCTGAGCCAGGGGACGAAGGAAGTGTGCAACTTCTTGCTGCTTCTCCTGGCCATCACTTGGGCAAAATTGCCCGAGCCATGGCCATGAGAAGCCGCACTCCTCTGTATCATGACATTGTGACGTCATGACGTTGCATGCCTGGGGGCACAATTTAGCCCCGGTACACCTCTGGTTTCATGTGACTGCTTTTGCGTTTGAACTCTCTCCAAAACAAATACAAGTTTGTTTCCAAGTCTGTTTCTTGCTTCTGTTTGCAGAATTGTTTTGTGTTGTGAAATATAGAAATAGACAGTAGAACACTGTATCTTGTTAAATATGAAATCCTGAAACATTGTGCTGTATCATCTTCATTGGGTTGCTGAAGAGTATTAAACTAGCCTAATGTGCTGGCTAGCACCATGCTGTAAAGAGAACCTCTGGGAGGTTGATCACATTGCAAATGTTGGTATAATGGGCCTCTAATCTATAATGAACATTTTGTATTGTTTTTGCATAATGGAACTAAATAATAGCAATTGCTCTGTTTTTAAAATATCCAACCAGGAAAAATTTGAGCTTGAAAGTCAAAATGTGTAGCAGGTAACCTAGTCTGGTTCCAGTAAGAAGCATGCTTTTAAAGGGTTTTTTTTTTGTAACAACCACCCACCCACCCCCAAAAACCCCTCAAATACAGGTTCTCATAAAATTCCATTTTAAATAAAACTGCATTTTTGGACTGGGTTTTGAGGAGGAAGAATGAGTCTTTCTTTGTGTATAAGTAATGCTTCTGTGGCTATTTATTTTAGGTAATATTGGAAAATACCTGAACTACATTTTACAAATTGATCTAGCATTTGCCAAGTTAGTATAATTAACATTATCAACTAAGGGCCCAATCCTGTCCCAGATTCTGGTGCCAGTGCAGCTGCAGTGTAGCCCCAAGCTAAGTGGACAAACATTCCCTTACCTTGAGGAGTCCTCCCTGACTCCTCCTCCACCACAGTATGCAGCACACACCCAGTGATGTCATTCAGGGGGAACAGACCAGAACGGGCGTTCCGGATCCTAATGGGCTCCGTGGCTGGTTCCGGGTTCCTGACAAGTGCCAATCAAAAGTGAGTTCCTGTTCCTAAATCATTTGAATGACACCACTGCACACACCCCATTGGGACAGCTACATCAGGACTGGAAATTGGGATAGGATTCGGCAATTATAGTATTTGGATTAGATGTATGAATCCTGATTATCGTAGTAGTTTTGTGTTAAATTGCCATTTTTAACTTTTATCTTTTATCTTACTGGAGACTAACTGCCTGAGCTGGATAAGCAGGGAGAGTGAAGAACGATGTTTTTCATCTTATCGATTTAGAATTTCTAGGCTTGTTGCAACTGTTTGGGAAAACTCACAATTTACAAGTAAAACAACTTTTGTAGAATACCGTATATTTTAAAATCTTGTCATTTAGAAATCCCAATGCGGTTTGAACATGAAAAATGTGGATAGAATTAAAATGATTTTAAATACTGTTTGCAGTGTGGTTTGGGGCAGAGCTTCATGCCATCTTATCATGTAACCTGGGGGATGTGAGTGTACTGCCAGCAGTGTGGTGTGCATTGTTGACTAAGAAATGAAACTTCTAATTTTTAAGATAACATTCTTTGGGTTATCTTAACTATTGTTTGAATTTGAGGCCATTCAGATCCCAAATTGAAAACTTAAAAATATGTAACATTGTTTATTCTGCAAAAGGTTAATATGCAGTTTCAGGATTTTCTGCTCCAAGAGACTAATATGATGACACTGTCTTCCCATAACTCAGGCTGTGGAATCAATCCTTTTATTGCATCCAGTACATTACAGTTGAATTATGCTTATCTTTTCAAAGCGATCCAGTTTTTGGTTATAAATGTAGAATTTGCATCTGGGTGGGGACATCAAAACAAAGGCTGTGTCTACAACAGAAGTCCAACAACAGAAGAAAGAAAACAACTACTGTTTAAAACATTTAGGGCACAATCCTAACCTGGAGTTAGGCTGGCACAGTTAGGCCAGCAAAGTTTGGCTGGCACAAGGGCCACAGTAAAGCATGTTTGGACTACTCTTGGAGTCAGAGAGGCTGGCACACAGATGTGCTCCTTCCTCCCTAACTCCAAGAACGTGTTTTACGGTGTTCCTTGCACCAGCCAAACTTTGCTAGCTTAATTCCAGGTTAGGATTGTGCCCTTATTCTATGGATGGGTTGCCCACACGTTGGGAGTTCTCACTTCTGCTCAGGGACAATCTCTGCATGAATTAACCCATTCCACCTAGCATCCTAACTTGCTTGCAAAGGTTGGAGTTCACATATCCAAATGTTAACATAAAACAGCAAGAGATATATCTTTATTTTGAAGTTCAAAACTTATTTCAACAAACTGTGCCTGGCTTGCTTATTTTGTTAATTAACGGACAAATATTAACTCATTTAGTAGGACTCTAGGACAGTGGTTCTCAAACATTTTGTGCCGGGACCCACTTTTTAGAATGGCACTTTGTGTCAGGACCCACCAGAAGTGATGTCATGGCCGAAAGTGACATAATCAAGCAGGAGCTGCCATATAATAATTGTGATGTAATCTAATGACACTCCTGGAATGCAAACTGGCATTCTTGGACTGCAGCAATTGCGCAACCATGAAACATTCCTGACAGAAAGCAAACTTAGGACAAAATATTATGTAAAAACACTGAACTAAACATGTTTTTTTTAAAGCCCTCACTTGAAAAGTCAAACGGTTAACACTCAAAGCAATGGTACTAACATGCTTTGAGCAAACAGTTGCTCAAAGCATGTTAGTACCATTGAGTAAAGTATTTCTGCACCTCGACAAGTTTTATTTTGTTTATTATCTTAGTATTGACCCCTCCTTTTTCTAAAGGAAGAATGCGACCTACATGACACAAATTGGGCAGGCTAATATATTTTGGAAAATTCAGATGTGTTTTGAGCCAGAGGACTCTCTTATTCAGGAGATAGCATTTGTTATCAAAGCTATGCTAGCAAAGCGTGTAGCTTCCAGTGAGAGAATCTCTAGCATAGCTACCATAGCTTTGAGAAGTTGCATGTCTGAAGAAAAGCCTTGGGTTCAAAACACTTCAGGATTTACCCTGCACTTTTAAAGCTCACAAAATGTGGTGAACTATGTACATCTTGACAAATGGCATTCCATATGTAAGGAAGACCCAAGATGACTCTTGTTGGAAAATAGGGCCCCATCTATCCAATGTCCAACAGAGGATAGCCAAATGCTTTCTAGAAGTCAACAATTAGACTATGAAGGCAACATCCCTTCACTGTTTGCCCCCAGCAACGCATTAGAGAGGTACACTGCTTTGAAACATGGAAGTTTCATATAGCTATACTGCTTGATCCTTTACTATAAATGTATTGTCCCCCTTTAAAGCTGCCTAAGCTAGCAGCCATCACATTTGGGGGCAGCAAATTCTGTAGGCCAACCTTTTTTGTGCCACAACCCTAATAAATAAATTAATAAATAACATATGAAACTGGGGACCCACCATTGATCATTCCCGCCTCCCAACCCCCATCGCAGCCCATTCCCCACCTTATAACTTTCTCCCAGCACTGTAACCAAATATTCTTACTAGTGAGAGCAGAAAAATTACCATGAAGCCTGGCACTAGTGAAAGTTATTTTAGCACAGTTGCTAAGAACCTGAGCAGGACTGGGACACAAACTCCTGGAACCTGAAGGGGTATAAATTCTAGTGTTATAACACAGCATGGATTTGAATATACCTGGTAATTGAATAAGGCGATAAATGTTGAGGTGGCTCCTGTATGTACTTGTCCTTTCCAAGGCATTGACCAACATGTCTGCTTACTGCCTGCAGTTCTATATATGCGTATTTGATGGGGGAAATTATTTAAATTAATTAAAATAATAGTGCAGTATTTTTAACAACTTTCAAGGATTGTGAAAATATTGTATTAGAAAGTCCTGAAATACTGGTGGTTAGGAGGGGTATTGTACACTGAGCTCAGTGATTTCCCGAGCATCCTTTCCCTGAGTGTGTCCCCAGACTTCTCAGGGGAAAAGAAGGCACACAGAGTAATTGTTAAATGGAATGAAGAAGTTGGCTCAATTCCCAGCTGAAATTGAAATTACACAGGTGTTAAACTTTTACTAAAGAGAAAGATTAATAAGAAAAATTAGTTGATTGGCTTTCCTGGGTTTGAGAATTTGCCAACACTGAAATGAACACATGAGAGCGGTCATGATGCATAACCCACAAAACAAAAACCTTGAATACTATTATCTACAGTGGTGGTTCACAAACGATGGATCAGGACCCATCAGTGGGTCGTGAGCCAATTTCAGGTGGGTCACGAAGCACCTAGGGCAGCCATCATTGAAAACATGGGAAGATGGGATGGAAAGGACGAAGGGCATGTGTGGTTATAAAAAGGCTTTTTCCTTTCTGATTTACTTTGCTATTGGAAAATGACTGAGAAATAACCCAACCTATTGCTGCATTCTCAGGAAAGCAGCAGGCTCTGGTGTCACAATGACCGCACTTCCAGCCATGACATCACTTCTGTTGGGTCCCAGATAGTCATTCTAAAAACTGGGCCCTGGTGCTAAAACGTTTGAGAACCACTGATCTACAGAGTATTTTTTTTTAACTTGCAAAATGTTTTACATCCCTTTTTTCTTTTGGTTTCACAATATGTGAGATAGGTTGTTTTCTTCCCTCTGTAGAGTGTTTATATACTTGTTTTACGACATCTTGTATAGATTAACACTGTAATTGGTTCTTTTTATCTTTATAGCATACTTCTGTTGATGGATATACTGAGCCTCATGTCCAGCCCACAAAATCAAGTAGCAGACAAAACATACCGCGTTGTAGAAACTCAATCATATCTACAAATGAAGACCATCCTCACATTGGGAATTACCGTTTACTAAAAACAATAGGAAAAGGAAATTTTGCAAAAGTGAAGCTGGCTAGACATGTTCTTACTGGTAGAGAGGTAAGCTGTTTTTAATTTTATTTGTGAACCATATCCTGTGTTGGCTGCCTGCAATGCACATGCTTGTCTGTGATTGAATTTTTAGCAGGCTTTGTTTATAACCAAATGAGACAGGATGGTGCTAGCACTGGGTCTATTGCTAAATCCTTTCAAGGAGTGGGGTATTTAAAGCATAGCATGGGCAGATTGCAGGCCAGAGAGACAGAATAATCTCTATGCTGTTCCCCCTGAATTGTGTGCGTGACTTCTGTGGGGTTGCAAGAGTGCAAATAGTTTCCATTAAGAGAAAGATGGCTTTAAAAAAGAGGTGTTTGGAGGAGAAGTGGGAGAGTTCAGCTGTCTTTGCTTGTGCTCTCATACTGTGATTTAGATCCTCCCCTTCCCACTGCTTTATAGGGAGTTAGTAGCGGATCCAAAACAGGACCTGGTTGGGGTTACTCTTGCCTTTGTATTTACATGCCCCCTTATCTAGAGATAAACTATATTTGTATGGAGGCAAGATTTGTTTCTGTATCTTCTTTGAAAGGCCTCACTCCATTTTTAGAGCAAGGCAAACTTTTACATCAAAATAATTTTTTAAAAAAATTATAAAATGACATAGAATGTTAGTTGAAAGGAATTGGGAAGGTCATCTACTCCAGCTTTCAGCTCATCATAGGTGACTACAGCATCCCTGACAGATGGCCATCCAGCCTCTGCTTAAAAACCTCCAATGAGTGAGCCCACAACTGTATGAGGCTGGCTGTTCTACTGCCAGACAGCTCTAGAGTGAGGAAATGTTTCTTCAGGTCTTTTAGATTCCTTGTAGTTTTGATCCATTGATTCTAGTCCTGCTCTCAGGAACCAGAGAGAATAAGTTCTCTTCTTCATGTCAGCCCTTTAGATACTTTAAGATGGCTATGCATGAAGTCTTCGGACTTCGCATGAAGTCTTCTCCATGCGAAACACACCTTTAACTGTTTCTGACAGGACTTGGTTTCCAGACCGCTCACCATCATATTTACATTCCTCTGAACCCTGATAAATGCCAGTTTGTCAATATCCTCCTTAAAACTTGGTACCTGAAACTGCATGCAGTATTCCAAGTGGGATCTTAGAGCAGTAGAGAATGGAATTATTACTTCTTCTGATATGGACTCTGCCTCTGCTAATGCAGCCCAGCAATTCATTTTGCTTTTTCTGCAGCCTCATCTCACTGTTGGCTCATGTTCAACTTGTGGTCCATTAAGGCCTCTAGATTTTTTTTTTAATACATGCTGCTGCCAAGCCAGACTTCCCCTGTCTTTTATTTGTGCCTTTGATTCCTTGTTCCTACATGCATTTTCTATGTGTCTCAGTTGAACTTCGTCATGATGGTGTGGGCAACTGGCCAAGCCTGTCAAAATCATTTTGAATCATAATTTGGCCTTCCAGAGTATTACCCATCTACCCCCTTCTATGACATCTGCAAATGTTCCCTCTACCCCATCATCCTGATCATTTATAAAGATATCAACCAGCATAGGACCCTGTGGCACTTCACTTGGTACCTGCTTCCAGACTGAAGTAGAGCATTTTCTGGGAATGGTTATTCAACCAACTTTGAGTCCATCTAACAGTAGTACTATGTAGTCTACATTTTGCCATTTGATCTGCCATGGTATTGTGGGAGACTTCTGTCAAGTGCTTTGCTGAAAAGTAGGTGCACAATGTCTATGGCATTCCCATGGTCTACCAAACTTGTCAGTCTATTAAGAAAAAAGATTTGTATAGCACTTGTTCTTATAAATACCTAGAAATCACCTAGAAAAACTAGAAATCACCACATTATTTAAGCACTCACAGATACTACAGGTATTAAGAATGTTTTCGTACTGCTTTTCAACAGGAAATTTCACAACAACGCAGTTTATGTAGCTAAAGAAATGGTGAGCCCTTTTGGGACAGGGAACAATCTAAAAAATGCCCAAGAAACACCAGCAAACAGCGTAAAGATATTACACTGTAGTAAAGAGGGACAGTTGTTCTTTTCCTGTTCAGTATAAGAAAAGCTGCTTTGCTCAGCTAGCAGGGGTTCTGCTTAATTACCTATTCCTTAATAATAAGGTAAAGGTTTCCCCACGACCGAATGGTCTAGTCGTGACCGACTGTAGGGGGCGGTGCTCATCTCCGTTTCAAAGCCTGTGAGCCGGCGTTTTTGTCCGATCATGGTGGCCAGCATGATTCTACGCCGTAGCGCACGGAACGCCGTTACCTTCCCACCAAAGTGGTCCCTATTTACCTACTTGCATTTTAGGTGCTTTCGAACTGCTAGGTTGGCAGGAGCTGGGACAAGCAACGGGAGCTCACTCCGTCACGCAGTCTCGAACTCCCAACCTTGCGGTTGAAAGCCCAGCGACAGCGGATTAACTCGCTGCGCCACCACGTCCCATATTCCTTAATAATAATTCTGCACTAATAATCTATTCCAGGATCTTTCTGGGCGTTGTCATCAGTTTGTGGTTTCCCTGATCCTCCCTGGACCTCTTTCATAAAAGATAGGGACAACATTTGCTTGCTTCCAATCCTCTGATACCTCATTCATTTCTCTGAGTTCTCAAGGATTGCACATCTGCCAGCTCCTTCAGTATACTGGAGTGTAGTTAATCTGCTCCTAGGGACTTAAATTCATGTGTAGTAGGTGTTCCCTTGCAATCTTTTCATTCAGAGTCATGATGCTCCCTGTTCTTCATTACTGCATCTCTTAGGCTGTGCCACCTTCCTCTTATGGGAGAAAACAGATTCAAAATAAGAATGATCTCCGTTGTCTGTGACAGTGTCCTCCACAGAGCTGGCATACCATTTCCTTAATCTTCCTCTTCTTTCAGACACAACCAAGAAAATCCCTTTTCGTTCTTTTTTGGCATCCCTCAGCTCATTCTGAACTATAACCTTCCTGAATCATCCCTACTTCCACTTCTTGTACATGCTCCTCTCGCATCTCATACCTCCTTTCTCAAGAGCTAAAACCTCAAATAACATTCAAATGATCAACTGTGACTTTAAGAAGTGGTGCTTTTTCTTTTTTCTTTTGGGAGTACAGAATAAATCGCAGTCTACGGACATTGCCCTCATGAGAGACCTCTTTAAACAGATTTTATTGCATGAAGAGGACTGACTGACCCTCTAAGAACATATAATGTGGTTGGATGAATATTCAATATATTGTGTGCTGTACATTAGGAGTATTAAGTTGTGATTGGATTTGCTATTTTAGAACAATACTTGACACTCAGTTTGACCTAGCCAACTGCACATGCACATAGGCCTACTTTTTTTTGGGGGGGGGGGAGAGGACTCCTAGTGTTAAACTAGTACAAGAAATCCCTGTTACACATTTCCCTCCATTTAAGTCTCAGCTGTTCCTTGCACTTACTTCCTTCACTGATGTAGCCCCTACTGCTCTTCATTCTCCTTCCCAGCTCTTAAAGGACTCTCATTATTACAGTATTGTCAATGTTGGTGGCATTGTTGTTATCTTTATTTGGGATATCAGAAAGAGCAACCCCCAATCCCTGCACACCTCATTTACCTCTCACCTTTGGCATCCAGTGCCACCACTGCCATCACCGCAGTTTCCTGTAATGACTGTAGAGGCCATTAGAGGAGGAGGAGGAGGAGGAGGAGGAGGAAATGGCAGTGCCACTAAAAGGAGGATGGGGAAAGTGTCCCTGCATCTAGAGCCACTGCTGCTTCCAGTGGCCCAGCATTCCATCCACCATCGATTGAGGAGGTGGAATGCTGGATGCCAAGGAATAGAGGGAAGCACTCCCAATTCTCTTCTCTCACTCCACAGACTAAGGAGAGAATGGAGCTGGTCTGGACTCCACGGAGGCAGCAGGTTGGGGGAGGTGTGGTGGACAGGCGTGGGGTACCCCCTGCCAATTTACCACCTTGTCCAGTTTCCTGCCTGACAGAAATTTCTCAACTTGTGTCATGGGCAGGGTGCCTCTGCGAGGATGGGGATATTAGTTGTACATGTTCAGGACTGCATGCCCCTCTCTACAGTCCATATGCCTACCTTATTCCATTGTTTGTAATGGTTCTTATTCCCCTGTTTAAGCCCAATGAAGGGGATTAATGTATATACAGTCCCTATTGAGCCCCATATACATTGTTTGCTTCTTATACAGGAAATTTCCCCTTTATAAGTCATTTTGCTATAAGCAAGTTATCCAGTCCCTGACCCTTGATTCCCTATATAGTTTCTCTGTTATATGAATTATATGAATTAGCCGTGTTTGTCAAAATGTATCCTTAATCCTGAAATATTTTAAACACAAAGAATTGTAAACCTTCACAATGTCTGCCTAAGAACACATACTTGTCACCAAAGGTTTTTAAAGAGATGAGTGATTTGTTTGCTTCTATCCTTAGGTTGCTGTGAAAATAATAGACAAAACCCAGCTAAATCCTACCAGTTTGCAAAAGGTAAGAATGTGTTATGTTGGCACCTTAACAATTTGATCCATGGAATTTTAAGATTAAAAAATAATTTGCTTCCATATATGGCAATTTTCTTTTGCAGAATGCTTTTGCTGCTTTATGCTGCTATTTTATTGTACAGGTGTGCCCCGGCATCCACGGATTTAGAATCCAAGGTTTCTGTTATCCATGGATACTGGGAAGCTTTTCAAAAGATAGGGGAACATTAAACAAATCTCTTTTTTTACCTTGTTGCAGCAAAAGTACTGATGTTCCCCTATCTTTAAAAAGGCGTCCCCAGTATCCACAGTTTCAGGTATCCACTGTGGGGTCTGGAACGGAACCTCAGCAGATACTGGGGCATCTCTGTATATGTATCTTATGATACTTTTAGCTACTCTGGGCATCTTTTTTGGGTAGGGAGGTAAAGGTGAAATAAAAATGGATTAAATAAATTGCTTAATGGTATTGAAAATGGTTTTAGGCCCAGAGACATAATTTTGTTAGATCCAGAAGGAAGCATGCTTTCAAATGTAAAGTGGGCCTGGGAGGTAAGAGTGGCTTGGGTGACTTTGTTGCACAAGAGGATTTTTGGACATGACCGTAGCCGCTAGAACTGGATACTTCCAGTAAAATGAATTGGTGTTGCCAGGAGAGGTAAGTACCACAAGCATCTTTTATGACATGTATGTGTATTGATGAGAATTACTTTGGATTTGTAGTTTGCTCTCTGTGCTGAAAGGACCTAAAAGGATCTTTAGGTTGCCTGTAGTTTAACCAAAATCCTCCATTGCATGTGGTTGGCCTAGGTGCTTGAGTTACCTGTATGGTGGTATTAATTTTCTCCTTACGTATTCTTAGTAAAACTCATGGGGTTGATCACTGGCTGTTGAGCATCCTTATTACCTTTGGAACATGCCCACATAACATGTTTTGAAGTTGTTTGTATGATGTTTGGTCTGTGGCTTATTTTATAGGATTTTTATACCACTTTTCTAAAAATTCAAAGCAGTTTACAAAAAACAAAAATGTATTAAAGTTAAAAAAAATAGAAATAGAAAACAGGAACAATAAAGAGGAAGATCAGCATAAAATAGTATAAGCAGCATAGAAGTTAAGGGATCCCTAGGGAGTACCTCTCTCCCCAAAAGCCAGATGAAACGGATGGTCTTTAAACTGTGCTGGAAAACATATACTGAGGAATCTACCCCCAGGTAGCTTGGCTGTTGTGAGTTTGTTTCTGGTGCAGCAGCATGTAAGTGACAAGGGTAACTCAGTGACTGATGGAATATATCCATCAGTATTCCTGAATCTCATCTTTAGAGTCAAGGTTTAGTCAGTCTCTCTCTGCGTGCGTGCGCACACCATTGACAGTTAATATGCTACTCCTTTCCTTTGTGACCTTCTGTATTTTGTACTGCCATGTGCTTCTTGGCAATTGCCCTTGAAATGTATTAAGAAACAGCAACTGTCAAGCAATGGATTTGCAAGTCTCTTTAAGGGATAGGGTGCAGGAATATACGGCACCTGTTCTTTTTCCGCTGTGATGACTGTCTATTGGCGTCTAAAACCAATTATAATCTATAACTGTAAATCTACTAGGTCCTGTATATCTTAATTCCTCTTCCTGCATGAAGTTTCTCACTCCATAAAGTGACCCTCACCAGGCTTGTTCCTGGTGTCATTTATGGCATGATGTCAGGGCAGGGAGAAGCATTTATACTGCATCCTTGACTGTACTAGAGTATTTATACAGGATGGCCCCAAAGTCCCTATGCATGCTACTTAGACATCTGTCTGCTCCCCCTCCATTCTCTGTACAAGTCTTAATTTTTCCCAGTATTCTTCAGGACATCTTCCTCTGTATTGATGTTTGCATGTTTTTAAAGCAGTCCCTGACAGCTGTTTTTAAATCTTCAACTGTTAGGTAGAGTCGAGAAAAATCTCTCTTTCACAGTGCCCCAGAGGGATAAGTTAAGTCTGGATTTTGAGGAGGCCACACCATTTCGGATCTGTATCCAATCCATCATTCGCTGAATGATCAAGATATTCTCTAACTGGGAGAGCATAATATGCTGGTGCACCATCTGTTGCCTTGAGACCTCTCTCACGAACGAACCACTTCTGAAGCATATTCAAATAAGCAGTTGGATTGTTACTTGTCCTGGAAAAACAATATGGCCCTATCTGATGATCTTCTGAAATTGCTGCCCTTATCATGGCATGAGGAAATTGCTGCTCACCTTCTAATATAAATGTGGATTTTCTTTGCACCAAAAATAAACATTCCTGAATAGATTACTAAAGTAAATAGTACACTCACCTGAAAAACCCCCCCCTCCTCATCTTGATTCAGTGGTGGGAAATTGCTGCAAAAGAGCCTTGCAAGCGACCTCACAAGTGGCCGAGTCACAATTGGACAGCTCATTAACACATCAGGCTTAAATGGCTTCAGTCCCAAATCTTTTTCATTATTGTTTGGATAATTAACAGAGGACACAATCTCATGCATAGGGACTCTGAGGCCACCCTGTACCATGTTGTAGCAGAATGCTTTTAACAGCTTTAAAGCAGTGGTGTCATTCAAATGATTTAGGAACAGGAACTCACTTTTGATTGGCATGGAACCCGGAAGCAGCCACGGAGCCCGTTAGAATCCGGAACGCCCGTTCTGGTCCGTTCCCCCTGAATGACATCACTGCTTTAAAGTAACGTTGATGTTATGAATAGAACTTTTGTTTTGTGACTATATGTTTATCTGATAAGTTTATTTAATGTGTGCAGATTATTTTGAGGCAGGCACTATCTGTCATGGGAAGCTTTGCCTGTGACTGAAGGCTTTCTCTCTTCATAATATCTTAGATTCTCCACAATATGGTTCTGCAATGATACAGTTTTATTTAATGTAAGAACATGTATTTAAAAAACACATCGCCAATTGGACCACTGTTTATTTTCAGTGACTTTTGATTGCAGAGTATGGGAGGACAGGTCCAATGCAAGGGAAAACGGTACCTGAAGCGCCACCAAAATTTTGATGCTCCTCCCTTTGTTGCCACCTTCTCATCTTTAGTTTAGAGGAGGTGGTGGTGATAGTAGTGATTCAACTTCATCCTCTGCTACTTGTGTGCATCCCAGTGCTCCTGCCTTCCTCATTCACTTCAACTGAGAGGTAGCAGCACTATGGACAGTGCTATCTCCCTTCCACTGTAGGTGTGCACACTAACATCATTTGTAGATGGACGTCTTACCACTGTAGAACATGATGACTAAGCAGTGGTTGTTAAACATTCTAAACATATTAAATTGTTAAAGGACATCTTAAACTGTTCTTCCTAATTGTTGCCATTTAGTGGCCCAGGCTCAAGTTTGTTCTCCTTTGCCCACAAGAAGGAATGCTTTTTTTGAAGGACACTTGGCAGGAGAAGTAACTAGGAGGAGGACTAGCCCATCCATGAGTCCTACTGAAGCAGTTGCCTCAGGCAGCAGATTACTGGGAGATAAGACACCAATGTCTGTTTGCCTGCATTGTTTCTCCTCCTACTTCCTGGATTGGAAAAGAGATACAGAGTGGAAGAGGAAATGTGAAGGGGAGGAAAACGCTGAGCTAGAACATTGGGGAGTGGGAGGAGCAGAGGCTGGCACATCTGGTCAGAGGGACAGCATTCGGCATGCCGCCTCTTGACTTTGGGAGGCCTTGTGCCAGCACTGACAGAGGCATCTCGCACTTCCTCCCAGAGACTAGTCTTTTATCTGTGGTGAATAGATTTGCGGGTCTTGGTCTGGTAACAAGAACCAGACTGGTTTTAGTCCTCCTTGTCCAAACCAGCCTGGGAAAGAATTTATTCTTGTAATACCTTCTGCAACTCCCATGAGTTAGTTTCTTTAAGGATATGCCTGTATCAAAGCCTGTATTATTTTTTAACAGTTGTTCCGAGAAGTACGAATAATGAAGATTTTGAACCATCCTAATATTGGTGAGTCAAACAGTAAATATTTTGACTTGTATATATTTAAACTATATCTAGCCTTTCGGTTTTTGTATTTGTGATCAAATCTCCAGTGCATGTCAAACGCTCCTAGTTTTTAGGAAATGGTTTTTAGTTTCCATGTAACCTGATTTTACTAAATTTTACTCTTCTTAAATAGAGCTATCCAACTGGTTCTTCTAGGAAATAAACTATTTAGACACCCATACATTCTCACGTAGGAGGAGAAGAATAAGATAAGTGAGCCTTTAAATGGGTTTTTCAGTTTACCACAAAGAGCTTGAAAGTAGTACAGCCTAGTAACCCAACAAACCAAATTAGGGGTGCCCTTTGAATGTTTATCCTGTGGCTTTATGCTATATCTTACGGTTGAATTTAGTAAGGAATTGATTTATAGTATTTGTGTTCGTTGGAAAATGTGATGTTGATGTAAGAAAATTGATTTTTTAAAGATCAGTTTTAGTCAATACCAATTTTTTTTGTGAAAAATAGAGACCTGCGAATGAGTAATTTCCCCTTTCTGCTTTAGTTTTCCCCACCTTTAGAGCCCTACTTTGTGATGACAATTCTTCTGGCTGAGGAAGGCAGAACAGTTTTGTTCCAGAGACAGTTATTGTTCCTGAATCGGCCAGAGGGCTTGTTGCATACAAGGTATACACATCATTGCGTACAGAGTATGCCCTTTCCCTCTTCCAGCTGAGTGTGCTGCTTTTCCAATATGCGTAGCTCTTGTTGGCTTATGTACACTTTTCAAGACAGGAACCATTTTGTTAATGTATCTGATGGGCACAATCCTCCACATACTCTAATAGTTCTGCTATCTTTCCCTGACGTTTAAACTTTCCGAGTCAAAATCTGCTTCATTTCTAACCTTGTCTAGTGGGTGGGGGGTTGTTTTTTGTTTTAGAAGTTTTATACACAGAATTCAGCATGGATTTCCTTTTATATCCAACATGGCTAAGATCCATTAGTTTAAGAAATAACATCTTGGGCTTTCTGTAATGTATTGTATTGTAATGTATTTTTTGTAATGTATTTACTTTCTGTAATGTATTTTGTTAACCTTCCAGTTAAATTATTTGAAGTTATTGAAACAGAGAAAACATTATACTTAGTAATGGAATATGCAAGTGGAGGTAAGTGAATGTTACATTCGACTTCTGTAGATAAATGTAAAGTGTATCAGTTCGAAGATGGAAATATAGTTGGTGCAACATTTGTTCTTGTGTGAGTAACTGCTCCAGTTAAGCCCTTATGCCAAGCTGAAGGACTTCAGTCTCTTATGTTGATGTAGATGCTTTACCTTATTTGTGCATATTCTCTACCAGCAGTTCCCAAACTGTGTGTCTGTGGCTCACCACTGGGTCACAACCAGTTTTTGGTATTTGGCAGATTAGGCTATGTGCATCAAGGATTAAACAGCCTGCTATTTAGGTCGGGGGGGGGGGCAGGAGCACTGCAGCCCAATCACCATTATAGGCACAGAGGCTTGAGCAACTGGTAAAGTGAAATCCTTTCTTCCAAGTGGGTCCCAATGTTAAAGAGTTGCTAGACCTGCAACTGACCTGTACCATCATTTTGATCTGCAGTGGGAACCCTGTGTGATTTAATGCTCCTCCATATAAAATAGTTCCTTGCAGAAACCTAAGTACATCAGGGAGAAGAAATCTCTCCAACAAGCTAGTCCTCTATATGCACAAATGTTTATCAAGCAGGGAGCATTTTGTCAACTCCTATCTGTAATACGTAGTAGCACTATCTAGGCACAAGTTTACTTCCTCCTCAGCCTACATTTCACCTGGTACTTCAGATGACTGGGCTTTCAGCTGAGGCTAATTAAAATGGCAAAGCTTTATTAATTTGGTGTAGAAGCTGCTAATTGCATAGAAGCTGTGGTCCAGGGGGGCCCACGTGTTGAAGATTACAAATAAACTGTCCCGTGGTAGAGCATTTGCTAAAATGCATTTGTTGAGGTTGAAGTTCTGCCTAATCTGTTGAGGTATTGATCAGCATACATTTCTGATTGTAACCAGGAGAGGTAGAAGGAGCAACCAGTCATAGAGAGAGCTGCTGTAGTGTAGCGGCTAAAAGATTGAGCTACACATTGGTTCAGTCTTGGCCACCTATGGCGTTAATATTAGGCAAGCCTCTCCTTCTCAGCCTCAAGTCCCCATCTGCAATAATGCCTCCATAGTCTGCTTTCTCTCCAGTGACAATATAATCTGAACACCAGTTTTATGATTGACTTTGGGTACAATATCTTAGCATCGCAAGTCGGCCTTTGGCTATAATTCTTAGGAACTTAAGGGTTTACTGACAGAGGCAATATAAGGCAATTTAAAAGGGGAAAATTTAGTATTATACAATGGACTTGCGTTTTATTACATAGTTTTAAATGTTAATTAAAAGATCCCCAGGAACAAATTGGCCACCATTGGTGAATAATATAATTTTATTATTTTTGTTTTAGGAGAAGTGTTTGACTACTTGGTTGCACATGGAAGAATGAAAGAAAAAGAGGCACGTGCAAAATTTAGACAGGTATGAAAAAGTGTTTTCTAATTAGCAGTGGTGTTATAAAGATAGCTTGGAAGTTAGAACCTTCAAGTAAAATGTGTCCTAGCATTGAGGGCTGAGCATAGGAATGAGAGTAATTCTGAAGAGGAAATATATTTTTAGTTCCCTGGTAGTATATAAGGTAGTTAAGAAGTTTTGAAAACATTTTCAACTTAAAGGGAAGTGGCAAATTACTTCAGATTTTTGTATGCCAATCATTTGCTTTTGGAGAATCTAGGCATCTTGTTCAATAAGGTAAAGGTTTTCTCACGACCGAATGGTCTAGTCATGACCGACTGTAGTGCTCATCTCCGTTTCTAAGCCGAAGAACCAGCATTTTGTCCAAGGACAAGCTTCTGTGGTCATGTGGCCGGCATGACTATACACTGTACTGCATGGAACATTGTTACCTTCCCACCGAAGTGGTACCTATTTATCTACTCACATTTTTACGTGCATTTGAACTGCTAGGTTGACAGGAGCTGGGACAAGCAATGGGAGCTCATTCCATCACGTGGTCTCGAACTGCCAACCTTCCAGTCAACCAGCTCAGCGGTTTAACCCACAGTGCCACCATGTCCCACGTCTTGTTTAGACAGACAGAATTTTTATTGGCCATACATGGAATTTTACTCCGGCCCAAAAACTCTCTCATATACCTTAAAGTTACCTTAAACTAATAAGTAATAATACAACAAAACATTGTTTTCACAACAAGACCCCACTAATTCTAAAATTTATCCAAATCAGATCATCAACATACTCTCAACACCACATATAATCAATACCACACAATCTGCTATTCAGTAACTCAGTAGCACGAGGAAAAAAACTGTTCTTGTGCCTGGTTCTTGTTCAATAAAAAGGAGTTAATTTGAAGTACATTGAGTTGGACTCTGTGTTGTATGTGCATGTAAATCAATGCACTTGGGGGAGTCAGAATATGCGCTAAAGTTGTCCTTTTATAAATATGACTTTCATAATAATTACTCTTATTTTAGGGCTTATTGTCATGATCATTGTAGCATGTATCAGCTAAATTGAAAACTCTCGCCTGTGATGGCTTCCTACAATTTCTTCTTTGGATGAGCCATTGTCTGTGCACGCTGACACATGCTGGACTTGACTTTTGACATGCCACTACCATACTACATCTAAGGCTATAGGTGTGGTTATACAGATCTAAATAGTGTGTACAGCAAGGCTGCTGCACAAACACAGGATAGGTGTCATGCTTTAGACACTATAAAAATGCTAAGTTTTTGTTTCACTTTGTGTATAAGTTCTCCTATTGGTGATTGTGTTATTTCAGATTGTGTCTGCTGTGCAGTACTGTCATCAAAAGTGTATTGTTCATCGTGATCTTAAGGTATGTTCATTTCTCTTTATTCAAGGCTTGAAATGGTGCTGGGACAGAACAATTACATTTATTAAATTTTTGAAGTAAGATTTAGGTACTGAATATCTTTTTCCCACCAAACAAACCCATTTGTGTCACCTGGTGTGCAGTTGGTTGCGTGTATCTGCCTCTTCCTTAGAAGCTACAGACTGTAACTTTGCTTGCAAGTTTGAAATAGATTGCTTTTTGATTTGGCTCTTTTTTTCCCCTTCAAATGCTTGTGTATTTTGGGTGTGTAGCATATAGCTGTATTTCGGCTAGAAATTAATTGAAACGAAAATACTATTTATGCCTGTCTCTTGATGCCTAAGCTTGCACATAGGGATATGTGTAAGTAGCTCTTAAAGTAATTTAGAGTTTCTGCTGTTTGCAAGCAGAAGAATCATTCTGCTCATGCAAGGATCCTTTCATTTGCACAAAACCTCTCCCATGAACACTCTTCCTTTCTCCTGTAGAGAAAGTTTCACTTCATAAAGGAAGCTCCCAATGTCATCAGCACTAGTTGGGATGCCAACTTTTGTTTCTCTGTAAATCAATTGTAGAAAATATCTACTTTTGGGGATCTGTTTAGCTTCTCCAAAGCCTACCATATTCTTTCTGTTTCTCCTGCAAAAGCTTTTCTCAAAAGCACCTCTCCTGAGCTACCACTTCTCTCTCCCGCTTCAGTTGATGAAAAAAAAGTCACTATCAAATTCATGTTTCTCTTTCATCGAAGCGACTGTTAAATCTCTGCCTAGCTTTCCCTATCATGCAGTGCATCTTGTTCAAGCTCTTAGTCCTTGCTTATAAAGCTCACCTACTGACTGTGGGCCTACCTGCATGATCCCTTTGAGATGTCAGTCACTGTGAGGATCCACTGATACTCTGTGATTGAAACACAGTGAGATTCACTGTGAAATACATTTTTAGCTTCATCCTCTGACTCTAGAACAATATTTTTAACCATGCAGTATAAGATTGTAGGTTTTTAGTATTTGTAGATTTGTGGATTTTTTTAGTATAATGAAGATGGAATGGTCTTGCTAAAAGAAGGTGCAATTAAGCTTGATTTGCATAGGAATCACTAGATGTATGTTATAAGGGCTGAATACCTAAATGGAACAGTATTTAGTTATATACTTTTCTCCTGCCACTCCCTGCCAGTGGAGGACAACATTTTTTTTCTTTCTGAGAAAAAAAAAAGGAAACCCTTTTTAACACCTGAAATGCTCTGCAAAAGTCTCACTGATGGCAGCAGGATTCAAGGTGGCAATCATTTTATCAGCTAAATCCTACAACAGTGGTATTCAAACTTTTTAGACTGGGGCCCACTTTTAGAATGGCATTCATATCGGGACCCACCAAAAGTGATGTCATTAACCTGAAAGTGATAGTGTGGCAAGAAGTGACATCATCAAGCAGGAAGTGCTGTCATTGTAACATAAAAGAATGACGCTCCTGAAATGCAAATTGGCATTCTTGGACTGAAGCAATTGCACAACCACAAAACATCCCTGACAGAAAGCAAGATTAAGACAAAATATTATAAAAAAAGAACTGACTAAAAAAATTTTTTTTTTAAAACCCTCACTTGAAAATTCAAACTGTTAACACTCACAAAACGAATATAGCAAGAGTAAGGTCTGCTGTTTCCATGATGGCTGCTCCCAGCTTTCCGCGACCCACCTGACATCAGGTCGTGACCCACCAAGTGGATCCTGACCCACAAGTTGAATAACACTGTTCTACAACATTAAAATGAGATAAAATCCCCATCTTCTTCTTACCTTATATGTACACAATTGTAGATCTTTGCACTTCAAGCACATAGAATACATCTTTTAGGTGTTCTGCATTTTTAGTATTGCTAGTTGTGTTGTAATGCACAATAAAGCATTTAGCTCTTTTGAATAGTTTTCCTAGGGAAGATGTGCTTAATTTGTTATATACTGATGTACCTTTAAAATTATCTGTGTTTGCCCCTTAGGCAGAAAACCTTCTTCTTGATGGAGACATGAACATTAAAATTGCAGATTTTGGTTTTAGTAATGAATTTACTATTGGCAACAAATTGGACACTTTTTGTGGAAGCCCTCCATATGCTGCTCCTGAACTCTTTCAAGGAAAGAAATACGATGGCCCAGAAGTGGATGTCTGGAGCCTCGGAGTTATTCTTTACACTCTAGTCAGTGGATCATTGCCATTTGATGGCCAAAATTTAAAGGTACAGATGACATTTGAAATAGCAAAGAATAGTTCTCAAAATTTTAGTCTCAATAGTAGATTTTCTTCTTTGTTGGTTTTTTCTAAAGGAACTGAGAGAACGGGTGTTACGGGGGAAGTACCGGATACCATTCTACATGTCCACAGACTGTGAAAATTTACTGAAAAAACTACTTGTATTAAATCCAATCAAAAGAGGGAGCTTGGAAGTAAGTAACAACTTTTTTTATCAACTTTAGTAGGATAATTTCAAACAGGAATAGCCTGTTCCTATATTTCCTTCTGATACCTGGATGCTGTTGTGGGCTAGTTCACATGTTTAAGAAATCCTCAATGGGAAAGGTAAAGTGTTGAAGACATTGTGTTTTCATGTTGTGTGTTGAACACATACTCAGGTTATTTTGCTAATTTGGGAAGTGGTGGCAAGTTGCTACGATTGATGCCTTTACGATCTAAATGATAGTTGCCTTTTAGTTCCTACAAAACAGTGCCCACTGTATGGATTCCTCATAAGTAGTGCTTTATTCAAATGCAGACTTTTACTAACTTCTGTGTGTTTGAATAATCAAAGCTGATATTGTTAATCAACTGCATATTTCTTTAATCTGGTGACAGCTTTAGTTTATCATTCAGAGGACAAATAAGTTCACAGGCTCTAACATGATGAAACAGAAATAGTATACAGTGGGCCTGCCATGTCCGCAGATCCTGAATCCACAGATTTAGCCAACTACAGATCGTGAATGTATTTAGGAAAAAAAAAATTTCTCATGCCCCACAAAAGTTCCAAATACTTTTTGGAACACAAAAAGTTCCAAATTCCTCCTACCATTTCACAGGTCTCTCTGCAGTACTAGCTCACGTTTGCCTTCACCCCATCATTTCACAGATCTCTCTTTCACGTCTCATTCATGCAATTTTATCTACGTACTTGACCATCCACTTTTTTTTGTATCCGCACAAAGTCCCGGAACCAAACACCTGCTGATGGGGCAGGCACTGTATATTTAAACAAATAGGTCTTTTGGGTTGAAGCAAAGCAAGAAGAAAAAGATCATGCTAAATAATATGAAACACAGTATATATTCTTAATTGCAGGGATGTGTGGTCATTGGGGGCAGGTGAGGCTAAGGCTCACCTAACCACCTGGACCTGAGCACCTGGATGCAACTGGAAATGTTCTCCAGTCACATCTCAAGCCTTTCTGAGGCTTCAGAATCTGGTTTTCCCTATAGGTGTTTAAAAAGCACTTCCAGTTTTCTGTGAAAAGTACTCTTTAAACAACAAGGGGATTGAGCCAGTAGGCCTCAGAAAGGCTCTGGACAAAAACAGAACTAGGTTCTGGTCACATTCGGAGGCTAACCTGAGAGAGTTATGTCAATTCCAGGAAATTCCATTTCCCCTTAAGGGAAGTGGCCCAAGGAATTACTGCATGGCAGCATCACAGCAGTCGGAGCGCTGTGAGCATTTAGGGGCATTTGCCCTACTTGGGGGGAGGTCAAAGGGGGTCCCAAAGGGTTAGTGAGGCCCACTGCCACCTCTGCAGGCCTCCCCAATACCTAAAATAGCTCCGTTGTAAAGTTGGAACTTCCTGTTGGACAGAAGTCCGAGTAGGACTTTGAAGACCACTGGCCTACAGAATTAAACCCTGTATGTGTGTATGTGCACACTTATGAAAAGTGTAATGATTCTGAGTGTTCTCAAAGCCCAAGTTGGATAAGTAATCAGTCTAATAGTTTGATTTTATTTTTAAGGCTGCTGAGTTTTGAAAGAAAGTATTTCCATATGAGAACTTAATTGCCGTTTGACATAAATTATTGAACTTTAGTGAAACGAAGTATTTTAGTTACATAGCAATTTCAGCAAGTTGAAGAATCTGGTCATCTTGGTATCTGCACTTCACATCTCAGAAAGATTTATTGCTTTTTACTATCCAGTAAAAGTGCAGCTGATGATAAAATGGTTCTAGAGGGACAATGTGTATTAGTCACCAGTGACCTTTCTTTCATCTTCATAGGTCTGTGTTGGTGCTGGAGATGGTGTTCCACCAAATTAATCTCATTTAATCACTTTCTGACACAGAACTAGAGAACTAGCTAGGAAATATACCTCTGGTCAACTGTGACTGTGTGCCAATAATTCTTTGTCTGATTGCCAAAAGAATATGGGTATGAGTAGTTTCTGCTTCACTGATGTGTATGCTTGTTGGTAGGTTCCTCTCTATAGGACTGAGTAATTAGGTGCATGGGAGGTCAGCTCAAGGAGGACATTGATATTCACGCAACAAACTTAAAATTGATGAGTCCAAAGGATGCAGCTGACTAATCCTGTCATGCTTATATTCATGGCTATGTTGTTTTGCTATCTTGTCTTAAGTGTTTAAGGACACAAGGACAAAAGTTTGTGTTTTGTGTTTGGGACACAAGGACAAAAGTTTGTGTCTTGTGTTTGGGACACAAGGACAAAAGTCGGCAATAGAAGCAGAATCTAGCATTCTGAGAATGTGTATGATTTAGGCTGCAAGCCTATCCATGCTTTCTTGGCAGTAAGCTCCATGGAGCACACTAGAACTTCTCAATAGACATGCATAAGATTGTCTGGTTGAAGAAGCTTCTAGCCCTTAAGGCATGGGCCAATGGCGTGTCCATTGTTCAGTGAAATCATAGCTGCACATAATATTTCAAAGAGCCACAGTTTGACCACCCCTGATTTGTACAATATATGCACTTGTCATAACATTGTAAGGGTTGCAGAATATAGCATTCTATTGTTCTAATTTGTGTTGTAATAAATAACAATAATAATGAAATACCAAAGATAGACTTAACATCTTAGCACAGAAGCTTGACCTATTTGGCATGGTGTATACACAGTCCAGGTTGTATTTTGCAAAAAAAAAAGTTGAGGAATTGGTGCTAAGGTTTCCAGCACTTGACAATAAAGAAAAGAAAGATCTTAGATGCCCTACGTTGACTTTTCTCTAGTGTGTATAGATACATGCTTTTGATTTTTTTTCTTTTAGCCCTTTTAATGTGACTTTTTCTACTGATGAGCCTCCTAGGTGCATTTAGGAACTTTGGAAAGTAACTTGTAATGCCTACAGTTCCATCCTGTCTCTGTTGAATTGTATTACCAGCCTTAGAAGAATTTGCTGCTGCTAGTTGAAAAATGGATTGCCGCCAGAACATTGTGTTCAAAGCAGAGCGCATGAATGCTATAGAAAAGAGAGACTGCTCCTGACTTCTAATGAAACAGTGGGCAATTGTCTGTGAGAGAGCACTGTTGCAAAAAGGCTTTTCAGTAATTGTGTGTTGCTTTTTATATATAGGAATGGAGCATTGGGATAAGTGGTTTGAAAAAGCTGGTGCATCTATCTGAGATGCACCAATGAAATTATCACATTTGTCTAATTTATCCAAATCATTGTATTGATTGATATTTGTTTACCTAAAATAGTACCAGAATGTTGAGTTGCATTTGTCCATCAGAAATAGTATCTTTCCTACAAGCTTTACTGGAAAATTTTGGCTCAGTGAACACATTTTGATAGTTAGGTTTATAGTGTGCTCAAGGTTTTCATTAGCAACTGTTGCAAAGTTAAAGTGAATCAGGCAGGACTGATAATTCATGTTTTCCCATATGGGAAACCGTAAAGTTGCCTTGCTTGCTTTGGCGCTAGATGTTGAAAGTGGATATATAAATATCACACTTAAACTGTGATAGCCTTAATCACATTATCCCAGAATTTTTCCAGCATAACAGCAGTTGAGATTATTCTATATTCTTGCACATAAAGTATTAAATCCATTCATAGTCATATTCTCAAAAGTATACAAATACCCTAGCAAATAAAACTGTACATAGTAACTGAAACAATCCATCTGGGTAAACATTATCCTGTAAGTTATTGTTTCAATAGTAGTTGATGAATAAAATCCATTTTTGCATCCATTTGTCCATTGTGGTTCCTTTTGATTTCCTTTAGCACATAACCGTTACCCTTTGCATGCTAATCCAGATCTATTTAACCAGTCTACAATAGCATTTCCCCCACAAAGCTATTGTTGAGATCCTAGCTATGGTCAACAATTAATTCCTAATCATAATTTAGGACCAGACTTTTCTATGTATCTTAACAATGCAGTTTTATCCAGAATGTCCTGGATTATTCTTTATGCTTTCCCACTATAAGCGGACACTTCCAGAACATATGCATCAAATACTTGAAAAGATTTTGAGCTTTGTGGTCAGTTGTCACCATTTTTCAATTGCTTTTGTTTGGAATACTGCTACGTTGGGAACATTCAGATAGAAGTGGGGTGGGGTTCATTAGATAGGGCCACAGTTTATTCTTCCCCTTTTTTAAAGGCAAAATTTTAGCATTTCTCTTTTTTGAGCATCTAAACTCAATTGTGTTCTTTAACATTTTGAGGTTAGAGTGCAACTTTAATTTTTACTATGGCTCTATTTGGGACACACAGTAGTTAAAAAGCTTTATAATTACCCTCTTTAGAAAAGACTCTTTAGAAATCTTTAGAAAAGACCCTCATGCTGACTCTTTAGAAAAGACCCTCATGCTGGGAAAGATTGAAGGCAAAAGGAGAAGGGGGCGGCAGAGGATGAGATGGTTAGAGAGTGTCACCGAAGCAATGAACATGAAATTGGGTGAACTCAGGAAGCTAGTGGAGGACAGGGAGGCCTGGCGTGCTGTGGTGCATGGGGTCGGACACGACTTAGCGACTGAACAACAATAATTGGCCTATAATATACTGACTCTTTTAATAAATTTCTGATTTTTAGTTGAGGGAATGGATAGCTATAACAAGCCGTAGTCTTTATAGCGGTATTAGTCACTTGTTTTTTGCTAGGTAGGTAGTTATTCCTGTACAACAATATATGGCTGTCCCTTGACCTTTGGACCTAAGATGTTCTGTGCAATAGGGTTCGATTTGTATTTCAATGACTGAAATCAGTTGCATGATTTCAGCCAATTTCATTTGGTTGTTCCAGCTGTGGCCATCTTTAGGCAACAGGATCAGGCCACAGTTACCTATGCTTTGATAATAGCCAAGATGGATTACTGTACTGCATTCTACAAAGGCTTGCCTTTCAAAAGCTGTTTGAAAACCCATCACTTCATAATATAGCAACAAGGTTTTTAGATTGCACCAATAAGAGGAGTAATGTCTGTCAATAGCTTGTCTGTGCTTAAATAGCTACTAGTTTGTTTCTGGGCAAAATTCAGGATTCTAGTTTTTAACTTAAGGAGCCCTGAAAGTCTTGTTACCAGGGTACCTGAAGGTACCTGAAGAATTGTCTACTGAAGGGGTTTCTACTCCCACACTACCTGCCAAAGCTACTCAAAGATGATAGGTGGCAATGAAGGAAAAAGCTTACTTGATTATGATGCCTCATATGTAGCCCTCTATCCAGTCACCTAGCATCCCCCTATGATTTTAGACACCAGTTGAATATGTTTCTTTGCATAGGTTTTTAATTGGGTTTTTATACCCCCTTGATCATTTTTACTTCAGGCCTTTTAAAAAAATTGTGTTTAGAACTAGTTACATTTTTTTCTACTGCTGTTGGTGCTGTTTTGTGATTGGTTGATGTGTATGCGTGTTGATTTCAATTATGCTGTAAGCTGCCTCACGTTGCTATTAAAAAGCAGGATATAAATATATATGCGTATTTCCCCACATCGTGTGCAACATGTACTGTTTTCAACAGTAAACAACTGATTGTTTCAGTTCTGTTGTATTTTCTAGCAAATAATGAAGGACCGATGGATGAATGTTGGTCATGAAGAAGAAGAATTAAAGCCATATACTGAGCCTGAACCAGATTTTAATGATACCAAAATAATAGGTATGCATTTTAATATACTTTGGTTTTTCTCCAGACTGATTCTTAATAGCTTACACATAAGAACATAAGGAGAGCCCTGCTGGATCAAGCCAAAGGCAGGGGCAAATCTATTTGAAAGGGCGCCCATGGCGCCCAATGAAAATGCGCCCCTAGGGGCACGCATCGTAATGATGTCACATCGTGACGTCATGACATAGCGCCCCGCCCCTTCTAAGAGGCACGTTCTGTTCGCTGCCGCTGGCCCTTTAAGGCCAGCGGCAGCGAACAGAACACGGCGGGGGCGCCGTGTTCCGTTCGCTGCTGTTGGCCTTAAAGGGCCGGCGGCAGCGAACAGAACGCGGCGCCCCAGCCGCGTTCTATTCGCTCGTGCCAGCTCTTTAAGGCCGGCACGAGTGAACAGAACGGGGCGCCCCAGCCGCATTCTTTCTGTTTGCTCATGCCGGCCTTAAAGGGCCAGCAGGAGCAAACAGAACACGGCGGCGCCCGGCGCCCTGCCCCCCTTGAGAAGCAGGAGGGGCGCCGGGTGGCAGCGCGTTCTCCTCGCTCCGGCTGGCTCTTTAAGGCCATCCGGAGCGAGGAGAATGCGGCGCAGGGAGCGGGCGGGCCGTGGGCGCCATTTTGGGGGCGGGCGCCATGCGAACGGCGCCCCCTGCAAGATGGCGCCCATGGCTCGTGCCACCCCCGCCACACCCTAGTTACGCCCCTGGCCAAAGGACCATCTAGTCCAGCTTCCTGTATCTCATAGTGGCCCACCTGATGCCCCAGGGAGCCCATGAGACAACAAGATGCTTGCATCCTGTTGCCACTCCCTTGCGCCTGGCATTCTGAAGTAGCCTACTACTAACATAAGGAAGTTGCACAACCCAGAAAAAGTATACCAGGGATTCATGAATCATGTGAGAATTTTCCAGCTTATTTTATTAGTTATTTGGACTGGTTCCTATGTGCCAATTTTTTTCTTCATGCTCTTCTACTGGCAGCTCACTCTTTCCTCCATCACCTCTATTTTATTGGGTGTAGTTCACATGTGCCCGTCCAACAAATCGTATTTGAAGAATTGGGAACGTATCACAAGCTCGCAGTTTTCCCTCCTCAATTTGTGTGCACCAACAAGGTGATTTCTGTTTGCCATCCAGACCACAGTATTAAGTTGGTTTTCAGCTACTGATTCGGGTATAACAGCAAAATAAGGTTTACTCAAGTTGATTCTGGATCCGAATGTTTTTGTGTGAACTGACCAAGTTATCAGTCTCCTTCAGGCCAATCCTAACCAATTTTCCTGTGCCGGTGCAGCCAAGCCAATGGGGTGGTGGTGCTGCATTCTGTACTGGTAGGGGCAGTCATGGAGGACTCCTCAAGGTAAGGGAACATTTGTTGCCTTACCTCAGGGCTGTATTGCAGCTGCTTTGGCCCTGGAACTTTGGTTGGGATTGAACTGCCTCTTCCCTTATTCCCTTTCCTTCTTTTTTTATCCTTGTGTAAATCACAAGCTTAGCTGGGGGCTGCCCTGCCCTTGGTCACACCCCCAGAGCTGCCTGGTACCATGTGGTATTGTGTAGCTCTATGGTGCAACGCCACTGGCGCAGATCTTCAGTCTATGTAGGTCTAGTCTAGGGACTCCTGTTGACATTATGTAAATGTTAACTAGTAATAGTAGCGGAACATGGAAACATGATGGTGAAGTTGGTCAATCAGATGGATCTTCAGAAAAGATTTGTGAGCTACATTCCTACGTCCTCCTGCTCATAAAACATTTCCTGAAAATACACCTGTGCAGCCAAATCTGAAATGGAAGATCTTGTTCATGTCTCCAAATAGCACTCTGATTTGGGGGGTGGGGGTGCGGAAAGATGAATAAACTGAAAGAGACCCAGTGTTCATGGTGTACTAGCTGGCATGTGTTAGATGTATCTTGTGGAGAATACATTGAATTGCATTGTTTGCTTTGCTTTTTTATAGATATAATGGTCACAATGGGTTTTGCAAGAGATGAGATTCATGACTCTTTAGTAAATCAAAAATATGATGAAGTCATGGCTACCTACCTGCTTCTAGGCAGAAAACCACCAGAGGTAATGGACCGTGGCTCTTTATCTTCTAGTTTGTTGCCCTGTAAAGATAATTGACAAAATGAATGGGATGGTGCATGTATAAGTTTCTCTTGCTAGCATGCGTTCATGAACAGCTTAAGCCTGAGTCTGCATATGAGGCAATAGACCATGCCATTTTAGTAGTGGACTGTACCATCCATACCAGGATGGTATAATGGTTCTCATATTGGGCTTAGACCAGAAAGACTTACCGTATATAATCGTGTATAGGTCGAGAAATTTATCCCTAGAAACTGTTGAAAAACCTGACATCGACTTATATTCGGGGGAACTTATGTTCAGGGGAATACGATAAATGCCTTCATTCACAAGATGGGTGGAGCAAGGCCTACACTGTTTCTGAGTGCTTCTGCCTGCCATGTAGCTGCAGAGCCTTCTGAGCATGCTCAGAAGCAGCTTAGGAAAATGGTCCTATGGAAAGTGAAACTGAGCCACACTGTGCGTTTACTCATGAGTAAGTGGCCGTGCCATGGTGCATCGGAAAGGGCAGGCTGAGAGGAATGCGACACTGCCAGAATGGTCCCAATCCGATGAACGTAGGCCCCAAAAAACACTCAAGAAGGAAGTCTCTCCCTCTAAACTGAGGAAAGTAAAACTGAGCTACACGTTCACGTTTACTGCAACATGTTAGTTAAGTTTAGCAGGACTCTGAAATTTCAAAGCTATTAGGCAGGCTCTTTCCAGGAGGAGCATTCAGACCATGTGCTCTCTTTTGCTCCAGAGGACTGTGATGCTGAGGACTCAGGCAAATTATTGGGTGTGTGTGTGTGTGTGTGTGTGTGTGTGTGTGTGTGTGTGTGTGTGGAAGAAATGGGCTCTTTTATTCCTCCATTCAGATATGCATAATCAAGTCCAAGCCTTGAGCATTTGTTTGTGTCTTGATTAATTTTCCCCAGCTCCACCTCCTATGGCTGCATCCAGTAGCTTCTGTGTCAGTGTATCTGCTCTCAAACAAGTTTGATGGGACCATGCAGACTGCTGCTTCCCAGCCCCAGTTGCTTCTCTTATGGTTCTTTTTTTTGCTTATTATTGTGTTACCAGATACAAATTGGACAGAGTGCCTATACCTTTAACCTTTGTATAGAAGAGGGAATTTGGGCAAGTGCAGCTTTTGAAACCCTTCCATGATACAATTCCTTCCTTCCTTCCTTCCTTCCTGCTATACAATTGTTAAAGGTATAGGCACTCTATCCCAGTTTGTATCTGGTAACTGTATGTTTAATCAGTTCTAGCTTTGAACAGTTTTGTGTGCTTTGTTTCATTATTCTAGCATGCCTTGCCCATTCAGACAACTCTTGTGTTGAATGACATCCCTTCTTGTGAATCCCCATAGGCTGTCATTTTCAAAAGAGGGTCCCAGTGCTAAAAGGTTTGGGAACAACTGGTTTGATAGTTGCTTGCTATGTTGCTGTTTTATTTTATTTTCCCTGTAATTTAATAAATAGGTAGATTGTACAGTTCTTAGATAACAATTATTGGTAGATCATTTGTCAGAATCTGGAGTTGAGCAAAATTAGACAAAATTATATAATTCAATGAATTGCCGGTACCCCTAAGTTTTACCCTCGACTTATCCATGGGGCATGGCAAATTCAATGATTTTTGGCTTAAAACCTGACCTCGACTTATACATGACATCGACTTATACACGATTATATGCGGTAGGTTCAAATCTGTGCTTACCCACAAAGCCTCCTGGGTGACCTTAGGCCAGTCACACTCCCTCAACCTAACCCTACCTCACAGGGTTGTTGTGAGGACAAAAGGAGGAAAGGGACTTTGTATGCCACCCTGAGCTCCTGGTAGATCCTTTGTTTTTATTATTATTATTATTATTATTATTATTATTATTATTATTATTATTATTATTATTATTTGAATTTCTACCCCGCCTTTCTGCCTGAAGGCACTCAAGGCAGCATTACAAAATCAAAGTTAAAAACAGAATAAAATACATCATAATTTAAAAACAATAATTAAAAAACAATATAAAAATACAATATAAAAGTATAACAATCATCCCATGGATCATAAAAGTACAGAAATATAAAAGAATGCAAAGACCAGCCAGCCTGTCAGCAACTAAAAGCCTGCTGAAACAAAAAGGTCTTCAGCCCCCGCCGAAATACCGCCAAAGAGGGAGCAGTTCTTAACTCTAAGGGGAGGGTATTCCAAAGTTGGGGGGCCACCACCGAGAAGGCCCTATTCCTGGCCGCCACCCCTCTCACCTCTCCTGGTGGCAGCACAGTCAAAAGGGCCCCCCCAGATGACCTCAGAGCACGGGTAGGATTATATGGGAGGAGGCGGTCCCTCAAATACCCTGGGCCCGAGCCATAAAGGGCTTTAAAGGTCAAAACCAGCACTTTGAATTGGGCCCGGAACAGAAACGGCAGCCAGTGTAGCCACCGAAGCAACGGCTCGACAGAGTCAAACCGATGTGCCCGAGCAACCACCCGAGCAGCCGCATTCTGTACTAGTTGTAATTTCCGGACCGTCTTCAAAGGCAGCCCCACGTAGAGCGCATTGCAATAGTCTAATCTAGATGTCACTAGGGCATGGGTCACTGTGGCCAGGTCCGCATAATGTTAATAATGCTCTCATATTGCATTCTTTACACTTGATTCTGAAGTACCTGTTTCTGTGTTGTATTTTTTTTAATTGCTATTTTTTGGAAATAGCACTGAATAGTGGAAAAGTTTCACTGAAATGTTTTAAATAAAGGGCAGCCCAATCATAACTTGCAAGCAGGCTGGCTGGCATGCACTATATCCAGTGCATGTTAGGCAGTGTGACTGGAGCTCACCTCTGGGTAAAGGGACATTTTTCTTACTAGGGTAAGCCCCAGCCAGCCCTATGAGGTTGCTCGGATCTTCAGAAGCAAAATTGCTGCAATTGCAAATCTCCACCTGCCCTTCCCTGGGTCATCCCTCCTGCTCTCTGCCCATTCCTCCCCCTCCCACCTTCCCCCACTCTCCCCAAGCCCCTGTGCTGACCAAACCCAGCCAGCGCCGGACTGGCTTGCCCAGGCTTTGTGTCATCATCCCTGCGTCTGCGCTACTGCCTGTGCCGGCCCAGTGCCTTTGTCTGCAGCCCAGACATGCCTTACTGCATGTTTGCAACTGGACTGGACTACCGCAAGCAACATGGGTGCTTCTGAATTTCAACTTAACTAAATAAAAATCACCGCACCTGCATTTTTGAGGCAGTGCAGCTCATTCTACCATACGTGGAATGTGTAAAAGATGTAGCTTTCAATTCCTACTCATCTTCTCTTTGCTGGTTTTTGTGTATTCAAAGAGTTGACAAAAAATACAAATATTAAGAGTTAGCAGTACATTGTATTAGTGCAGTGTTTCCCAAACTGTGGGTGGCAACCAATCAGTGAGTTGCAAGCTGATTTTTGGTGGGTCATGAAGTTTTTGGAATGCGCTTTTTGCATGTGCCACCATACAAAAAAAATAGGAAAAATCAATTGAACTTCCTCTCCTCATATCAACTAAAAACAGAAAAGGCACATATGGTCATAGCAGAGCTCTGATAGTGCTAAATATTGGGTACCTGGGGTCCCATGCCTTTTATCCCATCCACTAAGACAAGGTCTGCTTTTGGTGGCCTTGCAGTGTTTCCAACCAGAACTCATGGAGGTAGCATTCACAGTGTTTTTATTATATGTATTGAATAATAAGCTGGTTTAGGTTTTGGGCCCCCCACTCTATTGTTTAGTAAAGCGATGTGGGTCACAATAGAATGTCTTAAAAATTGGGTCATGGTGCTAAAAAGTTTGGGAAGTACTGTACTTGTGTCATAGAAAGATTTAGCTATAGTTGTCAACCTATATGATCACTGTTGTTGAGCAAAACATTGAAAACCATTTAACCAACAATTACGTGGCATAATTGGATTTAGTTAGCACCTGAATGAATGTTCATTGAGGCATAATGGAATCTTTTCACAGGTTTTGATCAGCTTTAGCTTATGCGAAAGCAAGATGAACAATTCCCGCTCCCCATTGCTTTTTATTTATCCCAAATTAACAGATTCCTCCTCTCTTTGGAGGCTTTCCTCAACAATACAAAACTTGATAGAATATTGGTTTGTTGTATTTGAAACGTAGATGGTTTTGATCCTATAGATTTTGATGCTCATTTGGGGCACCCCTCCTTTCACACCCATCCCTCTTTGTGCAAGTTGAGAAAATTGAAGTGATGTACTTCTTGTCTTACCACAAGCTTTTGGTCTCAAGGGATAAGTTGGCCTAGAAGGTCAATCTGAAAGCAGAGTAGCTGATGCAGAGTTTTGCTTCAGTTTCCAGCTTTTGGTTTGCTGAATTCCTTCAATAAGCAAGCATATCTGATTTAATAACTTTTGAGTTACCAACATGTGTATTAATTGCAGTTGCATGTTGCTTTTCCTTACTGAACTATTTTTCAGTTTTTAACTGAAAAGTAGTCTGAGCTGTCACCTTTTCCTGTATTTGTCCTCCCAGAGATGAAGAAAGACACTCCATTTCTCCCTGCAAGTTGGAAAGCAGGTTGGGGAAGGGTTATGGATTCCCTTCCCCTTCTGCCATGACTCTTCTACTCTAATTGATGCTGGTGCTGTTTTTTAGGGGGTGGGGGTGGGAAATGCCCAGCTGTATGCACTCTGTAATTTGGTCCTAAGGTTGCTATAGAGTCCAATCCAAGATGATAGCTAACGTGATGGTATATTTTATCTTAGGGGTTTAATCCAATCACTCATAGTAGAAATTGAATGAGTTCTCGAAAAAGTACTGATTGGAATAGTTTTCAATAACAATGTTCAGTGTTTTGTGCCAAAACTGTTCAGTTGCTAAACATTGTGTATTCCTCCTTTTAGTTTGAGGGGAGTGAGTCCCTGTCCAGCAGTAATCTGAGTCAAAGATCTCGACCTAGCAGTGACCTCAACAACAGTGCTATGCAATCTCCCGCTCACCTGAAGGTCCAACGGAGCATATCAGCCAATCAGAAACAACGGCGGTTCAGTGAACATGGTGGGGATGGCATTCCAACAAGTAAAGTAGCAAAATACAATTTTAAACTGTGTGCTGTGTTTTCTGGCCTTGGCAGCACCACCTCTCTGTGCATTCATTGTGTGCCACTTCCTTTTGCATCATGATGCTTTATCATGTGAACCTTCTAGAGTAAATATAGCTTGGGTTAGTCGAGAGATGTGTCAATTTCATTTGCATTTCTTCACATGTCTGGAGCTATTTTAACTATCTGCATAATTAAAACTGTGCCCCGTATTCATAGTCATTGCTTTGAATATAAAACCTGAACTAGCGCATCTGCAGTGCGGTAATTTTTAAAGGAACGTTGATTAGAAGATAGGGATGGATTTACTTCCATAAACTTAGTAGTCATGTGCCAGAACAGAATTGTAAGCTATTGGCCACAGCCCAGTAGCCTGAATCCCTGCATGCAACTGAGGCTACCTTGATTATAGAAACCCAAACCCTGTGGGACATTGCCTTTATGTGATGAGTAAATGAGAGAGATGCATGCTGGTTGTCAATATTTGCTGCAATTCAGCGTTACAGGACAAAAACAAATTCTCATGTTAAGTTTGGGGGTGGAAACAAAGGGTCCTCATCTAGAGAACCATGCAATGACATGGGAAGCCGAACGTTGGAGTGGGAACAATAGGAAGGTAAATCCAGGCAGTTCTTCCCACATACCCTCTGTAGTTGCTTCAGAGTGTCTCACTAAGAAACTCCAGGCGGCGCCAGTCATTTGTCAGGGCAGCAGTGGGGCCAAGAGTACATTTCACTTGAGTCCCGTTAGCCTGCTTGTTATGTTA
Organism: Lerista edwardsae; assembly: GCA_029204185.1. NCBI lineage: Eukaryota > Metazoa > Chordata > Lepidosauria > Squamata > Scincidae > Lerista > Lerista edwardsae. The sequence goes on along the minus strand of JAJKFI010000008.1, from coordinate 10,438,925 downwards.
TATTAGGGTAATGTTCCAGAACCTGTGTCTAAAGCTTAAAATCATGGAAAAATTAACTTGAAAATCCCCTACATCTGAAAACTATATAATGTCTCTTTAGAACTGTGGTCTCCAAACCAGAGAACTCTTGTGTCCCAGAAACTCCTGTCCCACGCAGCATTTGCCGTTGCACTGCAGAGCAGCCGAGTTCGCAAACTGATCCTGGTGACTGGGATGCTCTGGGCAGTTGCATCTATCGCCCAGCATCCCAGCAAGTTGTGCACCAGGATGTCTGGGCAGACGCAGCTGTGTCCCTGCCACTATATCAAGTTGCAAACTCGGCAGTGCCATGGTGGAACAGTAAACCCTGATTGTTGGGGGTGATTTCTTCAAACCCTGATCGAGCCCATGGTCCAGGGTTTGGAGATCCCTGCTTTAGGCGATACAGGTGGGAACTGAAACTGACTAAGGGAACAGCGGATTCATTACCTCATCTCCTGCTCACTCTGGGACATGTATTTAGTAAATGGAATGGCAAGTAGAATCACCCGCATTTAAACTGTTGTTTTTCTTTGGCTTTTTGATTGTCAAATGCATGTAGTTAAATTTGCACAAGCAGAGTGTGTGTAATTGGGCCCAACTGTGTCTCCAGTTGTATTTCTTACTAAGACCAGAGTTAGACTTTTGTGGTGAGATGGTATCAGAGTATGTCAGGGAGCAAGGAGAAATCACTCAGAATCTAAATATGGTAGTTTAATACAGATTTAAAGGGAGTGCTTAGCAGTGCTTATCAGTTATCCCAGTTCTCTATACTCATTGGCCAGAAGACTGGAAGGCCAGAGCAGGTTTGCTCCTTGATGCACTTTGAGCAGAAAACTGCTTGCAAGCGGCCGTGCAAGGCTTAAACAAGCCCCACGTGATCGTTTCCTTGAGCGGCTTTGTCGGGGTGACTGTGGTAAAGCTGCTCTGGGAAGCAGCTGTACTTGGAAGGGGGTGTGGCGCTTTGTAGCAGAGTCTGGTATCTCCAAGAAGTGGCTACAGAAGCTGCTTCTTGGAGTGGCCAGAAGCGGCTACGAAGTGCTGCTCTCCGCTTTGAGAAGTGGTGGGCGGCCCTTCGGAGCATGCTTGGTTGCTCCAAGAAGCGGCTTCAGTGGAAGCCACTTCCTGGAGTGATCTGGACTGTGTGGGCAGGTGGTGTTGCCTCCACCCTCCCCCCGCCCAGCACCCAGGGCATTTAACCCCTTGCCCCCACCAGGTTTGCCACTGCTCCCCACTGTGATTTCACTACCCTCTACATCAGTGGTATTCAAACATTTTAGACCAGGACCCACTTTTTAGAATGGCACTTGTGTCAGGACCCACCAGAAGTAATGTCATTAACCTGGAAGTGATGATGTGGCAGGAAGTGACATCATCAAGCAGGAAGTGCTATCATTGTAACATAATTATATTTTTGTATTGTAATGCCGCCTTGGGTGCCTTCGGGCAGAAAGGCGGGATAGAAATCCTATTATTATTATTATTATTATTATTATTATTATTATTATTATTATTA